>JAEIFM010000414.1:0-594748 GCA_018901885.1 Zaprionus kolodkinae | reverse complement strand
ATAATGGTCCCCCCTGTAACATTTTTCAGAAATATTTTTCTTGAAAATTTTTAATCGCGAACCCATAACTTTGTCAAAAATGAAGCGATTTTCATGAGGAATGGCATTTTGTTTATGTTTTGGAATCCTTAGTAGTTCTACATTTAAAAATAACAAATAAACTCTTTAAAATTTTTCGATATTTTCGAAATTTGTGTAATGGTCCCCCCTGTAACATTTTTCAGAAATATTTTTCTTGAAAATTTTTAATCACGAACCCATAACTTTGTCAAAAATGAAGCGATTTTCATGAGGGAATGGCATTTTGTTTATGTTTTGGAATCCTTAGTAGTTCTACATTTAAAAATAACAAATAAACTCTTTAAAATTTTTCGATATTTTCGAAATTTGTGTAATGGTCCCCCCTGTAACATTTTTCAGAAATATTTTTCTTGAAAATTTTTAATCGCGAACCCATAACTTTGTCAAAAATGAAGCGATTTTCATGAGGAATGGCATTTTGTTTATGTTTTGGAATCCTTAGTAGTTCTACATTTAAAAAATAACAAATAAACTCTTTAAAATTTTTCGATATTTTCGAAATTTGTGTAATGGTCCCCCCCTGTAACATTTTTCAGAAATATTTTTCTTGAAATATAATGTAGAAAATTTTTAATCACGAACCCATAACTTTGTCAAAAATGAAGCGATTTTCATGAGGAATGGCATTTTGTTTATGTTTTGGAATCCTTAGTAGTTCTACATTTAAAAAAATAACAAATAAACTCTTTAAAATTTTTCGATATTTTCGAAATTTGTGTAATGGTCCCCCTGTAACATTTTTCAGAAATATTTTTCTTGAAAATTTTTAATCGCGAACCCATAACTTTGTCAAAAATGAAGCGATTTTCATGAGGAATGGCATTTTGTTTATGTTTTGGAATCCTTAGTAGTTCTACATTTAAAAAATAACAAATAAACTCTTTAAAATTTTTCGATATTTTCGAAATTTGTGTAATGGTCCCCCCCTGTAACATTTTTCAGAAATATTTTTCTTGAAAATTTTTAATCGCGAACCCATAACTTTGTCAAAAATGAAGCGATTTTCATGAGGAATGGCATTTTGTTTATGTTTTGGAATCCTTAGTAGTTCTACATTTAAAAAATAACAAATAAACTCTTTAAAATTTTTTCGATATTTTCGAAATTTGTGTAATGGTCCCCCCTGTAACATTTTTCAGAAATATTTTTCTTGAAAATTTTTAATCGCGAACCCATAACTTTGTCAAAAATGAAGCGATTTTCATGAGGAATGGCATTTTGTTTATGTTTTGGAATCCTTAGTAGTTCTACATTTAAAAAATAACAAATAAACTCTTTAAAATTTTTCGATATTTTCGAAATTTGTGTAATGGTCCCCCCCCTGTAACATTTTTCAGAAATATTTTTCTTGAAAATTTTTAATCGCGAACCCATAACTTTGTCAAAAATGAAGCGATTTGGCATTTTGTTTATGTTTTGGAACCCTGTAGTTCTACATTTAAAAAATAACAAATAAACTCTTTAAAATTTTTCGATATTTTCAATGAGTCCCCCGTAAATTTTTCAGACATTTTGTCAAAAAATTTACATTATGTTTTTGTTTTGGAATCCTTAGTAGTTCTACATTTAAAAAATAACAAATAAACTCTTTAAAATTTTTTCGATATTTTCGAAATTTGTGTAATGGTCCCCCCTGTAACATTTTCAGAAATATTTTTCTTGAAAATTTTTAATCGCGAACCCATAACTTTGTCAAAAATGAAGCGATTTTCATGAGGAATGGCATTTTGTTTATGTTTTGGAATCCTTAGTAGTTCTACATTTAAAAAATAACAAATAAACTCTTTAAAATTTTTCGATATTTTCGAAATTTGTGTAATGGTCCCCCCCTGTAACATTTTTCAGAAATATTTTTCTTGAAAATTTTTAATCGCGAACCCATAACTTTGTCAAAAATGAAGCGATTTTCATGAGGAATGGCATTTTGTTTATGTTTTGGAATCCTTAGTAGTTCTACATTTAAAAAATAACAAATAAACTCTTTAAAATTTTTCGATATTTTCGAAATTTGTGTAATGGTCCCCCCTGTAACATTTTTCAGAAATATTTTTCTTGAAAATTTTTAATCGCGAACCCATAACTTTGTCAAAAATGAAGCGTTTTTGTATTTTCGAAATTTGTTTAATGTACATTTTGTTAGAAATATTTTTCCTTAGTAGTTCTACATTTAAAAAATAACAAATAAACTCTTTAAAATTTTTCGATATTTTCGAAATTTGTATAATGGTCCCCCCTGTAACATTTTTCAGAAATATTTTTCTTAAAATTTTTAATCGGAACCCATGTTAATCCGAACCCATAACTTTGTCAAAAATGAAGCGATTTTCATGAGGAATGGCATTTTGTTTATGTTTTGGAATCCTTAGTAGTTCTACATTTAAAAAATAACAAATAAACTCTTTAAAATTTTTCGATATTTTCGAAATTTGTGTAATGGTCCCCCCTGTAACATTTTTCAGAAATATTTTTCTTGAAAATTTTTAATCGCGAACCCATAACTTTGTCAAAAATGAAGCGATTTTCATGAGGAATGGCATTTTGTTTATGTTTTGGAATCCTTAGTAGTTCTACATTTAAAAAATAACAAATAAACTCTTTAAAATTTTTCGATATTTTCGAAATTTGTATAATGGTCCCCCCCTGTAACATTTTTCAGAAATATTTTTCTTGAAAATTTTTAATCGCGAACCCATAACTTTGTCAAAAATGAAGCGATTTTCATGAGGAATGGCATTTTGTTTATGTTTTGGAATCCTTAGTAGTTCTACATTTAAAAAATAACAAATAAACTCTTTAAAATTTTTCGATATTTTCGAAATTTGTGTAATGGTCCCCCCCTGTAACATTTTTCAGAAATATTTTTCTTGAAAATTTTTAATCGCGAACCCATAACTTTGTCAAAAATGAAGCGATTTTCATGAGGAATGGCATTTTGTTTATGTTTTGGAATCCTTAGTAGTTCTACATTTAAAAAATAACAAATAAACTCTTTAAAATTTTTCGATATTTTCGAAATTTGTGTAATGGTCCCCCCTGTAACATTTTTCAGAAATATTTTTCTTGAAAATTTTTAATCGCGAACCCATAACTTTGTCAAAAATGAAGCGATTTTCATGAGGAATGGCATTTTGTTTATGTTTTGGAATCCTTAGTAGTTCTACATTTAAAAAATAACAAATAAACTCTTTAAAATTTTTCGATATTTTCGAAATTTGTATAATGGTCCCCCCCTGTAACATTTTTCAGAAATATTTTTCTTGAAAATTTTTAATCGCGAACCCATAACTTTGTCAAAAATGAAGCGATTTTCATGAGGAATGGCATTTTGTTTATGTTTTGGAATCCTTAGTAGTTCTACATTTAAAAAATAACAAATAAACTCTTTAAAATTTTTCGATATTTTCGAAATTTGTGTAATGGTCCCCCCTGTAACATTTTTCAGAAATATTTTTCTTGAAAATTTTTAATCGCGAACCCATAACTTTGTCAAAAATGAAGCGATTTTCATGAGGAATGGCATTTTGTTTATGTTTTGGAATCCTTAGTAGTTCTACATTTAAAAAATAACAAATAAACTCTTTAAAATTTTTTCGATATTTTCGAAATTTGTATAATGGTCCCCCCTGTAACATTTTTCAGAAATATTTTTCTTGAAAATTTTTAATCGCGAACCCATAACTTTGTCAAAAATGAAGCGATTTTCATGAGGAATGGCATTTTGTTTATGTTTTGGAATCCTTAGTAGTTCTACATTTAAAAAATAACAAATAAACTCTTTAAAATTTTTCGATATTTTCGAAATTTGTGTAATGGTCCCCCCCCTGTAACATTTTTCAGAAATATTTTTCTTGAAAATTTTTAATCGCGAACCCATAACTTTGTCAAAAATGAAGCGATTTTCATGAGGAATGGCATTTTGTTTATGTTTTGGAATCCTTAGTAGTTCTACATTTAAAAAATAACAAATAAACTCTTTAAAATTTTTCGATATTTTCGAAATTTGTGTAATGGTCCCCCCCTGTAACATTTTTCAGAAATATTTTTCTTGAAAATTTTTAATCGCGAACCCATAACTTTGTCAAAAATGAAGCGATTTTCATGAGGAATGGCATTTTGTTTATGTTTTGGAATCCTTAGTAGTTCTACATTTAAAAAATAACAAATAAACTCTTTAAAATTTTTCGATATTTTCGAAATTTGTATAATGGTCCCCCCCTGTAACATTTTTCAGAAATATTTTTCTTGAAAATTTTTAATCGCGAACCCATAACTTTGTCAAAAATGAAGCGATTTTCATGAGGAATGGCATTTTGTTTATGTTTTGGAATCCTTAGTAGTTCTACATTTAAAAAATAACAAATAAACTCTTTAAAATTTTTCGATATTTTCGAAATTTGTGTAATGGTCCCCCCCTGTAACATTTTTCAGAAATATTTTTCTTGAAAATTTTTAATCGCGAACCCATAACTTTGTCAAAAATGAAGCGATTTTCATGAGGAATGGCATTTTGTTTATGTTTTGGAATCCTTAGTAGTTCTACATTTAAAAAATAACAAATAAACTCTTTAAAATTTTTCGATATTTTCGAAATTTGTATAATGGTCCCCCCCTGTAACATTTTTCAGAAATATTTTTCTTGAAAATTTTTAATCGCGAACCCATAACTTTGTCAAAAATGAAGCGATTTTCATGAGGAATGGCATTTTGTTTATGTTTTGGAATCCTTAGTAGTTCTACATTTAAAAAATAACAAATAAACTCTTTAAAATTTTTCGATATTTTCGAAATTTGTATAATGGTCCCCCCCTGTAACATTTTTCAGAAATATTTTTCTTGAAAATTTTTAATCGCGAACCCATAACTTTGTCAAAAATGAAGCGATTTTCATGAGGAATGGCATTTTGTTTATGTTTTGGAATCCTTAGTAGTTCTACATTTAAAAAATAACAAATAAACTCTTTAAAATTTTTCGATATTTTCGAAATTTGTGTAATGGTCCCCCCTGTAACATTTTTCAGAAATATTTTTCTTGAAAATTTTTAATCGCGAACCCATAACTTTGTCAAAAATGAAGCGATTTTCATGAGGAATGGCATTTTGTTTATGTTTTGGAATCCTTAGTAGTTCTACATTTAAAAAATAACAAATAAACTCTTTAAAATTTTTCGATATTTTCGAAATTTGTATAATGGTCCCCCCCTGTAACATTTTTCAGAAATATTTTTCTTGAAAATTTTTAATCGCGAACCCATAACTTTGTCAAAAATGAAGCGATTTTCATGAGGAATGGCATTTTGTTTATGTTTTGGAATCCTTAGTAGTTCTACATTTAAAAAATAACAAATAAACTCTTTAAAATTTTTCGATATTTTCGAAATTTGTGTAATGGTCCCCCCTGTAACATTTTTCAGAAATATTTTTCTTGAAAATTTTTAATCGCGAACCCATAACTTTGTCAAAAATGAAGCGATTTTCATGAGGAATGGCATTTTGTTTATGTTTTGGAATCCTTAGTAGTTCTACATTTAAAAAATAACAAATAAACTCTTTAAAATTTTTCGATATTTTCGAAATTTGTGTAATGGTCCCCCCCTGTAACATTTTTCAGAAATATTTTTCTTGAAAATTTTTAATCGCGAACCCATAACTTTGTCAAAAATGAAGCGATTTTCATGAGGAATGGCATTTTGTTTATGTTTTGGAATCCTTAGTAGTTCTACATTTAAAAAATAACAAATAAACTCTTTAAAATTTTTCGATATTTTCGAAATTTGTGTAATGGTCCCCCCCTGTAACATTTTTCAGAAATATTTTTCTTGAAAATTTTTAATCGCGAACCCATAACTTTGTCAAAAATGAAGCGATTTTCATGAGGAATGGCATTTTGTTTATGTTTTGGAATCCTTAGTAGTTCTACATTTAAAAAATAACAAATAAACTCTTTAAAATTTTTCGATATTTTCGAAATTTGTGTAATGGTCCCCCCCTGTAACATTTTTCAGAAATATTTTTCTTGAAAATTTTTAATCGCGAACCCATAACTTTGTCAAAAATGAAGCGATTTTCATGAGGAATGGCATTTTGTTTATGTTTTGGAATCCTTAGTAGTTCTACATTTAAAAAATAACAAATAAACTCTTTAAAATTTTTCGATATTTTCGAAATTTGTATAATGGTCCCCCCTGTAACATTTTTCAGAAATATTTTTCTTGAAAATTTTTAATCGCGAACCCATAACTTTGTCAAAAATGAAGCGATTTTCATGAGGAATGGCATTTTGTTTATGTTTTGGAATCCTTAGTAGTTCTACATTTAAAAAATAACAAATAAACTCTTTAAAATTTTTCGATATTTTCGAAATTTGTGTAATGGTCCCCCCCTGTAACATTTTTCAGAAATATTTTTCTTGAAAATTTTTAATCGCGAACCCATAACTTTGTCAAAAATGAAGCGATTTTCATGAGGAATGGCATTTTGTTTATGTTTTGGAATCCTTAGTAGTTCTACATTTAAAAAATAACAAATAAACTCTTTAAAATTTTTCGATATTTTCGAAATTTGTGTAATGGTCCCCCCTGTAACATTTTTCAGAAATATTTTTCTTGAAAATTTTTAATCGCGAACCCATAACTTTGTCAAAAATGAAGCGATTTTCATGAGGAATGGCATTTTGTTTATGTTTTGGAATCCTTAGTAGTTCTACATTTAAAAAATAACAAATAAACTCTTTAAAATTTTTCGATATTTTCGAAATTTGTATAATGGTCCCCCCCTGTAACATTTTTCAGAAATATTTTTCTTGAAAATTTTTAATCGCGAACCCATAACTTTGTCAAAAATGAAGCGATTTTCATGAGGAATGGCATTTTGTTTATGTTTTGGAATCCTTAGTAGTTCTACATTTAAAAAATAACAAATAAACTCTTTAAAATTTTTCGATATTTTCGAAATTTGTGTAATGGTCCCCCCCTGTAACATTTTTCAGAAATATTTTTCTTGAAAATTTTTAATCGCGAACCCATAACTTTGTCAAAAATGAAGCGATTTTCATGAGGAATGGCATTTTGTTTATGTTTTGGAATCCTTAGTAGTTCTACATTTAAAAAATAACAAATAAACTCTTTAAAATTTTTCGATATTTTCGAAATTTGTGTAATGGTCCCCCCTGTAACATTTTTCAGAAATATTTTTCTTGAAAATTTTTAATCGCGAACCCATAACTTTGTCAAAAATGAAGCGATTTTCATGAGGAATGGCATTTTGTTTATGTTTTGGAATCCTTAGTAGTTCTACATTTAAAAAATAACAAATAAACTCTTTAAAATTTTTCGATATTTTCGAAATTTGTGTAATGGTCCCCCCTGTAACATTTTTCAGAAATATTTTTCTTGAAAATTTTTAATCGCGAACCCATAACTTTGTCAAAAATGAAGCGATTTTCATGAGGAATGGCATTTTGTTTATGTTTTGGAATCCTTAGTAGTTCTACATTTAAAAAATAACAAATAAACTCTTTAAAATTTTTCGATATTTTCGAAATTTGTATAATGGTCCCCCCCTGTAACATTTTTCAGAAATATTTTTCTTGAAAATTTTTAATCGCGAACCCATAACTTTGTCAAAAATGAAGCGATTTTCATGAGGAATGGCATTTTGTTTATGTTTTGGAATCCTTAGTAGTTCTACATTTAAAAAATAACAAATAAACTCTTTAAAATTTTTCGATATTTTCGAAATTTGTGTAATGGTCCCCCCCTGTAACATTTTTCAGAAATATTTTTCTTGAAAATTTTTAATCGCGAACCCATAACTTTGTCAAAAATGAAGCGATTTTCATGAGGAATGGCATTTTGTTTATGTTTTGGAATCCTTAGTAGTTCTACATTTAAAAAATAACAAATAAACTCTTTAAAATTTTTCGATATTTTCGAAATTTGTGTAATGGTCCCCCCTGTAACATTTTTCAGAAATATTTTTCTTGAAAATTTTTAATCGCGAACCCATAACTTTGTCAAAAATGAAGCGATTTTCATGAGGAATGGCATTTTGTTTATGTTTTGGAATCCTTAGTAGTTCTACATTTAAAAAATAACAAATAAACTCTTTAAAATTTTTCGATATTTTCGAAATTTGTGTAATGGTCCCCCCTGTAACATTTTTCAGAAATATTTTTCTTGAAAATTTTTAATCGCGAACCCATAACTTTGTCAAAAATGAAGCGATTTTCATGAGGAATGGCATTTTGTTTATGTTTTGGAATCCTTAGTAGTTCTACATTTAAAAAATAACAAATAAACTCTTTAAAATTTTTCGATATTTTCGAAATTTGTGTAATGGTCCCCCCTGTAACATTTTTCAGAAATATTTTTCTTGAAAATTTTTAATCGCGAACCCATAACTTTGTCAAAAATGAAGCGATTTTCATGAGGAATGGCATTTTGTTTATGTTTTGGAATCCTTAGTAGTTCTACATTTAAAAAATAACAAATAAACTCTTTAAAATTTTTCGATATTTTCGAAATTTGTGTAATGGTCCCCCCTGTAACATTTTTCAGAAATATTTTTCTTGAAAATTTTTAATCGCGAACCCATAACTTTGTCAAAAATGAAGCGATTTTCATGAGGAATGGCATTTTGTTTATGTTTTGGAATCCTTAGTAGTTCTACATTTAAAAAATAACAAATAAACTCTTTAAAATTTTTCGATATTTTCGAAATTTGTGTAATGGTCCCCCCCCTGTAACATTTTTCAGAAATATTTTTCTTGAAAATTTTTAATCGCGAACCCATAACTTTGTCAAAAATGAAGCGATTTTCATGAGGAATGGCATTTTGTTTATGTTTTGGAATCCTTAGTAGTTCTACATTTAAAAAATAACAAATAAACTCTTTAAAATTTTTCGATATTTTCGAAATTTGTATAATGGTCCCCCCCTGTAACATTTTTCAGAAATATTTTTCTTGAAAATTTTTAATCGCGAACCCATAACTTTGTCAAAAATGAAGCGATTTTCATGAGGAATGGCATTTTGTTTATGTTTTGGAATCCTTAGTAGTTCTACATTTAAAAAATAACAAATAAACTCTTTAAAATTTTTCGATATTTTCGAAATTTGTGTAATGGTCCCCCCCTGTAACATTTTTCAGAAATATTTTTCTTGAAAATTTTTAATCGCGAACCCATAACTTTGTCAAAAATGAAGCGATTTTCATGAGGAATGGCATTTTGTTTATGTTTTGGAATCCTTAGTAGTTCTACATTTAAAAAATAACAAATAAACTCTTTAAAATTTTTCGATATTTTCGAAATTTGTGTAATGGTCCCCCCCTGTAACATTTTTCAGAAATATTTTTCTTGAAAATTTTTAATCGCGAACCCATAACTTTGTCAAAAATGAAGCGATTTTCATGAGGAATGGCATTTTGTTTATGTTTTGGAATCCTTAGTAGTTCTACATTTAAAAAATAACAAATAAACTCTTTAAAATTTTTCGATATTTTCGAAATTTGTATAATGGTCCCCCCCCTGTAACATTTTTCAGAAATATTTTTCTTGAAAATTTTTAATCGCGAACCCATAACTTTGTCAAAAATGAAGCGATTTTCATGAGGAATGGCATTTTGTTTATGTTTTGGAATCCTTAGTAGTTCTACATTTAAAAAATAACAAATAAACTCTTTAAAATTTTTCGATATTTTCGAAATTTGTGTAATGGTCCCCCCCTGTAACATTTTTCAGAAATATTTTTCTTGAAAATTTTTAATCGCGAACCCATAACTTTGTCAAAAATGAAGCGATTTTCATGAGGAATGGCATTTTGTTTATGTTTTGGAATCCTTAGTAGTTCTACATTTAAAAAATAACAAATAAACTCTTTAAAATTTTTCGATATTTTCGAAATTTGTATAATGGTCCCCCCCTGTAACATTTTTCAGAAATATTTTTCTTGAAAATTTTTAATCGCGAACCCATAACTTTGTCAAAAATGAAGCGATTTTCATGAGGAATGGCATTTTGTTTATGTTTTGGAATCCTTAGTAGTTCTACATTTAAAAAATAACAAATAAACTCTTTAAAATTTTTCGATATTTTCGAAATTTGTGTAATGGTCCCCCCTGTAACATTTTTCAGAAATATTTTTCTTGAAAATTTTTAATCGCGAACCCATAACTTTGTCAAAAATGAAGCGATTTTCATGAGGAATGGCATTTTGTTTATGTTTTGGAATCCTTAGTAGTTCTACATTTAAAAAATAACAAATAAACTCTTTAAAATTTTTCGATATTTTCGAAATTTGTGTAATGGTCCCCCCCTGTAACATTTTTCAGAAATATTTTTCTTGAAAATTTTTAATCGCGAACCCATAACTTTGTCAAAAATGAAGCGATTTTCATGAGGAATGGCATTTTGTTTATGTTTTGGAATCCTTAGTAGTTCTACATTTAAAAAATAACAAATAAACTCTTTAAAATTTTTCGATATTTTCGAAATTTGTATAATGGTCCCCCCTGTAACATTTTTCAGAAATATTTTTCTTGAAAATTTTTAATCGCGAACCCATAACTTTGTCAAAAATGAAGCGATTTTCATGAGGAATGGCATTTTGTTTATGTTTTGGAATCCTTAGTAGTTCTACATTTAAAAAATAACAAATAAACTCTTTAAAATTTTTCGATATTTTCGAAATTTGTGTAATGGTCCCCCCCTGTAACATTTTTCAGAAATATTTTTCTTGAAAATTTTTAATCGCGAACCCATAACTTTGTCAAAAATGAAGCGATTTTCATGAGGAATGGCATTTTGTTTATGTTTTGGAATCCTTAGTAGTTCTACATTTAAAAAATAACAAATAAACTCTTTAAAATTTTTCGATATTTTCGAAATTTGTGTAATGGTCCCCCCCTGTAACATTTTTCAGAAATATTTTTCTTGAAAATTTTTAATCGCGAACCCATAACTTTGTCAAAAATGAAGCGATTTTCATGAGGAATGGCATTTTGTTTATGTTTTGGAATCCTTAGTAGTTCTACATTTAAAAAATAACAAATAAACTCTTTAAAATTTTTCGATATTTTCGAAATTTGTGTAATGGTCCCCCCCCTGTAACATTTTTCAGAAATATTTTTCTTGAAAATTTTTAATCGCGAACCCATAACTTTGTCAAAAATGAAGCGATTTTCATGAGGAATGGCATTTTGTTTATGTTTTGGAATCCTTAGTAGTTCTACATTTAAAAAATAACAAATAAACTCTTTAAAATTTTTCGATATTTTCGAAATTTGTGTAATGGTCCCCCCTGTAACATTTTTCAGAAATATTTTTCTTGAAAATTTTTAATCGCGAACCCATAACTTTGTCAAAAATGAAGCGATTTTCATGAGGAATGGCATTTTGTTTATGTTTTGGAATCCTTAGTAGTTCTACATTTAAAAAATAACAAATAAACTCTTTAAAATTTTTCGATATTTTCGAAATTTGTATAATGGTCCCCCCCTGTAACATTTTTCAGAAATATTTTTCTTGAAAATTTTTAATCGCGAACCCATAACTTTGTCAAAAATGAAGCGATTTTCATGAGGAATGGCATTTTGTTTATGTTTTGGAATCCTTAGTAGTTCTACATTTAAAAAATAACAAATAAACTCTTTAAAATTTTTCGATATTTTCGAAATTTGTGTAATGGTCCCCCCTGTAACATTTTTCAGAAATATTTTTCTTGAAAATTTTTAATCGCGAACCCATAACTTTGTCAAAAATGAAGCGATTTTCATGAGGAATGGCATTTTGTTTATGTTTTGGAATCCTTAGTAGTTCTACATTTAAAAAATAACAAATAAACTCTTTAAAATTTTTCGATATTTTCGAAATTTGTGTAATGGTCCCCCCTGTAACATTTTTCAGAAATATTTTTCTTGAAAATTTTTAATCGCGAACCCATAACTTTGTCAAAAATGAAGCGATTTTCATGAGGAATGGCATTTTGTTTATGTTTTGGAATCCTTAGTAGTTCTACATTTAAAAAATAACAAATAAACTCTTTAAAATTTTTCGATATTTTCGAAATTTGTGTAATGGTCCCCCCTGTAACATTTTTCAGAAATATTTTTCTTGAAAATTTTTAATCGCGAACCCATAACTTTGTCAAAAATGAAGCGATTTTCATGAGGAATGGCATTTTGTTTATGTTTTGGAATCCTTAGTAGTTCTACATTTAAAAAATAACAAATAAACTCTTTAAAATTTTTCGATATTTTCGAAATTTGTGTAATGGTCCCCCCCTGTAACATTTTTCAGAAATATTTTTCTTGAAAATTTTTAATCGCGAACCCATAACTTTGTCAAAAATGAAGCGATTTTCATGAGGAATGGCATTTTGTTTATGTTTTGGAATCCTTAGTAGTTCTACATTTAAAAAATAACAAATAAACTCTTTAAAATTTTTCGATATTTTCGAAATTTGTATAATGGTCCCCCCCTGTAACATTTTTCAGAAATATTTTTCTTGAAAATTTTTAATCGCGAACCCATAACTTTGTCAAAAATGAAGCGATTTTCATGAGGAATGGCATTTTGTTTATGTTTTGGAATCCTTAGTAGTTCTACATTTAAAAAATAACAAATAAACTCTTTAAAATTTTTCGATATTTTCGAAATTTGTGTAATGGTCCCCCCCTGTAACATTTTTCAGAAATATTTTTCTTGAAAATTTTTAATCGCGAACCCATAACTTTGTCAAAAATGAAGCGATTTTCATGAGGAATGGCATTTTGTTTATGTTTTGGAATCCTTAGTAGTTCTACATTTAAAAAATAACAAATAAACTCTTTAAAATTTTTCGATATTTTCGAAATTTGTATAATGGTCCCCCCCTGTAACATTTTTCAGAAATATTTTTCTTGAAAATTTTTAATCGCGAACCCATAACTTTGTCAAAAATGAAGCGATTTTCATGAGGAATGGCATTTTGTTTATGTTTTGGAATCCTTAGTAGTTCTACATTTAAAAAATAACAAATAAACTCTTTAAAATTTTTCGATATTTTCGAAATTTGTGTAATGGTCCCCCCCTGTAACATTTTTCAGAAATATTTTTCTTGAAAATTTTTAATCGCGAACCCATAACTTTGTCAAAAATGAAGCGATTTTCATGAGGAATGGCATTTTGTTTATGTTTTGGAATCCTTAGTAGTTCTACATTTAAAAAATAACAAATAAACTCTTTAAAATTTTTCGATATTTTCGAAATTTGTGTAATGGTCCCCCCTGTAACATTTTTCAGAAATATTTTTCTTGAAAATTTTTAATCGCGAACCCATAACTTTGTCAAAAATGAAGCGATTTTCATGAGGAATGGCATTTTGTTTATGTTTTGGAATCCTTAGTAGTTCTACATTTAAAAAATAACAAATAAACTCTTTAAAATTTTTCGATATTTTCGAAATTTGTGTAATGGTCCCCCCTGTAACATTTTTCAGAAATATTTTTCTTGAAAATTTTTAATCGCGAACCCATAACTTTGTCAAAAATGAAGCGATTTTCATGAGGAATGGCATTTTGTTTATGTTTTGGAATCCTTAGTAGTTCTACATTTAAAAAATAACAAATAAACTCTTTAAAATTTTTCGATATTTTCGAAATTTGTGTAATGGTCCCCCCTGTAACATTTTTCAGAAATATTTTTCTTGAAAATTTTTAATCGCGAACCCATAACTTTGTCAAAAATGAAGCGATTTTCATGAGGAATGGCATTTTGTTTATGTTTTGGAATCCTTAGTAGTTCTACATTTAAAAAATAACAAATAAACTCTTTAAAATTTTTCGATATTTTCGAAATTTGTGTAATGGTCCCCCCTGTAACATTTTTCAGAAATATTTTTCTTGAAAATTTTTAATCGCGAACCCATAACTTTGTCAAAAATGAAGCGATTTTCATGAGGAATGGCATTTTGTTTATGTTTTGGAATCCTTAGTAGTTCTACATTTAAAAAATAACAAATAAACTCTTTAAAATTTTTCGATATTTTCGAAATTTGTGTAATGGTCCCCCCCTGTAACATTTTTCAGAAATATTTTTCTTGAAAATTTTTAATCGCGAACCCATAACTTTGTCAAAAATGAAGCGATTTTCATGAGGAATGGCATTTTGTTTATGTTTTGGAATCCTTAGTAGTTCTACATTTAAAAAATAACAAATAAACTCTTTAAAATTTTTCGATATTTTCGAAATTTGTGTAATGGTCCCCCCCTGTAACATTTTTCAGAAATATTTTTCTTGAAAATTTTTAATCGCGAACCCATAACTTTGTCAAAAATGAAGCGATTTTCATGAGGAATGGCATTTTGTTTATGTTTTGGAATCCTTAGTAGTTCTACATTTAAAAAATAACAAATAAACTCTTTAAAATTTTTCGATATTTTCGAAATTTGTATAATGGTCCCCCCTGTAACATTTTTCAGAAATATTTTTCTTGAAAATTTTTAATCGCGAACCCATAACTTTGTCAAAAATGAAGCGATTTTCATGAGGAATGGCATTTTGTTTATGTTTTGGAATCCTTAGTAGTTCTACATTTAAAAAATAACAAATAAACTCTTTAAAATTTTTCGATATTTTCGAAATTTGTGTAATGGTCCCCCCCTGTAACATTTTTCAGAAATATTTTTCTTGAAAATTTTTAATCGCGAACCCATAACTTTGTCAAAAATGAAGCGATTTTCATGAGGAATGGCATTTTGTTTATGTTTTGGAATCCTTAGTAGTTCTACATTTAAAAAATAACAAATAAACTCTTTAAAATTTTTCGATATTTTCGAAATTTGTGTAATGGTCCCCCTGTAACATTTTTCAGAAATATTTTTCTTGAAAATTTTTAATCGCGAACCCATAACTTTGTCAAAAATGAAGCGATTTTCATGAGGAATGGCATTTTGTTTATGTTTTGGAATCCTTAGTAGTTCTACATTTAAAAAATAACAAATAAACTCTTTAAAATTTTTCGATATTTTCGAAATTTGTATAATGGTCCCCCCTGTAACATTTTTCAGAAATATTTTTCTTGAAAATTTTTAATCGCGAACCCATAACTTTGTCAAAAATGAAGCGATTTTCATGAGGAATGGCATTTTGTTTATGTTTTGGAATCCTTAGTAGTTCTACATTTAAAAAATAACAAATAAACTCTTTAAAATTTTTCGATATTTTCGAAATTTGTGTAATGGTCCCCCCCTGTAACATTTTTCAGAAATATTTTTCTTGAAAATTTTTAATCGCGAACCCATAACTTTGTCAAAAATGAAGCGAATTTCATGAGGAATGGCATTTTGTTTATGTTTTGGAATCCTTAGTAGTTCTACATTTAAAAAATAACAAATAAACTCTTTAAAATTTTTCGATATTTTCGAAATTTGTATAATGGTCCCCCCCTGTAACATTTTTCAGAAATATTTTTCTTGAAAATTTTTAATCGCGAACCCATAACTTTGTCAAAAATGAAGCGATTTTCATGAGGAATGGCATTTTGTTTATGTTTTGGAATCCTTAGTAGTTCTACATTTAAAAAATAACAAATAAACTCTTTAAAATTTTTCGATATTTTCGAAATTTGTATAATGGTCCCCCCTGTAACATTTTTCAGAAATATTTTTCTTGAAAATTTTTAATCGCGAACCCATAACTTTGTCAAAAATGAAGCGATTTTCATGAGGAATGGCATTTTGTTTATGTTTTGGAATCCTTAGTAGTTCTACATTTAAAAAATAACAAATAAACTCTTTAAAATTTTTCGATATTTTCGAAATTTGTATAATGGTCCCCCCTGTAACATTTTTCAGAAATATTTTTCTTGAAAATTTTTAATCGCGAACCCATAACTTTGTCAAAAATGAAGCGATTTTCATGAGGAATGGCATTTTGTTTATGTTTTGGAATCCTTAGTAGTTCTACATTTAAAAAATAACAAATAAACTCTTTAAAATTTTTCGATATTTTCGAAATTTGTGTAATGGTCCCCCCCTGTAACATTTTTCAGAAATATTTTTCTTGAAAATTTTTAATCGCGAACCCATAACTTTGTCAAAAATGAAGCGATTTTCATGAGGAATGACATTTTGTTTATGTTTTGGAATCCTTAGTAGTTCTACATTTAAAAAATAACAAATAAACTCTTTAAAATTTTTCGATATTTTCGAAATTTGTGTAATGGTCCCCCCCTGTAACATTTTTCAGAAATATTTTTCTTGAAAATTTTTAATCGCGAACCCATAACTTTGTCAAAAATGAAGCGATTTTCATGAGGAATGGCATTTTGTTTATGTTTTGGAATCCTTAGTAGTTCTACATTTAAAAAATAACAAATAAACTCTTTAAAATTTTTCGATATTTTCGAAATTTGTGTAATGGTCCCCCCCTGTAACATTTTTCAGAAATATTTTTCTTGAAAATTTTTAATCGCGAACCCATAACTTTGTCAAAAATGAAGCGATTTTCATGAGAAATGGCATTTTGTTTATGTTTTGGAATCCTTAGTAGTTCTACATTTAAAAAATAACAAATAAACTCTTTAAAATTTTTCGATACTTTCGAAATTTGTGTAATGGTCCCCCCTGTAACATTTTTCAGAAATATTTTTCTTGAAAATTTTTAATCGCGAACCCATAACTTTGTCAAAAATGAAGCGATTTTCATGAGGAATGGCATTTTGTTTATGTTTTGGAATCCTTAGTAGTTCTACATTTAAAAAATAACAAATAAACTCTTTAAAATTTTTCGATACTTTCGAAATTTGTGTAATGGTCCCCCCTGTAACATTTTTCAGAAATATTTTTCTTGAAAATTTTTAATCGCGAACCCATAACTTTGTCAAAAATGAAGCGATTTTCATGAGGAATGGAATTTTGTTTATGTTTTGGAATCCTTAGTAGTTCTACATTTAAAAAATAACAAATAAACTCTTTAAAATTTTTCGATATTTTCGAAATTTGTATAATGGTCCCCCCTGTAACATTTTTCAGAAATATTTTTCTGAAATTTTTTAATCCGAACCCATAACTTTGTCAAAAATGAAGCGATTTTCATGAGGAATGGCATTTTGTTTATGTTTTGGAATCCTTAGTAGTTCTACATTTAAAAAATAACAAATAAACTCTTTAAAATTTTTCGATATTTTCGAAATTTGTGTAATGGTCCCCCCTGTAACATTTTTCAGAAATATTTTTCTTGAAAATTTTTAATCGCGAACCCATAACTTTGTCAAAAATGAAGCGAATTTCCTGAGGAATGGCATTTTGTTTATGTTTTGGAATCCTTAGTAGTTCTACATTTAAAAAATAACAAATAAACTCTTTAAAATTTTTCGATATTTTCGAAATTTGTATAATGGTCCCCCCCTGTAACATTTTTCAGAAATATTTTTCTTGAAAATTTTTAATCGCGAACCCATAACTTTGTCAAAAATGAAGCGATTTTCATGAGGAATGGCATTTTGTTTATGTTTTGGAATCCTTAGTAGTTCTACATTCAAAAAATAACAAATAAACTCTTTAAAATTTTTCGATATTTTCGAAATTTGTATAATGGTCCCCCCCTGTAACATTTTTCAGAAATATTTTTCTTGAAAATTTTTAATCGCGAACCCATAACTTTGTCAAAAATGAAGCGATTTTCATGAGGAATGGCATTTTGTTTATGTTTTGGAATCCTTAGTAGTTCTACATTTAAAAAATAACAAATAAACTCTTTAAAATTTTTCGATATTTTCGAAATTTGTGTAATGGTCCCCCCCTGTAACATTTTTCAGAAATATTTTTCTTGAAAATTTTTAATCGCGAACCCATAACTTTGTCAAAAATGAAGCGATTTTCATGAGGAATGGCATTTTGTTTATGTTTTGGAATCCTTAGTAGTTCTACATTTAAAAAATAACAAATAAACTCTTTAAAATTTTTCGATATTTTCGAAATTTGTGTAATGGTCCCCCCTGTAACATTTTTCAGAAATATTTTTCTTGAAAATTTTTAATCGCGAACCCATAACTTTGTCAAAAATGAAGCGATTTTCATGAGGAATGGCATTTTGTTTATGTTTTGGAATCCTTAGTAGTTCTACATTTAAAAAATAACAAATAAACTCTTTAAAATTTTTCGATATTTTCGAAATTTGTGTAATGGTCCCCCCTGTAACATTTTTCAGAAATATTTTTCTTGAAAATTTTTAATCGCGAACCCATAACTTTGTCAAAAATGAAGCGATTTTCATGAGGAATGGCATTTTGTTTATGTTTTGGAATCCTTAGTAGTTCTACATTTAAAAAATAACAAATAAACTCTTTAAAATTTTTCGATATTTTCGAAATTTGTGTAATGGTCCCCCCTGTAACATTTTTCAGAAATATTTTTCTTGAAAATTTTTAATCGCGAACCCATAACTTTGTCAAAAATGAAGCGATTTTCATGAGGAATGGCATTTTGTTTATGTTTTGGAATCCTTAGTAGTTCTACATTTAAAAAATAACAAATAAACTCTTTAAAATTTTTCGATATTTTCGAAATTTGTATAATGGTCCCCCCTGTAACATTTTTCAGAAATATTTTTCTTGAAAGTTTTTAATCGCGAACCCATAACTTTGTCAAAAATGAAGCGATTTTCATGAGGAATGGCATTTTGTTTATGTTTTGGAATCCTTAGTAGTTCTACATTTAAAAAATAACAAATAAACTCTTTAAAATTTTTCGATATTTTCGAAATTTGTGTAATGGTCCCCCCCCTGTAACATTTTTCAGAAATATTTTTCTTGAAAATTTTTAATCGCGAACCCATAACTTTGTCAAAAATGAAGCGATTTTCATGAGGAATGGCATTTTGTTTATGTTTTGGAATCCTTAGTAGTTCTACATTTAAAAAATAACAAATAAACTCTTTAAAATTTTTCGATATTTTCGAAATTTGTGTAATGGTCCCCCCTGTAACATTTTTCAGAAATATTTTTCTTGAAAATTTTTAATCGCGAACCCATAACTTTGTCAAAAATGAAGCGATTTTCATGAGGAATGACATTTTGTTTATGTTTTGGAATCCTTAGTAGTTCTACATTTAAAAAATAACAAATAAACTCTTTAAAATTTTTCGATATTTTCGAAATTTGTGTAATGGTCCCCCCTGTAACATTTTTCAGAAATATTTTTCTTGAAAATTTTTAATCGCGAACCCATAACTTTGTCAAAAATGAAGCGATTTTCATGAGGAATGGCATTTTGTTTATGTTTTGGAATCCTTAGTAGTTTTACATTTAAAAAATAACAAATAAACTCTTTAAAATTTTTCGATATTTTCGAAATTTGTGTAATGGTCCCCCCTGTAACATTTTTCAGAAATATTTTTCTTGAAAATTTTTAATCGCGAACCCATAACTTTGTCAAAAATGAAGCGATTTTCATGATAAATGGCATTTTGTTTATGTTTTGGAATCCTTAGTAGTTCTACATTTAAAAAATAACAAATAAACTCTTTAAAATTTTTCGATATTTTCGAAATTTGTGTAATGGTCCCCCCCTGTAACATTTTTCAGAAATATTTTTCTTGAAAATTTTTAATCGCGAACCCATAACTTTGTCAAAAATGAAGCGATTTTCATGAGGAATGGCATTTTGTTTATGTTTTGGAATCCTTAGTAGTTCTACATTTAAAAAATAACAAATAAACTCTTTAAAATTTTTCGATATTTTCGAAATTTGTATAATGGTCCCCCCTGTAACATTTTTCAGAAATATTTTTCTTGAAAATTTTTAATCGCGAACCCATAACTTTGTCAAAAATGAAGCGATTTTCATGAGGAATGGCATTTTGTTTATGTTTTGGAATCCTTAGTAGTTCTACATTTAAAAAATAACAAATAAACTCTTTAAAATTTTTCGATATTTTCGAAATTTGTGTAATGGTCCCCCCCCTGTAACATTTTTCAGAAATATTTTTCTTGAAAATTTTTAATCGCGAACCCATAACTTTGTCAAAAATGAAGCGATTTTCATGAGGAATGACATTTTGTTTATGTTTTGGAATCCTTAGTAGTTCTACATTTAAAAAATAACAAATAAACTCTTTAAAATTTTTCGATATTTTCGAAATTTGTGTAATGGTCCCCCCCTGTAACATTTTTCAGAAATATTTTTCTTGAAAATTTTTAATCGCGAACCCATAACTTTGTCAAAAATGAAGCGATTTTCATGAGGAATGACATTTTGTTTATGTTTTGGAATCCTTAGTAGTTCTACATTTAAAAAATAACAAATAAACTCTTTAAAATTTTTCGATATTTTCGAAATTTGTGTAATGGTCCCCCCCTGTAACATTTTTCAGAAATATTTTTCTTGAAAATTTTTAATCGCGAACCCATAACTTTGTCAAAAATGAAGCGATTTTCATGAGAAATGGCATTTTGTTTATGTTTTGGAATCCTTAGTAGTTCTACATTTAAAAAATAACAAATAAACTCTTTAAAATTTTTCGATATTTTCGAAATTTGTGTAATGGTCCCCCCTGTAACATTTTTCAGAAATATTTTTCTTGAAAATTTTTAATCGCGAACCCATAACTTTGTCAAAAATGAAGCGAATTTCCTGAGGAATGGCATTTTGTTTATGTTTTGGAATCCTTAGTAGTTCTACATTTAAAAAATAACAAATAAACTCTTTAAAATTTTTCGATATTTTCGAAATTTGTATAATGGTCCCCCCCTGTAACATTTTTCAGAAATATTTTTCTTGAAAATTTTTAATCGCGAACCCATAACTTTGTCAAAAATGAAGCGATTTTCATGAGAAATGGCATTTTGTTTATGTTTTGGAATCCTTAGTAGTTCTACATTTAAAAAATAACAAATAAACTCTTTAAAATTTTTCGATAGTTTCGAAATTTGTGTAATGGTCCCCCCCTGTAACATTTTTCAGAAATATTTTTCTTGAAAATTTTTAATCGCGAACCCATAACTTTGTCAAAAATGAAGCGATTTTCATGAGGAATGGCATTTTGTTTATGTTTTGGAATCCTTAGTAGTTCTACATTTAAAAAATAACAAATAAACTCTTTAAAATTTTTCGATATTTTCGAAATTTGTGTAATGGTCCCCCCTGTAACATTTTTCAGAAATATTTTTCTTGAAAATTTTTAATCGCGAACCCATAACTTTGTCAAAAATGAAGCGATTTTCATGAGGAATGGCATTTTGTTTATGTTTTGGAATCCTTAGTAGTTCTACATTTAAAAAATAACAAATAAACTCTTTAAAATTTTTCGATATTTTCGAAATTTGTGTAATGGTCCCCCCCTGTAACATTTTTCAGAAATATTTTTCTTGAAAATTTTTAATCGCGAACCCATAACTTTGTCAAAAATGAAGCGATTTTCATGAGGAATGGCATTTTGTTTATGTTTTGGAATCCTTAGTAGTTCTACATTTAAAAAATAACAAATAAACTCTTTAAAATTTTTCGATATTTTCGAAATTTGTATAATGGTCCCCCCTGTAACATTTTTCAGAAATATTTTTCTGAAATTTTTTAATCGCGAACCCATAACTTTGTCAAAAATGAAGCGATTTTCATGAGGAATGGCATTTTGTTTATGTTTTGGAATCCTTAGTAGTTCTACATTTAAAAAATAACAAATAAACTCTTTAAAATTTTTCGATATTTTCGAAATTTGTGTAATGGTCCCCCCTGTAACATTTTTCAGAAATATTTTTCTTGAAAATTTTTAATCGCGAACCCATAACTTTGTCAAAAATGAAGCGAATTTCCTGAGGAATGGCATTTTGTTTATGTTTTGGAATCCTTAGTAGTTCTACATTTAAAAAATAACAAATAAACTCTTTAAAATTTTTCGATATTTTCGAAATTTGTATAATGGTCCCCCCTGTAACATTTTTCAGAAATATTTTTCTGAAATTTTTTAATCGCGAACCCATAACTTTGTCAAAAATGAAGCGATTTTCATGAGGAATGGCATTTTGTTTATGTTTTGGAATCCTTAGTAGTTCTACATTTAAAAAATAACAAATAAACTCTTTAAAATTTTTCGATATTTTCGAAATTTGTGTAATGGTCCCCCCCTGTAACATTTTTCAGAAATATTTTTCTTGAAAATTTTTAATCGCGAACCCATAACTTTGTCAAAAATGAAGCGATTTTCATGAGGAATGGCATTTTGTTTATGTTTTGGAATCCTTAGTAGTTCTACATTTAAAAAATAACAAATAAACTCTTTAAAATTTTTCGATATTTTCGAAATTTGTGTAATGGTCCCCCCTGTAACATTTTTCAGAAATATTTTTCTTGAAAATTTTTAATCGCGAACCCATAACTTTGTCAAAAATGAAGCGATTTTCATGAGGAATGACATTTTGTTTATGTTTTGGAATCCTTAGTAGTTCTACATTTAAAAAATAACAAATAAACTCTTTAAAATTTTTCGATATTTTCGAAATTTGTGTAATGGTCCCCCCTGTAACATTTTTCAGAAATATTTTTCTTGAAAATTTTTAATCGCGAACCCATAACTTTGTCAAAAATGAAGCGATTTTCATGAGGAATGGCATTTTGTTTATGTTTTGGAATCCTTAGTAGTTCTACATTTAAAAAATAACAAATAAACTCTTTAAAATTTTTCGATATTTTCAAAATTTGTGTAATGGTCCCCCCCTGTAACATTTTTCAGAAATATTTTTCTTGAAAATTTTTAATCGCGAACCCATAACTTTGTCAAAAATGAAGCGATTTTCATGATAAATGGCATTTTGTTTATGTTTTGGAATCCTTAGTAGTTCTACATTTAAAAAATAACAAATAAACTCTTTAAAATTTTTCGATATTTTCGAAATTTGTGTAATGGTCCCCCCTGTAACATTTTTCAGAAATATTTTTCTTGAAAATTTTTAATCGCGAACCCATAACTTTGTCAAAAATGAAGCGAATTTCCTGAGGAATGGCATTTTGTTTATGTTTTGGAATCCTTAGTAGTTCTACATTTAAAAAATAACAAATAAACTCTTTAAAATTTTTCGATATTTTCGAAATTTGTATAATGGTCCCCCCCTGTAACATTTTTCAGAAATATTTTTCTTGAAAATTTTTAATCGCGAACCCATAACTTTGTCAAAAATGAAGCGATTTTCATGATAAATGGCATTTTGTTTATGTTTTGGAATCCTTAGTAGTTCTACATTTAAAAAATAACAAATAAACTCTTTAAAATTTTTCGATATTTTCGAAATTTGTGTAATGGTCCCCCCTGTAACATTTTTCAGAAATATTTTTCTTGAAAATTTTTAATCGCGAACCCATAACTTTGTCAAAAATGAAGCGATTTTCATGAGGAATGGCATTTTGTTTATGTTTTGGAATCCTTAGTAGTTCTACATTTAAAAAATAACAAATAAACTCTTTAAAATTTTTCGATATTTTCGAAATTTGTATAATGGTCCCCCCTGTAACATTTTTCAGAAATATTTTTCTTGAAAATTTTTAATCGCGAACCCATAACTTTGTCAAAAATGAAGCGATTTTCATGAGGAATGGCATTTTGTTTATGTTTTGGAATCCTTAGTAGTTCTACATTTAAAAAATAACAAATAAACTCTTTAAAATTTTTCGATATTTTCGAAATTTGTGTAATGGTCCCCCCCCTGTAACATTTTTCAGAAATATTTTTCTTGAAAATTTTTAATCGCGAACCCATAACTTTGTCAAAAATGAAGCGATTTTCATGAGGAATGGCATTTTGTTTATGTTTTGGAATCCTTAGTAGTTCTACATTTAAAAAATAACAAATAAACTCTTTAAAATTTTTCGATATTTTCGAAATTTGTATAATGGTCCCCCCTGTAACATTTTTCAGAAATATTTTTCTTGAAAATTTTTAATCGCGAACCCATAACTTTGTCAAAAATGAAGCGAATTTCCTGAGGAATGGCATTTTGTTTATGTTTTGGAATCCTTAGTAGTTCTACATTTAAAAAATAACAAATAAACTCTTTAAAATTTTTCGATATTTTCGAAATTTGTATAATAGTCCCCCCCTGTAACATTTTTCAGAAATATTTTTCTTGAAAATTTTTAATCGCGAACCCATAACTTTGTCAAAAATGAAGCGATTTTCATGAGGAATGGCATTTTGTTTATGTTTTGGAATCCTTAGTAGTTCTACATTTAAAAAATAACAAATAAACTCTTTAAAATTTTTCGATATTTTCGAAATTTGTGTAATGGTCCCCCCCTGTAACATTTTTCAGAAATATTTTTCTTGAAAATTTTTAATCGCGAACCCATAACTTTGTCAAAAATGAAGCGATTTTCATGAGGAATGGCATTTTGTTTATGTTTTGGAATCCTTAGTAGTTCTACATTTAAAAAATAACAAATAAACTCTTTAAAATTTTTCGATATTTTCGAAATTTGTGTAATGGTCCCCCCCTGTAACATTTTTCAGAAATATTTTTCTTGAAAATTTTTAATCGCGAACCCATAACTTTGTCAAAAATGAAGCGATTTTTATGGGGAATGGCAATTTGTTTATGTTTTGGAATCCTTAGTAGTTCTACATTTAAAAAATAACAAATAAACTCTTTAAAATTTTTCGATATTTTCGAAATTTGTATAATGGTCCCCCCCTGTAACATTTTTCAGAAATATTTTTCTTGAAAATTTTTAATCGCGAACCCATAACTTTGTCAAAAATGAAGCGATTTTCATGAGGAATGGCATTTTGTTTATGTTTTGGAATCCTTAGTAGTTCTACATTTAAAAAATAACAAATAAACTCTTTAAAATTTTTCGATATTTTCGAAATTTGTGTAATGGTCCCCCCCTGTAACATTTTTCAGAAATATTTTTCTTGAAAATTTTTAATCGCGAACCCATAACTTTGTCAAAAATGAAGCGATTTTCATGAGGAATGGCATTTTGTTTATGTTTTGGAATCCTTAGTAGTTCTACATTTAAAAAATAACAAATAAACTCTTTAAAATTTTTCGATATTTTCGAAATTTGTGTAATGGTCCCCCCTGTAACATTTTTCAGAAATATTTTTCTTGAAAATTTTTAATCGCGAACCCATAACTTTGTCAAAAATGAAGCGATTTTCATGAGGAATGGCATTTTGTTTATGTTTTGGAATCCTTAGTAGTTCTACATTTAAAAAATAACAAATAAACTCTTTAAAATTTTTCGATATTTTCGAAATTTGTATAATGGTCCCCCCCTGTAACATTTTTCAGAAATATTTTTCTTGAAAATTTTTAATCGCGAACCCATAACTTTGTCAAAAATGAAGCGATTTTCATGAGGAATGGCATTTTGTTTATGTTTTGGAATCCTTAGTAGTTCTACATTTAAAAAATAACAAATAAACTCTTTAAAATTTTTCGATATTTTCGAAATTTGTGTAATGGTCCCCCCCTGTAACATTTTTCAGAAATATTTTTCTTGAAAATTTTTAATCGCGAACCCATAACTTTGTCAAAAATGAAGCGATTTTCATGAGGAATGGCATTTTGTTTATGTTTTGGAATCCTTAGTAGTTCTACATTTAAAAAATAACAAATAAACTCTTTAAAATTTTTCGATATTTTCGAAATTTGTGTAATGGTCCCCCCCCTGTAACATTTTTCAGAAATATTTTTCTTGAAAATTTTTAATCGCGAACCCATAACTTTGTCAAAAATGAAGCGATTTTCATGAGGAATGGCATTTTGTTTATGTTTTGGAATCCTTAGTAGTTCTACATTTAAAAAATAACAAATAAACTCTTTAAAATTTTTCGATATTTTCGAAATTTGTATAATGGTCCCCCCCCTGTAACATTTTTCAGAAATATTTTTCTTGAAAATTTTTAATCGCGAACCCATAACTTTGTCAAAAATGAAGCGATTTTCATGAGGAATGGCATTTTGTTTATGTTTTGGAATCCTTAGTAGTTCTACATTTAAAAAATAACAAATAAACTCTTTAAAATTTTTCGATATTTTCGAAATTTGTATAATGGTCCCCCCCTGTAACATTTTTCAGAAATATTTTTCTTGAAAATTTTTAATCGCGAACCCATAACTTTGTCAAAAATGAAGCGATTTTCATGAGGAATGGCATTTTGTTTATGTTTTGGAATCCTTAGTAGTTCTACATTTAAAAAATAACAAATAAACTCTTTAAAATTTTTCGATATTTTCGAAATTTGTGTAATGGTCCCCCCTGTAACATTTTTCAGAAATATTTTTCTTGAAAATTTTTAATCGCGAACCCATAACTTTGTCAAAAATGAAGCGATTTTCATGAGGAATGGCATTTTGTTTATGTTTTGGAATCCTTAGTAGTTCTACATTTAAAAAATAACAAATAAACTCTTTAAAATTTTTCGATATTTTCGAAATTTGTGTAATGGTCCCCCCCTGTAACATTTTTCAGAAATATTTTTCTTGAAAATTTTTAATCGCGAACCCATAACTTTGTCAAAAATGAAGCGATTTTCATGAGGAATGGCATTTTGTTTATGTTTTGGAATCCTTAGTAGTTCTACATTTAAAAAATAACAAATAAACTCTTTAAAATTTTTCGATATTTTCGAAATTTGTATAATGGTCCCCCCTGTAACATTTTTCAGAAATATTTTTCTTGAAAATTTTTAATCGCGAACCCATAACTTTGTCAAAAATGAAGCGATTTTCATGAGGAATGGCATTTTGTTTATGTTTTGGAATCCTTAGTAGTTCTACATTTAAAAAATAACAAATAAACTCTTTAAAATTTTTCGATATTTTCGAAATTTGTATAATGGTCCCCCCTGTAACATTTTTCAGAAATATTTTTCTTGAAAATTTTTAATCGCGAACCCATAACTTTGTCAAAAATGAAGCGATTTTCATGAGGAATGGCATTTTGTTTATGTTTTGGAATCCTTAGTAGTTCTACATTTAAAAAATAACAAATAAACTCTTTAAAATTTTTCGATATTTTCGAAATTTGTGTAATGGTCCCCCCCTGTAACATTTTTCAGAAATATTTTTCTTGAAAATTTTTAATCGCGAACCCATAACTTTGTCAAAAATGAAGCGATTTTCATGAGGAATGGCATTTTGTTTATGTTTTGGAATCCTTAGTAGTTCTACATTTAAAAAATAACAAATAAACTCTTTAAAATTTTTCGATATTTTCGAAATTTGTATAATGGTCCCCCCTGTAACATTTTTCAGAAATATTTTTCTTGAAAATTTTTAATCGCGAACCCATAACTTTGTCAAAAATGAAGCGATTTTCATGGGGAATGGCAATTTGTTTATGTTTTGGAATCCTTAGTAGTTCTACATTTAAAAAATAACAAATAAACTCTTTAAAATTTTTCGATATTTTCGAAATTTGTATAATGGTCCCCCCTGTAACATTTTTCAGAAATATTTTTCTTGAAAATTTTTAATCGCGAACCCATAACTTTGTCAAAAATGAAGCGATTTTCATGAGGAATGGCATTTTGTTTATGTTTTGGAATCCTTAGTAGTTCTACATTTAAAAAATAACAAATAAACTCTTTAAAATTTTTCGATATTTTCGAAATTTGTGTAATGGTCCCCCCCTGTAACATTTTTCAGAAATATTTTTCTTGAAAATTTTTAATCGCGAACCCATAACTTTGTCAAAAATGAAGCGATTTTCATGAGGAATGGCATTTTGTTTATGTTTTGGAATCCTTAGTAGTTCTACATTTAAAAAATAACAAATAAACTCTTTAAAATTTTTCGATATTTTCGAAATTTGTATAATGGTCCCCCCTGTAACATTTTTCAGAAATATTTTTCTTGAAAATTTTTAATCGCGAACCCATAACTTTGTCAAAAATGAAGCGATTTTCATGAGGAATGGCATTTTGTTTATGTTTTGGAATCCTTAGTAGTTCTACATTTAAAAAATAACAAATAAACTCTTTAAAATTTTTCGATATTTTCGAAATTTGTGTAATGGTCCCCCCCCTGTAACATTTTTCAGAAATATTTTTCTTGAAAATTTTTAATCGCGAACCCATAACTTTGTCAAAAATGAAGCGATTTTCATGAGGAATGGCATTTTGTTTATGTTTTGGAATCCTTAGTAGTTCTACATTTAAAAAATAACAAATAAACTCTTTAAAATTTTTCGATATTTTCGAAATTTGTGTAATGGTCCCCCCCTGTAACATTTTTCAGAAATATTTTTCTTGAAAATTTTTAATCGCGAACCCATAACTTTGTCAAAAATGAAGCGAATTTCATGAGGAATGGCATTTTGTTTATGTTTTGGAATCCTTAGTAGTTCTACATTTAAAAAATAACAAATAAACTCTTTAAAATTTTTCCTTATTTTCGAAATTTGTGTAATGGTCCCCCCTGTAACATTTTTCAGAAATATTTTTCTTGAAAATTTTTAATCGCGAACCCATAACTTTGTCAAAAATGAAGCGATTTTCATGAGGAATGGCATTTTGTTTATGTTTTGGAATCCTTAGTAGTTCTACATTTAAAAAATAACAAATAAACTCTTTAAAATTTTTCGATATTTTCGAAATTTGTGTAATGGTCCCCCCTGTAACATTTTTCAGAAATATTTTTCTTGAAAATTTTTAATCGCGAACCCATAACTTTGTCAAAAATGAAGCGATTTTCATGAGGAATGGCATTTTGTTTATGTTTTGGAATCCTTAGTAGTTCTACATTTAAAAAATAACAAATAAACTCTTTAAAATTTTTCGATATTTTCGAAATTTGTATAATGGTCCCCCCTGTAACATTTTTCAGAAATATTTTTCTTGAAAATTTTTAATCGCGAACCCATAACTTTGTCAAAAATGAAGCGATTTTCATGAGGAATGGCATTTTGTTTATGTTTTGGAATCCTTAGTAGTTCTACATTTAAAAAATAACAAATAAACTCTTTAAAATTTTTCGATATTTTCGAAATTTGTGTAATGGTCCCCCCTGTAACATTTTTCAGAAATATTTTTCTTGAAAATTTTTAATCGCGAACCCATAACTTTGTCAAAAATGAAGCGATTTTCATGAGGAATGGCATTTTGTTTATGTTTTGGAATCCTTAGTAGTTCTACATTTAAAAAATAACAAATAAACTCTTTAAAATTTTTCGTTATTTTCGAAATTTGTGTAATGGTCCCCCCCTGTAGCATTTTTCAGAAATATTTTTCTTGAAAATTTTTAATCGCGAACCCATAACTTTGTCAAAAATGAAGCGATTTTTATGGGGAATGGCAATTTGTTTATGTTTTAGAATCCTTAGTAGTTCTACATTTAAAAAAATAACAAATAAACTCTTTAAAATTTTTCGATATTTTCGAAATTTGTATAATGGTCCCCCCTGTAACATTTTTCAGAAATATTTTTCTTGAACATTTTTAATCGCGAACCCATAACTTTGTCAAAAATGAAGCGATTTTCATGAGGAATGGCATTTTGTTTATGTTTTGGAATCCTTAGTAGTTCTACATTTAAAAAATAACAAATAAACTCTTTAAAATTTTTCGATATTTTCTAAATTTGTATAATG
This sequence comes from Zaprionus kolodkinae, assembly GCA_018901885.1. NCBI lineage: Eukaryota > Metazoa > Arthropoda > Insecta > Diptera > Drosophilidae > Zaprionus > Zaprionus kolodkinae. Next base: position 565,102 of record JAEIFM010000414.1, on the reverse strand, counting down.
GTCCCCCCCTGTAACATTTTTCAGAAATATTTTTCTTGAAAATTTTTAATCGCGAACCCATAACTTTGTCAAAAATGAAGCGAATTTCCTGAGGAATGGCATTTTGTTTATGTTTTGGAATCCTTAGTAGTTCTACATTTAAAAAATAACAAATAAACTCTTTAAAATTTTTCGATATTTTCGAAATTTGTGTAATGGTCCCCCCTGTAACATTTTTCAGAAATATTTTTCTTGAAAATTTTTAATCGCGAACCCATAACTTTGTCAAAAATGAAGCGATTTTTATGGGGAATGGCAATTTGTTTATGTTTTAGAATCCTTAGTAGTTCTACATTTACAAAAATAACAAATAAACTCTTTAAAATTTTTCGATATTTTCGAAATTTGTATAATGGTCCCCCCTGTAACATTTTTCAGAAATATTTTTCTTGAAAATTTTTAATCGCGAACCCATAACTTTGTCAAAAATGAAGCGATTTTCATGAGGAATGGCATTTTGTTTATGTTTTGGAATCCTTAGTAGTTCTACATTTAAAAAATAACAAATAAACTCTTTAAAATTTTTCGATATTTTCGAAATTTGTGTAATGGTCCCCCCTGTAACATTTTTCAGAAATATTTTTCTTGAAAATTTTTAATCGCGAACCCATAACTTTGTCAAAAATGAATCGATTTTTATGGGGAATGGCAATTTGTTTATGTTTTAGAATCCGTAGTAGTTCTACATTTAAAAAATAACAAATAAACTCTTTAAAATTTTTCGATATTTTCGAAATTTGTATAATGGTCCCCCCTGTAACATTTTTCAGAAATATTTTTCTTGAAAATTTTTAATCGCGAACCCATAACTTTGTCAAAAATGAAGCGATTTTCATGAGGAATGGCATTTTGTTTATGTTTTGGAATCCTTAGTAGTTCTACATTTAAAAAATAACAAATAAACTCTTTAAAATTTTTCGATATTTTCGAAATTTGTATAATGGTCCCCCCCTGTAACATTTTTCAGAAATATTTTTCTTGAAAATTTTTAATCGCGAACCCATAACTTTGTCAAAAATGAAGCGATTTTCATGAGGAATGGCATTTTGTTTATGTTTTGGAATCCTTAGTAGTTCTACATTTAAAAAATAACAAATAAACTCTTTAAAATTTTTCGATATTTTCGAAATTTGTGTAATGGTCCCCCCCTGTAACATTTTTCAGAAATATTTTTCTTGAAAATTTTTAATCGCGAACCCATAACTTTGTCAAAAATGAAGCGATTTTCATGAGGAATGGCATTTTGTTTATGTTTTGGAATCCTTAGTAGTTCTACATTTAAAAAATAACAAATAAACTCTTTAAAATTTTTCGATATTTTCGAAATTTGTATAATGGTCCCCCCCTGTAACATTTTTCAGAAATATTTTTCTTGAAAATTTTTAATCGCGAACCCATAACTTTGTCAAAAATGAAGCGAATTTCATGAGGAATGGCATTTTGTTTATGTTTTGGAATCCTTAGTAGTTCTACATTTAAAAAATAACAAATAAACTCTTTAAAATTTTTCGTTATTTTCGAAATTTGTGTAATGGTCCCCCCTGTAACATTTTTCAGAAATATTTTTCTTGAAAATTTTTAATCGCGAACCCATAACTTTGTCAAAAATGAAGCGATTTTCATGAGGAATGGCATTTTGTTTATGTTTTGGAATCCTTAGTAGTTCTACATTTAAAAAATAACAAATAAACTCTTTAAAATTTTTCGATATTTTCGAAATTTGTGTAATGGTCCCCCCTGTAACATTTTTCAGAAATATTTTTCTTGAAAATTTTTAATCGCGAACCCATAACTTTGTCAAAAATGAAGCGATTTTCATGAGGAATGGCATTTTGTTTATGTTTTGGAATCCTTAGTAGTTCTACATTTAAAAAATAACAAATAAACTCTTTAAAATTTTTCGATATTTTCGAAATTTGTGTAATGGTCCCCCCTGTAACATTTTTCAGAAATATTTTTCTTGAAAATTTTTAATCGCGAACCCATAACTTTGTCAAAAATGAAGCGATTTTCATGGGGAATGGCATTTTGTTTATGTTTTGGAATCCTAAGTAGTTCTACATTTAAAAAATAACAAATAAACTCTTTAAAATTTTTCGATATTTTCGAAATTTGTATAATGGTCCCCCCCTGTAACATTTTTCAGAAATATTTTTCTTGAAAATTTTTAATCGCGAACCCATAACTTTGTCAAAAATGAAGCGATTTTCATGAGGAATGGCATTTTGTTTATGTTTTGGAATCCTTAGTAGTTCTACATTTAAAAAATAACAAATAAACTCTTTAAAATTTTTCGATATTTTCGAAATTTGTGTAATGGTCCCCCCCTGTAACATTTTTCAGAAATATTTTTCTTGAAAATTTTTAATCGCGAACCCATAACTTTGTCAAAAATGAAGCGATTTTTATGGGGAATGGCATTTTGTTTATGTTTTGGAATCCTTAGTAGTTCTACATTTAAAAAATAACAAATAAACTCTTTAAAATTTTTCGATATTTTCGAAATTTGTGTAATGGTCCCCCCTGTAACATTTTTCAAAAATATATTTTTCTTGAAAATTTTTAATCGCGAACCCATAACTTTGTCAAAAATGAAGCGATTTTCATGAGGAATGGCATTTTGTTTATGTTTTGGAATCCTTAGTAGTTCTACATTTAAAAAATAACAAATAAACTCTTTAAAATTTTTCGATATTTTCGAAATTTGTATAATGGTCCCCCCCTGTAACATTTTTCAGAAATATTTTTCTTGAAAATTTTTAATCGCGAACCCATAACTTTGTCAAAAATGAAGCGATTTTCATGAGGAATGGCATTTTGTTTATGTTTTGGAATCCTTAGTAGTTCTACATTTAAAAAATAACAAATAAACTCTTTAAAATTTTTCGATATTTTCGAAATTTGTGTAATGGTCCCCCCTGTAACATTTTTCAGAAATATTTTTCTTGAAAATTTTTAATCGCGAACCCATAACTTTGTCAAAAATGAAGCGATTTTTATGGGGAATGGCAATTTGTTTATGTTTTGGAATCCTTAGTAGTTCTACATTTAAAAAATAACAAATAAACTCTTTAAAATTTTTCGATATTTTCGAAATTTGTGTAAGGGTCCCCCCTGTACATTTTTCAGAAATATTTTTCTTGAAAATTTTTAATCGCGAACCCATAACTTTGTCAAAAATGAAGCGATTTTCATGAGGAATGGCATTTTGTTTATGTTTTGGAATCCTTAGTAGTTCTACATTTAAAAAATAACAAATAAACTCTTTAAAATTTTTCGATATTTTCGAAATTTGTATAATGGTCCCCCCTGTAACATTTTTCAGAAATATTTTTCTTGAAAATTTTTAATCGCGAACCCATAACTTTGTCAAAAATGAAGCGATTTTCATGAGGAATGGCATTTTGTTTATGTTTTGGAATCCTTAGTAGTTCTACATTTAAAAAATAACAAATAAACTCTTTAAAATTTTTCGATATTTTCGAAATTTGTGTAATGGTCCCCCCTGTAACATTTTTCAGAAATATTTTTCTTGAAAATTTTTAATCGCGAACCCATAACTTTGTCAAAAATGAAGCGATTTTCATGAGGAATGGCATTTTGTTTATGTTTTGGAATCCTTAGTAGTTCTACATTTAAAAAATAACAAATAAACTCTTTAAAATTTTTCGATATTTTCGAAATTTGTATAATGGTCCCCCCTGTAACATTTTTCAGAAATATTTTTCTTGAAAATTTTTAATCGCGAACCCATAACTTTGTCAAAAATGAAGCGATTTTCATGAGGAATGGCATTTTGTTTATGTTTTGGAATCCTTAGTAGTTCTACATTTAAAAAATAACAAATAAACTCTTTAAAATTTTTCGATATTTTCGAAATTTGTGTAATGGTCCCCCCTGTAACATTTTTCAGAAATATTTTTCTTGAAAATTTTTAATCGCGAACCCATAACTTTGTCAAAAATGAAGCGATTTTTATGGGGAATGGCAATTTGTTTATGTTTTGGAATCCTTAGTAGTTCTACATTTAAAAAATAACAAATAAACTCTTTAAAATTTTTCGATATTTTCGAAATTTGTGTAATGGTCCCCCCTGTAACATTTTTCAAAAATATATTTTTCTTGAAAATTTTTAATCGCGAACCCATAACTTTGTCAAAAATGAAGCGATTTTCATGAGGAATGGCATTTTGTTTATGTTTTGGAATCCTTAGTAGTTCTACATTTAAAAAATAACAAATAAACTCTTTAAAATTTTTCGATATTTTCGAAATTTGTATAATGGTCCCCCCTGTAACATTTTTCAGAAATATTTTTCTTGAAAATTTTTAATCGCGAACCCATAACTTTGTCAAAAATGAAGCGATTTTCATGAGGAATGGCATTTTGTTTATGTTTTGGAATCCTTAGTAGTTCTACATTTAAAAAATAACAAATAAACTCTTTAAAATTTTTCGATATTTTCGAAATTTGTGTAATGGTCCCCCCTGTAACATTTTTCAGAAATATTTTTCTTGAAAATTTTTAATCGCGAACCCATAACTTTGTCAAAAATGAAGCGATTTTTATGGGGAATGGCAATTTGTTTATGTTTTGGAATCCTTAGTAGTTCTACATTTAAAAAATAACAAATAAACTCTTTAAAATTTTTCGATATTTTCGAAATTTGTGTAATGGTCCCCCCCTGTAACATTTTTCAAATTTCTTGAAAATTTTTAATCGCGAACCCATAACTTTGTCAAAAATGAAGCGATTTTCATGAGGAATGGCATTTTGTTTATGTTTTGGAATCCTTAGTAGTTCTACATTTAAAAAATAACAAATAAACTCTTTAAAATTTTTCGATATTTTCGAAATTTGTATAATGGTCCCCCCCTGTAACATTTTTCAGAAATATTTTTCTTGAAAATTTTTAATCGCGAACCCATAACTTTGTCAAAAATGAAGCGATTTTCATGAGGAATGGCATTTTGTTTATGTTTTGGAATCCTTAGTAGTTCTACATTTAAAAAATAACAAATAAACTCTTTAAAATTTTTCGTTATTTTCGAAATTTGTGTAATGGTCCCCCCTGTACATTTTTCAGAAATATTTTTCTTGAAAATTTTTAATCGCGAACCCATAACTTTGTCAAAAATGAAGCGATTTTCATGAGGAATGGCATTTTGTTTATGTTTTGGAATCCTTAGTAGTTCTACATTTAAAAAATAACAAATAAACTCTTTAAAATTTTTCGATATTTTCGAAATTTGTGTAATGGTCCCCCCCTGTAACATTTTTCAGAAATATTTTTCTTGAAAATTTTTAATCGCGAACCCATAACTTTGTCAAAAATGAAGCGATTTTCATGGGGAATGGCATTTTGTTTATGTTTTGGAATCCTTAGTAGTTCTACATTTAAAAAATAACAAATAAACTCTTTAAAATTTTTCGATATTTTCGAAATTTGTGTAATGGTCCCCCCTGTACATTTTTCAGAAATATTTTTCTTGCAAATTTTTAATCGCGAACCCATAACTTTGTCAAAAATGAAGCGATTTTCATGAGGAATGGCATTTTGTTTATGTTTTGGAATCCTTAGTAGTTCTACATTTAAAAAATAACAAATAAACTCTTTAAAATTTTTCGTTATTTTCGAAATTTGTGTAATGGTCCCCCCTGTACATTTTTCAGAAATATTTTTCTTGAAAATTTTTAATCGCGAACCCATAACTTTGTCAAAAATGAAGCGATTTTCATGGGGAATGGCATTTTGTTTATGTTTTGGAATCCTTAGTAGTTCTACATTTAAAAAATAACAAATAAACTCTTTAAAATTTTTCGATATTTTCGAAATTTGTGTAATGGTCCCCCCTGTACATTTTTCAGAAATATTTTTCTTGCAAATTTTTAATCGCGAACCCATAACTTTGTCAAAAATGAAGCGAATTTCATGAGGATGGCATTTTGTTTATGTTTTGGACCCTTAGTAGTTCTACATTCAAAAAATAACAAATAAACTCTTTAAAATTTTTCGATATTTTCGAAATTTGTGTAATGGTCCCCCCTGTACATTTTTCAGAAATATTTTTCTTGAAAATTTTTAATCGCGAACCCATAACTTTGTCAAAAATGAAGCGATTTTCATGGGGAATGGCAATTTGTTTATGTTTTGGAATCCTTAGTAGTTCTACATTTAAAAAATAACAAATAAACTCTTTAAAATTTTTCGATATTTTCGAAATTTGTGTAATGGCCCCCCCTGTAACATTTTTCAGAAATATTTTTCTTGAAAATTTTTAATCGCGAACCCATAACTTTGTCAAAAATGAAGCGAATTTCATGAGGAATGGCATTTTGTTTATGTTTTGGAATCCTTAGTAGTTCTACATTTAAAAAATAACAAATAAACTCTTTAAAATTTTTCGTTATTTTCGAAATTTGTGTAATGGTCCCCCCTGTACATTTTTCAGAAATATTTTTCTTGAAAATTTTTAATCGCGAACCCATAACTTTGTCAAAAATGAAGCGATTTTCATGAGGAATGGCATTTTGTTTATGTTTTGGAATCCTTAGTAGTTCTACATTTAAAAAATAACAATATAAACTCTTTAAAATTTTTCGATATTTTCGAAATTTGTGTAATGGTCCCCCCTGTACATTTTTCAGAAATATTTTTCTTGAACATTTTTAATCGCGAACCCATAACTTTGTCAAAAATGAAGCGATTTTCATGGGGAATGGCAATTTGTTTATGTTTTGGAATCCTTAGTAGTTCTACATTTAAAAAATAACAAATAAACTCTTTAAAATTTTTCGATATTTTCGAAATTTGTATAATGGTCCCCCCTGTAACATTTTTCAGAAATATTTTTCTTGAAAATTTTTAATCGCGAACCCATAACTTTGTCAAAAATGAAGCGATTTTCATGAGGAATGGCATTTTGTTTATGTTTTGGAATCCTTAGTAGTTCTACATTTAAAAAATAACAAATAAACTCTTTAAAATTTTTCGATATTTTCGAAATTTGTGTAATGGTCCCCCCCTGTAACATTTTTCAGAAATATTTTTCTTGAAAATTTTTAATCGCGAACCCATAATTTTGACAAAAATGAAGCGATTTTCATGAGGAATGGCATTTTGTTTATGTTTTGGAATCCTTAGTAGTTCTACATTTAAAAAATAACAAATAAACTCTTTAAAATTTTTCGATATTTTCGAAATATGTATAATGGTCCCCCCCTGTAACATTTTTCAGAAATATTTTTCTTGAAAATTTTTAATCGCGAACCCATAACTTTGTCAAAAATGAAGCGATTTTCATGAGGAATGGCATTTTGTTTATGTTTTGGAATCCTTAGTAGTTCTACATTTAAAAAATAACAATATAAACTCTTTAAAATTTTTCGATATTTTCGAAATAGTGTAAGGGTCCCCCCTGTACATTTTCCAGAAATATTTTTCTTGAAAATTTTTAATCGCGAACCCATAACTTTGTCAAAAATGAAGCGATTTTTATGGGGAATGGCATTTTGTTTATGTTTTGGAATCCTTAGTAGTTCTAAGTTCATTTAAAAAATAACAAATAAACTCTTTAAAATTTTTCGATATTTTCGAAATTTGTGTAATGGTCCCCCCTGTAACATTTTTCAAAAATATTTTTTCTTGAAAATTTTTAATCGCGAACCCATAACTTTGTCAAAAATGAAGCGATTTTCATGGGGAATGGCATTTTGTTTATGTTTTGGAATCCTTAGTAGTTCTACATTTAAAAAATAACAAATAAACTCTTTAAAATTTTTCGATATTTTCGAAATTTGTATAATGGTCCCCCCTGTAACATTTTTCAGAAATATTTTTCTTGAAAATTTTTAATCGCGAACCCATAACTTTGTCAAAAATGAAGCGAATTTCATGAGGAATGGCATTTTGTTTATGTTTTGGAATCCTTAGTAGTTCTACATTTAAAAAATAACAAATAAACTCTTTAAAATTTTTCGATATTTTCGAAATTTGTGTAATGGTCCCCCCTGTAACATTTTTCAGAAATATTTTTCTTGAAAATTTTTAATCGCGAACCCATAACTTTGTCAAAAATGAAGCGATTTTTATGGAGAATGGCAATTTGTTTATGTTTTGGAATCCTTAGTAGTTCTACATTTAAAAAATAACAAATAAACTCTTTAAAATTTTTCGATATTTTCGAAATTTGTGTAAGGGTCCCCCCCTGTAACATTTTTCAGAAATATTTTTCTTGAAAATTTTTAATCGCGAACCCATAACTTTGTCAAAAATGAAGCGATTTTCATGAGGAATGGCATTTTGTTTATGTTTTGGAATCCTTAGTAGTTCTACATTTAAAAAATAACAAATAAACTCTTTAAAATTTTTCGATATTTTCGAAATTTGTATAATGGTCCCCCCCTGTAACATTTTTCAGAAATATTTTTCTTGAAAATTTTTAATCGCGAACCCATAACTTTGTCAAAAATGAAGCGATTTTCATGAGGAATGGCATTTTGTTTATGTTTTGGAATCCTTAGTAGTTCTACATTTAAAAAATAACAAATAAACTCTTTAAAATTTTTCGATATTTTCGAAATTTGTGTAATGGTCCCCCCCTGTAACATTTTTCAAAATACTTGAAAATTTTTAATCGCGAACCCATAACTTTGTCAAAAATGAAGCGATTTTCATGAGGAATGGCATTTTGTTTATGTTTTGGAATCCTTAGTAGTTCTACATTTAAAAAATAACAAATAAACTCTTTAAAATTTTTCGATATTTTCGAAATTTGTATAATGGTCCCCCCTGTAACATTTTTCAGAAATATTTTTCTTGAAAATTTTTAATCGCGAACCCATAACTTTGTCAAAAATGAAGCGAATTTCATGAGGAATGGCATTTTGTTTATGTTTTGGAATCCTTAGTAGTTCTACATTTAAAAAATAACAAATAAACTCTTTAAAATTTTTCGTTATTTTCGAAATTTGTGTAATGGTCCCCCCTGTAACATTTTTCAGAAATATTTTTCTTGAAAATTTTTAATCGCGAACCCATAACTTTGTCAAAAATGAAGCGATTTTCATGAGGAATGGCATTTTGTTTATGTTTTGGAATCCTTAGTAGTTCTACATTTAAAAAATAACAAATAAACTCTTTAAAATTTTTCGATATTTTCGAAATTTGTGTAATGGTCCCCCCCTGTAACATTTTTCAGAAATATTTTTCTTGAAAATTTTTAATCGCGAACCCATAACTTTGTCAAAAATGAAGCGATTTTCATGGGGAATGGCATTTTGTTTATGTTTTGGAATCCTTAGTAGTTCTACATTTAAAAAATAACAAATAAACTCTTTAAAATTTTTCGATATTTTCGAAATTTGTGTAATGGTCCCCCCTGTAACATTTTTCAGAAATATTTTTCTTGAAAATTTTTAATCGCGAACCCATAACTTTGTCAAAAATGAAGCGATTTTCATGAGGAATGGCATTTTGTTTATGTTTTGGAATCCTTAGTAGTTCTACATTTAAAAAATAACAAATAAACTCTTTAAAATTTTTCGTTATTTTCGAAATTTGTGTAATGGTCCCCCCTGTAACATTTTTCAGAAATATTTTTCTTGAAAATTTTTAATCGCGAACCCATAACTTTGTCAAAAATGAAGCGATTTTCATGGGGAATGGCATTTTGTTTATGTTTTGGAATCCTTAGTAGTTCTACATTTAAAAAATAACAAATAAACTCTTTAAAATTTTTCGATATTTTCGAAATTTGTGTAATGGTCCCCCCTGTAACATTTTTCAGAAATATTTTTCTTGAAAATTTTTAATCGCGAACCCATAACTTTGTCAAAAATGAAGCGAATTTCATGAGGAATGGCATTTTGTTTATGTTTTGGAATCCTTAGTAGTTCTACATTTAAAAAATAACAAATAAACTCTTTAAAATTTTTCGATATTTTCGAAATTTGTGTAATGGTCCCCCCTGTACATTTTTCAGAAATATTTTTCTTGAAAATTTTTAATCGCGAACCCATAACTTTGTCAAAAATGAAGCGATTTTCATGGGGAATGGCAATTTGTTTATGTTTTGGAATCCTTAGTAGTTCTACATTTAAAAAATAACAAATAAACTCTTTAAAATTTTTCGATATTTTCGAAATTTGTGTAATGGCCCCCCCTGTAACATTTTTCAGAAATATTTTTCTTGAAAATTTTTAATCGCGAACCCATAACTTTGTCAAAAATGAAGCGAATTTCATGAGGAATGGCATTTTGTTTATGTTTTGGAATCCTTAGTAGTTCTACATTTAAAAAATAACAAATAAACTCTTTAAAATTTTTCGTTATTTTCGAAATTTGTGTAATGGTCCCCCCTGTAACATTTTTCAGAAATATTTTTCTTGAAAATTTTTAATCGCGAACCCATAACTTTGTCAAAAATGAAGCGAATTTCATGAGGAATGGCATTTTGTTTATGTTTTGGAATCCTTAGTAGTTCTACATTTAAAAAATAACAATATAAACTCTTTAAAATTTTTCGATATTTTCGAAATTTGTGTAATGGTCCCCCCTGTAACATTTTTCAGAAATATTTTTCTTGAAAATTTTTAATCGCGAACCCATAACTTTGTCAAAAATGAAGCGATTTTCATGACGAATGGCATTTTGTTTATGTTTTGGAATCCTTAGTAGTTCTACATTTAAAAAATAACAAATAAACTCTTTAAAATTGTTCGATATTTTCGAAATTTGTGTCAACATTTTTCAGAAATATTTTTCTTGAAAATTTTTAATCGCGAACCCATAACTTTGTCAAAAATGAAGCGATTTTCATGACGAATGGCATTTTGTTTATGTTTTGGAATCCTTAGTAGTTCTACATTTAAAAAATAACAAATAAACTCTTTAAAATTTTTCAATATTTTCAAAATTTGTGTAATGGTCCCCCCTGTACATTTTTCAGAAATATTTTTCTTGAAAATTTTTAATCGCGAACCCATAACTTTGTCAAAAATGAAGCGATTTTCATGGGGAATGGCAATTTGTTTATGTTTTGGAATCCTTAGTAGTTCTACATTTAAAAAATAACAAATAAACTCTTTAAAATTTTTCAATATTTTCGAAATTTTTGTAATGGTCCCCCTGTAACATTTTTCAGAAATATTTTTCTTGAAAATTTTTAATCGCGAACCCATAACTTTGTCAAAAATGAAGCGAATTTTATGGGGAATGGCAATTTGTTTATGTTTTGGAATCCTTAGTAGTTCTACATTTAAAAAATAACAAATAAACTCTTTAAAATTTTTCGATATTTTCAAAATTTGTGTAATGGTCCCCCCTGTAACATTTTTCAGAAATATTTTTCTTGAAAATTTTTAATCGCGAACCCATAACTTTGTCAAAAATGAAGCGATTTTCATGAGGAATGGCATTTTGTTTATGTTTTAACAACCTAAGTGATTCTACATTTAAAAAAGAGTAAGGATGTTTGAAATTTTTCATTATTTTCGAAACTTAGGTAAGGGCCCCCCCTATGATTTTTTTAAGAAATTTTTTTTTTTTTTTTTAATTTCAAAATAATAGCGAATCTATTCACCTATGATGCTCTAGCTATCCAACTTTATCAATATATTTTTTTCTAAGCTGCAGCTTCAACTTCCTCAAGCTTTCATTGAATTTTCTCTCTATCACTCGCTTAAAAATTAATTAAAAGTGTATTAAAAATGTTTGCAGTGCGCCCAATTGGACCGCCCAAGTAAGCTGCGACTACCCCTACTATTTCTTGCCTCCTTCTCTCCCCCCGCTCTACTCTTTCTCTCCCCATTCTCACTCCTTCTTCACAGGCCACTCGCAGTTGCCTTGCCTGAAGCTCTGCAAAACGAACTGAAAACCAAGTCAAAGACGCGCACAGCAAATTCTCTCGTAAATACCAAATAGCAACAGCAACAGCAGTCACAGCAGCAACAGCAACAGCAGCAGCAGTCACAGCAGCAACATCCACAGCAACAGCAGCAGCAGCTAAAACAGCTGCGACAGCAAATCTTTTTCCACTTTGGCACAACTCGCAAAGTATTTACAGGCATCGTTCGCAGTCGCATCTAAAAATGTTTGGCATTTGGCAACACGCACCAATGAATAAATAGCAGAGGAGGCGGGTAGAAGCAAGAAGAGGAGGAGGGGATGGGGCAGGAATAGAGGGGAGTAGGGGTATGTTTGGATTTCAAACGAGCTCATTTTTTGCGTGCGTGGCTGCATTTCAAAATGATTTGCCATGCGGTGGGTGAGCAAGGCTAGAGAGAGACAGAGCAGGTAGACAGGCAGGGGGAGGGAGCAGGAAGATGGCTAGAGAGGGGTGTAGTGTGGGGTAGAGAAGGGTATAGGGGCGTCGCGCTGCAGACTGTGACAGGAAATGCACAGTTTAGTTGCATTTGCAGCGTGCAGACCGCAGACAGCGTGACTTGGCCTAGCAAAGGCATGAATTATCGAGTGAGTGTGAGTGTGAGTGTTGCATGAATAGCAGTGACTTGCAACAGACACACTCCATGTGTGTGTGTGTGCGTGTGTGTGTGGGAGCAGGCTGCCACATTGCGTATAATTTATGACAAGACGCCCCGAAAAAAGCATTGACTGATAAGCGCCGGCAACGAGATGAGACGTGGCTGTGGCAAAGACTCAGCTGCCTGCAACATGCGCAACATGCGCTGCTTGCAACATCTTCCAGCTTGCCTCGCCACGTACACGAAGTGCAGCAACAGTAGCAGCAGCCGAACTTGCCACAAACGAAGCAAAGTTGCTGCTGCTGCCACGCGGTTTTGCGTGCCACACGTTGCTACTGCTGCGCGCTCGCTCTCTCTCTCCCACTCTCGCTCTCTCTCTCTCTCTCTCTCTCACTTACTCCATCTCGCTCTCTGTCTTTCACTGTGGCCTCCTGCTCTCGTGGCCACGTGCAGTGCGCTGCTGTGCGCCGCATCAGTTGGCAGCGTCTTTTTTGTCGCCGCGTCGACGCCAGCAGCAGCAGCAGCAACACACGATGTTGCCACACTCGCATGGGGCAAATGTTGCTGCGTTTAGATCGAGTTAGAGAGAGAGAGAGGGGAGAGAGAGAGAGGGGAGAGCGTGAGGGCGCACTGACTGAGATTATCTACGATTGTTTTGGCTGCTGCTGTCAGCGCGCAAAAGTTAAGCAGTTTTGACTTGTGCTCTGCGCTGCCTCTTCGCCGTTTTAGCCAAGTCACAAAGTCGCACTCAAATTAAAGCTCAGCTTATGTTGCTGCTGGGGAAAATTGCAAATAACTGTTAGCTTGTTAGAGGGGGAAAATTGTTACCGGGGCGATTTTCTTTTTCTTTCTTGTTTCCAGGGTTATGCGTGGCTTGAGTAGAATTAAGTGACATTTGGATATGTTAGAGATTGGATTGGTACAGGGGGGATTATAAATTAAATGCTTGACTATACAGTAGAAAATCCTATTATAGTTATATTTTTAATACTAAAGATGGAAACTCTTCTCTCTGCGAATTTTTCGCCTCCATCCTCGGAACTTCCTTCAGCTTCCACTCATCTTCACATATTCCCTTGCAATTTTTAGTCAGGTTTTGTTTATAATCCATAATTAATTATGGAGTAAAGAAATAACTCCAGCTCTTTTCACTTCAAAAGAGAGCACTACTTCCCTTCCCTATTTTTCCTGCCCTGCCCATTCTTTCCTTTTCCATTGATTCTTCTTTCTTTTAGAATCTTCCAAAGTATTTCTTCTGTATTTATTTTTAATATACTCAACTCCTTGCTATTTTCTATAGTTTACCCAGTCTTTCCCTGCTCCCAATTCTCTTCCCTCTCCCATGTTCTTTCTTCCTTCTCCCCTCTTCATTCTTCCCTCTTCTCATTCACCCCACTAATGCCACTAATTGCCCAAAAAATATATTAATGATGTCTCTTGCATATTTGACTAATGAAGTTGGCCAAATCTTTTGCCAGTTGCATCTCAAAATTGGTTTTGGGCCAACAAATGTGCATGCTAGACTTGCCACACACACTCCCCCATTTCCTGCCCTGCCCTGCCTCCTTCCCTTGCTACATTCCATGACACAGTTTGGGGGCAGTCCCATAAAAGGGGCGTGGCTGCCTGCGCTTTTTAAAAGCGACAACAAATGCGCGCCCCTTAAGTGGCACTTGCAACATGTTTGGGGCGTGCCACAAGTGCCACGAAATAAACACGAAAAAGTGAAATTTCAATTAATCAAAAGGAGAGCAAAAAGTTGGCAAAAGGGTGTGCGGCGGCGGAGTGGGGGCGTGGCAGGCAGGCAGGGCGACTCAGGCAGGCAGTTGTCGTCTTCAATTTCGCGAGTGGCGACTGGAGGCGATAAGATCAAAGATCAAGCGGCAAGTTCAGTTCGTTGCTCGTGTTGCCATTGTCTGCAGCAGTTGTTGTTGTTGTTGTTGTTGCTGCTGTTGTTGCTGCTGTTGCTGCTGCTGTTGCTGTTGTGGCACGCGCGCTGCACAGGTCAAAAGCGTGCAGCCTAAAAACGGTAGCCAGGCGCAAGAGTTGAGGCACATGGGGCATGATAAATGTGGCACATAGCAACACTATGAATGGACAGGCTGCTCTGTTGCTGTTGCTGCTGCTGCTGCCGGCCCAACTTAATGTTGACAATTTAGCACAACATTTGCCTGCCCCACATGCCACATACCCCGCCCTAAATTATGCAGCAACGCATCCGCAACGCTTTCGTGCCACAATTAGCTGCACTTATAATTGGGCGACGTGCTCTGCAAAATGTTCTGCTTGTTTTTCGCTTTTTTTTTGTTTTTTTTTTAACGATTTTTTCCCATGTTTTTTTTTGGGGAACATGTTCGAACGCTATAAATCAATTTGGTGGAAGAGTTTGAGCAAAAATAAAAGGGACAAGGCATGCAAAGCGAGAAGAGAATGAGGCAGTGGGGCAGGGCAATTGTGGAGTGCGCTAAGGGGCAACTTCGAGGTATATATAGGGAAACTACGAAACTTTCAGCTTGTCAGAATTTAATCGTACTAAAAGAACCATGAGATGGGCATATTATGATTTATTTTTCATGCTTTTCCTTAGAGTTTTTCAATTATTAACCCATTTTTGATTTTGTGATAAAACGACCTATTTTTGTTTTCGGCAAAACGACCTATTTTTTAGTTGAACTAATTTATTTGTTCAATATATTTATAACTATTTTTTTCTGATTATTTTGGCTATCAATCACTCTCCAATCAAACTGCACTTCCTCTTTAAGCTGTTTTTAATTAAAATCTTCTATATTGTTTTTATACCTTCCCGCTGCAATTCGATTTATCGCTGCTGTTGCTGCTGCTGCTGCTGCTGTGCGCCTGCAGCGCCAAAAAGTCAAGCTGAAAATCGCCGAATGCGAATTAAAATTTTATCGACAACAATGTTGCGGTTGGTAATAAAAATTGTTACGCTGATGAACGACATGACACCAACAGCAGCAGCAGCGGCAGCAACAGCAACAGCAACAAAATCAGCAACAACCACAGCAGAAGTGACAGCAACAACAACAGGAGCAGCAACAGTAGAAGCAGCAGCAGCAGCAGCGACAGCAGTAACAACAACAAGAGCAACAATTGCAGCAAAACAGCAACAACAGCAGCAACAACTACAACAGCAACAAGTACAACAGCAACAACTACAACAGCAGCAGCAGCAACAACAAACTGATCGACCGCAGCAAGCGGCAACCTCCGCTGTTGCTGTTGTTGTCGTTGTCGTTGCTGAAATTCTTCCTTTTCTCCACGCTACCTTTTCGCCCCGGTTTTATATATATTTCTTCTTTTTCTTCTTCCTGCTTTTTTGTTTTATTTTTGGTTGGGTTTTTGTTTTTTGGGGCGCTTTGTTGTTGTTGCCTGCTAAACTCAAAATGAGAAATTGCTGCCGCCGTTCCTGTTGCTGCCTCTGCCTTCGCTGCTGTTGCTGCTGTCTGCTCCTCTCATGTTGCTGCCTCCTGTTGCCGCAGCCTCCTCTTCCTGTGCCTCCTGCTGGCAACTCTGACTCTTCCCATACTCCTACTGCCTCCTCTGCTGCAATTTTCATGGTTGACCTCATTTCGCCGCCGCCGCTGCTGCTGCTGTTGTTGCTGTTGTTGTTGCTGCTGTTGACTTTGTGGAATATTTTCGTGGCAGCAGCAGCAGCAACGCATCAGGCAGTTCGTCACTCTGTCAGTCAGTCAGTTAGTCCGTCAGTGCGTCAGGCCGCGGACAACATGAGCAAACCGAAGCACGTCAGCGCCCTGCGACAATTTGTCGCTAAACAATTTCGTGGTAGAAGTTGCAAGTTGCAGCTGCCACAGTTGCTGTCGTGGTTGTTGCTGTTGCTGCGAGTGTTGTTGCTGCTGCTGCAAATTCAATAAATAACAAGTCGGAAAGGCTACAGTCACGCGGTGACTGTAAGAGGCCATGGATTTTCAGTTTATTTTTATATACCATAAAAAATATAAATTGAAATAAAATGTTTAATACAATAAAAACAAAAATTAAAATATCGAAAAATCAAGAGTCGATAGCATAAGTTACATACACACACAGCAGCGTCAACTGCTTCTTCTTGAATTTAGACGTCCGTTAACAATAACACAGACCTGCCTTATGTTTTGTGTATTGCCTCACACGCATATACATATGTATGCATGTGTGAGCTTCGTGTGCATGTATTGTATGCATGCACGCATAAGTACAGCATGCAAAACATCTTAAAAGGCAAAACTTAATATATAAATTATTAGATAAATATAAATAAATGGCAAATAATTAAAAAATGCATATTCTTTATAAATATAAATGTAAACAAATATGAAATACAGCACATAACAAATTAAAATAGCTAAATTCTCTTTTCGCCGTGGGGAATCGAACCCTGGCCGTTTGCATAGGAGTTCGTCATCCTAACAACTAGACCACCGTCGCTGCGCTCCGCGCCCGTTAAAATTGCATTTTTAGACCATTTGCTCAAAAATGTCAAATATGTCATGTACAACAATAACACTACTACAAGATTGAATGACCACAAGAAAGCCAAATGTTATTTATTTATATTTAATAAGATTATTTGTTGAAATTCGATAAATGAAATCAAATTTTATAATGATGAAAAAAAAAAAAAAAAAATATTAACTTCTAAATAGTGAAATAGTAAAAATAAAATCAAACCGCCTCCCCGAGGGATTGAACCTCCATTCTTTTGTTTGATTGCCTGCTGCTCTACACATTTGACCATCGCCGCACTGACTCGACGTGCGGCTAAGTAACTATTTCCTTCTCATACACACACATAACCATTTTCGCATTAAAAAGATCGAAAAAGCACGTGGCTGGCAGCAGCTTGCAGGCAAGACATCACAAATCAATAAAAAATGTTAACTCGCGTAACTTTTATGTTTATTATCCGATCGGGTTGCAATTTATAAAATAAGTTCACATCGCATTTATCTATATGTATGCCAAATCAGAAAGTTAAGACTTTAATAATCAGCTTAATAATCACAAATTACTGATTTACGGGGGCGGTGGGCGTGGTACCCGAAATTTGAAAACGACGTTTACTGCCTAGGATATACAGTAATCTTCATGCCAAATTTGGAGGGTATAGCTTTCTTAATAGCTGAGAATCAGACGCTCATACAGACGGACAGACGGACAGACGGACAGACAGACAGACGGACAGACGGACAGACAGACATGGCTAGATCGACTCGGCTAGTGATCCTGAGCAAGAATATATATACTTTATGGGGTCGCAGATGTCTCCTTCTGCCTGTTACGCACATTCCGACAAACCTAATAGACCATGTATTTTTTTAAAATCCATGGCCTAAAAATGTAATTACCAAAGTTGCGCCCCAAGTTTGATGTACGAGCTTGAGAGCGAAGTCATCAATTTGGCAACAATCGAGCAGACGGCTGGATAGTTGGCACTTGTATCTGTATCTCGCTTCCCCTCTCCCTCTCTGCACCCTTTCTCTACCTTCTACCCCACTCTCTGCCTTGCTTGCTTTTCCTCTTACTCTCTCACTTGGCTGCTAATGCGCTCTGTCAATATTTGCGCACGCTTTCGGATCAAAGGGGCAGCAGTTCCTCTGGCAGGATACATGATGCCGCTTGCCACTTGCCACTTGCCACCTTGCCACCTTGTCGTGGGTCAACAACATGCGCACAGAAAACGCATTTTCCCTATTTTACTACGAGTGTTTTCCTATTTTCTATTTCCCTTTTTCCAATTCCTTTGGCACTGGCAAGGAAACAGGTAGGGCACATGCTCGCTCTTCCACTCTGCCTCTCTCTCTCTCTCTTTCTCTTTCTCGGTCTCTAACTGTGCCTCAAAGTAGCCGTCATCAGTGGCCAGTGTGGTGAAAGAGTGAGAGAGAGGGAGAGAGCGTGTGTGAGTGAGAGCTGGCTAGTTGTGTTTTGCGCTCTCTAAACGTTTTGTTTACACCGTTGCCGCTGCTGCCGTTGCTGTTGCTGCTGTCCATGGCGATGATTTCTGCCGCTGCCGTTGGGACACGGCACCAGCAGCAGACGTCCTCAATATGGATACGTTATCTAGCCTGTGTGTGTGTGTGTCTGTGTGTGTGTTGGCTACATGCGACTACGTGTTTTCCTATTTGCAGCATGTTCAGCGATGCGATCTTTGTTTGTGTCTCGTGCTTTGCTTGCCAGCAACAGCAGCAGCAGCAGCAGCGGCAGCAACAACAAGCGTCGATGACAGCAACATGCCTTTCTCTCTCTCTCTCTCTCTCTCTCTCTCTCTCGCTCTCTCCTGCTCTGTTAAACGCCTGGAAAATGTGCACAATTTTCACATCCGGTGTCACATTCGATTCAATTGAGATTTACCTGAACGTGACTAAAATACGCAAATTAAAAACGCTGCCAGCACACATGTGTGTGTGTGTTCTGTGTGTGCTGTGTGTGTGCACAACGTGTATCTGTGCGTGCGTTAAGTGTATCTTGGCCCCACACAGCTTTGTTAGCCAAGTCTCAACATTGTATTTGCTAGATACATTCAGTCGACCCTTGTTTCCTTCGCTTTTATGCTAATGTGCGTGTAAACTGTGCCATATCGAGCATATGATATCATTTAATGGCATATAGGATATGATGATTGCTGGGATTCCCCCACAGTAATAACTCTGTTAAATCACAGGAGCACAGATTTCATTTTATGAGCGTATCCAATTGGAAAGTGCAGATAAACCAATTCATTTTTATCGCTTGTTATTTTATGCATATATATTCATAATTTAATTGTTTTAGTTTTTTTTTTTTGCTTCCTCTTTATTAGCCAACTTAATTACCGCGAATTAGTGCGCCTAAACTAACCAACTATTGCGCAATTCAATTAAAAAAGGGCTAATTGAAATTTTTACCCTCGGAATGCGCAAAAATTCCCCCAAAAAACCCGTTAAATACTGCGGGATAACTTTAAACAGAAATTAACCGAGCGCAATGAAGCGTGTTCGGGTAGTAAAGCGTAAAGTCAACGCTAGAGGGCGTCATAAATCGATTTACCAATTAATGTCAAATTGTTATGCAAATATGCAGGCACGACCTGCGCGTAGGACCAGACTCTTCTTATTGACATTTACACCAGGCAACTGGGTAACAATTTTTATTTATTTTATTTTATTTTAATTAACTGGGTAGCAATTTTTATTTATTTTATTTTATTTTAATTAATTTGCTATTTTTACTTTTTTATTACAGTGATTTGGCTGCTTACAGCTGCGTGATCTGTAGCTTAACAGGCGCACTGTTAAGTAACATGTTAATGCTAATATCGATAACAGCCAGTAGGAGCTTTTAACAGTGTCTAAGCTCCTGCTAACAGCTGCTAGATCTGCAGCTTTCACATACGCACTGTTAAGTAACATGCTAAGCTTATATCGATAACAGGCAAATTCTCTTTGCTTACAGTGGCTTTGCTGCTAACAGCTGCTAGATCTGCAGCTTTAACATACGCACTGTTAGATAACATTCTAATGTCAATATCGATAACGCTGTTAATAACATAACGCACTGTTAATTGATTACAGTGCGATCAGGCTGTAGGTGCACGTGTTGCGTGCTGCGTGTTTTGTTGCCAAGTGTAGCTGTAATTCCGTTGGTAACTGTATTTAAGCATGTGCAGCATGCACAGCTCCCCGTGGGAATTGTCGACGCGTCGCGCATTTGGTGGAAATTGTGAAAATTGTTGTGCAATGTACTCGCAAATTACAGTTAAATTCAAGGCGCAAAGACCGCAGAAGAGAGCGCCATAAAACCAGAGAGACGGGGAGAGAGAGAGCTAATTTAATGGCGCCGACTTCAAAGTGACAATAATTTGGCCATTAAGGCGTCTGTCGCATTGTCTCTCTCTCTCTCTCTCGGCCATTAAACGGATTGTCATTTAATTGTTCTCGCGTTTATTGCCAACTTTTTGAATGTCTCTGTTTCGCTTGCTCGCCTTCGCCTTTGCCTTCGGCTCCTTCGCCCCTCTTGGTGCATTGCCAATTGTCATAATGGACAAGTCAGACTGCGTCGACGACTGTGGGCTGGACTATGCGGGCAATTACCAGTCAAGAGGAATCACTTCACGGATCTGCCATTAAAAACGGACGCTTACAAAGTTCTGCAGCCATAAAATTAGTCGTGGCCCGAAAAGTGCCCGCGCCGCCGCCGCCGCAGGCAGATCGACCACAGAAATTGCATGGCACATCGCTCCAAATGGGCTGCGTATGTGCCGCATGGACACGCCCACACCATGTACCCAGTCCATGTGAGGAGGTGCATGTGTCTCTCTGCCCTCTGTCGGCAATCGAGGAGAGATTTGAAATGCTTTTCGAGCACAATTTGAAAAGCCTGCGAGTTGCGTACTAAATGATGATGGTCATATGTCAAGCGTTTAACTGGACCACATTCTCGCAAGCGATGGGGCAACTTGTTGGCCATGCAGAAAGTGGAAAAGCAGTTACAGCAAAAGGAATTGCAGAAATGCAAGCAAAGGAGACGGAGAGGGAACTCACATTCGAAATGGGTGAGTCATGCAAGGCAATTACGATATATGTATGATATGTATGTGAATAGGGGAAATATCTCTGGCTTATGTTTTATTAAGGTTAGGTTATTTAAAGGTCACTTTGTTATATTAGTTGGGATCATCCATGCGTTTATAGACCTGTAGAACATTCTACCAATCCAACAGTCCTAACCATTTTATAAATCATCAGAATTCGGTTGGCTTGAGCTCTAAAATGACTTTGCATCAAAATAAAATCCCTTTTTAGTATCCCTACTAAGATATAAATATTTTGGCCTTTTGCATGGTTCAAACCCCTGGTCTCTGGAGATGGGAGAGACCTATCTAGACTTCAAGAAGTCATAACTGGGTCAAATATCATCCGGTTAGCTTTGTATATGTCATTTTATATTGTCATGTATTGAGTTCCAGAATGATTCTGCATCAAAATAAGATATTACAACTTTAAACCTTTTGCATGCTTCAAACCCGTGAGAGATCCAGAGAGATCGGAGAGACCTAGCTGCTCTCAACAGGCATAACTTTATCAAGAATTATTTTTTACTTTTTAAGGACTCTGCAGTAGTTCCACTCATGTATTTTTCACAGCATAATCTCCATTTAGTTAGCTGAGCCTTAACTTTGCGAGTTTAATTGAATTTTGTGCAAAACTTGCGTATTATTCATGCATTTAACCCTGGGAACTTTTGCACAGGAAATGAAATCCATGTACAGTTCATGTCAATGAAGAGTGAGAGATAGCTAGAGAAATGGAGAGAGAGAGAGAGAGAGGGAGAGAGATCTCTCCTTGGAAATTATTGCCTGTCATTTCTTGGCTTTGTGTGTGTATAGAATGCTGAAAATTTGCATATTTCGTTGAGTTGCAGCCTCGACGCCTCAACCAACCATTTTGCATATTGCATTGTTGAGAGCCAAAAACTTTGTGACTTTTCGCCTGTATTTCGAGGGTAGTACGAGTGAGAGAGAGAGAGCGAGAGTCCTTTGCCAGTGTCGACTGAAACATGACAGTTTTGTGCAGTTTTATGTGCTTGGCATATGAATAAAGTTGCCCAGAGAATTCTCGACTAGATTCGAGTTGGCTTTTTAGGTTTTTTGGGTTTTTGGTTTTTCTTCAATTCCCCCTACGGGCCACTTGCCTGCAGGACATCTAACGGACGTGTCGTGCATGCACTTTGCATATTGCCTGAAATCAGAGAAAGAATGAGAGAGAGACAGATCAAATTCTGTTGCCACATCGACAGTGGAATATGCAACATCTGCTCTTTCAATCATTGTTAGTCGGAAAATCATATTTCAATTAAAAGCCAGAGAGGGAAGAGGCGTCTCTCTCTCTCTCTCTCTGTCAGCAGCGTGTAATAATCAACAGAATTACAAGGCAGAGTGCAACAGGAGCAACCCAGGAGGGAGGGGAGGGGATGCAACCTGTGTTGCAGCACGTTGTTGGGGGCAACCAGGGCGGGCAGACGGCGATAGACGATAGACAGACCCAGAGAGACATGTTCTCTGTTGCATTGTTACAAATTTGTTTGCATATTTTGCCGTAATTGTTGCCAAACTACAAATTGCTGTCGAGGCGAAGGGATCGCTGCCTCTCGCTCTCGCTCCCTCTTGCTCCCTCTCCCTCTCTGCTTGCACATTGCAATTGAATTGTTGGCAAAATGAATATTTTCGAATGCTTTGGATGCTGATTTCGGACAGCAGCAGACAGCAGGGCAGCTAATCTGGTTTCAAAAGGGGTCAGAATGCAACCGTGCATTCCCCACAGATTTCACGTGTATCTGGGTCCCGTATCAATTTCGCATCTCTGCAACTGAAATCACAATTTGCAATCTCTATTGACATAATGAAACGAGCCGGAACAACATACATATGTATATATATATATGTATTTGCATTGCAAAAAGTGCAGATTCTTGTAATATCATCGTACTACAACGAGATGGGGTTGTCTGGGGAGGGGAGAGACGTGAAAAAAAGCGCTGCAAACGTGTCGTGTCATGTTTGTCAAAGGGCGCCACCTGTCGACCGCCACCATCAACGAGTCGCCCTGTCGCAGGTTAATTTCGCATGCAAATAATGTCACGTTGTCGTTGTCGTTGTCGCCGTTGAATGAACTTGATTAAAATTCAATGCGACGTTAATTAAATTCTGCCAATGCAATTTACAGGCCTTTTTTTATGCAGCTCCCGTATTTTTCTCCTGCTCATCTGCGGCTTTAAGTTGGGATTGTGGCAGCTTTTTTTTCACCATAACCTTTAAAGCTGTAGTTATTATTACACAGTAATGTTAATTTATAGTTCTGTTATTCAATAAGCGTGAGAGCAGGCTTTCTCGCTTGCTCCTGTTGAGAAGTGATCAGCGGAATCGAGTGCTCTCTGTAATTTATTGCGCTCAGCTGTTAAATTTAACACAGGCTGTTAACTTTAAGGACGCCAGTTACTCAGGCTGTTAAGCTTACATGGTTTACTTGCTCACTCTGTGAAGTTAACAGCTGTCATCTACTCACGCTGCTCTGTTAACACTTGCCCATTACTTAGGCTGTTAAGTGCACAGACTGCACGCTGTTAAGCTAACAGCGCGTCATTTACTCACGCTGCTAAGATAACATTCGGATGGGCAGCTTGCTAGCTGATTGACTGGACGCCATCTTTAAACACTGAGAGCATTGTTGCTTTCTCGCTTGCTCCTACTATATTGCAAGTCGATCAGCAGCCATGTTTATTGCAGCCATGTTTATTTATCTCCCACAAGCAATGCCTCTGTCTCGCTTACACTCACTACGTTTATATGCAGCCTTAGCTTAAAATGTGCAGCTCACTTATTTGACGCATAATTCCAATTGGAAAAAAGCCATAACTTTTATCAAACTTAACAGAACATACGTTAAATCTATAAAAAGCATATCTATATTTCAATAAACTCCAAAGAAAATGCGAAAACTTCTCGCAAACAAAAGAAATATACGAATAAGATAAGCTTAAAGTTGCAGAATATGCTTATCCAGAGCTGTTCGGGCCTAAAAACTTTCACTACCCCCTGTGCTTATCTGCGACGGGGCTTCATAAAAAGTTGACCCAGTTTCCAGACAGATAAAACAGAAAAAACTGAAATGAGTACTTAAGCAAATTAATCCCGAGAAGTTCCGTACAGAGCGAACTTTGCCTTGTGCCGACAAACTTTCCGCTTAATGCACGCTAAGCGGCATTTAACAGTCTTCAGGTGGCGGCACACGTGGCGTATGGGTAATCATAGCGAGAGAGAGAAAGAGTGAGAGAGAGAGAGGAGTAGAAGGATGTGCAAGCACATAAATTACCCGCAAAACATTGTAAGGTTTGCTGGCGTCGCGGAATTCCGGTGCATTGTGCGCGCCACCAAGTCTAGACAATGCAATCATAAATAATTTCTGCATAAAGACGTAATAATTTGCCGACTACAACTGGGGGTCTTCTCTCCGCTGCTCTCTGCTATCTTCTAAGTGGGAATTCATCCTTCCAAGCTGACCAAATATTTTGTTATTAAATGAAATTGCAATGTTTGCTGTGCTGAACCACAGAAGGGGAGAGAGAACGAGTTGTTGCCTCCCCTTGGTGGCGAGTTCAACTGGCTAGCAACCCTCATTATGAGGGCAAGAACCCTTCCCCAGCTGACTACCCTGCTCTGTCTGGGAATTTCTGTTGGTCAGTTTCATGGGCGTTCAGGCTTGCTGTCTCTCTCACACTTATTTTTTTTTTTGCGTGTTTTTAAACGTTTTTATGAATTTGCATGAGGTTGTTTTTTGGGCTGCGGTTGCCACTTGTTGGTTAAACTATATATATACATACATAGAGCAGCTGAACTGGAAACTTTATGCATATTTGTTGTTGTTGTTGTTGTTCTCATGCAGAAGCTAAAATGTTGTCCAAAAATGCAGAGATTTTTATGAGAGCATAGACGACTAATCAGTTAGCTTTTTGTGCAAAAGTAAGTTTGTAGAATTTGCGAAAATTTCACAGCATTTTAGCTAGCTTTCTTTTTTCATGGCTTTTTAAGCTGTAAACAA
The DNA here is from genome assembly GCA_018901885.1 of Zaprionus kolodkinae. Taxonomy (NCBI): domain Eukaryota; kingdom Metazoa; phylum Arthropoda; class Insecta; order Diptera; family Drosophilidae; genus Zaprionus; species Zaprionus kolodkinae. The sequence goes on along the minus strand of JAEIFM010000414.1, from coordinate 539,987 downwards.
GCTGCAAAGTATGCACAGGTTTTTGGCTTGAAAACTGTAGAGATTTTTGCGCCATATCAACAGGCTGCAAAGGAGTGTAAGAACATCATTAGTTCTCTCCTAGGTTGCATTTACAGGGCAGGGTGCAGGGTATGCTGTACGGGTAGGGAAGGAAATAGAGGATAGGGTAGGGCAGGGCAGGGAAAGAGAGGCTTGGGTAGGGCTACTCCCTGGGCTTGCTTGCCTGGGCAACACAATGCAGCCATTTAATGAAATTTTCAACATTTTTGTGTTCTAATAATGAAATGCTTGTGGTTTGGGCTAGCTAGCTGGCTGCTTGTTTAGAAGCCAAGAGAGAGAGATAGAGAGAGAGAGAGAGAGAGAGAGGGGGGAGAGCGTGTAGGAAGTCGTGTTGATTGTTGTGCTTAGAGCAAACTTTATGCAACTCGGCTTAAAGCGAGGCATATACAAAGGCAGCCAGTTAAAGCCACTTGCTGTGGGGCAACGTTGCGTATGATTGTCAAGTTGCAAACAACTTTCGTTGTGCCGATGCTGCTGCTGCTGCTTGCAACGAGTTAAGCAGCTTGCAAGTTGCAACTTTTCGCCAAGCCGTTGATGTAAAACTAAGCGACAAAATTGCAGTTGGCAAGGTGCAAACATTTGCGCTGTGCAAGTGAGGCAACTCGTTAAAAGTTGCGCCGGAGCTGAAGTGCGCTGCTGCTGCCTATCCTTACTGCTTCCCTTCCAGTCTCTCTGCCTGCCTCTCTTTCTGCCTGCCTGCCCGCCTGCCTGCCACGCCCATCAATCCCAAGTGTTGCTAAAAGTTTGCCATAAATAATGCGCGTCTCAATATTAACAAGCAGCGGCAACGTCACCAGGCGTCTGCAAGTTTTCGCATGGTACTTCAATAAAGCAAGTGCCCCGCTCCTCCTCTCTCTGCCATCTTCCCCCTCTTACCCCGCCCCTACACTTGCCTTTCAAGTTTTTTGTCAACAGTTTATTGCTTTTGGCTTCTTCTTCACCGTAAAATATTTGCGGCCAATACCAAATGCCAAAATAATTTCAGCTCAAAGCGCGCGCCAGTCTCCTGCTGCTGTCTCCTCCTCCTGCTTCTGCTCCTGCTCCTCCTCCTGCCTCCTCCTGCCTTTGTGGTTGTTTGTTGTTATTTCTGTTGGCTGTGTGCCGCCGCCGCAGGCAGTCGTCGTCGTCGTCGTCTTTCATATCCGGTACACCAGGGAAATTGATTCTGTGTTTTTCGTTGAAGCATTTTCCCATCCCATCCTCGTCTCACTTGTCGTATGCGCAATGTTAATTAAGTGCCAGTTTAAAGCGCAAGTTGTGGCGGAATTAGCCAGGGAAATGCAGAGTGTGTGTGTGAGTGTGTGAGTGTGTGTGCCTGTGTGTGTGTGTGTGTGCCAGGCAGCTCATTAAATTTTGTATGAGGCTGGCTCAAGGACGTGCCACAGTAACCCGAATCAGAGGCAGAGGCAGAGGCTTTCACTCACTCACTGCGAGCTGAGTTCATTAACTGGCAGCGTGTGGAGCATATGAGGCTTGCCACGCCCCCCTCCCCCATCTCGTGAGGCCATGTGTCATAATGAACTGTGAAAATATGCAGAGCTTTTCTATGGCCTGACGCGCGTTAATGAGGCAAGGCATCACATAGCTGAATAATTGGGTTGCCCCAACCCCTTGCTATGCCCTTTTTGCTTTACATCTCCTATATCATGGCAGCCTATAGCACATGCCTATCATATCTCTAGCCCACAACTTGTGCCTCTTTAAAGCTTTACTTAAAACAAACGCAGGCTGCTGCTTCCCTTTTATTCTCTCTCTCTCTCTTCTGCCTTCTCCCTCTACCAATCGCAGCTGTAAAAGTAATTAAGATAACGACTTGACTCACTCACTCCACTGTCGATATCGTGTATCGTCTATCGTCTATCGTTTATCTTATAGCGTGTGGACTATGTGACTTTTACAATATTTTCCCACTCGCTTTGTTTGGCTTTTTCCTTTTCCTTTTTGCTCTGCAATTTTCTTGAAATTTCATTTCTTAACTTTTGCCACAGGCCTTTTGCCAGTCTGAGACTGTAAATCATATGAGGGGGAGTAGGAGGGGGGAGGGGGGTGAGAGAGAGAGGGGTATACCATGTGTGCATTGTTGTATTTGTTCTATTTGCTTTTATTGTTATTGTTTGGCAGCAGCAGCCGCAGCCGCTTGGGGGTCGCCTTTGCTCTTGCTTGCTTGACAGGGCAGAGGCGTAGTCTGAGGCGGGTAGGGGGGAGATGGTTGATAGCGGGGTAGCGGTTCAGGTCTGGCCTTTTTCTAATTGCTTGTCTGCTGTTGGCTTTGTGTATAAAGATACCGATTAATTAACGACATTAAAAGCTAAAAGTTTTAAGGCATAAGCTGAGCCCCTTTCCCTACTCCATTATACCCCCCCTTATCCCACATGTGTGTGCTGCTGATTTTTGATTTATATCCCTTGTTTTTTTTTCCTGGGGTTGCTGCACAGGAAAAGGAAAATTAATATGCAGACTGCGAGGGAGAGAGAGAGAGAGGGAGTGGGATGAGTTGGCTGTGCGGAAGTGATAAGCGGAGTTTGCTGAAAGTTGTGAGGGAAATTTGGCAGCATTTTAATTTAATTTAAATGAAACTAATGGGAAAAACGGCTGAGCTTAAAGAGTGAGAGAAAGATTGGGTTTGTCAGCTAGAAAAGCAGCGCAAAAGTGACTTGAATAAAGCCAAAAACTAGAAAACAAAGCCAAATTGCGCCTCGCTGCAAGCACAAATCAAGCTAACTAGTGCATTATTTTGCGGAATTATACAAATTGAGCACAGTCTCTCTGCCCCACTCTCCCTCTCTCTCTCTCTCCCTTTTCTCTCTTTTTGTTTTCTTCTTTTCCTTATCCTCTACTGAGCTTTATCAATTCCCTTTTGTGCTGCTCATGCCACATGCATTTGCAGCTTCAATTGTTGCTTGACTGTGCGTTTTTTCCGCACTGCTGACCCAGTTGGGAATGCAAGCGAGGCGGGGTAGTTGTGGGGAATATACCCTGCATTTAATATGCATGCTGGCTAAATGCCAGAGGGGGTCTCCCTCCCTTTTTTTCGCTGCTTCCTCTGCATTTATTGTAAACGCAGCACGCTGCCAACAATTGAGTGCAGAGTGCCTCAACTATAGCATACTTTTCAGCGCCGAACGTGCCTCAAGTCCGCCCGAGGATGGGTCAATCAGTTGGGGTAGTCAGTCACTCAATCCATCAGTCGGGCAGTCCATCAGTCCCTGCTCACTCACTGCGTCCCTGCCTGCGTGTGCTGCGAAATGAGCTTAATAAGTCGCCAAGAGCAGCAGCAAAGGCGGCAGCTGCCCCACAGCTGCTGACACCATTTTCTTTGCCACTTGCCACTTTGCCACTTGCGGCAGAGTCCTGGCTGGCATCTTACATCATACTTGAGCGTGGCAGCAGGAGCAGCAGCAGCATGTGGCAAGTGCGCTCGTCGTTTGACGCCTCGTTGGACCCTCAAGTTGTGGCACATTCATTGCTCATCTTCTCTCTCTCTCCCTTTCTCTCCCGCTTACTGATTGCATTACGCTGCACACGCTGATTGAATTGCTCGGCTGCTGCGGCTACTTGCAACACGTTGTTGCACGTGCTGCTGTGGCAGCTTTAAGCGCATTAAACGCTGCAGAATGAGCTATGCGTCTAATTATGCGAGGCTGATAATCGACTCGTTGTGACTGAGCTGACAAGCCCTGCGGCTGTGGGTGTATATGTGTGTGTGTGTGTGCTAATTAAAAGGCACAACATTTATGCACACTCCCAACACACACACAAAGCCAATGGCGGCCGTCATGGCAACCCTAGACACAACGAGAGAAAGAGAGCGCACCCTTTTGCTGCCTGAGGGCAAATAAATCGCATATAAACAGTCAGATAATCCCAACCAACATGGCAGACTCCCACTGCAATTGCAGGTAGAGAGAGAGACAGAGAGAGAGAGACAGAGATAGGTAGCTAGCTGCCCCGCCCACTTCCTTTTGTAATGCGCTACAGGTGAATGCCTCACGCTGGCTACGGTTGCGCTGGCTGTGTCTGCCACGTCTGTAGTCACGTTTATCGATTATTTTTGCATGACTGCCGGACAGGAGTTGAGAGAGAGAGAGGGAGAGAGAAGAGAGAGAGAGAGAGGAGAGAGAGAGAGGAGAGACATGGGCTGCCATGCCAAGTGCATTCATGGGGAAAAACTCTTTTCGCTAATTAGTCGAAACGCTTGAAGCGCGCGCTAGAGATCGATTTGGATTTGCAATTAGCAATGGGTTGGGCTGTATTTGAAGTGGCATAGGGCAGCTCTTTAATATACCTAGTACAGGGTATACAGTTCTCTCTAGCCAACTGCCTTAAAAGATAGAGAGGCATCTCTGTTTACACTTTTTGTCCGTATGAACATCTACAAGTCAAAAACTATAAGAGCTAAGACTATCAAACTTGGTAAAGAGATATGCTATTAATATAGGTAGAATAAGCTAGTATTAGAATTCAGCCACGCCCTCTTACGCCCCAGTAAATTACATAAAAACGCTCTATAAGCTTTAATTGAAAGCTATAGCAATACTTTTTTGATTTCTGTGCATATGATTGGAATTGTAGAATAAACAGATGAGTTTTTTTTTAGAATCAATGGATTGAGTAGCGGATATATAAAAGTCAAGCACACTCCACTGTACCCCAGGTCTCTCTCTCTCTCCCTATCTCTCTCTATCTCCCACTTGTTAATTATATTAAAAGCTTTAACCAAATTGCAGGTCTGCAATTACTGCTGCTGCATCGCTGGCGCAATTAGTGGAGTAATAAACAAATGAAAATGAAACTGAAAACGCAGTGAAAAAAGGCAGGGAATGTGTCAGTCTGCTGAAAAGCTAAACAAATATGCTAGAAAAAAAAGGGAGAAGTATAAAAAGGAAAGCCGTGTGTGTATGTTTTCTTTCTGCTCTGAAAGCGGCATCATTAACGTTTACCACACTGGTTTATTTCTTTGCAAATTTTTTGTGGACTATGCCAACATACGAATGCAGATGATATTGGTGAAGAGTTGTGCTAAATGCCAGAGATATTTGGAGATTACAGGCTGCAGGACTAATGCATGGGCCAGATTACTTCTTGGCCGAACTGTCCATGGTGCTTGATAGATGTGAATCTCTGTGGTTTCGGGCTCGTGTATATCAAGCCTTTCCACCTCCCAGGCCATGTTATTTTCATCTAATTTCTTAAATACGGTTTTTTTTACTATCACCATCTCCTGAGTGAGTATGAGTTGCTGTGCGGGAGAAAAGCGAGAGAGAAGGAGATAGATTGTTGAGCTGCCTGCACTCACTCACCCAAAGATCAAGTAAACATAGTATAAAGAGCAGGCTTCTCAAGGTGTTCATGGCAGGAATTTAGCGAAAGGGGATGTGTCCAATTCAAAATTTCTTAAACAAAACAAATATGCGATATGTTTACGCATTGTTTACAACTGTAGCTGCTGGAAATTTATGGCTTACTGCGTTAACAAACAAATAAAAAAAAAGAAAATTCGTGGAATTTCTTTGCCCGCTCAATTTATTATTATAATTATTACATTTTTGCCATGGTTTGATGGCTTTATTAATGTGTGTGTGGGCTGTGCCATAATTAATTGTGATGTCAGCGATTGCATTTGCATTTGCAATTTCATTGCAAACATGTCCGGTTTTTTTTTTTTGTGTGTTTTCAGCTCGTTATTTTAATGATGCCGCCTGCCACTGTAATGTTTTTTTATTTATTAATGATATATCATATTGCGTGGCATTGTGTGTGGAGTTTTTATATGGTTAGTTTTTTTTAATGCATAAAACACACGTGTTAACTTGATCAGGTTTTTTTTTTTTTGAAAATGCGCGGGCTTGCTGTAACCTTTTGCATTGCCTACTTTCGGGCTGCGCGCTGATTGCTGCACACGTAATTGTACGCGCTACAAATGGCATTGCATACTTTTGTGCGCGTGCATTTAATGCATACTGCATGCAGCTAAAAGTATGCAATAATTATTTGCAGCGGCTTTGCACTGCTTGGCAGCGTTTCCATGTTGCCAGCTCGCACTGCTTGCTGATCCATGCAACAAATATGTTGCCCTGCCCTTAGCAACATGTTGCTGGGCGCATTGCTCTTGCTGCCACTTGAAAAATTAATGAGAGCCACTTGAAACGCTAATCACTCGTGAGTGTGGGGGGGCAACCCTGGCCAGATGAACCCTACAGCATGCTTGCCACACACACACACACATACACACACACAACCCCTAATTGTGCAACTGCGCAGCGGCAGCAGCAGGGGCAGGAAACGCATTTATTGCAGAGGGTTGCGGTTTTCTTTTGCATTGTTCGATATTTCTTTATTATTATTATTTCCATAACTCACAAGATATTACAACGGTACAATTGAAGAACTTAAGCATTAAAAACAAAGTTGAACTACAGACTAAAAGAACCCGCAGATAAAGAGTATATATAGAGTATATATTAGCTCGATCCTAGACTATATCACACAAGGCAGGACTTAAAAGAGAAAACTAGCTTAATTCTATTTTCACCTATCGTTCCAGTTTGCAGTACGATAAACCCCCCCTATTTAGATCCCCCCTCCCCCTCCTACTCCGCCTATGCCTCATAGTTCTTGGCCTGCAGACTCTTTAATATTCCCAACAATTGCAACGATTCCAATGGCTCGAAGTCATCTGCATAACGCATCGCAGATGATTTAATCAATTCCCGCTCGCGTGGCATATCCAGCGGGAGAGGCAACTGCTCCGCCATCACCGAATGATGTGTGATAAGTGCCTTCAGTGTGCTAAACTGTTTCTTGGCTCCCTTCAGGCTGTACATCTCATTGCGGCTGCATTGCACCGCATAGGATTTGATCTTCTGCTCCAGGCGCAGGCAGAGCTCAAAGTTACGCGGTGTGCTGCGTCGCAGCAGGAAGCTGCCTGGTGTGGCCTGCTGCAGATGCTCCTGTGCTGCCTTCGCAGTGATACGTGGCTGATACCAGGCGCACTGCAACAGCTCCGCATCCTCATCCTCATCATCATCGGAGTTTGGACAATTGTAGCGTGCGGGAGCGCGTTTCTTGGGCGTGCCACGTCTCTTGCTGCCACTGCTCTGGCTGCTCTCGTTGAGCAGCTGACAGCAATCGGAGATGCCTGCATCATCTGAATCATTCTGTTCCTCCAGCTGAGGCTCCTCTGTGCCACTGGAATCGCTGGGTTGACTGCTCTGCCAACAGTTGAGCGACAGCAGCGATTTCTGTGGCGACTTATTGCGTTTGGGTGTGATCTGGGAGCTGCTCAGCGAGCTGCAGCTGCAGTTCACCAAGAGATCCTCCTGCTGCTGCGATTGCTCCTCTTCGTCTTCCTCCACGTCTGCATGGTACGAGGAGTCGAGAAGATCCTGCTGTGCAAAAGAAAGAAAAGAGAGAGAAGGGTATAAGTAAGTTGAGCTCATATATAATAGAGATTTATAGAGAGAGCAGAAGGCGTGTTGGAATTCTAGGGTGAGCTTGATCTGCGGGCTATACTAGTGCATATAGGCAGGAAGTTTGGTAGGTCTAGCTCTTATAGTCTTGGAGATATAGATGTTCATACGAACAAACACGTTGGAGAGAGTCTTATAGAGTTTATAGAGTATATATTTGATCATGTTTCGACACCTACCTCATCATAGTCACTTGTGGCTTCCTGCTCCTCCGCCTGAAGGCGTTCACGTTGCGAGGGTTGCGCGAATAGTTTGCGTTGCAGAAAATTCTTCATGCTGTCGTAGACCTTGTGCGTGCGACTCTGCACAGGCTCATCCATAGCTGCAGCTGCAGTACCAGCCGGCTTGCTCCATTGTTGACACTTGGAGAAGGCCAAGTCGAGATTCTTGCCCGTATTGCTGCTGGCCGTAACGCCTTTGTACTCCCCATAGATGTCCGAATAGGCTGGACAGTTGATGGCATTGCGTAGCTGTAGAAAGAAACAAAACAATGGGAAATGTGATTAGTTTTGGTCAAGTCAGCATGGCCGCAAAAACAATATGTGCTCTAGAAATGGAAAGATTCGAGTCTGGGATATTCCCAGGCTACCTGAAAGCCTTTTCGGCCTGCTCTGTTTGCGCATTTTATTTCACACTCTTCCCTGACAGCCTTAGGGGGTCATCTCTTCCAGTCTCTCTCTTTCCCTCTCTCCCTCTCTCTCTTACTCTCTTTCTCCCTCTCTTTCTCCCTTTCTGCCTTTGTTGTGATATGCTTGTAATGCGCTTTGTTCTCGCCTTGTTCATTGTTCTGTAATTTGCCTGTTTTCACTTCTGATATTTGCTTTTCATTTGTCCCAAGTGAAATTTATGCAGCAGCAGAGAGAGAGAGAGAGGAAGGAGAATTTTGTTGGGTTACGCTTTCTTATCTTTCTTCTGTTATTTTCTGCCTTGCTCCGTCTCATATTTCCTTGTTTTTCCTCATATTTCCTGCTGTTCCTGCCTACTTCGAGTGTTTAACCCTTTTGTGCTTCTTGAATTGATTCGCAGCTAAGCTGATCAGCATATACGCTCTCCCTCTCTCTCCTTCTCTCCCTCTCTTTCACGCATTTTATTTGTCAACTTGTGCCGCCCTCTGGCCACAACCCTTTTTGGCACTTGGCACAAACAATGCGAATCCATTCACCTATCGAAAAAGTATTCAATAAATTCTCGAAAAGTGCGTTCGAGTGTGCAATGCACTCGAAAAGCAACTGAGCGAGAGAGGCAGAGAGAGAGAGAGAGAGGGAGAGGGGTGTAGAGTGAGCTAGCACGACAATACAAGGACACTTCAGCACGCACATACGCACACACACACACACTCGCACACACACACTCCACACTTGAGAGAGTATAATAAAATGGGCAAAATAATGAGCATTCAATGGAGAGTGGCAAAGGCAGCGCAGCTCAGCTCAGCTGAGGCAGAGGCAGCAGGACACAATGCTCGACCAGGTAGAATACACACACACACACACACACACACACACACACACACACACACACACATAGACGGACAATAAACTCCATAAGCGTTAAGCCAAATTGAATTTGATTGAATGTGATTGAATTGCAGCATGGAGTAGCGTTTTTCCCAGTCAAGCATGATGAGCATAATCAGTGCAAGCATAATGAAGTTTGCACTCGAAGAAGGAGGAGGAGAAGGAGGAGGAAGAGGAGGAGAAGGAGGAAGAGGAGGAGAAGGAAGAGGAAGCTGGTAGTGGAAGGGGTAGCTTCTCCACTCTCTTTCCTCTTCAGGAAATGCCCTGCCCCCCTGCAGTGTTGCCTTTACTTCCTTCCTGCCTCGATTTGCATGAGAAACATTGAATTTCTATTACCAAATTACACAGCTTGGCCATTAATTCATGGCCAACAAGCCGTGGCCGGCTTTGATGTGGCCAAGACATAAATAAAATCAAAATCGCCGTTGAAAGAAGCGTCAAAGTTTACCTTAACCTTTTATCGGCTTAAATCAAACACAAGCTACAAAAAAAAGGTAAAGCAAGGAAAAGTGCGGGGAAAACTGCAGGGGAAAAGCGGCGGAAAACAGGCGTTTAATAGCCCATAGAGTGTCTAGAAGACAATGCACGTTTCTTTTTAATTTATGCAAGACAGAAAACAACAGTAATTATGATAATAGAGCAGGCAGAGGCCACAGACAGAGCCCGCTCTAATCCCAAACTACAGTAGTGACCAAAAGGTGTTGGAACCCGTTTCTCCTACTCCTCCTCTTCCTCCTTCTCCCCCCCTACGCGCTAATGCAATAATGATGGGTTAGGGTCTAGATCTCTAGCCTGATCCTGCCCCGCGGAAAGGTAACTCTAATTGATGTTACAGCCGTGGGCAACCTTCATTGTTTGGCCTGGCAAGGTGTTAGCATATTTTTCTAATCAAATTGTGTTACAATAAAAACGAGCTCAGGTAGGGAGAGGGAAGGGAAGAGAAGGGAAGCGAAGGGAAGGGAAGGGAAGAGCAAAGAAGATGGACCCAGCTGACAAGCAGCGCGGCGGGGGCAACGCTTTTGGAAAAACAGTTGTTACTTTTCCATTTATTGTGCATTTAAGAAGAGATGCCAAAAAGGGGAAAAGGTGCACAGAAGAAAGAGAAAGAGAGAGAGAGAGAGAGAGAAGAATTAGTTGAAGTACGCGCACGGCATGACACGCTGAATTTATTGAAATGTTTTTGTTGTTATTCTTCTTCCCCTTCCCCCTGCCTTATATAGCCAGTTGTCTAGCCATATCCCACTTGAGCCAGTAGCCATGGCATATGCACGAATTTCATGCTGGAAAATCAAACAGCTGCTCAAGTGCTACGTTTATAGAGAGGGAGAGAGAGAGGGAGAGGGGGAGAGAGAGGAGGAGCTGGGGTGAAACCACCCCCAGAGAGAGACCCACACGCAATGCCAATCAGTGACGATTACTTAAAAATTCTATGCGGTTATGCGAAGGAAACCGCAAAAAGGCAGGAGAGAACTATTTTTTACTTGATACATTTTATGATATAGGGGTACAGCTTAAACTCTTTTATGAACTGCCAAAATTGGTAGATACGATCAAGGGTTGCGGCTGCAGTTGAAAGAGATGCTAGCTAGATATGGATGGTAAATCTTATAGCTTAATTTCAGCAGCTTGAAATGAGTTTATAGATGATATCGGACAAACTCTACTGTCAGCAGTCTATAGGTTACTTTTCAACATATTCAGTTTCTTTTTGCCTCTACGCATTTCCTACATATTTCTTTATATTTTTAATACTTAGATTATATCATAAAAAAAAGTCTTACCCTCAGAGTTCATAAAGTAATCAACTTAAAATTCCAAATGCATTTAAAATCCACAACAATTGAGAACAGCTAACCAAGCAGAGCATATATTGTAGTAAACCTCTTAAGACATCAGCTATATATCTTTCACTCATTCTCTGTGATATCTCTATAGCTATCGGATACATCAGCTTTGTTTGCCTTCACGTTGTAAATTAGTTAGCTATGCAACGCAACTTTGCTATATTTGAATATTTTAGAGACATTTTCTTGTGTTATGGACGCCAGCTAATTTGACAGTTTTATGCCACAACAGAAAAACTTCGACATAATCCACACACAGACACACACGTGCTGGGGGCTTTCAAGATCTATCTGAGGTGGAGGGGGAACTACTTTATGACATTTTGGAACACGCGTCAGAGCGTCAGCCCTGCGGCGTATTTGAAAATTTATGAAGTCAGTTTTCGTTTTTCAGTTAATGTAGGATAGGGAAGGGTAGGTAGGGGAAGACTACAACTTACCTAGGAGCTTCGCTGGCCCCCCGAAAAAAAAACTATATATCGTAAAATGTTTTTAACATTTTTTTCCACTAATTTCATTTTATGCCACAAGCTACACAGAAAACAAAATATGTAAAATCTTTATAGTTTATAGTTTCTGCTCGGGTTGGTTTTTGGATATCTGCTGCTCTAGGCAATTAGAAGCGCATTCGTTGGAAAATCCTTTGTTTAGACACACACACACAGAGAGGCACATACACAGCTGTGGCATGTGGCATCTATGTGGTATATAAGATCGTTTTATGATGGCTTTTTTAACGCCGCTCGACACGTTTTTTTGTGGCTTGCTCTGGCTGCTTTTTATAGGTGTAAAAAATGGGGTCATATCAAACGCTTTTCTGTTTCCCAATTGAGCTGTTTTTTTTTTTCATTTTTCCAAATATAAATTTATGGGAATTTGAAAAACATTTCTGTTTTTTTTTTTTTTATTTTGATGAGTTTATTAAATGCAAATTAAAATTGTTGAAATTTTCTTTAATTGTATTTTATGGGCGCATAACTATATGGGGATGGGGTTATTATATGTGGGAATCTTTTTGAAGAGATGACTCTTTGTTTGCGTAGAGTTGAAGAGGGGCAGGGACAGGGAGAGGGGCAGGGGCAGGGGTAGGGGCAGGGGCAGCTGATGAGCTGTAGATATGCAGAAGATGTCTAGAGCAATAAACTTCGGTATTGAGATGAGATGAATTTAACAAGTTGATCGAGAAAGAAAGAAGGTATTGTTTGGGAGAGTTATGGATAGGGTAGAGGGTAGGGTAGCTAAGTGTGAGTGTGTAGTAGCCTTAGCTGGCTACTTTCTGGCTATTTTTTAGCTAGACAAACTGAAGTAGTGCAAATTTAAAAACAGTTAACAAATGTGGCAAAATGTGAGAGTGCTGCCTGCCCTGCTCTAGTCTAGGCCCGCTCTGTGTCTCTGCTAATGCCTTCTACTCCCTCTCTCTCCTTCTCTCCCCCTCTCCCCCCCTCCCTCTCTCCCACTCCCTCTAACTCTCTTGCTAATGCACACAAATCCTTGTGGAAGCCATATGATACTCAAAAGAGCTCAACATGCTACGCGCCGCAGCACATGACGAGCTGACGAGTTGATAAGGCTGTTGGTTGTTGTCGTGGTTCTATGTGGATTGTAGCTTGCCTGGCTAGACCAGAGCATAGTCTCAGTCCCAGTCCCCTCCCCCCTCTCTGGGTTCCCAATCCACTCTACAGTGCCCGCTAAACTATTTGCCAGGGCTGGCCAGTTGGTTCGTTTTGTTGATTAGTCGTTGGGGGAGGTTGTTGCCGTTGAAAGCTTTTTTGCATATTTGCATTACATTTTCCTGGCATGGCATGTGCCCAGGCAGAGGCAGAGGCGCAGGCGGAGGCGGCGGAAAAAAGAAAAACGCAGGCGAAAATTTATATTGAGTCGAGCGTAAAAATAACAAAGCAGACGCGCAGACGGCATGAAAATAAGTGAAATTGTTGTTTACTCAAAAGCGAACAAGGGGGGGAGCAGGCCTGGCGGGAGGGGAGGGCAGTGTACAGTGGGTGCGGCGTGTGGGGGTACAGTGGGCAAGTCAGCAATATGGAGCATAAATTACAACAATGCATGCAACGACGTTGTCCATTTAATTATGCTCATCAATTTGCAGGCGATGCAAGTTGCCGTTGCAAGTTGCCGTTGCACGTTGCACGTTGCCCCGTTGCAAGCTGCATTTGGCCATAAATCTTAACGAGCCGCAGCACACACACAGCACACACACACACACAACACACACACGCTGCACGTATGGAAAACTCAAAATTAAATGCACTTTAAGAGCGCCGCAATTAATTTCCCAGCTACTTAGAAAATCGAGGGAAATCAGATGATCTGTGTATATACATATATATAGCGTATATATATAGCAGTCTGTACTGGCATTAATCATTGCCCTTGAGTGTGCCCAGAGTGCATTAAAAATCCAAGAGAATTTTAAATGCTGCGCTCATTGCGCTGCTAATCTGTTGATTTAAAATTAGAAATAGAAATGGGAAAATTATGAGTCGGGAATATATATACACATGTGTGTGTACAGACTGCATGTGTGTGTGTGTGTGTGTGTCTGTCTGTGTGAGACAGCCACTTAGAAAGGGTGTTATAGCGACGCCAAGACGCCAATCGCGACGCCAACCGCAACTGACTCCACGCACAGACGTTGCCACAGCAATTTTAGCAGACAAAAATGACTATGGAGCGCAGCAGCGGCAGCAAATGCAGCGCAATTGTTTATGCTTTGTTTAATTGTTTTAGATTTTAATCTGGCAATAAGACGCTGCCGCCAGAGAGAGGGAGACAGAGAGAGAGAGAGAGGAGACTGGCGACATATGGTCGAGTTTGCCAGCCATTTCAGTGACAACTTTATTAGTTTTGTTTGATGTGTGGCGGAAGAGAGAGGAAGAAAGAGAGAGGAAGAGGGAGAGAGAGAGGGAGAGAGAGTGTGTGTATGTGAGTGTGTGCCTTATCGTTTGACCTGCTATGCGCCGTCGCCTTGACGCTGCAAACTAATTGAAAACGTTTGTCAGCGACTGTAAACACACAACAGTCTGTCTTGGCAGTCTGTCTGCCTGTCTGTCCCACTGTGCGACTGTCTGTCTGTCCCACTGTAAGACTGTCTGTCTGTCCCACTGTCTGTCTGCCTGCCTGCCCTGTCCGCCCTGTCTGCCCTGTCTGCCCCAACTCCGTCTTGCCAATAAATGTTTTAGTCGAAAATATATTTCGTAGCTCTGATAACGGATGCGACTGGCTACAAGTGATGAGCGATTTATGCCGGATAGCCTAAGCCATTACAACCAGAAGAAGATCTGAAGGAACTTTCGTAATGGCAGTGGGTCGAGAGGGTGCTAGAAATGGAGGGCAGAAGTAGCAGCAGAAGAAAGACAAGTGAAGCAGCAGCAAGAAAGGCAGAATGCTTTGGCCTTTTTTCTTTGAACTTTACAATCACTTTGATAAAGAATCTACTCTATATACAATATGCTTCCAGTAAACTCTGTTCTCTATATACCAGACACACCTAGAAGAAAACCCCATAGAAGAATAACAAGAACAATCCTTTAGGGAGCTGCAAGTACACCCACAATAACAAAAAGAAAACAAAAACATATTTTCATAGATAGCAGGAAAATGTTCTTTGAGAGCGTGTCGATTCTCGTGAAAAATGACAAGCAAAGTGGAAAAACTGACGATGAGAAATGTGCAAAGCAGACAGCAAGAAGGAGACAATAACACACAGAGAGAGAGAGAGTAAGATAAACGATGCAGAAGGCAGAAGCCAAAACGCAAACTGTCATACGAACTGAAATTACAAACCGTCGCTCAGCTCGCTTTATCTATCTTTCTTTTTTCTTTTCTGGGTTCCTCTACAAATATTTTGATATGGGAATTCAGGTAGCAAGGTAGGAGTAGGGGGTGGAGTGGAGTGGGTTGGGTTTTACGGGTTTGACTAATTAAGGCATTTGACTAATCAGCTTTTTGGCATCGAAATCTCCAACGAGACGACGCCGCCTAGTTAGCAGCTTATCGCAGATCAAATATAAACAAAAACCCCGAGGTATACATAACATATGTGAGTCTAATCTAAACCCCAACCCTAGCTAGACCTATGTATTCGATCCAATCAATCATTATCTTTATGAGACAAACATATGTTTTTCTATGTTTGCTCTCTCTCGCTTTCTCTCTCGCTCTATGCAAACACTCGACGCATTTTCGCTTTGATTTATAACAAATCTCAGTGGGTCTCTCTGTCTCTCTCTCTCTCTTTCTATTTCCCTCTCTCTCTATCTCTCTCTGTGTTTGTGTAAGCTTTTCCGTTTTGATTTAGTTTTTATGCAAATCATATTTATTTGATTATTTGTGATTTAGTGTGTGCCTGATTTACGCCGACAGTCGACTTTATTATGCTCGGGATTCGGCATGGGGAGGGGTGTATGGGGGGAGGGGGAGGAGGGGGAGGGCTGCCTCATCGGGACTGCAGCGCGCATATCTCTGCCACTAAATCATTTTAATTGTTGTCGTTCGTGTTTTGAATTTCGTTGCATGTCATCAGAGTCCCCCCAGGCAACTCCCCCTCTCTCTCTATCTCTCTCCCTCCCCCCTCTCTCTCTCTCTCCCCAGTGTCATGTGAAGTTTTTAGTGGGTGCGTGCGTTGTGTTTTTCACGTGGGATTTGTGTGTGGATTACCACGTCGGGATTGAGTGTGTGTGTGTTGCGGGTGCAACTTGTGGGTATCGAGAACTTTGCATATGAATGCAGGTAGTTGGGGAGGTGAGAGAGAGAGGGGAGTGTAGAGGGTGTTGGGGCAATTGTTAGCTATTGAAAGCGGCATAGAAAGCTTTCTTGCTCTCTCTCTCTCTCCCCTCTCTATCTTGCTCTTTGTCAGTTTGCATACGAAATGCGGTTTTATAGAAAATTATCGAGATCATTGTTGAGTTGGGAAGTTTCACGTTAAAGTTTGATAACAATGCAACACCTTTTTGTGGGTTTTTGATATGTAGACTCTAATGGGACTCTTAAGAAAAAATTATGTGATATTTATAAAGATTGTTTCTTTGATTGAGCACGACTTGAGTGCTCGGGATCTGATAGATCTTGCAGCTACAGTTTTCTATGACAATTTAATGTTATTTAGACAAAGTTAATACTAAATTTATGTGCCCAATGTTTTGTAGTGTCATATCTTATATATTATATCATACCATCTTTAACTAAATACTCCTAGAATCTATAGCAAAGATTCTAATGGGATTTTGCTTTAGATATGTTACATAGCTGATATTCTATAGATTCCTGCTTTGTTGTTGCCTTTGCTGATGTCAGGGAAAACTTTATATATTTTTTCTAGCATATTATATCATTTCTTTATTTCTATATTCTCTTTTCCTTCTACTATACATCATATCTATCATATTATGATTACTCTCTTTTCCTTCTACTAAATATATTTCTCAGCCATCAATCCATTTGATTTCTTTATAGATCCCCATTAGTTCCCTTTGAAATATTTCCTTTGCCGATCTTAACTCGTTTCCTTATGCCTTTTTAAGCCAACTTACCATCTTGGCCTTATCGTGTGCGCTCTTCGACGTATCCTTTTTGCGTTTATTCGTGCTCTCCGAGGCGCCAAAGCGATTGTATTGAAACAGACGACCCATTTTGCAGGCTTTTAATAAACTTTGTAGTTGTTGTTGTTGTGGTTCTTATTATTGCAGTTTATCGCGTTGTTGTTGTAGTTCTCTTTTCTTTTTTTTTGTACTTTTCTTTTTGTTGTAATTTAACACACAATATGCAAAAGTTTTCTGTTGTTGTTAAAAAACGCGCGCGCGAGTCTCGTTGAGTCTGGCAACTTTATTGCGTAGCGAGGCGAGGCGAAAACGAGGCAAGTGGCGAGTCAAGGCGAATTTGAGGCGAATTGAAAATGCGATGCGATCAGCGCGACGTGCGCAGAGGGAATGATGGGCAACAACTGAATGCACTGTGAAGAAATACAACGGAAAATGAGCACGAGCTGCGAGTGAGCGCGGCGCGACGGCAGAGAGGCAGCACGGAGAGAGAGAGGCAGAGGCAGAGCGGCAGAGAGAGAGAGTGCGGCAGAGAGCGAGGCAGAGGCAGGCAGGCAGGCAGCGGCAAAGCAACAGTCAGTCAGGCAATAACAACAACAACAGCAGCGGCAGCGGCAGCGAGGGCAGCAGCAGCAGAAGCGCTGGCGACGGCGGCAGAGATACAAATTTCATGCCAGGGCGGCAAACGTTGAGGTTCATGCAACGCTGACGCAGCGTCAGCGGCAGCGTCAGCATTTACCGCTAGCTCAGACTGCGCTGTTTTGAGCACAACCCACACACAGACAGGCGCACACAGACACACACACACAGACACAGACACAGCTAGAACTAAAGAAAATACTCTAAACAACTCAAACACAGACAGAGGCAGAGGCAATGGCAGAGGCAGAGGCAGAGAAAGAGAGAGAGCGAGCTCACTCACTGCGAGGGCTGCCGTACTGCAAGGGAGGGGGAGGGGGAGCGAGTGCGGGGCAGAGAAACCACTCAACAAAAAGCGAAATGAGAAAAATGTACTACGACGTAAATACACTGAAAAACGAGCTAGAGCAACTTGTCCCTGTCCCACTTCGCCCCCCCTGTCCGCATCCCGTTTCCGTGTCCGTGTCCGATTCCGTTTGCGACTCTGCTGCCTTTCTGTGATTTCTGACTGCGACTGCGGGGTGGCTGAGCGTCCAAGTGGAGCGTCTCGTCAACAAGTTGGGCACAGCCGGCGTTGAAGTGCTTGTGGGAGTGGACAGGGGGAGGGGGAGGCGAAGGAGAGTACAGGGGGAGTAGTCAGCGTGGACTCTGGCGGCGCACGTTTCATGCATTTGACCAGGCGCAGCCTCCACTGGCTACGTCACTATTGACATGTACCGCAACTGCTTGCTCTCTCTTTCTCTCTATCTCTCTCTCTGCCTCCCTCTACCTTCCTATCTGCCTCCCCCTCCCCGCTATTGCCATCTCTCTTTACTGCTCTGTGTGTGCTCCACATTTCGCGTTCTTCATTTGCCTCTGCTGCACATTTCATTTCAGGCTTTGCCTATTTGCTTAACTCCCACTTCCACTCCCCTTCCGCCCACCCACCTCCTCTTAAAAATCACCAATGTGTCCCGAAACCCAAACATGGCAAGGCTGCATCATCATTTTCCTTTTTGTGCTTTTCCTCTCTCTTTTATTTTTTAGTTTTCCCCGAGCATAAAATAAACACAAAAACTTTGCAATCTCATTCAGAGAGCGAGGCGAGCGCTGCTGCGCTGCGTCTGCCAACTTCAGCGTTTCATTTGCACAGCGTCGCCCCCCCTGCAGCTACGCCTCTGGCCTGCTCCTCTGCCTGCCTTCTCCATGTGTTCGTAATTATCATTATCCTTTTGCTACTCTCGTTTTGCGCTTTTCATTTCGCTGTTTATACGACCAACTATGCCACTTTAATTGAAGTCATTTTTTTCTACTTTTCCCGTTGCCTGCTGCAACTTTTGCCGTGTCTCAGACAGACCCCTCCCCCCTCTACGCCCCCCCGCCCCTGCTCATTTGTTACCATTTTCATTGAAAATTATGCTGCAACTTATTAGCACCTCCGGAAATTATGAGTTTCTGAGTTTTGGGCGTCGCATTCAGCCGTGGCTTGTGGCTTGTTTACGAGAGCTTGCCGCATTTTTAATTGAGTTGCCACATCCGAGTTGGCTGGCAAGGATGAGGATGAGGATGGGGTGAAGCAGTTTCCCGAGCTTGCCTTTGTTGCTTAATTAGCTCAACGAAATGGCCAAGCAGAACATGGTCAGAGCAGCAGGAGGACGAGGACAGCCAGAGCACTTTGCATGCGCTGTAAACGCTGCGGTTCAGCTGAGAGGGAGCTCAGAAGGGAAGAGAGAGAGAGAGGGGATCTAGTGGACTGCTGTGGGCAGCATCTCCTGGCACCTCCTCCTCCTCCTTCTCCGCAACAGGATGCACTTAATTGAAACAGTTTGCTTGGAAAAGTGTGCACAGCTTGGATTTGCAGAGGTTCAATTTGATGTTAAAGCTATCAAGTTTTTAAGACTGTTTGCTGGAGGGAAAAGAAGCGGGATAGAAGGTGGGAGATAGAGGGAGAGATAGGTAAATGCGCTACTTATGCTAGCTGCATTTATTTTTTAGTATAGTTGTAGTTAAAAGAGCAGCGAGGGAGCAGGAAACTAATATAAAGATATAAGATTTGATTTAAGTTTGTTTTTGATAAACTAAACGGAGTCTTAAAGAATATTCCTTGATATAATTCTTTTACAGACGAACTTAAGGGGTTACTAGTTCAAACAGAGACCTTCTAGGTGATATATCAGCACGACTAGAACTCAGCAACAAATCAGCGAGCGAACCAGAGATAGCTGACATCTTCCTGTCTTTATACCTATCCAAGTAAGTGCATTACGTAAGTCTTTTGAACACTGTAGATAGAATTCGATTCCAGGTACCATATATTCTTAATCCGCATCAATTGCATAATCGATAGAGCTCTATATGCCTATCTGTCTGTATGAACGTCTATAACTCAGAGACCATAAGAGCTAGGGACCCCAAATTTGGTGACCAGACTCGTATGTTGTGCTATAATCAGAATAATAATTAATATATAAGTTAACTAGGTATACTCTGCCCCTATACACCCAAAACTGCAAGGTAGCTGTGCTTACTTGTTTTACAGATTATGAACAAAGTCAACTAGGAAGTTTCTTGATTTAGCTACACTTAAAAGAGACAAATTCACTTTGAGATTTTTATTTTTTTTGCATAGTTCGCTCTTTCTCTTTTCCCCTTCCTTCTCTCTCTTTCCTTCACCCTTACCCATTTCCCACAGCTGTTGCCAAAATAAAAAAAAAACGGTACACTCTAAGCAGGTTTCCCACTTGCAAATCCGCGCTTAACCTGCTTTAGCTTATTATTAATCTATTACTTTGTTCCGTTCAGCTGCTGCAGAGCAGGAAAATAGAAACTCCCTCCGTCTAAACAGGGGTAACTTCTGCAGTTCCCAAGTACTTATTATTGCGCATATATATTTTTTTGCACCCCGCATGGGGTGTACTTTTTTTTTATAGCCCCGCAACGCCCTCACTTAAATACGAGAGAAATCCTGGCAAACAAAGGAAAATAATCAGAGCTAACTCGCATTTATGTGAAATATGCTTTCAAATCGCCGGCGCTAAACCTCTGCTTATAATTAGATTATGACATTAATAAGTCGCCTTAACAAATGTTCCAATTCGCTGACCCTCGGAGCCCAGAGAGGGAGAACTGTAGCTACCACCCCGTAGAGGTTTTCCCCGTCTGTTTTGGCAACAGTTGCGAAAATTGAATTTTCCTACTGCGTTTTACTCTAGATATATGGGCAGCTATCAATGGTAAAAGCGTTTTGCACGACACTCGAAATGTCATTCATAAATCACCAGATGCAATCCTCCCCCTCATAGAGCAGACTAGACTGAAGAAGAAAGAGAATCTTTCTCATGTGACTGCTGAATCACTTTCATTATGTAGAAAGCTTTTCATTATGCTGAAATTTCCACATTGATTTTTGGCAAATTCATTGCCAGACAATTGCATAAATTGCATCATTCCTTTTTATACCTATCAAAGAAATGGTCTAACAATGGTATACTTACTTTGCAAATGTATGTAATAGGAGGAAGACTTTGAAGACATCATATGGCATATAAATTCATCAATATCGAAGGCAATTTTGTTATATCCGTATTCTATATTGTTGACTTGTCCAGATCTCTGCTATTATATAAGCTAGAGATACTAAATTTGTTATGAAGGTCTCTCTAAGCTATACGCTTCTGTTCTATATTTAAAATTCTGAATATCACGTTTAGTGTGCAGGCAAATCATTAATTTACGATTATTAAGCATAGTATTCTAGTTACAACTTTGTGTTACGACATATAAATGGATGCATACTATATGCAACTATACTGAAAATTTAAATAAAATCGCACTACAATTGCAGAAGTTATTGAAGTCAACGTTTTCCGCAGTTTTGAGCAGCGCAGGGTATTTAACGGCCGTAAGCAGTCGACTGTAGCTTTTCGTTAAGTGTTACTCTTTGATTTTCGTTTGACAGCTGTGCGTTGCCTCCCACACCTATTCCCAATTCCCAGCCCACTCTCCCCTCTCTCTCTCTCTCTCTTAATGTTTGTCAATTATTTGCAGTAATTTGCAATATTTCTAAACGCTTTTGAGGCTGTTCGAGAGAGAGCTACCCTAAATTGTTTTTAATGGCCATTTGCACTTACACGGCTCTTGACTGCAATCGTTTGCCAGTTCCTCCCCCACCCGGCCAGATCCCACTCAGCCTAATGCCTTCATCATCATCATGCGATCCATTTATAGCCAGGCAGGCAGGATTTCTCTCCCTCTCCTTCTCTCTCTCTCTCTGTGTTTCTACTTCTAATTTATAGCTAGAAATAAATGTTATTTATTTGGCTTTTAAAATCGACAAGCAACAAGCAAAGTTAGAGAAATAAATGCCAGTTATACGATATAAAACTGGAGACGACACTTTTTTTCCTTCTTCAAAATATTCCCAGAGTCTCATCGAGGGGGTTCGGCAAGTGTTAAAGATATAGTTAAATCAATGCTACAACAAATTTGTTTAGTCAAAGAGAGTGCATAAAACTAACCACAGGGAGTACGATGTGGAGAACGATCCAAACAAAAAAAGAAAAAAATAAAACGAGAAAAACCTCAACTCATTTCATTTGCTTTTCATTGAGAAAATTGCCCGCGGTGTCTTTGTGTGAGCTCCAAGCGCTCGCCCTCTCCCTCTCCCCCTCTCTCTCCCTCTCTCTGCTGCTATCTCTTTCTGTGTCAAGTGTTTGAAACAATTATGTTTATAAATGATTTGTTGGGGTGGTCTGTTCGTGGTCGTGGTAATCCTTCATTGCGATAAATAGAAAAAGAATCATGTGTGAAACCATTCGATTTTAAGGGCTTTAGGGGCAATGAAACCGCATCGCATTTTATAATGTTTGTAGAAGTATAGAGCGGGAATTGGAGAGGGTTTGGGGTTACCCTAGAGCGACATTGGATTGGATTTTCCATTTTTCGGAATTTTAGTTTATGACCAGCGGCGCGGCAAGTTCAACAGATTTTTAATTGCTGCCCATCGCTTCGTTTAGTGTTTCCCAATGTTTCTCTCTGTTTCTGTTTCTGTTTTGGTTCTGTTTCGGTTCTGTTTGTGTTTTCCATGTTCCATCATAAATCATTGGGAGCTGGAGCTGCAGGGCTGAGAGAGAGGCGTGCATATATTTTGAATAATTTTACATATTTTTTTTAGTATGCATTTTCTTCTTTTCTTTACTAAATAATAAAATAAACACGACAATGAGCGCGGCTACGCTTTGCTTGCACTTTCTTATCATCTACGGGTTGGGTTGGGGTTTGTGGTTGGGGTTGCGGGCATTAACTTGTCTTCTGCACGCATTCCTTATCGATAAGTCATTTATCAACAATATGTAGCATGTTTCTTCTTTTTTCGACATTTTCCCATCAAGTTTCGAGACAGTCTTGCTTTCATGTTGTAACGCCCCAAGTTGCGGGTCTCTCTCTTTCTTTCTCGTATTTGAATTTCTCACACGTTTCGTTACATTTCAAGTGGTATTTTTTTTTTTTTGGGTACTACTCCCCATGCACTTCTCTGTCTGCTTTCCCGCCCACATTCGGCAGAAGTTTCGAAGTGCAGTCGATTTTCCAGCAGCACAAACAATTATATGATGCATAAATTAGGCGCAGCCCGCGTTGAATAACTAATTTCCTGCAGGGCAATTACTAAAAAAGAGACTAGAGTAGGAGGGAAAGAGAGGGATAGAGACTCCCTCTCTCTCTCTCTCTCTCTCTCTCTCTTTCATTTAATTCAAGGCAGACACCGCTGGCACTACAAATGAGCTTGAGGGGCAGCATGCTTCATGCATGATACATTTAATCGCTGGAAAAGTGGAAAAACCTTAACAGAAAAAAAACGTGACAAAATGCCCGCTTCGAGTGCTTGATAAGGTATAATAGACTATAGAGATCACATAGGGATCGGCTGCGGCGGTTTTTCTGGCTCTGGTTCTGCGTTTTTTTTTTATTTACGTTTCTACTTGACCAAAAAGAACAAATAAATCGTAATTGGCGTACGAGGGGTTTGTTTTCGTTTCCCGCTCTCTCTCTCTCTCTTCTATTTTTTTATACGCTTCGAGATCGTGTAGCATTTTATTTTCATGCTCATTAAATGTGAAACAAAACCCAATCTGAAATGAAAATGAAAATAGGGAAAACATAGCGTGGCGTTTGCGGTTGCCTTTTGTCGTTGTTCGTCATGGGCGAACGGAAGTGCGATGGGTTATCGCAACTGGAAAATCTGTCGATCTGTCGAGCCGTGCCTGATAGGCAGGCAGACACCCCTAGAAAGAAGGTGCTACTGTCGTCGGCTCAACTCGAGAGATGCGAAGATAACAAACGGTGCGAACAGCTGCCAAAACTCTCGAGAGTTTACACACTGTGACGAATCTATTTTGGCGATAACTGAGCAGCAAAACAATGCACAAAATTGGATGTTAGATCTAGGCGAGAGAAGTATTTATTATCAGCTAACTCAAGCCAGCTTAAGCTATGCCTTAGTAACTGATAGTTATGCCTACAAAATGCTCATATTCTTATATTATTCCCCCAGTGCCTTAGCGACCTATTTACTAGATGTGCATGTGCTCCCTAAGCTCCTGAGATAAATGAACTACAAAAGAGGCGCACAAATCATATGTAATGAGTGCCTGAAGGAGCAGTAGCTGTAGCCGGTTTGGGAGCTGCGTAGGAGACAGACAAGTAGAGCCTCTGGGAGTCTGCAACAAATGTGTGACAATTTCTCAAAAAAGGCCACGCCTCCTCCCTCTGGCAGCTGGAAAAGGTGTCACGGCCAAGTGACAATGTCACACTTGCCGCTTTAACATAAAAAACATGCCAGATATGAGCAGAACGAGGCACAGGCGAGAAGACAAGGCACAGCAGAACGAGGAGACGAGACAGACAGACCGAGGAGTCCCGGCAGGGCGTGGCAGGCAGCGGCAACGCTCGAGTTGCAGCAGGACGTGCTACGTGTGTGTGCGTCGCTTGTAATCAGAATGAAGACATGTGCATTCAGCCTGGCACTCTCAACAGACTCCCAGACCTTTGCCCCGACTACTGTCTACCGTCTCCCATCTCTCTTCTCTCCTACTCCCCGACCGACAGGCTCGTTATCCTTTTCCGCCGAAAACGAGCTGCCATTTGACTCTGGCTTGGTCTCTGGAATTAATGGCCTCCCCGTCGTACTGCCAGGCGCGACCAGCTGCATTTAAATATGCCTTAACCTTAAGGAAATTTGATATTTTTTCCTAGAGAGAAAGAGGAAGTAATTTTCGATATGGGCGCCGTCTCACTATGTATGTTATTTGTTTGGAATTAATGAAATTTAGACATAAAAATTGAGATGAACAAGCAAACAGAGAGAGAGAGAGCAAGAGAGGGAGAAGGAGAGGGAGATAGCGGAAGACAGGAAAGTGCGGAGTCCTGTGTCCTGTTTGATGTGTGACCCATAAGGGTAATCAGCCAGAATTGAGTTATCCTAAACGACATTAGAGCATATGCCAAGCCATGCCAAGCTGAGGGGGCTGGGACAAACTTTATCCTTAGTTTACAAAGCGTATTTTTTCTTTTCATATATCTTCTATTTGCACTACGCTTGAACAGTTGTTTGAAATGCGAATAAAATAGGACTGGAGTGTATTTAAATGCTTTTAAAAAACTGACAGGTTGTCAAGGGTTAAACTAAGCCGTTAGAACTTGGGATAATAACATTTGAATGAATGATTTTGAAGCTGTATGAGCTCAACTACGATTGGCTTAGACTAATGTAGGAAAAGCCTAGAAAGAAGTAGAGCAAAGCGAGAAAGAAGATTTAGCTTCATGTTGAATTTTTTACACTTATTTTTATGCTGAACAAGAATATATATGCTAATATATACCTTAGAATTATACAGATGTCCTCGCTTATGTACATTCTATAAGATTATAAAGAGCGGCTTAAAACTGTCAGAAAGCAAGAAGTACATCTTAATATTATACTATACTATGTACATCCTCAGCTCCCCTATGAGATGTCTCTCTTTTAATACCCTACACAAGTTATGTGACACAATTATAATACCCTCTTTGTCGGCTGAGGATTAGGAACATCAGCGTTTTGACTGTGCTGCTTCTGTTCGAGGAGATCCCGAGATCCTCAACAAAGCACACGCCTCAGAGCTGATCTAGTTCAGAACCTAAGTAAGTGTAAGCCAGCTCCGCCCCTCCCCCCTAAACTCCTACAAAATCGCATCAAGGTGACGTCACTGGGGAATCAACGGGAAAACTGATGGATAAAGATGAGCTGGAAAACAAAGGCGTGAAAAGAATACGCTGGAAAAGCGGCCTAATGCGATTTTCAAGTGGAAAGCAATAAGCAACGAGATACCTTGAAAAACTGGGAGAGAAAAAAAACTGATATGATGCGAAACAATGCCAAAAACTAGCACAAAGAGGGAGAGCGAAAGAGAGAGAGAGAGAGAGAGATTGCTAGAACAAAGGCAAGTGCCAGGCTGTCTGGAGGGTGCCCTTTGTGAGCCTTGAAGTATCCCGTCTAGTAGACCATATAGAACCGTTGTCAGGCCTAGACAGACAAGAGAGTGTTACGCTTCAGCGACAAATGAAATTTTTGGCAAGGACAACAAGGAAGAAGGACGAAGGAATGGGAGAGGGAGAGAAAGAGAAGCAGGGAGTTTATGTTAGTGCAGCAGGCAGTTAATGACGTTGCAATTGAGAACAAAACGAGAAATAATGAGTTTTTGTCAGGCCTTGGTCTGTTGGCCCGTAGAGCATGGCCAAAGGACGCGTCGTGTCGTCTATCAACCGCAACATGCAGACAGACGAAAGGGCAGACAATGAGGAAGAGGGAGAAGGAGAGCGAGTGAGAGAGAGCGCGATAACTGAGCAGAATCAAAGTCAATTCGTATGAGGCAGCTGCGATCGCGGTACAATGTTATTTTTTTTGGTTTGTTACCTGTACAATGGGCAATTTAAACGCTGCTGTCAGCAGGCAGTCCCACTGTACCCCTACCCCTACCCCTAGCCTGCTGTTCGTCCTTCGCGCATCTTGGCCAACACAATAAGCGAGCAAATTAAAAGAAAATACAACAAAAATTTTCATTTCATAAACTGCAATTGATGTTTAATGAACTGCGCGCTGTCTCTCTCACAGCTACTATCTCTCTCTCTCTTTCTTCTTTTTCATTTATCTGTTTCTTCTCCCTTTTTCTCCCTCTAGCCTGCTCCTTCTTTCTTCCAAGTTTTACTCCTCCCACAGCTGTCATAAGCAGAGTAACTCATTTTAACACGCAGCGACAGCAACTTGTCAGTCAGTCAGTCAGTTTTTGTTGTAGTGTATCTTTGAGATACAAAGCAGACCAATTAACCCCTTCAGCAAAGAAAAAGAGAAAGGGGTAGAGCAAAAGGCGTGTGTTGCCCGCTTCACTGCCTAAAAGTATTTTCGTATTTCTGTTTATTTTGGTAATTCAATGCATCATCATCATTTTAACCCTTTCTGCCATTTAAATGTGAGCGCTGCCTTGCGTAAATATTTATCCAGTCCCTGCCTGAATGCCTGACAGTCCCAGCTAGTCCCTTAAACAGTCAGTCTCTCCCTCAGTCAGTCACTCACTCAGTCTCTCATCCAGTCACTCTGAGTCTCAGTCTCTGCCTCAGTCACTCAGTCAGTCAGTCTCTCAACCCATCAGCCTCTACCTCACTCAGCCTCTGCCTCACTGAGTCTCTCCCTTAGTCAGTCTCTCCCTTATTCACTCAGTCAGTCAGTCCCTTACTCAGTCACTCACTCATTCACTTACTCAGTCCCCTCTTCTACCCACTGTCAGTCAGTCAAGCCAACGCTTAACTGTCGCTTGTATCTTTGTATCTTGTATCTATTTGCATAACTGCAGCCCGCATCTATCTAAGCAGCATTTGGCAACCCTACGTGCACTTTTCCGCTTTTCCACTTTTCTAGTTTTCCTTCGTTTCCCAACTCTATTTGCTTAGCTCGGCGCCAGTCTCAATTACTTTATTGACATCGCCGTCGTCGCCGTAAATGTATCTGTATCTGTAAATGTATCTGCAACTGCAACTGCGAGAATGTATCTGCCATAGCTGCCGCCATAATTGTCATTCGATTTCAATTGCAGTTTCTAGTTTTGCGTCTTTTCTTGGCTTCCCTTTCTCTTTCTATCTCTCTCTGCTTCTCTCCTTCAATCCTGATTGATGGCTCTGGCAATTCAATTGTCAATTGGGACTTAATCAAATTGACTTATGTAAACAATGCGAAATACTGAAGATTTTTGCAATTGAAACCGAGTCGAAATGTCAAGAGAAATATGATTTACGAGCCATACGGGCAGACAATGGAAAACCTAATGGAAATGCGAATGCGAATACAGATGAAGATGGAAATGTAAAAAAGGGAGAGGTAAGAGAATGTAAATGGCATTCACAATTGACAATTGATTTCTTTTAATACCACTGTGACTGCATCTGGCACTTGCAGTGGGTTCTTCAAAGTCTGATTAGCTCGAGAGTTGCAGAGATTCAATTAAGTTTGATATAGTTTACTTCGATTGCATAGAAATAGATATAAATCAAGAGCAGTCAGCTAAATGTATATAAATTATGATTAGGACTATTATCGGGACAAGATCAAGAAAGTTACATAAACACAAAAGCAGCGTGTCGAGCCAGGAAAAAACCCACATGAAAAATTGTCATTAGGCAAACGACAAAAAGGCGGGCGGAAAAATGCCAACAGGCATAGCCCGAAAAAAGCCAAAAGTTAGCTGCGGTTTCCCTCAAAAAAAGAAAAAGAAAACTGCGATACACACACTCGTATTACACACACACACACATGTGTATGTCCTTGCGCGTGGGTGCCTCGCCGAGCACATAAATCATATAACATTGCGCGCTGGCTACGCACTCGGCATAAGGACAAATGTTGATGATGACAAAGCGCCATTAAAGGCACATTTACACAGAGAGAGAGAGAGAGCTACAGGGGATACCAGAGGCCAGAGGGTTTCTCCCCCTGCTGGCACCTACGACTACTTCAAAGGGCGTCAATTGCCATAAATCAAGCGCGACGTTTTGCTTATTATTTGCCGATTTTCCTGCTAAACTTTCAAAATCTCACTGTGTGTTTGTATGTGTGGGAGAGAGGCTGTATGGGTGTGTGTGTAAGGAAGTTTTATCAAGATTTGTGGCCTAATACACATAACAGAGAAAAAAGTCTATAGGACAAGGCGACAATCGGAATTGATTAGGGCAGCTGAACTGGTCCAGTTTCACTTCCTTGAAGTTATCTATCTCTAGTTCTTATAGATATATGCTTAAAAATAGTTAAAAAAGTTAGATAAGCTTATGCAATGGCTGCAGGAGCCTTGCCAGACCTCACAAAGAATTCATATGCATAAAAAACCGTGTTTTTTTCTGCCCTTTGCTTATTTCTGTCTGTATGAACATGCAGATCTCTAGAACTATAAGAGCTAGAGTAACCAAAATTGGCAGGCAGGTTTATTTATAACATCTGCAGTGTAAGCATATTTCAAATGTAGCATGCCACGCCTATTAATCAAGTAAAGCCATATTTAGCGTTCATTAAGCGCAGTATTTCAGTTTTAACGTTTAATTTCATTATATAACAAAGATGTAAGTAATTTTCTTTATTCTCTACAAATGTAATCTACGTTTTATTAAATTTCTAATACCCTATACCATTATTATGGTTTCTTATTAATAAACCCACCCCCCATTTTTCCTTATTCTTAGCCCGTTTAACGCGAATCATGGCTGTGTGTGTTCTGCTATCAAAGACTGCGCCGCCGCTGCCTGATCGAGCAATTAGGAATGCTATTAGCGGCCCACGCCCACAATTTTTGGGAACCCTCTGACCATGGCAGGACCAAGGTAACAGGTAAGTGAAGAGGCGGCCCTGAACGTTTTCCTCTTAAATGAGCAAAATGTGCGCAGTTTCGTTTTCGTTTTCGTCTTTGGGTTTTTCCTTTTGCGGCATTTCTTATGCTCCGCGCTTCAATTACGTTTTTCATAATTTCCCACATCGTAAAATTTATTGGTTTTGATGGTTGGCAGTTTAGCAGACTCACCCAGCTCCAGTAGAAGCAGCTCCAGCAGAATCGACTTCCGCTCCAGCGGCTCAGCCTGTGTGCCTGCCTAAAGGCGATGTCCTGCTGTGCTGTGGTCGCCCTGTGCCATTAATTGAAAGGTATTTAGCCTGAATTATTAAATTGATTTTTATTCATTTTTAATGTTTTGCCGCCAGAAGCAGGCTCGATTCTGCTCCCCCGACTCTTAGCCAGGCTGACAGCTGACACTGTCAGAGACTTTAATGGCTTTTCATTTAAAGCTTAAGCCAGGAGGAGAGTCCCTGGAGAGAGACACGACTCAGTTCGACTTGTGTTTGTTTTATTTTTGAAAAGTTTTTTAGCTTAAGCTTTCAGCCTCAAACTGCTCCTGCTGTCAGCTGATACTAAGCTTTGCCATTAGCCAAGTGGAAATCCTTGACAGGCTGCAACATGGGCTAACCATATGCCACACATGCTGCATGCCACTCAAATGAGTCATCAATCAAGTCCATTAGATAACCACCGAACTTGACATTGGTTTGGCTGCAGCTCGCCCTCTCTCTCTTTCTCTCTCTCTCTCTATACATATCTGCCTCTCTCTCTCTCTGCTCTGCTGCCTTGCATAGGCAACCCTGCTGCTTTCGACGCTTCATTCTGCATTATTGTGCAATTTTGCGCTTGGCAACACACACAGAGAGGGAGAGAGAGAGGGAGCGGGGCAGAGAGCGTGTGGGAGGCAGACAGCCATAACAATTTGACGCTTCTCTCTTATTGTTATCGTCGCTTCCTTCTTTGCATGACAGGACAACATTTTGGTCTCAGCTGCGAGCTGCGAACTGAAACTGCAAATGAAACTAAACATCAACATAATTTCCCAGCACTTAAAACCAAATGGAATTATGATTATGAAAGTGGAAACCCGAGAAAAGTTTTTGGGCAGATCAACCCCCGGGCGTGGGCGGGCAGCAGGAGCAGGAGGAAGGGGCAGGGGCAGGGGAGCAGGAGTAGGGGTCGGCAGCGCGACGAACGCGTGCCGAAATGAAAACGTCATGTTTTCGAATGAAATTTTTGAATTATGTTGTTTTCTTTGGCCGTGACGTCACAGAGAGTCGCCACCATCATCTGCGCCCATCGCCGGGCATTAAATTAATTCAAAATGCTGCCAGGACACGCGCAAGAACTCTCTCCCTCCCTCTCTCTCTCTCTCTCTCCCATTCCCCTTTTCGAGGCTTTTGTCTGATTGCCAAAATATGAAAAAAGAAACGAAAATTGATGAAAGCCCTCGATAGCGGCCGCATTTGGTGTGTGTAAAGGTAACAGAAAAAAGAAAGAAAGAGAGTAGGAAAGAAAGACCATACTTAGTAGGGGTGAGGTAGCGGGGGCGTGGCCGACAGCTGAGCCGACGACATGTTGCCTCTGGGTCCTTGGGGATGCAGGCTGCGGCTTAGGGCAGCGCGAGGCAAAGGTAGCAGAGGCGTAGGGGGAGGGGAATGGTAGAGTGGGGGACCACACACACTTATTTTCCACTGTCCCATGTATTTTCACTCACTTGCAATGTCGTATTTATTGTTATTGTTGCCAATACCCTGTAAAAGGCACAAAAAATGGGTATATTTGCTGTTATCTCAAGAGTTTTGAGCGGAAAATGTTGAGGCATGTTTTGTTATGTTAATTTTGAAATGCCTAAAAGATTTAGGGCAACAATTGAAAATTTTTATTTTTATAAAAATTTTGTAATTTTTGTAAGGGGTAGGTATGGAATTTTTTACAAAAATGTGAAAGTCCCATATTGATAAACATTTAAATGCAGCATTAAACCAGATTCGAAACCACGAAGAAAATGTTCTACCACATGAAAATCGGTTGATTTTTAAGAAAGTTAGAGAAGTTTACGCTCTAAAGCCTATAGGGGTGGTATAGCTGGTACTGCAGGAATTTGAAAATTTATCGTTTTAATTGGCATATCTTCTACAATTTTGGTCTGAAACACTTCTGGTTTGGATTTGTATACTATTTATGAATAGTATTATCGAATAAAAGCAAAAAGTGAGATTATAAAATTTTTCAAAAAATTCGAAATTTTTGCAAGGGGTAAGTATGGAAATTTTTCGAAAAAGTGAAGGTTTTAAATTGATAAATATTTTAATGCAGCATTAAAGTAGAATCGAAGCCATGAAGAAAATGTTATACCACAAGGAAATCGGGTGATTTTTAAAAAAGTTATGCTAGTTGGGAATCGATATTTCTGCTCTCTTTTCTTAAGTTCCCTTCAAATTTCATAGAGTATCCTTAGGCCTATCAATCCAAACCTTTCATCGACTTATTTTAAATATAATTTGGTTTGCATGCCGCATTTAATGGCAGTGAAATAAGCGTGTCCCTGCTGTTGTTGCTACATAGTGCCTCTATGGGGCAGCAGCTCACCCCCTCATTTGGGTGACCTCTTCAACCCTCCCCCTGCTGTAAGTGCCAGTCCCCTCTACCTCTCGCCGCCTGCCTGCATTTGTCGTTTACAAATTGGTTTTCGTGTTCAACTCGCATCTATTTTGTGCTGGGCTGCATAATCACAGGCTACTCCAGAAAGTAGTAGGATAGCAAGAGGGGGAGGAAGAGGTGGGAGTGGGAGTTGTGCTGTGCGCACTCGACGTGATCTGTGCCGTGTGGTATATGCATGTATGTATGTGCCACAGTGTCTCTCTGTGTTGCTTGTTTACGCCGCCTGATAAGGCACGTGGCCTCATTTATCAAGCTGCGTCGCGTTGCGTCGCGACTAGTTGCTGCAACAAGCAACATGCAACGCGCAGCAAGTCGATACCTTATGCAAGAGGGTTGCTCATGGTACTACCTAACCCACCCCCTCTCAATAAATTTGGTATTATATGCGGCAAACACGTAGGTTATTCCCTTCTCCTGCCGCCTGCTTCCCCCTTGTCTGTTTAGCTACTTGGTAATTACAGTTATTATAATTTGTGTTGAGTGCTGTCCAGCAATTTGGCATGCACTCAGCAACAGCGAGGGGGGAGGGGGAGGGGGAAGTAGAGGAGAGGGGGCAGTGCAACTTGGCTTTGCCGCGGCATGTGGCAAGCGTTGCTGCTCACGTGTGTCTGCTTGTTTTACAGTCGACTGATTGCTGTCCCCCTCTCTCTCTCTCTCTCTCTCCAAGGGTAACCAGAGTTGCCATAGCTGCTCAAACGATAACGATACCTTGTCGATTGATGCGTAGTATCTCACGCTTTTCGCTGCCAACGGGGAGGAGGCGGAACAGGAGCAGGAGTAGGATTTCGCGTTGCCATGAGCAAAACCCAATTAACTAAGCTTATTTCGCTTCAGTTGCATCAAAGGGGGAGGGGGAGGGAGGAGGAGTTGGTTAGGGGTAGGGGTAGGGTATCATAATACAAATAGTTGCTAGCTGATGCGCTGCCTGCTACGCCCGCTGCCTCATCACGACCTTTTGCTGCCCTTCAACAGTTGCGCTCAATCAGATCAGATGAAAAGTCTGATAAGCAGGGAGTGAGGCGTGTTGGGGGTCTGTGAAGCACTTGAACTGCGCATAATTAATCATCATCTTGAAATTTAGAATCATAGAACGCCTACGCGCAGTAGGGAGGGAGGGGGAACTAATCAACTGTGCCCCACGCCGTGCCGCAACTTCAATTGGGGCAAAGCGCACTTGAAAAAGATGCTCAAACAAATTCACAATTTGTCTCAAGTGAGACGGACGAGCGGACAGACAGAGAGACTGATAGAGGGAAAGAGAGAGAGAGAGAGGGGGAGAGGGGCGGAAAGAGACAGGCATCAATTGAACACAAAGACAGCGCTGGAATGCGTTGAATGCGCCGCTGCTGCCACTGCACTTACAAATCAACAATGAGCTCAGCAACAGAACCAGTGGCAGGCCCAGTTCCCCCTGATCTCACCCCCCCACCCTGCTGGCTACAAGTGTGGTCTGTTCCAAGCAGTGGGAGGTCGTTCGGTCAGTCACGAACAGACAGAGGGGGAGAGAGAGGGAGAAAGAGACACAGACAGAGAGAGACATGCTGCACTTTTGGTCATTCTCAATATGCGCGCTGATTGATAAGCGCTTGTTGGGATTGCCCAGTGGGGGGGTGCAGGAATAGGAGCAGGGATGGCAACTCTACCCCTCCCCTTGACGTATGCATATTTAGCATAATGTGTGCTACCCTCTCTATCGCGGGGATTAACCCGCTAATCCACTGCGCCTGTCATAAACATTGACATTGATGTTGATGTTCCACGTACCACGCGGCCGTTGACTGCCAGTGACAAGTGGGCGTGGCAGGCAGCCCAACTACCCGACTACCCAAGTACCCAACTACCCGAGTACCCAACCAACCGAGTACCCGACTCTACCGACTAAACCCCGTCCTCATCCTCTCGTTACGCTTCACAGCATTGCACTCATTCCAGCGTATGCCCTTTAACGAGTGTATTCGTCATTCGAGCAGACAGTTGACATTCATTTGAAACGTTTGCGCGCTTCATGAATCCCCTCCCCTTCCTCCTTCTCCTCCTCCTGCCCTTTTCCCTACCCACATCTGCAGCTACTGCTTAACCCACGCAGCGCTGTCCCATCTCTGCATTCGCTCTGCTTGCCATCTCTGTCCGCTCAAACGTAACCACAACAGGGCAGCAGCAGGAACTCTGTGTGTGTGTGTGTGGCAACT
Source organism: Zaprionus kolodkinae (assembly GCA_018901885.1). Classification (NCBI taxonomy): domain Eukaryota; kingdom Metazoa; phylum Arthropoda; class Insecta; order Diptera; family Drosophilidae; genus Zaprionus; species Zaprionus kolodkinae. The sequence continues at coordinate 506,171 of JAEIFM010000414.1, read as the reverse complement.
CTGGCGGCAGCAACTCTGGCGCATGTCAATCATTAAACTGTCATTTTCAGTCGATTTAACTAGCATTAAAAATCGCACACAATTGCCACGATTTATGCGTTCTGCGCAAACTGTCATAAATATCCGAGAGTGCTCCCCGTTGGCCTGTCACTTGGCCACGAAAGCATCCCTTCTGCCCACATCTGCCCAACCCCTACCCCTACCCATCTGGCAGTACCCGGCATAAGCTGCCCTAATTTTTTATGGTCTGCAAACTAATTTTTATTAATTTCCTACGTCTTCGTCTGTGTGGGCTAAGCTCGCATATTTATTTTAATACTCGAGCAGCGAAAAAATGAAAAATTTGTGAAATTAGCTAAGCTAGGCGGAAAAACCACAGCTGGATAGGAGATTTGTTTATAGGGCTGAGGGTGGTGCGATAAGTGTTAATATCGGGGAATGTGTTGATTTTAACATGAGCTTATCGCAAGTGAGATGGGTAAGTAAAATCTTACTTTATTTAAAGTGATATGTATTAATTATCTTTTTTTTTTTGCTTCTTTTTATCCTTCCAGTGGTGTACGGTGAGACAGTGAGATACCCTGTAAAAAGGAGCTAGAATGTATCTCAACACGTTGCCTGGCTCCATTTCGCTGCGAGGCGGTGTATTTGACTACGCCTCGACACGAAATAGTATCAGGCGATTAATAAAAGCAACACGTAGGCTGTAAAACTATCGAGACTGTCAAGTAAATTTTCAACAATCGGAAATATCAATATGTACTATCGCAAAATACTGATAACATATTTATCGACAACAAAAATATCGCTTAAATTTCGATAACGATCGATAACAAAACAACGATAACAATCGATAACTATCGATAACAAAACAACGATAACAATCGATAACTATCGATAGCACATATCGATAACTATCGATAACAAAATATCGACAATTATCGATAACAAAGACATCGATAACTATCGATAACAAAAATCGATAACTATCGATAACAAAAATCGATAACTATCGATAACAAAAATCGATAACTATCGATAACAAAAATCGATAACTATCGATAACAAAATATCGATAGCTATCGATAACAAATATCGATAACTATCGATATATTTTGATAACAAATATATCGATGAATATCGATAACATTAAAACCGATCGATAACAAAGGAAACTATCGTAAAACGCGTGGTGTGGGAGTCACGTGGGCTTGTTATTGTTTTGATATCACCCACCACGTGGCAGGGGGCAGCAGGTGGGCGTGTTATTGTTTTGACCCCACCCACTGGGCGGTTCAACTTAAAGTGTGACGTCATCGCCAAAAAAATGCAGCTACCTTCTGCTGATTTCTGTTCGCCTGGTACTTTCTGCAGATTTTCAGCAAAATTTGCTCGAAATTGGATGAAGCTTGGGCCGGGATGCGCACATGGCGTATCACTCGTTGGCGGACTTTCAACATATTTTGAACCCAAAAAGTACCAGGCACCCAGAAATCAGCAGCAGGTTGCTGTAGTACTGGGTGAGCACGTGGCGAGGGGTTTTTTGTCGGCCCGCCACGTGGGTTTGTTATTGTTTTGATCTACATAGAATCAATTAATATTTTCTGTTGAATACTTTTGCGGGGCTCATTTAAATAATGCTCCCAAAAACCAATGCAGACTTTGGGGATGCCTGTTATTTTCTCGATTTAAATAAAATGACTGTGCAAATAGCTTTTATAACGATTTATTATAATATTGCATAGTTTTGCGCTGCTTAAGTAAAATGTACATAAATTTTATCATTTTCAGCATCTCTAGATCATCTTCTCCAGCTGTTATCCTCTGCTTTTCTTGAGCTTTATCATTCTTCCTGCTTGCCTGTTGCTTTTTCTGCATGCCTGGTGCTATTTCGTGCCGAGACGTGTTCGAATACACCGCCTCGCAGCGAAATAGAGCCAGGCAAAATGTTTTGTTGCATTAACTGCACTTTTTTAACAGGGTATTTTACTTGATATCACTGCACATTTATTTCATAGCTCTCTCTCTCTTTCTCTTTATACTCTGATATATTTATATAACCTCTGCCAGGTCATCAGAAACGGGGCATTCATTTCGGGCCTCGCAATCTTTAATTCCCATCTTTGGCAATCTCAGCTTTGCCTTTTCTGGCGGAGCACACGCACTGTCGGAAATGGCGCTGACAGCGTACACGCTGCCATCCGATTCCTTGCGGGCCTGTAATGCCATTTCCGCTTGTCTCTCTCTCTCTGGCTATCTCGCTCGCACCCTGCCTAGTTCCGGTTCGCATAGCGAGCGTGCTGTGCTTTATTTGCCTGCCAGGCACATCGCATCTCCAGCTTCATCTCCGCCTTTTTTTTGTCGGGGCTGGCCTAAAATTATGGAAATTTATTAATCACATAAATTTAAAGCGTAATGTTCTGGCCAGGCCGCGGGTCGTTAGTCCCTCCTCCTCCTCCCTAGCCCCTCCCTACACGCACCCCCCCTCACAGGCTGGCGCTAATGTGTCCCATGTTGGAATTGTCCTTGTCGCGGGGTATGCATAAAAATTGCGTTAGGGGCAAAGTTTTTATAAGGCTGCTGCAAGGGGCGGGGGGACTGAGGGGAGGTACATGAAGTGCCGCCTCAGCGCGTTGAATAAACTTTGCGGTGCTTTTGATTTGAGGGAGAAAGAGAGAGAGAGAGGGAGAGAGAGAGAGGGGAGATTGGCGATGCGTAGACAAATATTTCTGCTCAAATTGTTTGAAAGTGATTTTGTTTTTTCTTTCCCCAAAAAATAAAGAAAATTTATTTACAGGTGTCAGCAGGGAAGGAGAGGGGGAGACTAGGCAAATTGTTTATTTATCTTCACATAGAAAATAAAAAATCACTGAGTTTACTTGCAATTTGTCTGGCGGAATTATCATTTATAACGCAATCTATGATATCGTATCGTCTGCAATCGCAACGTTCTGCTGCCTCATCAATTGCCATAGGTATTTAAGCTGTCTCTCTCTTTCTCTCTCTCTCTGTCTCTCGCTAAAATCGCCGCATGTGCAACGCAATCCCCAACAAAGTGCCAACATGTGTTGCACTTAACGCAGCAGACGTGGCATGCCACACGGGGCTGGGGCAGCGTAGGGGCTGCTCAATCCGCACATGCAACACACACGCGTCGCTTAAGCCTTTCGTGTTAGGGGACACACACATTCCCTAGAAAATCAAAAAAAATTTGCTGGCAGCACGTGCAGGCAGAGGGGAAGAGGCAGGGGTAAGGGAAGGCTGCAGGGGGAGGGGAGGTGTGGCAGGGGGCAAGGGGAGACTGCGCTGACATTTAAAGTAGCTGCCAGCGAGTTGAAGTGACAAAACTAAAGATAAGACTCAATCACGTGTGGCTGAAAGAGAGGGGGGAGGGAGCGGGGTGGGGGGGAGGGCGCTAGGAAAATAGAAAATCAATTTCCACGTTTTTCACACTGTGTGTGGGGCAGAGGACAGCGGGGAGGGGCACAGCGGCAATAGACAAGCGATGCAGTTGTTGCTTTGCATTTCATATGGCAGCAGCGATAGGAGGAGAAAAAGAGAGACAGAGAAGGGCAGAGAGTGAGACAGGCAGTGTGTGAGAGAGAGGGAGAGGGAGGTAGTGTGTGTGAGAGTACTTTGAATGAAGAGTGACAAGCAGACGCCAGACGACAGACGACAAACATGGGGACAAAGAAGGTGTCACTAACAGGATAAATGTGCAAAACAGCGACAGGAAAAAGAGCTGCCAAAAGGAGGGGGAAGAGAGGGGAAAGAAGCAGGGCAGAGGCAGGGATGAGAAGGAGAAGAAAAAACAGGAAAGAGGGCAGAGCGTAGAAGCAGTAACTGCAGAGGAAGCAGGAGAAGCATAAGTAGAGGCAGCAGCAGCAGGAGATGTGAAAGGCAGGCGAAGATTTAGAAGGAGCTGGGACAGGCAGGAGAAGAAGCAAGAGGAGCTGGAGCAGCTGCAGCAGGAGCAACAGCAGCGACAGACGCAGCAGCATTAGCCAAAGCTCTCGCAGCACCACGCAGATTGCGGCAGGCGGAGCAGAGCAGAGGGCGAGCTGAGGCAGAGCTAAGGGATTCCCAGTTTTTTTCTCCGGCTTGTTTATCATGTCACAGGATTGGCAGCATAAAGCACACTTGTCATTTGTATAGCAAAATAAATAAAATGCAGAGAAGCAGCAGCAGCAACATCTGAGGCAGCAGCATCAGCAACTGTTGCCACGACAACAGCAACAGCAACTGTTGCCGTGCTGTGCTGCCTGCGATGTTATCATCATAATACACGGCTGCAGCTGCCGGCAGCTTCCTCCTACTGCACTTAACGACTTTATTTGCTCGACTTGTGCATAGGTAAACGTAGCGGCGGCTCGGGGAAAACCAACACGGGCTGGAAAAGCAGGCAGCAGGCAGCAGGCAGCGGGCAGCGGGCAGAGCAAATAAACAAACAAACACGCTGAGCAAACTCAAAGCCGAAGCAAAACCACAAAAAGATCTTACAGTGCGCACGATAAGCGCGCAGACACAGACAAGACGCCGAGTCTACTTCCCTATCCCTCTCTCTCTCCCTGTGTGTGTGTGTGCAGGTGTAACTGTATTGTCACATGGCTAAAACAATGCTTAAGACCAACAACAACAACAACAGCAACAGCAGCAGAGCAGCAACATGCATAAAATACATTTTCATTCGCATTTTGTTTGTTTTAAGCTGCGACTTGACACAAAAGTCAACAAAGCTGCAGTTAGTGCGTGTGTGTGTGTGTGAGGTAGCTGTGTGTGTAAGGTGTGTATGTGTGCGAGTGTGTGCCTTGTGTGTGTGCAGGGTGATTGTGAGCCGGATATGACCACGGATATCGAAAGTTTTTCCTGCTAGTCATGAGCTGACTTACTTCCTCACTCTCTGTCTCGCTCTCACTCACTCCCAGCCACTTGCCTCTCTCTTTCTCGCACTCTCTGCACACTCTCACTTCTTTCTCTTTCCATCTTTGGCAGCTGGAAATTAAGTTCTTGACTTTTATGTGCACCGCACTTCCAAATTATTGATATGAGCTTCGTTTGTGTTCAGGAATTGAATTGAAATTGGCTCTGGGACATTGCCACAGTTTGTTTTTATGTGTGTGTGGAGGTGTGTGTGTGTGTGAGGTGTGTGTGTACCAAGTAATACGAGACTTTAACAAGCTGACAGCAATTGCAAGGTCTTTCCGTAGAGCTCAGCACATTATCTGAAACTGAAGTTATGCTTGTTTGTTGGGAATACAATGGGAATCCTCTCTCTCGCTGCGTCTTTAATAAACATAAATTTAGAAGAGTAAAGAGATATATAAGAATATCTGAACTATTATATATATACAAAAACTCCTGAAGTTTTGCTTTGGTTGGCATATCTAAGCTAATTTACTCAAATTTGTCTGTACGAACACTTATAATTCAGTTAGCTTTAGAGCTAGAGCTATCAAATTTTGTGGGGACACTCTTAAATAGAGCAGACACTACTTTGTGTTATTATATTTTAACCACGCCTCTTAACACCTATAGAAAATAGTTTTAAACCCATAAAACAGTCATAACTTAATAGTATTCGTGCCTGCTTATTTGTCTTAAAGTCTTATTGCGTTTCTGCGCTCCCACGCAATTTCCCTATTTCCCTAGGTTCCCTTCAGTTCCATCAACAGCTTTTTGACAGCTAATTGAGGCATATCCGTTGTCAATTCACACCACATTATGCCTTAGGTTGTCTCCCTCTCTCATTCTCTGTCTCCCTCTCGACACATACGGAGTGCGTTTGCTCAGCTCGTAATCACATTATGACAGTGTCACGAGTGTTATTAATTTTGAGGCAATTTTGTTGGGTTTGAGCGACAGCTGACAGACACATGTGAAGGCTGCAGGAGAGAGAGAGAGAGGGACAGAGGAGCTGCTCTCTGTGCCTGTTCACAGTGTCTTCTCCGGTACCTTCTACTGCTTTCTAGCTCTGTTCTCAGTTTCTGTTTTCCATTTCATCTCTTAATTTACAGTCCCGCTCCCTGTTCCTCTTCCTGATTCTACTTCTGTTTCGGCTACTGCTGCCTGCTTCAGCTCCAGCACCCAGTTCCTGCTCCCTGCCCTGCTCCCAGTCCCTGCTGCTGCTCCCTGTCCCAGTTCCTGCTCCCAGTTGTTGCTCCCTGCTCCTGGACCTTGCTCCTCCTCCCAGCTCCTGCTCCCAGTCCCTGTTCCTGCACCCTGCTCCTGCCTCCAGTTCCTGCTCCCAGTTCCCGCTCCCTGTTCCTGCTCCCAGCTCCTGCTCCTGCTCCCAGTCCCACCTCCTCCTCTACACACGTTTTGCATTAGAAATGCGAGAGGGGGAAATTGAAAAAAATCAGCATGTGGCATGTGGCGTCGTTGCCGCTGACGTCGCTGTGTCTGGGGCAGGCAGGTTGCCCTGCTAGGACGTCCAGCTGCGCGCCTGCGCAGAGACATCTAACTCATTCTGGGCAACTGCTGCGACACATATGGACAGGGAATGGCAGCACGACAGCTCCGGCAATGACTACGACTGCGACTACGACTCTACCTGGTTGCCAGCGGGCGGGCGTCACTGGCAAACACCCTCGGCCTGACACGCTGCAAAGGTCGCGTGAATTCTGGGTAATTACAGTTGTAGTTGCTATCGGGGCTGCTTGTGCCGCTGCTGCTGCTGCTGCTGGTGACGCAGTTGCTCGGGTTATTGCAGCAGTCGCTGCTCAAGTGGCACCCGCAGAGCGTGTTTGTATTGCTTTTGAATTGAAATTCGATTGCGAAACAAAGCGCACAACTCACACACAGGCACACACACACACAACTCTAACACACACACACAATTCTAACACACACACACTTATGACTCACACACACACACTCCCACTTGAGCTGCCTTTGTGTGCTCCAGTTGCCTTCCACGAAGCAATAAACGAAATGGTTTTCTGTCTTTCTTTCTCTTCTCTTTTTTTGTGGCAAGAACAAAGCGCGTTGCACGTTGCCACCTTGCAGCAAGTTCAGGCTCCATTGGACTCGGCTTCAGTTAATCAAATTCTCTGGCACTTCCCCATCTGCCTCACTTTTCTCTGCCCCTCTTACATCAGCAACTCCACGCTATGCGGGCTGTCTATAATTCCCATTTTCCCATAAGCTGCACACAAACAATTAAAAGAATAAAAACTTGACGATCCACAACAGCAAAATTTGCTATGCATTTCTGTGCGGCGTTACGCTTGAGTAGTTTCCCCGAATGGAGAGAGAAAGAAAAAAAACCTACATAAATTATGGCAAGAGATGCCGCAATATGCTGGGAATATGTGCAGGGCGGGAAGGGGGAAGAACGACGACTCAATTAAGTTGGCAGGCGAAAAACTTAATTTAATGCTTAATTGCGGCATAAACAGCAGGGGGAGGCAGGGGAGGAGGCAGGGAGGAACCAAGGGAGTTGTGAGAATTAGACTGCCCCTATGCCCAGCCCCCTCCCAATTTTCCAGCTTCGTTTGATCCTTGAAGCATATGCCTGCCAATTGATAAGCAATTTTCCAATTCGCCAACAATTTCCATTTTAATAGAAAAAAATATCGACACAAAAGAAAAAAGCGTAGCACAGGGAAAAATACTAGCTGGAAAAATAGGTACAGAGGGAAAATATGGCAAAAGCCGCGTGGGCGCAGTGTAGGCGTGGCAGGGGAGGGGAGGGGCAAGGGCGTGCTACGTATAAGGCAGCAAATTCAATATAAAAATTCAAATCATTCAATTATCTGCGGCTCAGCACGGTTGCCTGCATGAGAGAGAGAGGGAGAGGGAAGGAAGAGAAATAAAAAGAGGAGAAAGAGAGGGAGAGAGAAGGGAGGGCGTTAGGTGAGAAGCGTGCGAAAAGGCAAAAAGTTGAATCAATTTGGCAATTGGATTTTACAACAAAGTAAGAGCAACCCAATCCGAAAGAGGAGACGAGAGAGAGAGGTGTAGAGAGGGAGAGGAATAGGGGAGGTGAGGGAAATGTTGAACTAAGTAAAATAAATAACATTTATCAGAAACAAATCAAATTTCCGCTTTGCGATTGAGAAAAGACGGAATTCTCTGCACAGCGCAGCGCAGTATGGCAAAGTTTTGCAAGCAAGTTAAGTTAGGGAACGATATAAGAAAGAGTAAAGATATTTAAGCTGAGATATAGAGAGAAACATATAGAAAGGATTTCAGAAATTCGGTAAGGCTATAGTCGAACGAGCCCGACAGTAAGATACCCTTCGTCCAATTCCATAAATCCGTATTAAACGTGTGATCACACTTATAACATAAAACTAAAAAAAAATATTTTGTTAAAAAATCATAGGGGGGACCCTTACTAAAATTTTCAAAATATCGAAAAATTTAAAACAATCCATTTTGCTATTTTTTTATTAAAACATAAACAAAATGTCATTCCGCGTGAAAATCGATTGATTTTTAAGAAAGTTACGATCGGTGTAAAATCGGGGTACCAGGCCTGTTGAGGGTCTTACATGTCTAATTTTTGTACCATTTCGACATGATTTTTGGGCCAAAATTAAGTATCGTTTAAAATCGATATAAATAATTGTTTAGTCCTTAGTTTGACCTCCGCAATCGATTAAAATTAAAAACTCGCGATTTTAAATTTTGAAAAAAAAAATTTTGTAAAAAAATCATAGGGGGGACCCTTACTAAAATTTGCAAAATATCGAGAAATTTCAAACAATAAATTTTGCTATTTTTTAAATGTAGAATCACTCAGATTGTTAAAACATAAACAAAATGTCATTCCGCGTAAAAATCGTTTGATAGGAAAGTTACGATCGGTGTAAAATGAGGGTACCAGGCCTCTTACATGTCTAATTTTTGGATCAAATACTTCACTCATATTCTACAATATATACATGAGTTTTAGGGAAACTTTTGGAGATATTTACATATATGGAAGGTATACTAAAGTTTAGCGGAAAGCGAGTTAAATTATTAATTTATTTATTTACATATACATCGGTTTCCTTTTTACCTTCATCATCATCTGCTATACTATCTTTTAAGTACTTTCTATCTTTTCTGTGTTTAGTATCTTTCTTTATCCAGATGTCTTTTTACGATAACTCCTTCTTACAGCTTAGGTATACCTTAGGTATAAAGATAAGTACAAAGTTAGATGATTCTTAGGGAAAATTGCACTTATTTTAAGGTATCATTATTATATCTCTGCATTTATGTCCCAGCTCATCTTCGACATTATCTCCTATAGCTGCTTTTAAACAGCTCACCTCATATAACCTCCCCCTTTAAATATATATTTTACGACAACTCTTCTTTATATGCACGATACTACAAAGAGCTCCGTCAAAATGGAATGTCAGCTTCAGAGCGCACACGCTTTTCCATCAAAATAGTCATTTCGTGTGCCGCTTTTCTATCTTCCTCTTTCTTTCTTTTTTTTTGGCTTTTTTCTGGCTACGTATTTCAATTTACAGCCATTAAATCAGAGCGAGCTGCTACGGCGGCTACGGCTAAACAATGCGTTAAATAAACAATAAAATGGATGGCAAATAAAATGGGAAAATTGCATGTGACTCGCGATGAAAATTGCAAACGAAAAATAGAAGAAGAAAAGCGGGAAAAACGGGAAAAACAGATAGAAAAGAGGCAAGGGAAATCACAGAGAGAGAGCGTGATTTTTATTAGCTTTTTGCGAGATACCCGATATCAATTTGGCATCGAGTTACACACATGAGTGCCAGGTAAACGTGGCCTGTCATGCATTGTCTATAAGGCAGGGGAGGAGGGGGAGGGACTAGAGAGGAAGGCGTAATGAGCGTCACGTAGGCGTGGCTGAGCTACAAAGCAGCCGCCGCCTTTGCGCTTCGTTGACTCGCTAAGATTGCGAAACAAAAGTAGCGCAGAGATGCGAAGATACAGAGATAGAGTATCTCATAGATACTTGCCTGGTGTATGCAGCAGATACTCAGCTACTGCTCAGGCAGCTGGCGGCCACTTTAAGCTGTCCCAACACTGCGTGTTGCGCCTTGTGGTTTGTCTATCCATTAATGCACTAAGCAGTCGCTGCAGGCCCCGGCAAATCCTTGCGGCAACCACAAAGCAGCAACAGGCAGCACAGGCAGAAGCAGGCAGAGGCGTAGGCAGGCAGCGGCATTCCCTGTGGGTGCGATGAGGGTGCGTATCTGCATAGTCGGCTCTGAGTCTGGCGGCTTAATGCGCTTGCATAAACAATGCGCATGTATCTGCAACTCGCAGCTACAACTGTATCTGTATCTTTAGCCTGTATCTGCAACTGTATCCCTATGTGTGTAGCTGTATCTTTAGCCTGTATCTGTATCTTTAGCCCGTAACTGTTGCTGTATCTGTTTGTCAGCTAAACGGATTTGCTGTAATATCATTCTCAGCTTCAACGCGCGACCTTTTTGCGCCCCCCAAACAGTTGACCCTGCCCCGCTAAACTGTCGCATAATTAGATAAACGTTTGAGAGCGGGAGAGAGAGAGCGAGATCAGTGAATCGAAGCCAGTTCAAAGGTTGCCCACGACAGCAGCGAATCAAAGTGAAATTTCATTAAACTTAAAGCAATTTGAAATGGAAAATCCCAGGGGGGATGGGGGAAGCAGCAGAAGAAGGTGGGTGGCAGTAGGTGTACCCCAGCTCAATTACAAAGAAATCAAGTTGTCACGACAACTCCCAAAGTCAAAGCCGTCACATATGGCTGCCCACTTGGGACAGTAGCTGCTCCTGCCTGGCCTGCCTGGCCTTCGCTGCCTGTTGTTGGTCGGCCAAAAAACCACCAGTTGCTTGCCTGGAAATGCGTTCCTCCAGCGCGCATGCGCACTGCGTGGATCCCAAGTTTCATGGGAAATCCATGCACCATGTTTCATTGAGCCACAAAATGCCACAACACAAGCTGCCATCGAAACAGTTCCTTGCGCGCTTTCAACGGCAACGCTTCGCCCAGACGTGGAGGCTACGCTGCGCTCTCGCTGGGATCAGTTGGTTAGACCATTTTGACGTGAAAGTATCCGCAAGTTCGTGTTTTTCTTTTAGAACGTTACTTGACCAGAGATTTTGTACTTGACTTTTAATGCACGCAACGGGCTAATTTTATTACCACTCTCCCCCTTTCCACTGCTTCTTAGCTGATAACAGCGTGCGATAAGAAAGTGTGGCAAATCAAATGTAGCTCGTAAAACGCGGCAAAGTGTTGAGAGAGAATTTATGCGAGCTGCTCCCCAAAATCGTAATTGAATTTTATGCGAAAACTTTTCGCGCGTTTTTCTCTCAAATCGGAGAAACACTTGGGAGAACTGTCGCATAAAAGTCCCCAAAAAACAAAGAAACCAAAACAGAAACCAAAACCGAAACAGAGCAGAAGAAATCTTAAATTTATTCCAGGTAAATTTACAATGCAATTTGCCATCAATTTTCATGTTCTTGTTTTGCAATTTTCTGGTCAATTTGAAGTGATGAAAAAAAGAGAAAGTGGTTTTATAAAAGAATTGTGTTGGTTTGGGGATGAGGTCCTGGGGACCGAAGGCATCCAATTGGTGTTATAAAAGATCGTGAAGATTGGAGAAGGCTTCACTGATCTAAAGTTTTGTGCAGGCTGATCGTAATGAGCTGCTATACGATTGAATTTTAGATATGTGTTCATTATTTCATCTTCCAAATTAATTAAATAAGCTATAGTTAACTGTGCTTTACAGTGATAAAACTGTAAGCTGAAGGCTTGACAGTTCGCCAAGGATAATTTATATTCTTTAAAAATCTTCTGTTTATTATTCAATGGCTACTCATTAAAAAATGTGCGTTTTAGCATTTTAACAGTGCTTGTAAATCATTTTTTCTTGACTTTAAGGAGGGTTAGGGGGCGTGCATGAATTATAAAATAATCTGACAGTTATAAGACATATTCTCTACAAATTTGATATCCGTGGCTGGCCTAATCGCTGAGTTATAAGTGTTCATACAGACAGAGTATGCTATATTTGCTTAGTTTTTGATGCTGCTCACTATAGTATCGAATTTATGGGCTTATAGGCTACTTCTATTAACCTCTACAGACATATTCGCTGGATTATATTGTAGAATACCCTACTACCTTAAAGTTAAAGGGTTTAAGCATTTATCTCTCATGCTGTCTAAATTCTCCACGCCACGTATTATGCAAACAGGGCTCAGCTGAACTTGTAGCTAGGGTTCTCATTCATCTTTCTCCCTCTCTCTCTCTCTCTACCCCTTCTTCCCCCTCCCCCATCCTGTGGCAACTCTCTTACGCAGCTGTCGTCACCTTGGCTGACATTTTGGTTGACATTTAGCTGGTGATGCTGCATATTAAAATGCATCGAAATGCAACGCTGGGAGAAAGTTTCAGTTGTTGCTTCAAGTTTTGCGCCCTGAGTCCTTGTTAAGCTGTCAACATGTTGTGAGTAAAGTGTTACAGCTTTCGCGTAAGTTTTGAATATTTTCACGCCTTGTTTTTATGCCAAGCCCTGGCGAAAGTTGTGAGAAGCGGAAGAAGAAGATGGCGTCAAACTGGAGTCGAGTCAATTATGCAGCTGCAGCTGCATAACAAATTTAATTTTGCCAAATTTTCAAGTTACTTTCTTTTCTATTTTTTGGATTGGGGAGTTAATTAAGCCAGGGTTGGCAAAACATTTCTGTTCCTTTTCTTATTTAATACTCTCTCATATTTTCACTTTATACGCGCTTTAAAACTGCGCTGCATTCGCGAGTTTTGTGATGAATATTTTTTTTGTGTAATACGCCAAGCAACCACAGCCAGGGCTACGCTGCAACCATCGTCATCGTCGTCATCGTCGTCAAGGCATGGGGTGGCAGAGCTGCGGCAGCGGAAAGGAAATGTCAGCGCGCGGTTTGGCAGCCGCAGCCGCCGTTTGTGGCGTAAGTAGAGACGAGCCAAGGGTGTGCAGAGAGGCAGAGGGAGAGGGTGGGGAAGCGCAGAAAGAGTGAGGTGTGAGTAAGCGTAGACAGGTGTTGCCTGTCAGCTGCATGAAAAACCAGTAATGCCATCAACCCTGCTCTCTCCACCCCTGGGCAAATGGTGTCAAGTTAATCAGCGCACGACACTTTTTTCTCTCCCTCTCACTCACTCTCTCTATCCCTCCCTCTCTCTATTACTCTCCCTCAGCTTTTTAGCTTTTATAACGCAAAAATTTCACGCCTGCCACACGGGCGAAAACTTTCCATAGAAACCGTTAATAAGGTGTAAAAAAAGGAATAAGGAAGAAAACAAAAACAAGAAAAAAGTAGGAAAACCGGTAAAAAGAAGCGGGTAAAAAAAGAAAAGAAACGAAGGGTACACAAAAGCGAGCGCCATAAAAATGGCGGCTGTTTGTTTGGCTTTAGAGAGATGCGCTGCAGCCTTCAGCTGCTTCTGCCTTTAGAGCTGGCTCTGTTGCTCTTGGCAATGACTTTGTGGAGCAGTTGAGTAGCCAGCAACCACAACAACACGTAGCAGCAACAACAACTGGCAACAACTGACAGCAACAACAACTGGCAACAATTTTCAGGCAGCTTCCGAATGAAAATCTTTGCATGAAGCTCTTAAGAGGCTGCGCAAACACACACACACACACACACTCTACCACACACATGTGCAATAATTCAGTGTCCTTAGGCAACAGCGAAACGCTTTTAACGCGCTGCCACGCCCACCGCAGCTGAGCTGAGCCTCCCTCTTTTGGGCTTGCCTTGCCTTGCTTCATCGTTGACATTTTCATTCATCGTCTTGGCAACCGTAATTAAAATCGTTTTAATTTACTTCTGCTGCACAAACACACACACACACACACACACATATATAATACACACACACACACACACCTACATGCCACTCGCATTTACACACGCCCACATGGCTGTAACTCACTCGCACACTCATTCACGCTTACGCACTCACTCGAGGCGCTTGAAAGTGTAGCATACTTATCTGGGCTCGCTTCCGCTACGCGTCCGTCGCGTCGCTGCTGCCGTCGCTGCTGCTGCTGCCGTCGCTGTTGCTGCTGCTTGGTTTATGTTTATCGACTTTTGTTAGTCACACGCCTCCAGTTGTTGTTTTTGTTGTTGTTTTGTTGTTGTTGTTGCTGCTGCTGTTATTATTTCAGTCTTCCTGCAGCCCTGCGCGCCTTGCTCATTATGTGGGCGTGCAAATTGCTGCATATTCATTTACCGTTATCTCTCAGTCGTCAAGTGAAACATACTACATAGCACACACACAGAGAGACACATACACAGAGAGAGAGAGAGAGAGCGAAAGAGAGAGAGGCAGCGAGACACACACACTGCCAACAACAGCTGCTGCCTGCTAGCAGTCGCTGCCATCTAACTCCCATCAGCCTCTCCTGCCCTGCCCTACCCTGCTCTAACTGTAACTGTGGCAACAAGCAGGCCTTGCCACATGCCTCCTGCCCCACCTCCCCTCCTCCCCTGCCACTGCTTGCCTTTTCTCTTAATAACATAAACTTCTTTTCTCTCTCAAGTTGAGTTAATGAAGAATTTCCATGACGATGTTGTCGTCGTCGTCGTCGTCGTCGTCCCCTGCCGCGCCTAAGCTTAGAGCATCCCTTTTGATAAGGCTGCCCACCTGCAGCTCATTATATTGTACCTTATATCTTGTGTGCCTCCTCCTCCTCCTGCCCCCATGCTCCCTCCCAGCTTGTTGCTCTGGCAGCAGCTACAAATTTAGCTCGAGTTTGCTCTCTTTCTTTCGCTCTCTCAAGTGGGCATGAAATGATTGCCGATAAGATTTGATCTTTGTTTGCATAGTGCCGGCTGCTGCTTCTTTTGAGCATGTAACGAGAGTGGATGAGCAGGAGAGGATGGGGCTGCTCATTCGCAGCCAAGGATTTGCAGTCAGTGGATTCACCTCTGGCATTTTAATGAAAATTTTGCAATGGCGTCGGCGGCGGCGGTGGCTCTAAGCGGCTTAAAATTGCCAAGTTGATATCTGTGCCGCTTCAAGTGAGTATGTGTGTGTACTCCCCTGTGAGTGTGTGTGTGCTTCTCTGTGAGTGTGTGTGCTTACCTGTGAGTGTGTGTGTGTGTTGCCCTTGTGCCTCAAACAGCGCGTTAAGCTGCAACAAAAATCATTGTACATGTTGCTGGCAACATTTGTGCCCAACGCGCACACACACACACACGCACAAAGTCTCTGGGGCATACACGCACACATCTCGCTCGCTTGTGTGTGTGTGTGTTACACCCACACACAGAGCATATTTTGCACCAGGCGCACAGCAGGCAGCGCAGCGCACAATGCGAGCAGCGCAAACAAAACAAAACGAAGCTACGCACAGCGCGCGCACACACACACACACACGCAGCACGCATACCAGCACAATTGCTAGTGCACACACACAGATACAAACGCAACGCGCACACACTCACACACACACACGCGCTAAGCGAAACAGGCAAACAAAATGCGGCTGCAAGTTGCCCGAAAAACGAGGCACGACGCACGCCGAATAAGACACACGATGCCGAAAAGAGAACACAAAGCGGCACGAGATAAACAAGGTGAAGCACACACACACACACACAGAGAGACAGGCAGCATACACACACACACACACAGAGAGGCACACACACTGACAGCCAGGCGGACATTGAAACAGTTTTCGCTGCTGGTTTTAACTTTTGCTGGCAGCCTGCAGCAAGCAGAGAGGGCAGAGGGGAGAAAAGGGGGAGAGGCGTGGCATAACTGCGGCCTGGCGGAGGCGTCTGTTAATTTTGCAACTTTTTGGCGCGCATAATAAAGTTGATACGGCGAGACACTTTCGAATAGACTTGTATTTTTGTGTGCTGCCCCAAAAAGTAGGCAACAAAAATGTTGCAAAGCAAGCAGCGCAATTACTATGTGTGACTGTGTGTGTGTGAGCTGATAAATAGGCGTGTAGGAGAGAGGTAGAGAGGGCAAAAGGGGGAAGATGCAGAGAGAGCAGAGGGGGGCATGTCAGCGGCAGACAATATAATGAATGCGGCAGAAGAAAAACAAGTAGTCTGGCCCTTTTCTTTTTTCTCTTTCTTTGCGGCGCTGCTGCAAAAGCGTGTCAAATAACTGGGCCAGGCAGGCAGAGAAGAAGTGTGGTTAAAGGGGAGAGAGGGAAGAGAGAGAGGGGGAAAGTCTAAGAGGGTTGGCAGAGCGCATATGTCTGCCTAAGCGTTGCCATAAAACAAATGAGCCTTCAACATGAGTTTGTCATTTGTTGCAAGCTGCCGGCGCTTTAAAGTGCCAGCAAAACGAGATGAGCAAGAGAAAACCGAAAGGAGAAGAAGATTTAAGAAGAAAAATATTAAGAGAGTGGGGGAAAAATGTGAGAAAGAGAGAGCGAGTAAAAGAAGCTGTGCAAAACGAGAGCAAAAACAGAGGAAACAGCAAGAAATAAACAATATTGAGCAGCCGCAGCCATGCACTACATTTCGTTGATTGCTGTGAAAACAATGCACAGGGCAGACGAGACGAGAAAAGGGAAGAGAAAAATGAAGAAAAAAAGCAAAAGGAATAAAGAAAAGCTAGCCTGTAGGTGAGAGAACAATAGTCCTGTTGGCAGTCATAAAATACAAAATGTAATACAAAGTAAAAGCGACTAAGAACTTGGCAGGCCACGCCCCCCCGGCTGCCCAGCCTCTGTCTGTGCACTGCAATTCGCACGAGACGCTTTTTATGGTCAACGTAATTAATGCATACCTCAAGGCAATAACGAACAGACAGAGAGAGGGAGAGAGAGCGAGAGCAAGAAGTAAACAAAGGCAAAGAATGAACTTGAAGAGATCGCGGGCTGAGAAGGCACAGGAAGGGGGCGGTGGCAGTCGCAGAGACAGGCAGGCCAGCAGGCTAAGAGGCAGACAGAGAGGAAGACAGAGAGGCAGTTAGAAAGAGAGGTAAACAGAGAGGCAGACAAATCAAAGTGACTACGGGTCAGCGCGTTGCCTTGCAGTCGCCTTAGTCGCATTTAGTTTCAGTTGGCTTTAAAAGCGAAACCTACCCAAGGACTACTGCATAAAACAAATAAATAGCTCGTTTTTGGGTAGTTTTTGAGCACAGCTGCCAAAAAGTTAACTCACACAGCAGGACAGACAGATAGAGAGACAGAGAGAGACAGATGGAGAGACAGAGACAGAAACTGACAAACAACTTCTGCTGCTGCTGCTGTCGCTTCTGTTGCGTGTTTTTTTGTGACTTATGCACTTTGAATGCAGTTGAGTTGCCAACTAACTGGCAGGAGCAGAGGCACAGGGGAAAAGGGAAGGGGAGGGGTGCACAGAAATGTAACAAACAAATGCAAGTGTGGGTAACCCCAAGCTGAGCCCGCATGTGCCCGCGTGCGCTAAAAAGTATGCTATGGTTTTTTGTTTTTGCGGGTTTCACGCCTTGCGGCAACTGGGGAAGGGACTGGAGTGCCT
This sequence comes from Zaprionus kolodkinae, assembly GCA_018901885.1. Lineage (NCBI taxonomy): Eukaryota > Metazoa > Arthropoda > Insecta > Diptera > Drosophilidae > Zaprionus > Zaprionus kolodkinae. The sequence goes on along the minus strand of JAEIFM010000414.1, from coordinate 488,742 downwards.
GCCTGAGTGTGTGCGAGCGTGTGTGACTGTGTGATTTATGCATGTGTGTGTGTGTTGTGCCTGTGTGTGTGTGCCGCGCTGCTGTTGTGCTGCTTGGCCGCAGTGCAAAGCTCTTCATAATGCACTCTAATGCATGGACATTAATCTATGCAGCAACTTTTGGGGGGCGCCAGGCTACTCTCCAGCTGCCCTACACTCCCCCTGCTCCCCCGCACCTGCTGCTGCTGCTGTGCTTGTGCCATTCACACGCCTCGTCGCGCTGGCACTTAAGTAATTCCAACTTGGCAAGCACAAACAAATACAAATACAGCAACAAATACAGAAACAAATACAACTCGCGCGCCACGGCACACGCACAGCAAATGTCAAAGTAGTTGTTAACATTTCACCCCTCCCCGCTCTCTCTTCTCTCCCCCCTGCTGAGCACCCTTGCGCCCCTGGTGAGTTGTGCAACAAAGCGCTGCAAACTTTCCCCGAGCCACAAGAAAACCAACGCGCGCTGCAGCTCAGCGAAGCGTAGCTGGCAAAAAGTTGCCACTGCTTTTTGTCTTCCCCCCTCACTCGCCCGCGACACTTTTAAATTACGAACTTAATTATAAAACATGAAAGCAGTAAAAGTGTTGCAAGGCAGCGAGAGGGAGAGGGAGAGAGGAAACTTGCCAGTTGCACTTCCCTTTCTTCCTTTTCCACTTTCAGTTGCAGTTGCAGTTGCAGTTCGAGTCGGAGTTGCAGCTGCAGTTGGGGCTGCTTCTCGTCCGTGTAATTTGCATAAATAACTTGGCGAAGGTGAATTAACATGAAGGTTACATAATGCTTAAATGCAGTTTAAACTCGACACGTTTTGACACGTTTGGACTTGCACAGTTATTTGAGCGCGCACTTTGCCACCGCTCTACGCACAGGGTGCAACAATTGTGGCTGTGGCCGCTGCGGTTGAGGCAAGGTAAACAGCGAGAGTAGAGGGAGTAGGGAGAAGCGTGTAGGAGGGATGGGAGGAAAGTGAGAGGCAGTGGGAATGGGTAAGAGAGAGAAAGAGAGTGTCAGCGAGCGACTAGAGAGCGTGCTACTTCAGCAGAGAGCCTGCCACATTGGAGGCAGCTGCTTCTGGCGCTGCTTGCTGCAGCTCTTGACTTGCCTCCTCCTGCCCTCCTGCTGCCCTCTGCCTGCTTCCTCCTCCCTGCTGCCCTGCAGCCACATGTGCAGCTGACATTTTTCAACAATTCCCGGCCACAATAAGAGCTCAAGCTGTCATCTCGCTGCGCTCTCGCTCTCTCTCTCTCGGAGCGTGCTTTGGCCAAACATTGACTTTGACTTGTGCTGTGTGTTAATTTTGAGCCAACTTGAGGCTCCCTGGAGTTCCCTCTGTTCCAGCTGCACTTGGCTATCAGTCTAATAGCAGCTTCAACTACAGGTTTCCCTTCTCTTTACGCTTCTTCTTCGCCAACTACTGCAACTATGCGGCTTTAAGCTGCGTAGTCTCTCACACAGGCAGGCTTGCCCTGAAAAGTATGCTATGGTTTTTTTAATTCTCTGACTGGCTTGAAGTATTTGCACAACTGAAGCGTTTTTAATGCGTTTATAAATATTATGCACACTTGTGCTTTATTAACTGCGCAGGGGAGGTAGGGGGAGGCGGGACTGGGGCAGGGGCAGGGGCAGGCATAGTGTGAAGTCAACTGTGTTGTCCAGCTTGTCCTCAAATTGACCCTTTGGGCAGCCTATGTTTGCCTGTGTGTGACAGTATCTATATGTATATGAGTCTGTGTGTGCATGTCAGACCCTCTGTGTGTGTGTGTGTGCCCTGGCTTGTTTGCCAGCTCGCCCAGTGTGAGGATTTGTGATGAGCTGTGTTGGTCTTGGCCTGCGCCGGTTTCAATTTGTCGCCTCTTTTACCCCTAACTAAATGTTGTTTATCAACAATGCCACGCCCCCACACGCCACGTCGAAAACCAAGTGAATATTAATGCAGTAGCCTGAGGCGGTTTTGATATTGAAATTAGTGGCAAGTTGTGGAGGGGGGTAGGGAGAGGGGGAGGTAGCAGGGATCTCTGTGTGTGGCCACAGAGATAAGGCGTGTCCGGGCTCGAAGCTTTTAATGAAATCGTTGGAACGTTCGACGTGTATTTACATAAACGATTTGCAAGGCAAGTGTCAATGGCAAATATTTGCGTAAGAGGAGGGGGAGGAGTTTGTGTAGAGGAGGGGGGACTGGCATAATTACAATTTGATGGATGAGCCGAAGGATTGAAATGTTGCTTTGAGATATGCGTGTCTCTTGCTCTCTCCCTCTTCAGTTCAGCCTAAGAGATGTCAAACCGCTTTCACAGCCCTGCTGCCTGCTTCTTCTGCCTGCTCCGCCTTCTCCCCTAACCTGTGTCCTTTCAATTCCATGCCTAAGCCAGCTTAGTGGCCTCCAAAAAGGGACGACAGCCGCATCAGGAGCGGAAGCAGCAGCAGCGTAGCGAACCGTTGCTGATATTAGTTTGCTTTGTCATTTTATTGAAGCAACAAAAATGATAATTTCGTCAATACAATGTCCTGGAGGGTAATATGTGTGCTCCCTTTCTCTCTCCCTTTTTCTCTCTTTCTCTCCCTTTCCCTGCCTGCTTTGCTGCTCAAATATGCAGGCATACAAGACCGTAGGCAAACCCACAAAAATTCATTGAATGCGCATGAATTTCAATTTGCAAGAGGAGTAAGAGAAGCAGCAGCTGGAGTCGCAGCAACTGGAGTCAAGCCAGCATAATTCTGGACAGGATTTGCACTTGCCGCTGCCAGTTAATGATCAAACGCATCAGGGCAGACCTAGCAGCAAGCCGGGTTAGTTTGTAGGCAGTTGCCAAAGGGCAGACGAGAGCTGTATACGAGCCTCAGGCTTAGCAGGGTCTTTGCTGCCTTCTCCCCTCCCTTCTTTCTCTCTCTCCCTGCTCTGCCTTGCCACCACACGTTATTGATACTTTGTGATTGCCTTTGGTTATTTAACTTTTACGCAGACATGTGATATGCGCCCTCTCTCTCTCTCGTTTACTCCCTGCGTATACGTAATTTCACTACCCTAAGCTCAGCTCGTTGTTGTCCATTAGCGCCCTGTCACGCCCCCACTCCACTTCCCTGGCCAGCTGCCTTCATCTTGTTTCCCATTGTTGAGTAATTGGATTAGATTACTTCTTTTACCTGCCTGTTTCCATTGTGTCGATCTGGTTTTTTTTTTTGGAGCAGCTTGTCAAGCTTGTCGAGCTTGTCCTGTCCCTGCGCGCCTTTGATAAATGTTCCAGCTTGCCACGCCCCCAGCCCCAGCCCTGTTCCGTGCCTGTCATGCGTGATTGATGGAGATTGTCAATATGTTTTTTACCACTAAGTTTTTTCTTTTTTTTTTTTGGTTTTTTCGTATATTAAATTTGCTTTTAATGGCGCTGCCTAGAGAAGGAGATATGCGCCCCTCCCCCTCTCTCTCTCTCTCTCCCGTCTATAATAATTTGCTGCATCGCATCTGCAAAGCTATTAAAGTCGCATAAAAATCGCGCGTAGCCGTTGGAAAATCATAAAAATTTATTACTGCAATAATCTGGCTTTTTCGCACAAGCACGAGGTAGAAGATAGCAGAAGCCAGAAAAAAAGAAGAGAAGCAGAGAAAGGAAAGGGGAAAAGAGACATGAAGTTATGAAATGAAATGAGAAATTCGACAGCGCAACAAATTTAAGTGCGGAAAAGCAGCGTGGGCTAACCAAGGCGTATGCGCAATGTGGCTGCTCTTAAGCCGATTGACAACACGCAGATAAGCAGAGAATTTTCATAACGGTTATGCTAGCAGCGATAAGAGAAGGAAAAGAGAGAGAGAGAGAGAGAGAGAGAGAGACAAGCGAAAATTGCTAGCAAATTTTGTAAAATACAAAAAAAGGCAGAGAAAGAGAGACTTGGCTGGGGCTTTGTAGGGTTAACTATCTGTGTGGTCCGATCTGTGGCTATGGCTGAACCATGCCTAATTTGTTGTGCAGGCAGGCGAGGAGCAGAGGCAGGGGCAGGCGAGGAGCAGAGGAGCAGCAGAGTCAGAGCCAGCAACAATGCCTTTCACATTGGCCCAGTTCCAGGCGCAGATGAAACGAGGCAGGCAGGCAGATGCGGGGCAGAAGGCAGCGTAAGTAGTGCTAGTTTTGCATGGCCATTTATCTTGCTGTATGCCTGTGTGCTGTGTGTGTGCTGTGTGTGTTTGAGTGTGTGGTTAGCATCATAATGAGCGCTTTACACGCCATGTGGCAACATCGCCAACTGTGGCCCAGCTGTGCCCCAGTCAAAGCGAAGCTGCTGCCGCGTGGCGCATCGCCTGCGTTGAACGCATAAATTTCAAGGACGACACTGTGCCAGGCCGTGACTGGCGCGGAGCGAGCAATATGCGGAGCAGGCAGCGAGTCAACATAAACAAAACGAGCAGAGCAGAGCAGGCAGCGCAGCGCGAGAAATAAATTGACAGCCTGAAGGTATGCAACGCTTTTTGTCTGCAGCCATTTTTGACCTACATGCGAAATGGTGGGCGAACAAGCAGGGCGGACTGGGAGAGGAGTGGGAGTAAAGGGAGAGAGGAAGGGGCGGGGGAAGAGTGGGCAAGGTGCTATAGCATGCATATAGCATATACTACTCAGTGCATTGAGGCAGCACGTAAGCTGCACATATTTCTTAGCTTTTCTTTAATTAAATGCAGAAATTAAATTATGCCTGCTAAATAGTGCTTAAAACGCACTCCTTAGATGCTTATACTATGCTTAAATTGTGCTTAAATTATGCTTAAAATATGCAACAATTTACGTGCATAATTTGAGTTCAAAACAAAATACTCAAAATGATATTAAATCTTCCATGGCATTACTCCACAACTATTTTGCACGATTTAGCTGGGATTGAGTTAGCATCAGCGAGATTGGCTAAGTTACACTCTAATTTTGTAAATCGTAGTATAAATTCAACTTATACCCACCTACAGAATGTTTGATCTTACTGAACAGTCAATTTTTCTAGTTTGTAAGTATTAGTTTTAAGGTATTAAAAAAGTTTTCTGGGGTTTTTTTTTTCGTATAAAAATTTTTTCCTCTATATATATTTTTTTTTTTATATATCAGATCTTTTTTCTTAATAAATAATATGTCTAAGCAGAAAAGGTCAGTTAGGCCTGTCCTCTTAAAATAATGTTAATTATAATCATTTCACTTTTGTAAATTTATATATCTCATTAATAAAGTGTTCCATTATTATTATTATTATTATAATTTATGTTAATTCCTCCTGTCGCTGACAAGTGTCAGTTGGCATTAATGCATGAATCTTTGATGCACTCGAATGCGAAAATCAATTAAACGTGAAGCGCATAATATGCATAACGGTAACTATATATACCGTACATATAGTATTATATATATAATATATATAGCATTTATAACTGCATATATCTGCATATTTTGCAAAGATTATTTCATTTTTAATGCATTGCCGCGTATTTTACACAAGCCAATGAGCTCAGCCAAGCGCACAATTTGTTAATGCAGCGAAGCATTAACAATAATATTTAATTTAAGCTCGACAACAACAGCAACAACAACAATGATAGCAACAATGGTAGATGGTATATGGTTAAGATCGCACGGGAGAGTTCAATTAAGTGTGTGGATTCGCGGGCAGAAACGTGGAAGGGATTCAAGAGAAGATTTACAGGCAGATTCGAAAGGGGTTACGCAGGGGTTACAAGAGAGGCTTTATAAGGGGGATTTTCAGAGCAGATTCGAAGGGGATTCCTGGGAGGATTTAAGAGCCCAGACAGGTGGATATTCAGCAAGCTGCTCTTTAATTCCCTGACTGATGAAACAAGTGATTTCTCACAGAAATTTAAAGTTTTTCTGGCTTTATGAGTTGCTTAAGCAAATTTACAGGCGGCTCTAACAGCTCTTTCTCTCTCTCTCTCTCTCTTTCTGCCTACCTTTCTCACTCCTCACTTCTCCCTCTCTCTCTCTATTCCTATTTTCACTCCTTCTCACTGCTAGTAATGATTTGTTGGCCATAAGCAACGAACGTCGCCAAGTTCTTCTAGGAAAATTGTTGGCCAGCAACGTGTGTGCAATTTCCGTTCGCGTTGCGCCAGGATGGGGGAAGGGAGACAGAGAGAAGGCACAACTGGCACAGACTGCAGCAGGCTGTGCTACCTCCCTCTCTCCGGCCTTCCCACTGTGTGTGTGCTCCTGGGGTCATTCATCCTGCAAAGTGGCGACACGCCAAAGCGCTGCCCAGGCCAAATGACTAATGGAGGCCGAGGGGAAGGAGAAGCAGCAGACGGAGGCAGTGGGGAGTGTCCAGGCAAAGCAGGCAAAACAGCTGCACTGCTGGGGCTACTGGCAATATGCAAAATTCGCAATTTGCCATGCCAGACAAGGAGTCGCAGGCACAGAAGCTCCTCCCCGAGGGCTGCCTGTGCCTGCCAAGCGGCCGCTTCTCTTTGCTCGGGCATTTATTCGATTCGACGTTCGACTATTTTTATGACCGAATTGCGTTTTATTGCTTCCACTAGACGACAAGGACTGCTCCACTCTAGTCGACTCGATGCGACTCGTATGTGGGACATGCCCATAGACGATGTCGGTCTTGTGGTCACACACACTGCGTATGAGCAACTTGCGCTACATTTTCATCTGCTGCGACAGGCGAAATTAGTTGACATTTTTTGTGCCCTAACGAAGCAAGTGAGAAAGGCAGAGAAAGGGAGAGGAAGAGAGAGAGGGAGGGGGAGGGTTAACTGACATCCCTTATCGATTTTGGTTACATTTTTTTTTTGTGCATAACAAATCGCTGCCTTAAGCTGTCCAGGAATCTACTTTTCGCCTATGCGATTTATGTCCGCCTGCCCTCAGTCTGTCACCTTGCCTGTCCCCTGCTTTACTCTCTCTTCTCTCTGCCCTCCCTTCCCCTTGCTAGATGTGAGGTGTGAGGCTTTGGCAAAATGCTTCAATTGATTTGAACATTTATTGCTTGGGGTAATGTCTGTCGGCGTGGGATCTGTGCCTGCCCAGCAGCCTCTCCTCTGCAAAATGCCTGTGCTGTCTGGGCTGGCTCTGCTGCCTCTTTCCTTCTGTCCTGTCTCCCTCCCTCTTCCAGCTCTGCCTGCCCAAAGGTAGTCACATTATTTTGTTGCTGTCGTCGCATATAAAATAGTTTTACTTTGTGCGACGTTCTGCCGTTTTAAATCTCTATGTGCCTTATTAAGTCTGAGTCAGAGGGAGAATTTTATGGGGCACATCAAATTGCGCAACTTTTAATCAATAGTCAAATAACATTACCAGAGCAAACTTAAAGTTGCTAAGAGCAGACAAATTGAAAAGAAAGCGTATAAAAAAGCGCTGCAGCAGAGAGAACTAAATGGGGTATATAGGGAGTATATATACCCATTATATATACGTGTCACATGTGTATATATGCAGCCTGATATGCGCTCTATATAAACAGTCAAATGGATCCCGCATAATCACATTAGCAAACATCCCTTGAAAACTTTTTATATTTTTGGAGAGAGAGAGATAGAGTCCCCCATGGCGTATTCCTATTTTCAGGCATAATTGTTTTGTTTTTGTTTGTTTGCGCCTTAACTATTGACAGCGCACAATCATAAAGTGAGTAGGGGAAAAAAAGAGAAACTAATTAAAAATTCTTTTGTTTTTTTTTTAATTTCTTTCTCGCTTTCACTTTGAGCGCATTTTGGAAACATTTGAAACGAGAGCTGGCAAATTTTTTCGACACCTTTTTTGGGGGTGGAAAAACAGACTGAGAGGAGTAGGAGAAGGTCAGAGGGTGCGACGTGCCGGCATTTGTGCTTTTTGCGCCTTTTTATTTTTGGTTTTTTACCCCGCAGCCAAAGAATGCTCAAAAATATTCACATAATGAACTGGCTGAGTGAAAGGGGGAGGAGTAGGGCAGACAGTGGGGTAAAGGGAATAACTGAGGCATACAGCAAACTGCAGTCAGAATAACAACAACAACAACAACTCAGGCAAACAAACAAATCGCATGCCAGGCCGCAGTTGAGCTCAGCCACTAAGCGAAATAATTATTTGCCGTGAGAAGTGCACATTATTCACATTCACATTCACATTCACCTGGCCCACAGGCAGTGGCAGAGGCGTAACCGAAACAAGCAAAAGAAATAATAACAAGTTAAAGAGTGGCGAAGAAGGGGGAGGTGGAAGAAGGGGAAAATATGCTAAATAGGCAGGCAAAAAGGCGCAGCCTTAAAGCAAAAGTGTTTGAACGTTTGCTTGCAGGAAGTGGACGAGGAGAGGCAGAAGGCATAGAAAGAGTAAGCAGCGAGGAGGTAATAAAGAGTAGACAGAAGGCAGAGAGGGGTAGAGAGGGGCAGAACAGGGTATAGAGGGATATAGAGGGGTATAGCGGGGCATAGAAGGCAGCAAAGTGTATAGAGAGCGGGCAGTCGCGCTTACTAAACATGGCGCTGCCCTGCCTTTCCTTTTTTCCCCATTTTTAATGTTTGTCATTTTGGGGTTCCTTTTTTAGGTAGCAGTTGTTTTGGACTTTCTTATAGCTATTGTTGTTGTTGCTGTGCTTGTAGTTGTTGCTGATTTACCTGCGTGTCGTGTTCGTTTTGCATGTAAATTGTTTGTTGCCTACTTTTTAGCGCAGCAGCGATTTGCTCCCTGTCTCCCCCTCTCTATCTTACTTCCTCTGCCTACTGCTCTGTCTTTTGTTCTTCCCTTTCCTTTCCCTTCTTCTCTCCCTTCCCCTTTCTGCTGCTCATAATTTATGCCAGCAGCCGCGTCATCATTTGGCGCGCTCTCTCACGTCGCCGTACTCAACTCCCGCATTGACATTATGAATGTTTATACCCTTCGACCATTGAAAATGGTCAAAAAAGGGTATACTAACTTTGTGCAAAATGTATGTAACAGGCATAAGGAGGCGTGGCAGACCCCATAAAGTATATATATTCTTGCTCAGGATCACTAGCCGAGTCGATTGAGACATGTCCGTCTGTCTGTCCGTCTGTCCGTCTGTTTGTTTGAGACAACAGATCTTAGCTATTAAAAAAGCTAGAGACACCAAATTTGGTATGAAGGTTCCTATATATTCGGGGCAGGTGAAGTTTATGTCAAATGTTTGATGCCACGCCCACCGCCCCCGCAAATCGATAATTTACGATTATTAAGCAAAGTATTAAACTTATAAAGTTCTGCTTTGGTATGTATAAAGCTGAATGCAATATGAACATGTCCTCCAAATTAAAATCCGATCGGACCAATAACACAGAAGTTATTCAAGTCAACGTTTTCAGTACAAATGTTCGGTACGAGCAGCAGCTTTTGCGCTGCTTTGAGCAGTCGACGCCGACGTCGACGTTGCGTCGTGTCGCTTTACTCTTTACGCGCGTCGCTGTGTGAGTGCGAGCGAGTAAGCTATATGTAGTAGAAGAATTTGTGCAGAACTTTTGTTTGAAGTTATGAGTATAGTTACACGCTTGTAACGGATTTTAAAAATTGGGAGAAGGGTATCTTACTGTCGGGCGCCCGACTGTAGCCTTATATACTTGTTTTCAATTTTATTTATGACATAAATTGTTAATAAATGCAGCCCTTATCTCTCACCCATTCCCTCTCCCTCTCTCTCTGTGTGAGCACGTGCTGCCTGCTCTCTTATGATTAATGCTCGACATAAACGAATTGCATTGTAAATACGAGTAAATTATTACGCATACGCCGCATCGTTCATCGCAGCCGCAGCTGCTAATGAAGCCGCTGGCTATTTGTGCCAAGTTTGGCTAAGAAAAACCGCTGCAGGCGTAGCGAGGAAAAAGGGATGGAAAACCTTATGCAAAGTGTGCGTGTGTGTGTGTGTGTGTGTGCTCAACTCTTTTTCCTCTTTTCTGTGCTTCTTCTTCGCTTTGGTTTTTATTCTGGGTTACAGCTTGATTAAAATTTCATTAACAAAAAGTTGCGGCATTCTTTAAAGCATGTGTGAGAAATCTGCGGTGACTGCGGCGCACACACAGGCACACACACAAACACACACACTCCCACACACACACTCTCGCACACTTCTGCCCGCTTTTCTTGCTTTTCAGCCGCGTTTTCTCGCTTTATTTTGCCCTTTTTTTGTGTGTGTTTTCTTTTTTTTTTTGCTTTGGCTTTTTGCGCTTGAACGCTTCGTTTGTTTGCCAACTGCCTGACGCCTCTTCAAGCAGCTCACACATGCCTTTTTATCGGCATGTGGCAGTGTGTGTGTGTGTGTGAGCCATGTGGAAGTGTGTGAGAGTGTGTGTGTGAGCTTGTTAAATTGCTTGTTTATGTTTGCTCGCCGCCAACGACGACGACGACGTCGACGACAACGAGAGGCAGCGCAGCGCAAGTTTCGCATTTGCTGGAAAATTCTCATATGATTTTGATTTGTTTTAATTTGCCTCCCTCCCCCACTCCAGCCTCTTTATTCCCCCTCTCCCACTGCTTGTTTAATACAGCTGCAATAACAACAACAACAACGAGAAGAACAAGTACAGGCAGCATTTGTATTTACTTTATGCAGGCAAATGTTTTCGTTAATATTCTTGTTATTTTTTTCGCTGTTGATTTTATTACGCATACGCCGCATGAGCCTGGGGCTGCCTCCCTGTCCCTCCCCCTCTCACTCACTTAGCCGAAATGAGTTTATTAAATATTTAATGTGCGATTTGCTGCAATTTCTTAGCTGCCCCCTTATAATATAAATACAGTTAATACTCTTTAAATTATAAGGATATTAGCAGGGTTTGAAGCTTTGATTTTTCTCGGCTTTAAAACGCTTTAATAAACTGTTCTTTAACTTAAATTCTAATAAGCAACGCTGCCATCAATTTTCAATTTAAATTGCCAGCTCAACCCTTCTTCGAGCCACCCCTTTTCAAGCCCTTCTGCCTCTCTCTCTTCCTCCCTTTTGCAGTTAAATTTAATTGTTGGCACTTTGATTTTTCACTTTATGCGCTCGAGCTGCTTTGCAGCTCATCAAGCTGTCACGTACAGCAGCCACAGCTCCTGGCCAGCTTCTGCTTCCGCTCCAGCTTCTGGCCAGCGGAATCGCCTTAACTACATGCCATAATTATAATGCCAACATCAGCGTTAATTTACCTCAAACCCAACGCGCAATCCGCTTTTGCCGTCAGCCACGCTAATCCACTCTGTCGCCCTCCCTCACACTCTCTACCTGTCTCTCTCTCACACTTTTTGCCTGTCTCTCTCTCCCTCTCTTTCTCTCGCCTGCTGCCAAAAGGCATGTCAAGCATTTAATTACTGTCCATCAGCAGCAGCTTAAAAAATCCTCAATGTGGCTACTGCTGCCGCTGCTCCGCCTGCTCTACCTGCTCCTGCTTTTCCTTCTCTTACCTCTCTCTCTCTCTCCCTTTCTCTCTGCTCAGTTGTTGTCCTGGCAAATCCACTTCGTTAAAACAATATTAATCCAGGCAGCTGGCAGCAACTGCTGCAGCCCGTTGCAGGAATTCATCAGGCGGAGTGCGCTCTCGCGCCTTTCTCCCTTCCCTTCCTGCTCCTCCGAAATGATACGCAAAATATTTTCATTAAAATGTCAAAAATATGTGAAAATATTTTGCGCAGACACGCAAAATGAAAATAGAAGGAGAAGGAGAGAAAGAGAGAGCAGAGAAATCGAGCCGAAAAAAGGCAAAACGAAATGTGGAAATGGAAAAAAGGTTTCTATTTGTTTAAGCGGCGGCACAGCGCAGAATTTGGTCAGCAGAAGGGCAGGAGAAGGCAGGAGGAGGCAGTGGAGCAGGCCGAAGGGGAGACTGTGCAGACAGCGCAGTCTGGGGCAGCTGGGGCAAGCCTGGACGAGCCGGAATCGTCGAGAGAGTCGTTAAATTGTTTTCATTATCCTTGTAAGCCTTGCCGAGCTTGCCCTGTCTCTCTCTCTCTCTCTCTCTCTTTCTGCCTCTTTCTCCTTCGCTGGCAATTAAAACCGCAATGCAAATGAGCTGTGCTTAATGTCTGTGTGTGTGTGCGTGTGTGTGTGTACATTACACTGTCCTAATAGTTTGCGGTTGCGAGCATAGAAAAATTTTAATTGCGCTGCCGGGACGCATTTTTCGAAAAGCACTCAAGTGGCACACAGCGTGTCCCTTTTCGCCGAGGATTCGCCGGTCCCAGTCGCAGCTTGACTAAATTATGCTTGAATTTGACATGGCCGACGCACACACACACGCACAATCTGGTTTGCTCGCCGTGTTTCCGTTTCATTTGTAATTAATTAAATTACTTCCGCTTAAAGTGCGCTACCGACATGCTGTGTGCTCTGTCCCGGTTACCCCATTGTCCATTGCCCACTGCCCATTCCCCATGTCCCAATTTCCCATACCAATCGCCAACCCAATCCCAATCCTTAACCGAATCCCTGCCCGTCGACTTCTCAATTACTGCAGCGTCTTCTCACTCGCTCTGGCTTTCAGCTCTCTCCTTCTCTCTACAGTATGCTGTCTCTCCTTTCTTCTACTCTTCCCCTGCCTGCTCTTCCTACTCCCTTCCTCCTTGCTTCTCCCTCTCTCTCTGTCTGTTCATTGCGAAGTAATTAAGAAGACATTTCACCCGGGCATCCTTTAATCTGTGCGTTTTATTTGCCCGCTACCAGCCCCCTGCACGCTCTCCCCTCTCTCTCTCTCTCTCTCTTCCCTGTCTGTCTCTCTCTCTCTCTCTCCTTTCTTGCTACTCCTTTTGCCTGTTTACTCCATTGCCCAACGCACGACTGCACTTTGTTTATGCCTGCTCCGGCTCCCGCTCCTGCTCCTGCTTCTGTTCCTGGCTCAGCTTCTTCGTCTCAGATCTTAGGGCCAAGCCTGACTGTGTCCACTCTCTCTGTGTGTGTCTGTGTGTGTGCGCATTGCTGGTGTTGATGATTTGCTTTGGTCTTGCCGCAGTTGTGTCTGCGGTGCTGTTCCAGCTCCTGCTCCCAGCTCCAGCTCCTGCTCCTGCTCTAATCTCAGCTCTAGCTGCGCTGCAACTGCTTGTTATTTCTTGCCCAGGCCCAACACGCTTGATTAGTCGCCTAATGAGGTGTTGACTATGGGCGTCTAATGATTGCCACACACACACACATACACATACATGTTTTTTCTGTCTCTCTCGCTCTCTCTTTCCTCTCGCTCACACTCCACTGCGCCGCCATTTATAGCTCAGCTTTAAAGTCGACTCTAATTAAATTCTCTTTTGGTAACTTTTCTTTTGTTTTACTGCTCCACACTCGCTTGCCTCTTTTACTCCCACTCTTTCTCTACACCCTCTCTTATTTGTCCTCTCTTTCTTTACTTTATCTGCAGCTCCCCATTCTACGCTCGTCTCTGCAACGTGGCCCAGTGACAACTCGATGAAAAGTTTGGTTGCCAGCGCCGATGCAACGTGAGTAAATGCAACAACAAGAAAATAAAGAAAAACAGCTGGAAAAATTCATTTTCCAACTTGCCATTTGCATTTCACTTTCATTAACTGCGCCAAAGCGAAGCAAACACAAATTAAACTGCAAGCGAAGCTAGAGTAAAGCATAAAGACTGCGCTTAAAAGTATGCAGCAAAATACGAAATAAAAGCTGCGCAGCAAAGTATGCTACAAAATTTTATTGCTGGCGCAGGCAAAGCCGAAAATCGAATTAAACAGGCAAAAGTTGAAATGCTCAGGGCAAATTGTATTTGAAATATATATATATATATCGATATATGTAGATATATATAGTCAGCATATATACAGCTATATATACCGCTCTATATAGACAAACATATCACATATCTTTCGTTTCCCTTTTCTCCCTACTGCAACACAAACAAACACACGAAATCGACCTCGCAATTGAACTTAAATTGGCATCGACAACAACTACAACAACAACAACAACTACAAATGGGTTCTACACCAAATTGGCAACTAATTGGCAAAAAATGTTCGACTGTGAAATTGGCGCACAACAACAACAACAACTGCGACGTAACTGAAAACAAAATGCAAAAAAACCGAAAAACAAAACCAACATAAAAATTTGTTGTTGTTTTGTGTGTTTAACAACCACCCACAAAATCATATTAACAACAACTACAACTACCACACAACAACAACAACAACAACAACAAACATCATCATCATCAACATCATGAACATCCTCATCATGAACATGGTCATGTATATGGTCATCCCGCTGATATATCCTGCTATTTATTGCGCTTTACAATATGACGTCATTGCTGCTGCTGCGACCCCTGTTTGGAAATAAACATTCATCCCTCTGCGGCTACCCCTGCCCCTGCTGCTTCCCCTTCTCCTGTTATTGTCGCTGCTATTTATGTGCATTTTTGTGGCTTTGCTCCTCATCTCCCCCTCGCTTTTTTGCTTGTTTTCATATGCGTTTTCATTTTCGCTTTCTATTTTGCGTTTTATGCAACCCCCTGCACACTCCCCCCCCCACTCCCACTACTTCCCTCTTTGTTTATGCTTCACGCTTTCGATTTTGTTTTCTTCTTCTTTTTGCCAATTTCCGCTTGAATTAATTCTGTGTTTAAATCTGCCTGCTCCTCCCCCTGCCCCTGCTCCAACCTCCTTCCCTTGCCACGCTGCAGTTTGCTGAAGTAGCAAGCGACCCCTGCGGTTAGTGCCAGCCCGACTGCCTCCCCCCCCCTGTACCCACGCCTCTGGCCAGAATTTAATAAAGGCCTCCCCATCAGCAGGCGTGTGCCTTGTGCGCTTGAATGTGCCGCCCCAGCTACACCTCCTGCTCCTCTCCAGGCTGCTGCTGCTGCTGGTGTCGTCCTGTCGAGGATCACACGCAGTGCGACAAAAGGCGCCCGCAGCGTTTTTATATGCGCGCATAATTCAAAAACACTGCAAAAGTTAATGCCCAACAGCGACGTGGCAAAGCCAGCACCATGATGAGCAACAATAATTTGGATTACGCCAAGAGCGGCACAGAGGCGACAGCAACAGCAACAGCGATGGCAACGGCAACAGCGACGGCGACAGCAACAACAATTGCCATGGGCAATAGCAATGGCAGCGCCAGCAGCAGCAACAACTCATCGCCAACTGGCGACAACCTGAGCAATTCCAATTCCAATTCCAACTCCACTAGCCACTCCTCTGCCCACTCCTCGGTCCACTCCAATGCGAATTCCAACTCGTATTTCAATCGCTTTGACAATCGCATTGCCGCCAATCTGGCTGCAGTCATAACCGGAGCACGCTTTCGCTCCTCCTCCTGCAGCAGTCGCCAAGGCAGAAGTCCAACAACAACGACGACGACGACGACGACAACAGCTCCACGATCTACGCAGCGTAGCAGCAGCAGAGCAGCTAGTGGGGTATATGCCACGCCCACACTGGGCCGACGTCGTCCGCTGCAGCTGTTCACACAGGCAAATCTCAAGTAAGTGCAGCATGTTGTAGGCATCTCCAGTTGTAGTTGCTTCTCCCCTTGACCCAATTGCTTTAATCATGCTCATTGAATACTCTCCCTCTAACACACTCCACACACTACACTCTCATACACTCCCGTACCCAAACTGATCTTCGTCTAATCTCTGCCTGCTCATGTTTCACAGCTGCAATGACAACGAGAAGGTGGCACAGACGCCCAGTTCCGATGAGGATAACTCGCCCACGGAGCTGAACAACTGCAAACGCTTGACGGACAAGCCGCCACTGGTGAGTGAACACCCTACAATCCCCCCAATCCTCTCAAGAAAACCAATCAATATTTCCCAATACTTTTTCTTGGTTTTGACTACTCAAACAGATCAAAGTTTCAGTGGGCCAGGGCTGGGGGCTGGGGCAGTGGAATGGGCAGGGGGGAATGGGAGTTACATCTCCTCCTTCCACTCTCTGCATATTCAATGTGTTTGCGTCTTGACTTTGATAAGGGTGTCTCTCCTCCAAAAACTGCGGCTATTTATTGCCTTTTGTCATCGACAATTTTTCGCAAATATTTCACAATTTATGAAACCTCGTTGCCCTCTAGCTTTTGCTTTTTTCTTTCTCTTCTATCTACGCCTTCTCCCTCTCCCTTGCTGCCTTATCCGTCTCCCCTTTGCTTTGTTTATTCTGCTGCATTTGACGCTGCTTATGAATTATTGGCCACAGCAAATGGCAGCCTCGACTGTGGCTTTTCCTTCTTCCCCCCCTGAGGAGGACATCAAAAGCTTTTTGCCTAAGCTCGGCTAAACCTTTTCTACGTTTTCCAATAAACTTTTCTTTTGCACTCCCAACAACTTGAGACACAAGACAAAAGGAGAAGAAGGAAGGGAGGAAGAGAGGAAGAGCGAAAAGTTCTAAACCAAATCGAAACTAAGCGAGAAAAAAACACACACAGAAGCAGACTTTTGCCAGACCATTTGATGGCATTTGTAAGTGTATTATAAGGGGACAGGTATAACAGCTATAACAAGAGATTGGATTGGGTTTGTGGTTAAGGGTAAAAGTCATAGAAAAATGTTTTGAATACCTAAAAAAAACAGGAAATAGCTAAGATCATTTTTAAACAAGTAAGAACTTCTCTAGTTTGACATCGATTTTCAAAGTATTCATAAGTCAAAAATCATTTAGCAGTAATACAAATAGTGTATCCTTTTAAATAATATTCTAGCTTTATAAATACGCTTTTAATTTGATATTTAGCGGTTTATGGGCGG
This sequence comes from Zaprionus kolodkinae, assembly GCA_018901885.1. Taxonomy (NCBI): domain Eukaryota; kingdom Metazoa; phylum Arthropoda; class Insecta; order Diptera; family Drosophilidae; genus Zaprionus; species Zaprionus kolodkinae. The sequence goes on along the minus strand of JAEIFM010000414.1, from coordinate 472,061 downwards.
GGTAGCAGGCGTGGCCAGTTTTTAAAATAAATATGCAATACTCACGAGTTTTGTCATAGAATTTTCGGGCTGTAGTTCTGAAAGTCTTCGAGATATAGATGTTCGTACAGACAGGGCTGTATTTACTTGGCTGTAAATGCAGATATTGCAGATGCAGGATTGAAGATGTCACCTTACGCAGTTTTCTATAAATATATTAAAGTTTAGACGTTTAAGAATGTAGAATAGGGCAATATTTATAACTCAAAACGAAGTATTCTAAAAAATACGAAGTTTTGTCGACTCTGGCTTTCTTAATGTTCTTCACAGTTGTGCTTTATTTAAGGCCAGATTTAACACTTACCATATGATATAAGGGTATGATATATAAAACTTAAATGTAGTTTACATACTATGTTGTAATCTAAATGGAAATAAGAGTTGCCTCTGTGAGCTGCGTAAAGAGAAACTATGCCAATTATGTGTGAGTTGAGTTCAAATGAGCAACTCCCTTGGCCACTAACAAGCTTTCTGCCACCCTATCTCTATGGACAACTCCCTCTCTAGTTAACTCCCTCTGCCCCTAACTACCTCCCTCTCTTCTTTTCCCCATCTAACTCTCTCTCTCTGCCATTCCCTGCTAGAGTATTCCAACTTTGCTGTGTCACAGATAAAGCCGCCTTTTGTTATGATTTCTCGGCTATTGTCATAACACGTAGAGAGACAGAGAGGGAATTGAAGGAGTAGAGAAGGGAGTGTGGGAGGGACAGAGCAGATGCGAGGTGTGTCGAACTGTTTCTCATGTGCAATGTTTATCAAATGTTTTGTCATTTTTTGTCACGTGGCACTAGGCAAAACTTTGCATTGCAGACTCAACTTTTGCCTCTAGTTGGGCAGCGATGGCGTCTTGAAGTTGAGGCACGTTGTTTTCATAAATTCAACGCCTTAAATATTCATACAGACAGCACACACAGAGAGAGAGAGAGGGAGAGAGAGGGGCATATATAGCCATAGTGTGGCTTGGCAGCTGTGCGCAGTCGAGCATAGTCTATGCGATAAGTACGTGCGAGTTTATTCATATGAGAAACTCTAGGCAAAAGACGATCCCTGACTCGTTCTTCCTCTCTCTCTACCCCTCTCCCTCTCTCTCTCTTTCTTTCTATGGGTGCACACGGCGTATGCGTAATGTGTTTGTCTTATTTATGGCCGGATTGCTGCTGCTACTGCCGCGCATTATGATGATTACGTTTTGAGCTAATGGCCCTTAAATGGAGCAAAAGTGCAGCAAGAAAGCAGAAGAAAGAGGAAATGCCAAGGCCACACACCCCTTACACACCCCTTACACACACAGACCCACACACATGTGCTGAAGCAATCGCAGCAATCGAAACACACTCGACAAAATTGAAAGCGAAACCAATCAGTTGCCCCTAATGGCAAACCATAAATATTTGTCAGGCTTGCTCTGCTCCCCTCTCACTCGCTTGCTATCTCTCTCTTTCTCTTCTCTGCTAACTTTTGCTCTGTCTCTGTCTCTCTGGCGCTCTCTGCTCTTTGCTGCTACCCGAGGGCAATGTAAATGCAAAAACGCTTTGCCAAGGACATGACCGAAAGCAGCAGCAAAACAAAGAGTGTGGGGAGAAGAGAGGGAAGATAGTAGAGAGAGAGAGAGAGAGAGAGAGAGGAAAGAGGGGGGAGATAGCAGCAGCATATGTCGAAAAAGGGTTCGCTGTCGCTTTTGCTTTGGCATTTTTCATATTTTTCTTTTTTGCCAGGGTGCGCCTGCTCCTGTTACTGTTTTGTCAATAAATCAATTTCGCTATGAACATAACACGCATACGCCACGTGAGCCAGGGAGAAGGAGAAGGGCTGAGGCAGAGCAGGCAGGGAGCAGGGCAGGCAGCAGGGCAGGCAGCAGGAAGGCAGCAGGCCAGGCAGCAGGCAGGGAGCAGGGCAGAGAGCTGGGAGCAGCCTGCCCTTTTCTGCATAGTTTTTTTTTTTTTGTTATCCTCTTTTCAGGCTGCCTGTCAATAACATCATTTTGTGGGTGCGGCTGCAGCGCGATAAGCAAATTAATTTTTGGCCCACAGCACAGCACGAAAAATGTAGGAGGAGGAGGCGTGGCAACCTAATTGCGCCCTCTGCGGGGAGCAGCGTGTGTTCGTAGTCTGCTTGGCAGCCAGATTCAATTTCAGATAAGCTAAATAAAGCAACAGCAGCAGAGGCAGCGCAGGCAGCGCCAAAGACAAATGCGCTGGCACATTATGCACTTCACCCGCATAACAAGACAGACACACACACAGGCAGAGGCACACACACCCGGCAGGCACACACACACCCTGCAGGCACACACACAGCCAGGCACACCCTGCCAGCGAATCACTCCGGAAATGACGCGCTGTCTGTCGCTCGTCTCCGGCTGCTGCTGCTCCTTCTGTGCTCCCTGCAACTGCTCCTGCTGCTTCTGCTTCCCACACTTCTTCCTCTATTCCCTCTTACCCTCCGCCTGTCATTGCTGCATCGATGCTGTTGACTCGCTGCCGCTAAATGTTTGTTTAGCAACTGCAGCAGCAGCAGAGGCAGAGGAGGAGGCTGAGGCAGAGGCAACTGAAACACACTGCCTGCCAAATAGACTCGTACGTGCTGCTGCTACCCCTTCTCCTACCCCCTCCCCCTCGCAGCTGGCATTGAGTGACAGCAGCAGTGCCGCAGCATAGGCCACATGTGGCCAAAACCGAATCTGGCCAGCAGCAGCAGCAACAGCAGACACGCCTACCTCGTCATCCTTGGTGTATCATGGCAGCAAATAATATTTTGCAGCTACAAACGCCATAAATAATATTTTGTGGCCCTACACAGCCACGCCCCCATTTTCCGGGTGAACCCAAAAAGTGCCCAATCTGTTGACTGATTTAAGCGTGGCTGACTTTGAGTTGCCGCTGCGTCACTTTCCCTTCCCCTTCTCTTTATCCCACTCTCTCTCTCTCTGCTGCTGTCCGAGCAGTTTATTAAATTTGCATAAATGCTCAACTGGAAAATGGAAAATGGAAAATGCTGCTCGGCCAGAATTCACAATTTCATTTTGGGGGCAGACGACGGTGACTCTGTCCAGGCCCAGGCTGCACGTGCAAGACGCAGGCAACAGCTGCCACGGCTGCCATGGAGCAGTCGACGCTTCATTAAGCCAACGGGGCAATTAGTCTGTGGCACACACACACACACACACACACACACAGGGAGTCAACAGGCTAAAGGACAACTCAATCTAATATAAAACCTAATTCAATTCCTTGTGAAAAATGAAATATCAAAAAGCAAACAGGAAATATGCCAGAAATATGAGTGATAAGCTGGCAAGAAGCAGTCAGTTTATAGCTCTGCTTTATCCCCTGCTTCTTACTCTCTCTCTCTCTCTCTTCCCCTTCTTCTTCTCTTTAGCTGCCTTTTTACCTCTACTACCTTTCCTTTACTTGAGTAACATATCAACTAAGCGATTTACTGAGCTTGTCGCTCTTTGTGTTTATTTTTCCAGCATAGCATAAATCAATGTTGTTTATAAGATCCATGCTGTAATAGGATTTCTCCCCTACCTACCTAAAATGCTTAGCATATTTTGCATATTTTGAATAAACAAAAGATTTGCTTTTATTTATAAAGAATTTTGTTTGCATTGATTCAACAGTTTTAGTTGGCTAGAAATGTGCAATGAAAAAGTTAAAATATTTTATATGAATTTATAAATGCCAAAAGTCTGTTGCATATTATATTTTGCATAATCCAAACCATATTGGTTTTCCATAAAATTCTTTCTCAAATAATTGTTAAGTTACTCTCTTATTTGTTATATTTTTTCTCGACCTATTTACATATAGATAGATAAAATTAAATGCAAGTTTCAATAGGCAAACTTGTTTTATTTCCATTTAAAGTACTTTTCAAATTTCTTTTAAATTTTTTCAATCATTTTTCTGCTCGCAAAATATATATTAAATTTTAAGAGTTTTTTTGTCGATATTCAATAGTTTTTTTAATTGGTAAAGTCTGTGGCAAAGAATACCAATTGTTTTCATAATCTTAGCTACATTTTTATCCTATTAAATCCTGACTTAAATTTCTTTTAAATTTTCCATTAATTGTCTCATTTTATTCTCTCAATTTTTGGCATTTTTATAAATGGAATAGTTTGTTTTATAGTAAATTCTGTTTCTATAATATAAACTAGATATATTTCCTCTTAAATTCTCTCTTTAATTTCTAAAACCCACACTCGTTTCCTCTTCAAATCTCACCTCATTATCTCTTCTTGCAAAACATGTCCGCATATTGTTGCCACATGGACTTAGTTTCTCTCATGGAGCAAGTCTCTCTCTCATATTATGTGCAAACATTGTACAGCATTTTCAATGTGCGAAAAATGAGCTCTCTCTTCCGCTCTCTCTTCCGCTCTCTCTCCCTCTCGCTATCTCCCTCTCCCTTCCTCTCGCTGCGTTGGCGGCAAATCACTGTGCAATGCGCCGTGAAATATGCAAACAATGTTTGCTTAAGCAGCCTAAAAGTATGCAACGCGCCCGAGCCCGTTAAATTATGCAGCAACGAGCAAACAATTGCTGCGAGCTGCGAGCTAGGTAGGGTAGGGCAGGGCCAGGTGAGCTGGAGATGTCAGGGAACAGGATGCGGCGGGGCGTGGCAGCTAGCAAAAACCACCAAATAAAAATGAAGCTGCCGCAGCAGCAGCAGCCTCCGCCAGTGCCGACTCGCTTCGTCTCATTGTCAATGTCGCCTTAAATTATGCCACACACACAAAGGGCAAGAGAGGGAGAAGGTAGAATAGAGAGAGAAGGAAACTGAGCTAGGCAAGCGTAGTCTAGTTTCAGGCTGGCAGGCGGAGAGACCCAGACAGACCTACAGACGCAGAGAGACTTTTTCAAAGCCACTGACCCCAAAAAAAAAAAAAAAAAAAAGTAAAGCAAAATAGCAGCAGAGAATGCAAGCAGGGAGCAGGCCAGGAGGGGAGCTGAACAGGGAGAGAAGAAGAAGGCAGAGGGGAGCAGGGGAGCAGGGCACAGGGCGCTGGGAACACGATCTCAACATGCGCGCACAAGTGCAGCTGAATTATCGCCGCCTGTTCTCAGTTTCCTTTGTAACCGCCATGCAACATCGCTCTCTGTCTCTCTCTCTCTCTCTACCTCTTCCCCTTCTCGCTTCTCGCTGTCTCCCTCTGCCCTTAGTCCTGCGGCACATTTCCGCTTAGCACGCCACTTCCGCATCCGCCGCTGCCAGCGCCGCCTTGCAACAATTTTTAGCCTGCGTTTTTTGGCCCGACGCAGTCTGTGCCGCCAATTTATGCGCCTTTTATGGCCTGCCTTTTCTTTGGCCACTTCGCTGGTTACCAGCAGTACTTCCCCTTCCCCGCCCTGCTCCTCTCCCTGCCCTCCTACCGATAGCTAGTCCAAGCATCCGCTTCCTGTTTAAGTGCAGCGGCAAAACTTTTTTCCAACTGCTCGACGTAGCATTTTGTCTAGTTGCGGTTTTTGGTAATAAATTCTTTTCGCGTTTTTTTTTTTTTTTTTTTTTGGCTGTGCGTCTGTGGCTGCAGGGCACGCCCCTCGCCCCCGACTCGTGCCCGCCCACATCTCCCACTGAGCTTACAAGGTGTTTAAATTGTAGTTAATTTTGTTGCCACTTGAACGCGCCCTCCCCCCGCCGAAAAGGATGCGCTGATCCTTTAAGCGCGCCACATCAGACTGTGTAAGCAGGCAGCATTAAATCTCAAAGCCGATTTACTTCTCTCCTCCCAGGTCAAACGTCTGACCATGGGTCTGTTGCGTCACAACGAGGAGTCACGCCCCCTGGTGGGTAATGTGACGCCCACAAGTGTGATGGCCAAGCCGGAGAAGCAACCCATCTACTCGAATGGTTACATCAATGAGGATTCGTACATCGATAGCAAGTTCGGAGATTCGTGTCGCCAATCCCTGACAGCGATACCCATGCTGGACAATGTCAATCTCAACGATAACAGCGAGTTCAATCTGAAGAAGCGTTATCTGCGCGAAACCAGCAGCGGTAAGAGGATTGGGCAATCCTAGCAGGGACTTTTTACTTATCTCTCTCTCTCTGATCCTTTAGCCAACTCCAGTCCCAAGATCTTTGCGAATCGCCTGCGCCTTAACAATGCCTCAGCTGCAGCAGCTGCAGCCTCGGCCACTGTGACAGCCAGCCTGGCTGCGAGTCAACGCAGCAGCAGCCTGGCCAATACGCACAGCCTGGTCGAGGAGCTGGAGGAGGAGGAGGCCGAGCTGAAGGATGCCTGCTGGTATCAGGCGGGCATCTCACGTGACATCGCCGTCGAGGTGCTGCAGAACAAGAGCCCGGGTGCCTTTCTGGTGCGCAAGAGCAGCTCCAAGCCGGGTTGCTATGCCCTCACACTGCGTGTGCCCTCACCGCCGGGACCCAACATCGCTAACTACATCATACTGCGCTCGCCAAGGGGCTACAAGATCAAGGTAGGTTCTAGGATGATCATGGAAGAGCTGGAAACGTACCAAATCGGTTTTATGGAATTGTTTATCGCAAGAAAGCGATTTAATCGACTACAAATCGAAACATTTTCATCTCTAAAGTTGTAAAAACTATTTGACTTTTTCTGTAATTTATCAAAAATCGTTTCAATCGTTTGAAAATCGAAACGTTTCCATCTCTAGAGCCTTAAATGTTTCGATTTAAACCCCAATCGATCATTTTGTTTGGATTCCTTAAAGAAGTCGATTTAATCGATTACAAATCGAAACATTTCCATCTCTAGAACTGAAAACTATTTTTTATTGATTCAATTGTGTTGATTTTTTCCTCAAAAACTATCGATTTTATCGACAAAAAATATAAGCATATTCATCTCTAAAGCTGGAAACGTTATAATTTTCGCTTGAATCGATTATTTTATTTTAATTCCCATAAGAAATCGATTTAAACGATTAAATATCGAAACGCTATCCTCTATAATGATTCCTTATAGAGCTAAGACCCTGTTTCTTCTCTTCTAGGGCTTTCGCAAGGAGTTCTCCAGCCTGAAGGCGCTGATAACCCACCATTCCGTGATGCCGGAACTGCTTCCCGTGCCGCTGGCCATGCCACGCCCCACCAACATGTCCTCATCGCGACGCAATCTCGATGATTTCGATACCTACGATTCGCTGCAGATGCTACTGAAGTATTTGCGAGCCAAGAATCTGGAGACAGATACAACGCAGTAGCAAGGCACGACTTAAGAATACCCTATACAAAAAAAATATATAAAAAATCTAGCACAAAATTCTTTGCATTTAAGTTTAGCAAGAGGCAAAATAGTTTTGCTTGCATTATCTATACCAGAAATGTGATACTCTATAAAGAACACGCACACACGCGACACACACACTCACTAACACACACTCATACACACACAAACTGCAAATGAAACGCCTAGCTGATAAATGGTGAAAATAATTCTAGTTTAGTTTCGTTTTTTGGCCATAAATAAAGCCTGTATTAATTAGAGAGAGACAGCAAGAGAGAGAGAGAGAGAAAGAGAGAGAGAGAGCGAGAGCGAGCGAAGGTAAATGGAAACGTTCAATTTGTGTGTTTCCATTTTGCCATTACACAGCGTAAATGATAAATTTGAAAATCTATATAAATGATATAGACATATAAATGTATGTATGTATGTACGATCTAATACCATAATATATTATAATAAACATATATATGTTAAATGTTGTTGCTGCTTCGATTGTTAAGCGCGTAAATAAATGTACTAAACGGAAAAACAAAAAACCAATAAAAATTTTAAAACAAACGAGGTAAAATGCGCAAAAAACCTAAATACTTCATTCAGTCTGTAAATAATTCCCCCGTAACGTAATTGAGTAAATAAAGTTATTTAATTTATATACATGAAATGTTTTTCTTCCATTCTTTCTGTCGTTTTTTTCTGTTCCCCCACAATTGAAATCATAATAATCAATTTCTCATTATGCAAATTTTGCACTGTCACGCAGCTGGTCAGAGAAATAAATTTTCGCACGTTAATTATGTGTTTGGAGTGCGACACAATTTCAGATTTATAACTATGTATATTTATAGGCAGACATATATACAATTGAGGCCAGGCCGCTTTTCCATTTTCCTGCAAAATGACTTTAAAAGTGACAATTTTTCATTTTTCAGCGAATTCTCTCAGTTTCAGTTGCATAACTTGCTTAATATTTGCACGATTTTACTGGGGAATGTTTTTATATTCATTTCATAAACTCTAGATTGATTTGGCATTTAAATTATGGTGATTTTAAGATATTGAATTTTTTCGAAAATTTTCCATGTCTTCCCCTTACAAAAATTTCGAAATTTTTTCCAAAAATTTTAATCTTATTTTTTTGCCTTAGTTAATTTTGCTGTTCGAAACTAGCATAAAAATCCAAACCAAACGAGTTTCTGATGGAAATTGCGGAAAATATTGAAAAAATACAAGATTTTAGTGTATTTTCTAAAGCAAATCCAGTCTAAAGGTATTTGTAGCTTAAATTGTGGGATATAACGACAATATATAACATTTTCTGATACTCTGCAATATCCCAACGTATGCTATTATTATAGACATTTATGTTACACAAACCCATCAAAATAAATGTTACCCATATTGATATAATCCCGTAGGTTCAGCTCCCTTTCTTTTGGTAAAACAGATTTCTTTTGGGAATTCCCCCGCTACAATTGAAGCTGGGCAATTTGCAGTCTGTTGTTGGCCTAATCACCGTCATTATACAATTTTAATTTGTCCAACTTTTAATCGAAAAGCAAAGGCAGCGACGAAGAGGAATAGAGGAAGCAACAGTCCTGGCCAAATCAAAGAGCGAGGCGCTACACGTAATCCCTTTTCCCTTTTTTAATTGCAGACTCTCTTGGCCGTCGTCGTCGTCGCTAAAGTTGTGGCAAATCTGGAAAAAGTTTTGGCCAACGGCGACTTTGGTTAGGTCTTTCTCCCCTCTCCCCTTTTCATTCTATTCTACTTTCGCTTTGTTTGCTTTGTTCGCTTTTTGTTGGTGTCAAAGTGTTGTCTACTTTTCTGCTTTTTTACTTTGCTTTTATGTTCGGATTCTATGAAAAAGTTGGCATTTGTTGCAATTATCGGGCTCGTTTCACACGAATGCGTGCGTAAATAAAATGCAAAGAAAAGGCAAGAAGAAAGAGAAGAAGAACAGAGAAAGAGAGAGAACGCATTTAAATATTTTGAAAATGGACAGCGAAAATCAGTAGACTAAAAGCGGAAAGCGGCCCAAATGGGAACTTGCCAAAACTTTGCGCTGTCATTCGCTTTATTTGTCAATTATGCCAGGGCGGAGGAGGAGGAGGGGCTAAACCAGGGGTGGCATGTTTCTGACAATTCGCCATTAAATATTTAATAAGCCAAAGTGGCCAAGAAACAACAACAACAGCGACAAACAACAAACAACGCGGGCCACAAATGTCGAAAATCAATTACGAGCTGACTTCCACATCCGGAAGGGAGGGGGAGAAGTGACTGTCACAACGGGGAGGAGGGGAGGAGATTGCTGTCGTAATTCTTAAGTGGTTTCTATATGTATATGGAATTTAATATATGTATGTGCAGGTATATTAACTTGAAGTCTCTGCGCACCATCGCATCCAAAGTTTTTTAATTGAAAAGCGGCCTGTTCGTCATTTCCATAATGAGCGCTATTTGCTTTCATGGCCGAAGCAGGAAAATCCCAAATAGCCAGACAAATCAAAGAAGCAATTGGCAGCAGAGAGGTAGAGAGACAGACAGAGAGAGAGAGAGAGTAAGAGAGAGAGAGAAAGGGAGGCTTTCAATTGCAGCGACAATGCGCGCTGCGTCTTTCATATTCGCATTATTTACCCACATTCTTTTTCGCTTTTTCGCTCAGCTTTGTTTGTGCCGCCGCTGCTTCCTTCTTCCTGCTCCTTTCTCCTGCTTTCTCCTCCTTCCTTCTTCTCTCTCTCTCATATTTCCTTTCTTATCTGCAGTTGAACAATGACAGAAATTATTGCTGCGCTTCCCTCATTTGTCAGCGCATGATGTTGTCGTCTCGTCTCTCCCCTCCTTTCCCTTACTCGCTCTTCACTCTTCTTTGTTCTCTGTTTTGTCGCTGTTCCCCCCTCCGCAACATTTCGGAAAATTGCACAAATTTTTTTACATTTGAACTTTTTCATTAGGCTAATTAAAAATTGCTGTGTGTTTGGGACGAGTTTTGGTTTTGGATTTCGACACGTTGCTGTCAGAGAGCTCTCTCTCTTGCTCTCTCTCTCCCTCTCTCCATCTCTCTCCCTCTCTCTCTCTGTCTTGAAAGTTTGCAGCGTAACACATGGCGTATACGCGCTGAGTGTTTTATGACTGCAAGGCAGAGAAAGAGAGAGAGAGAAGGGGAGAAAGAGACAGACAACTTTTATAACTTTCAATTTAAATGGAAGTAAATGCCCCAAGCAGCAAATGCTGTTGCTCTCCCCCTCTCTTTCTCTCTCCCTATTCACCTCTCGCACCTTTTTTCTAAGCTTCATTGGCCAATTAACATTTGTATTTGTTGCCTAACTACCCCTACCTCTCCTCCTCCTCTCCCTCACTTTAAACTGTCACAACATTTTGTCTTTAATTTCAAACTCTGAAAAGGAAAAAAACCGCCGACCTGTCGCGTCTGGTGTCGCTACGAAAACCGAAAACTTTTTTGGCTGCCACGCCCCCACACACAAACACCCACAAAAAAAAGTTGCATACTTTGAGGCGACGTCGACGCCTTCGCCTGACATTAAGGCGACAATTTTGAGTGCGCTTCCTGTCGCTGCCTCTACCGCTCTCTCCCTCTCTCTCTCTCTCTCTCTCTCTCTTTCTGCTTCTGCCTGTCTTTCCGACTGTCATTAAAACTACAACAATGCGCGCTGGCAACAAAGTAGCTGGCAAAAAAATAATAAAAAGCGAGAACTGAAAAAATGAAAACAATAAAAAGCAACAGCCAAGCGGGGGGAGTTCCCTCTCCCTTTCTCTCCCTCTCTCTCTAACTGCCTGTCTCCCTCTCTGTCTGCCTGCTCAGGAAGTTTTTTTGGCAAGGATATGCTTAAGTGGCAGTAACAGTTTTCATGCAAATATCGTCGAGGGAAATGTCTTCAAAGACAGCGAGAAAATTGCTCAGCTTAAAGATAATGTGGCCAACGAAGTGGGCCTGCTTAAATTGGTAACAATCTATGGTAGAACTGTGCCTGCCACCTCATTAATTTGAGCCGCACTGCAACACTGCAACGACGGCCATAACAATAATGCCACATGGCAATTTTGGCCATTTGGCTCATTGACTGCCTGATTTTATGTGCCCAAAATTCGCAGTGCAGTCGCAGTCGAAGTTGCAGTCACAGTCTCATGTCCAAAATCAACATCAATATCAACATTGACCCAGCAGCAGTTTGTGGTCGGAGGCCACTCCTCCTCCTCCTACTCTTCCTCCTCCATCTCCTCCAGCCAAATATGTTTTTGTGGCATTTTTGGCCAATTTGGCAGTGTTTGCCCAATTGCCTGAAGCGAAGCATCGAATGCGCCAAATGCGGACCAACGCCTCCTCCTGCTGCTCCTCTCCTGCTGCATGCTGATTATGCCGCAATGTTTGCCAGAGTGCGAACTGTGTGACCCAGACGGTTCACTCTTGTTTGCCTAACCCAAATTGCTTTCTCTCTCTCTCCCACTCTCTCCGTCTCTCTCTCTCTCTCTGTTTCTCTCTGTACACACAGAGAAATTCTACATTTTCAAGTGCAACTGCCAGCGCATTTTCCATTAACTTTTTCACAGCGATTGCACTTGAAAGTTTTGCAAACACTTCGATCAACTGTGCGAGAGAGAGAGAGAGATTCTCTTTCTCTTTTCCCACACAACAAAGAAATTTCAACAATACATTTGCCACGTCTGTCGCACAGTTGAATACCCCCTTACAATAGCATAAGCTGCGGAATTTCTACTCATATTTTTCACATGAAACTGAGCTAGAGAAATATTTCTATATTTTAAAATTTAATAAGCGACAAATAAGAGCAGCTATACTAAAGTTTAAACTATTGAAGACCATGTATTTACAATTTCAAAATTATTACAATCTTCTCTAGCCAATTCCATATTAATATGCAGAATTTCAAAGCAAAACTGAACATTCTGGCTCTAAAAACACACTTGCAAAGCAATTTTTATAATGCTACGTAGGCGTAAATGGGCGGGGCTAAATTTTAAAATAAACTTGCATAACATAAGAGTTTAGGAACAAGATTTGGTGACTCTAGCTGTTACAGTCTCTGAGATATAGACGTTCGTACAGACAAACAGACAGAGCGACATGCAGGAAATCATTATGGCAGACATACAGATAGAGAGACAGACATACTATTACGACCCGACTATTGAAGCTCTTGAAAAACATAAAAAATTTAGTTTACAATGCGCCAGTTATACCATATTTATCTTGCATAGAATTTATTTATAATATATTGCCTTTAAGATACTTTACTTTCCTCATTCATGTAACAACTTCATTATTATTTTCCAGATAAATCAAAGAGCTTAAGCTGTCTCGGATAACTTTTAATTAGTTTGTGGAAAAAAAAGCTCATCCATTCTAAAGTTAAATGCGAATAACTTGTGTGATTCTTATCGCACTAATTGGAAAGCTTAAGGTAGCACCAGCTGGGAATTATATACGTGTATATAAAGGGCACGTCTTCCATTGAGTTCAACATAGTTGAACTGTGTAACCATGAAGTACTTGATAACCTGCCTAGAGTTGCTCATCGTGCTCAGCTCTGTTGCAGCCAATCCCTACCAGAGTTTCTCACTGAGTCGCATCATGAACGGATACTACGCAGCGGAGGGATAATTTCCCTATCAGGTTTTTCTAGTTCTCGTCAATACAACAGGACACTATACAGCGTGTGGTGGTTCCATCATCCTCAATATAATAATGTGACTTTAGAAAATGATATTGCATTGATACGCACGCCACATGTAGAGTTCTCTGAGAGAGTACAGAAGTTGGCACTGGCAGATCGTAACAAGGATTATGCCAATGCTTGGGTCATAGCCAGTGGTTGGGGACTCACAGAGTATGGTTCAACCGAGATGCTAAAATATGTGCAGCTACAGATATTACCACAAGCAAAATGTTTTGAGGGAATTCATAGTGAATCCAGCAGCATTTTGTGTGTTAGCACCGCGAATGGCAGATCTACTAACTATGGCGACTCTGGCGGCCCCTTGGTCACTGAAGATGATCACAAACTTGTGGCAGTAAGCTCCTTTATCCAGGGACAAGTCGCGGGATTCAATAAGGTTAGCTATCATCGTGATTGGATACGTGATACAGCGGGCATAGATTAATGGAAAGATGGAAATATATTCGGAGAGATAAATAACCTTCTATGTATAGTATTTCCTATTATTTCTATGCTTCTCAAGTATATATGCTCATATTGAAAGAATAATTAGAGTTCGTTTTAGTCTGGTTTCACTGTTGTTCTACTGCTCCACTGTTAATCATCGCTTTGAGATGAGGTCAAAACTGGAACTCAAAGCTGAAGCTTCTTCTTCTGTATGAATGAGCGTAAAAAACTGTGAACTACTTTTATATGCGACCCACACACACACACACATTGGCCACTTGCGGCCTTAATGCACTACAGTAGCTAATGCAACAACAACAACAAAACGCAATGAAGCACATGGAGAGGGAGAGAGAGAGAGAGAGTGGGACACACAAAGCCAGTTAAAGCAACAGTAGTTGCCTCCTTAGCAGCCACACACACACACACACACACATGCACGTGCATAAATGTATACACTAGCATATAGAGTGCACACACACACACACTCGCACACACATACACACACACACAAAGGCTTTTATTTCTGGCACTCCGCCATTGTTGCAGCTGCTCATGGCGTGGCCCATTGTTACTCTTGTGTTTCTCTTGCCTCCTCCACTCTTTTTCGTTGTTGTTGTTGTTGCTCGTTTCTAGTTATTGTTGTTGGCATACACCCACACACACACACCCTACACACACTCCCCCTTATGCCTGCCCCCCCGCCTGGCTTTTTGTTTAATTCGTTTTTCTATTGTTCACAGCGAAGAACTTTAGTCCACACGGCTTTGGCAACACTGTAAAATATTGTTGCCATCTCTGCAAACATACCACTCTCTCTCTCTCTCTCTCGCTCTCTCTCTCGCCCACTCTCCTGCCTGCTCGCTCGCACCTACTGTGCTGCGCTTTGCATATTCAAAGCGTAAAAGTTGAAAGCGAACACATTATTGAATATGCCTCGCTCGTTGTCCCATTGTTGCCTCACACACACACACACGCACAACACACACACACAACACACCAGCACACGCACAACACACACACACACACACGCACACAGTGCCATACAGTGGTGCAATGAATATGCCACACAAAGGTGAAGCTTAGCGAGCATTTTGACCATTGAAATTTATACGCAACTGTCTCTCTCTCTCTCGCTCTCTCTCTGTCTCTCTCTCTCTCTCTCTGAGCCGCACATTAAAGCCAAATTGCCAGTGAAGGCGATGCCCAGAGCCAGAGAGGGGGTTGGCAAAAGCAAAAGAAAGTGGGAGAGAGAGTGAGAGCGAAAGGAGCAAGGCAGCAAGTGACAGCGATAAAGAGTTGCCAGATTTGCTCAATTCCAAGCGCAAAAACAAGTTGCCATCTCACGCTTCTTCTAACTGCAATACCGGAAATACACTACCCCCCTCCCCTTCTACCTACCCACGCCCCTGCTTATTTATGTTTTTCTGGCGTTTTGTTTGCTACTCGGGCTAATAAATTAGCAGCTTTACCTTTGGCCCCATGGCAAACCAATAGCAATTTATCGCAGCACCCAAGAAAGGCACGTACCGCCAAAGGGGTTAGTAAGAGACAGAGAGAGAGAGAGACAAAGAGAGAGAGAGAGAGAGAGAGAGGCAGCACTGCGCACAAATGTGCACACCTTATCGCCGGCTTAAGCGACACGCACAGCGTGCAGAGAAGTTAGGGGCAAGAGCAGATCCCATAGGGGACACACAGGACATCAGTCGAGGATTTGGCAATAGTTGTACCTCTGCAGGATTGTTCTACATCTCTCCCCCTCTCCCTTTCCCTGCCCCTCTCTAACGAGCGGCAGCAATAAAAATGACACCGCCAATTGGCACGCTGCGGTGCCGCAAGTTAAAGGGATTTGCGATTTTAAATAAATGGCCGGAAGCAGCCTGATATGGAGGATACGGGAATGGCAAATGGCAAATGGTAAATGGTGAAGCACATGTGGAATACTAGAAAGATGAGCAGGTACTATAGAACTGAGGAATGGTTAGAGCAGCAATGGTAGAGGAAGCGAGAGGGCTAGATGGGGAGAGAGGTAGAGGTCTAGGAGTAGAGAGAAACAGAGAGAGGAAAAGCGAGCAAGCGAAAGTGACAGGGAAGAGTGCTTAAAACAGTTTCCAGTGCAAAGATGGCTTAAGTACTTTCTCTCTCTCTCTCTTTCCAGCTGTCTATCTATCTTCCAACTATCTTCCAGCTCTTGGGTTCCTATAAACCAATCTCTACTCTTCCCTCTCTTCTACCTATCCCAGGCCTATCTTCTTTGCTTACTCTCTCTTTCAATCTTTTCCCCTTCTTGCTACTGGTTACTAGATCGCTTTCTATTTGCCTTGCTCTTTCTCTCTCTCTCTCTCTCTCTCTCTCTCTCTCTCTCTCTCTCTCTCTCTCCTCTTAAGCTCTATCTCTCACTCTTTCATTCATTCTGTTTTTTTTTCAATCAACCCAAAGACTCTTCTAATCTTATTTCCAGCTAGTCTACTCCTCTCAGGCCAGTCTCTCCCTCTCTTCCTTTTACATTTAAAGTAAAACTAGGTACTGTATCTCTAGCTATTTGTCTCTCTTCATATCCGCGCATCTCTCTCTGTTCCTCTCTTCCTCCTAAAGTTTTTCTATTTTACCAGCTTACTCTAAATCTCTTCCAATCCAAACGCTACGACTCTCTCTCCTAGGTTTATCTTTCTTTGCTCTTTCTCCCAAAGTTTATCTAAAACTCCGGCCTTCTGTAGACCATTACTTAAAAGTCGCACACTAAACTGCCTAATTATGCTGCTAATTTTGAGATAGATCTCTTCTCCTACACCTACTCTTTCCTTACCTTTCCCAGAGCTGAAGGAAACCTTCACTGTTTAATATGCCACAGGAACAACGCCAACTTCAAATTGAAGCTGCGCCAAATTGAAATACCTTACTCCCAGACTTAACTTCGTTCCTTCTCCCTTCTCTTTCCCTCCTCCTGGCTCCTCTCTCTCCCTCTCTCTCCTACTCTCTCTCGAAGTAACCGCAGTACATCCATCGCTCAGGTGTAAGCAACAAGAAGAAGTTCAAACAAAAGATGTATTTCCATTGCGTGCCAGCTAAAGAATCCTCAACGGTTTTGCGGGCAAACGGAAACGCTGGCCAAGATTTATCGTGCGTCCATTACAAGCGGAAATTAAGCGCGGCAGGTTGCCAGCAGGCACGGGGGGGAAGGCGGGTAAGGGAACAACGCGATGGAGGTGTCGCTACAAGGCGAGCGTGCGTGAAAGCGTTTTCCCGGTACCGACAACGAGACGAGAGACTGCTCGATTCCACTGGCCATAAAGCAACAGCCGGACAGGGAGGGGGGGAGGCAACCAGGGATCCGTAGGGACCATGGAGAGCGTGGGCAGGGCAGCTTTACTCACACCGAATTCCAACTGGCCAAAGCAAAGCTATTGTTTTTCTCGTCCAGGCGTCTCGAGTATTCAAGTCACGTGGCACGCAACGACAACTTGGGATTTGTTAAGTGGCGCCGCGCCGTTTTGATGCACGGAATGCTTAGCGGGAACCTCCTGCCCGCACAGAACCCTCTAGGCTGCCCAACTCTGCCCAACACAACCCCTACTCGACTCTAAGACTACCCAAGGCAGCTCTACACTGGTCTACGCATACTCTAAGCTGGTCCTTGGTATTCTACATGACTCTGCAGTACCCTAAACGACTCTGTAGTACCTTGCAAAAATCTATACTACCATACACGCCAGCTACACAAGGGTCCCCCCTTATCTTTACTGAACAAATTTTTTTTCTCTAAATTTAAAATCGCGAGCTTTCACTCTTAATTGATAGCGGAGATCAAAATTAGTAGTAAACAAGTGTTTAAAACGATTTTAGACGATACTTAATTTTAGGCCCAAAATCATGTGAAAATGTACCTAATTTTGGACATGTAAGAGACCCTAGACAGGACTTCGTACCTCACTTTCCACCAATCATAACTTTGTTAAAACTCAAGCGATTTTCAAGTGGAATGACATTTTATTTATGTATTGACATCCCTAGTTATTCTACATTTAAAATATAGCAGAATATCCTTTTTGAAAAATTTGATAATTTGGAAATTTATCTGAGGGTCCCCCCTGTAATTTTTTCAAAAATTGTTTTTCTCTAAAAATTTAAATTGTGAACTTTCACTTTTAATCGATAGCGGAGGTCAAAATTAGTAGTAAACAAGTGCTTAAAACGATTTTAGACGATACTTAATTTTGGGCCCAAAATCATGTGAAAATGTACCTAATTTTGGACATGTAAGAGACCCTAGGCAGGACTTCTAACCTCACATTCCGCCCACCATAACTTTGTTAAAAATCAAGCGATTTTCAAGTGGAATGACATTTTTTTTATGTATTGACATCCCTAGTTATTCTACATTAAAAGTATAGCAAAACATACGTTTTAAAATTTATCGATATTTTTGAAATTTATGTAAGGGTCCCCCCTGTACATTTTTCAAAATTTTTTTTTCTTGAAAAATTTAAATCGCGAGCTTTTGACTTTAATCGGTTGGGAAGGTAAAATTTAGTATCAAACGAGTGTTTAAAACGATTTTAGATGATACTTAATTTTGGGCCAAAAATTATGTAAAAATTTAACTAATTTTAAACATGTAAGACCCTAAATGGGACTTCGTACCTCACTTTCAAACCATCATAACTTTGTTAAAAATCAAGCGATTTTCAAGAGGAATGGCATTTTATTTATGTATTGACATCCCTAGTTATTCTACATTAAAAGTATAGCAAAATATACGTTTTGGTATTTTTCGATATTTTCGAAATTTATGTAAGGGTCCCCCCTGTGATTTTTTCAGATATTTTTTTTCTTTGAAAATTTAAATCGTGAACTTTCACTTTTAATCGAAAGCGGAGGTCAAAATTAGTATTAAACAAGTGTTTAAAACGATTTTAGACGATACTTAATTTTGGGCCCAAAATCATGTGCAAATTTACCTAATTTTGGACATGTAAGTGACCCTAGGCAGGACTTCGAACTTTACTTTTCACCAATCATAACTTTGTTAAAAATCAAGCGATTTTCAAGAGGAATGGCATTTTATTTATGTATTGACATCCCTAGTTATTCTACATTAAAAGTATAGTAAAATATACGTTTTGAAATTTGTCGATATTTTTGAAATTTATGTAAGGGTCCCCCCTGTGATTTTAGACGATACTCAATTTTGTGCCCAAAATCATGTGAAAATGTACCTAATTTTGGACATGTAAGAGACCCTAGACAGGACTTCTAACCTCACATTCCGCCCACCATAACTTTGTTAAAAATCAAGCAATTTTCAAGAGGAATGGCATTTTATTTATGTTTTGACATCCCTAGTTATTCTACATTAATAGTATAGCAAATGATACTTTTTGAAATTTTTCGATATTTTTTAAACTTATATAAGGGTCCCCCCTGTAAATTTTTCAGATATAACTTTGTTAAAGCGATTTTGCCTTACCATAGCTCTACACTGCTCTACACAACCCTACAGTGCTCTAGACCCGCCGAGGCTGCCCAAAACAGTCCTACAATCCACTACACTAACCTACACACACCTCAACCCAGCTCTACCATACTAAACTCTAACCCTACCCTGTTCT
Organism: Zaprionus kolodkinae; assembly: GCA_018901885.1. Taxonomy (NCBI): domain Eukaryota; kingdom Metazoa; phylum Arthropoda; class Insecta; order Diptera; family Drosophilidae; genus Zaprionus; species Zaprionus kolodkinae. Next base: position 453,054 of record JAEIFM010000414.1, on the reverse strand, counting down.
CTACACCTAAACACGCACCACGTGCTCTCATATGCAGTAAATACTAATGTAGAAAATTTTCATTTTTTCCGCATTTTGCTGCCGTTTTTCCCCTCCATTTTCCCCCTAACCGTTATTATGATTTTTCGCTATATACATATATATTTTTTTAGAACACATTCCCGTCTGTCACGTGTTCCGGACATTTTGCACATAACTTGTTTTAACATTTATTGCCGACTTCCTTTTTGCATGTTTTTTTTTGTGCCCAACCAACCTTGCTTGCGGTTCAACCACGTTTGCCTAGTAGTTCCTGTCTTCTACCCCCTCCCTTCCCTTCCTGCTCCTCCACCTGATGCCATTACCCCTCGTCGTGGTGTAGACGGGGACATCACTCAGCCATGGCTGATTCGATTTGGCGATGTGTACCTTTTGCTTTTAGTGATTGAAATCGCACATTTTTAAGTGAAAAAGCGCACACAGAAGTGCACTCAATCATTCGTCACGTGATTCGTTTGCAGTGCCACAGAAGAGGGAAGGGAAGAAGGTAGACCAGAGAAGAAGAAGAGCAGAAGGAATGGAGGAGAAGGAGGAGGAGGTAGTGAGCTGGGCAAGTGCCTGGACAGCAGCACAGTGGGGAAAAAGTGTTTGGAGCGCGGCTGTGTTTATATAAAAGATTACGTCATTGTCGAAGGAGAAGGAGTAGCAGCAACAGGAAGCGCACTGAGAGGGATGAGGGAAATGGAAAAGCGGAAAAACAATAGCTGTAGCTGTCGCTGTTCCCATTCCCCTTCCCATTCCCCATCCCTATCCCGCTCCTGTCTATCGTGCTGCTATCGTGCCGGCTTTGTAAGCGATGCGATAATGGGCACGTAAATGTTGTGAATGGGAAATCAATAGGAAAAGCGCTTTAAAATCGGCGCACAGGAAAATGCTTGAAGGAAAAGCAAACCGCTGGCAATAAAAATTTAAAACCAATAGCTACGAAAAGTTTTGCGAGTCAAACTTTTCTAATTTTCGCATTATGAAAATTATCTGTCCCCCATTTGTACATCCTCCTGCTCCTCCCTCCTCCCCAGCGATTGGAAAAAGCAATTTCCCTGAGCCTGCCCATTTTCATGTTTTTTTTCGGGAATCCCTTTTTGCGTTGTTGAGCCTACGACAAGCGAAGGAAGAAACAAAAAGAAGAGAGAAGAGGAAAAGAAAAAAGAAAAACTGTGATGTAGCAACATTTTTCGGGGCAGGCGGTGAAAACTTTTCCATTAAGAAAATTAACTGAGATTAAGTGTGGCGCATGTTTTTAACTGAGTGAAACTTTTTCATTCTACATATTTTTCTCTCCCTCTCTCCTGTTCTCTCCTACATTCTTCTTTTTCCTGTTCCTTCTTCGCCTGGAAATTACAACAATTTCAGGGCATTTAAGCATTTGTCACACACAGACAATTTCCCAGACATGCCATGTGCCGTGTGGGTTAGCCCGCAAAGCCGGAAGCGCCTCACAACAACGGATGTGCCACTCCCCCCCGCACACACACATACACCCACATACACACCCACATGCTGTGTGTGAGGGTGTGTGGGATTATTTGTTGCCTGCCGAACTCACTTGGCTTGTTTGGGCTGCCGTCGATACTAATCTAATTTTATTGATATTGACACAATTTCTGCAGATTTCCGCATAAACATAAAAACAGAGGCGCGGGCCAAGACTCCAAAGCAGCGTAGGCAACAACAACAACAGCAACAACAACGACAACAACAACTACAGCAAACAACAATGGCAACAAACAGAGCGAATTATGCGATGCAAACAAATGAAATCCAATCGAATCCAATGGCGAAAGAAAGCAGAGGAAAGATGGCAAAACTTACTTCAATCAAAGTTGTAGAAAAAAATGGTTCACAAAGAGCACAAGTTTAAAGATATATGAGCAAATAGAACAAAAAAAAAACACTTTAAAGTGGAGTAGATCAATAAAAAACTGAGGGAAAAACTTTAAAGAAATATATATCAATCAAATCGTAAAAGAAACAACTTTAAAAATATGCAGATGAATAGAATATAGTTTAAATATGTATAGAAAAATAAAAATAAAATAAATTAATTATATAATTTCTCTAAAATCCACTTCTATTCTCTTCTATCGTAACCCTATTCCTCCCACTGTAAGCCACAATCAAGCAATACCTAAGAGAAATAACGTTGCCTTAAGAAACCCTAGCAAACTTTAGAGATATACAGAGCAATAGAAAATAGTATAAATTATAAATAAGAAAATCTAGAAAATAAATAAATCATCTATTATAATCCTACTGTAACCTCCAATCAACCAAAACTTAAAAGAATAACCGATGCCTCAAGAAATCACAACTTTAAAGACATACAGAGGAATAGAGAATATATAATATATTGTATAAATACAAAATTCTAAAAAATAAATAAATCCTCTATTATAAACCCTATACCACCCACTGTAACCCACAATCGTAGCGTGCTCATCAACGTGTAAAACCAATAGAGCAGCTTGTCATTTCACACTTTTTTTCTGATAAGTCGAGAACGCGACGCGACTGATATCATTTTAAGCGTATTTCCCCAGAGAGTGTACACGATGAGGCGCACTTGAGGCCCATTGATAAGTTTGCCAATATCATTAATTAAATAAAAACAAGCAATACATATATTGTAGAGTATTTACTGGGAAATATATTGAATGAATAAGACAATGCATTGATGATTATTGCTAGGGGTCGTATGAGTCTTCTCCTCCTCCCAAGATGCAATTCAAGCACAGTCCATTGGGTTGAGCTGGCTCAGTAATTAAGGCAACTGCAGCAGGGAGGTAGGAGAAGGGTCTGGAGGGGGGAGTTAAGAGCACTGTGTGTGTGGCAGGCAAAGTGTATAGTCTGAAGGCCTAACCAAAGCAACATAATCGCCAAAACGTGCAGCAATTACATGAAACTGGGTAAATTGAATGGCAAACAGCTGCCTCTAGCTCCCATCTCAAACCCCCCTCTACCTCAGCCACTGCCTCCTCTGTTTGCCTTCTCATTCTCATTGGGCGCAGGCAAATTCAATTAACATGAAGTCCGACACGTGCCGCCAGCGAGCTATAAAAACAAAGCAAACTACTCCAGCAGTGAAGAGATCCACTCGGAGATGGCAACACGCGTGCGACTACTTTGCTTGCTACTCATAGTGCCGGCATGGAGCAGCCCACAGGAGGAGCAGCAGCAGGAGCAGCTGCATCAGCCAGAGTATCAGGAGGAGCAGCAAAAGCAGCTGCAGCCGGAGCATCAGGAGGAGCAACAGGAGCTACAACTGCAGTTGGCCTATGAGCTGTGGCAGCGACAGTGTGAGCAGCTCGAGAAGAAGCAACAGGATCAGCAGCAGGACTCCTCCTCCGGCATACACACACGCATAGCAGGTGGAGAACTGGCCGAACCCGGCATGTTTCCTTTTGCGGCTGCACTGCTGCTTGAGCTGCGTCAGCATGGTGCACTGCGTCAATGTGGTGGCTCGCTGATAACGCTGCATTATGTGCTCACAGCAGCGCATTGTCTAAGCGATGCCACCAAGGCGAATGTCTTTCTGGGCAGCACACGCTATGCGGATGCAGCCAGCGCCAGCGAAGTGTTTCGGGTACCACGCGCGGAGTTCCACATCTATCCGGGTTACTTGGGATTCGGAGGCTACAATGACTTGGCTTTGCTGCGGCTACCACGTGCAGCCACGCCCTCTACTGTGGTGCAGCCCATTCCATTGGCACGCCCCTTTATGGAACAGTCCCAGCTGGAGGGGAAATACGTTAGCACCGCCGGTTGGGGTGCATTGGGAGATGAAGATAGCGACACCTCTAGCCGTGCTATGGAGGCCAATTTGTTGCACTTTGTGCAGCTGCAGGTGCTGGAGCAGCCACGTTGCATATGCGCCTATTTACCTGGCCTGGTCAGCGCCCGCCGACACATCTGTAGCTCTGGTCTGGGCGGACGAGGTGCCTGCTCGGGGGATTCAGGTGGTCCGCTGGTCTATCACTGGCACAATGTGAGCTATTTAATCGGGCTGACCACATTCGGCAGCGCCATGGGCTGTGAGCTGGGTGTGCCCACGGTCTATACCAGAATAACTGCCTATTTGGAGTGGATTACGGAGGTAGCAGGAGGAGCAGGAGGGGGAGTAGCAGGAGCAGGAGCAAGCGATGCCCGTCAATGGCAGTCAACAGTCAACTAAATGCAATTAACGCCTAATTGTTGGCCATTAATTGCTTAACAATATAGCCAGGCAGCAGGCCGGGAACAGGGCCAGGAACGGAGCACAGACTGAAGCTGCCTGCCTGCACGTCCTGCACAGCCGCAGTGGAGAACAATAAAACCAATTAATTCAACACTAACAATGAAATCGACTACGATGCGAGAGAGAGAGAGCAGGAGAGGAAGAGGGGAAGAGACAGAGAGCGAGTTTTACTTGTGCCTTTTGGCCAGCTGAGAGGGTAGGGGAGGGTAGAGGGGTAGAGGGGTAGATTTTATGGCGCACTTGGCAGGGAAATTGTGGGCTATAAATAACAATAAACATAACAGTCGAAACTGCTTCAGTCTCTTGCCCAACTCTCAAGATCGATAGTTATCGCTTGTCTGAGTTGCAGCTAATCGATTTTAATTGAGTAAAAAAAACGTAGACCTACATAAGAGTCAGTATTAACTCTACGATAAGAATGAAATTTGTAGTATCTGTAGACAATATAACCAGCTTACAATATGCCAAATCTGAGAGTTGTAGCTTTAAAGCGTTGCTTAAAAAACGTAATACAAAACTATATTATTGATTTGCAGCTATGGTGGGTGTGTCACCAGCCAGTTTAAATATACTTATAAAGCGTATGGTATACCCCAAGCCACATGCCAAATTTGATACCTCTAGCTTCTACCATAACAGAGATCCGCGTGTTCATACAGACAAACCCGGTTAAAATCGACTCGGCTTAAGATAACACAGAATATATGATACCTCCTACTTAATGTTCAATCGTCTGAGTTGCAGCTTATCGATTATAATCGCATATTGTAACCACAAACTTGCGGACACTTTGAGTGCACTGTACACTGCCTTCAGGTAGAGCCCTCTACCTCTTTCTACCAGGCCCCTCCATCATTTGCCAAAGCGCACTTCAAGCGCGAATCTACTCAAATCAATCACGCGCCGCGAGTGTTGATAAATAGAAATGACCAAACACAATTTGCGGTTAGTTTATAAATAAAAAAAAAAAAAAAGAAAACACAAAAAACAATAATATTTCATATGACATTGACAATCTTGTGATGATAAAACTCTGGAAAAACCCAAACAAAGCAGACAGTAAAAAAAAAAAGAAAGAAAGATAGAAATGCAGTCAAAGATCTGTTTCGCATCGTAGTATTTGTATGAAAGCCCCCCAGATATTACAGCGGAACCGACAGCTCAACTACTCCAACTAATATTCTCGATAAGATAGAGAGGCGAAACGTGTAATACGCTAAGATGGACAGCTAAGAAACTTGGCACAATTAATATAGAAACTACTAAAGGGCACCCAGTTTTTTTTTTATTTTTTATTTTTATTTCTTTTCCTTCTTATATGTCTTATGAAATGCTGTTGGGATTGTGATAAGCTTAGCGATTAATTTGAAGCTGAACATAATTTAAGAAAATATGAAAATAAATCAATTTCAAAGTTTGGCGCAAAAGAAATCGCATATCTCGCTGCGAAATCAGTACGGTGAGCTGATAAGGCAGGCATGCCCAGCCCGTGCTCGTGCTACGATATGACGTGAGCCCTGCTAGGCTGGCTGACTATCTTATCAAAGAGTTGGGTTGTCTTACTACCAACAACTATGGCAAAATGCAGCCTAATCTGAGTATTGCGGGAGAACGATTGGGGTATATAAGGCCCCAGCTAGTTGGGGTAGAAGACACAGTTCGAATTACTCGACTAATCAACCATGAAGTTCCTGATCATTCTTGCCCTCGCCGTGGCTGCTTCGGCTTTCCCCGAAGCGGAGCTGTTCCATCGCACCCGTGTGATGCCCGTGCAGGACAGCATTGAGGGTCGCATCACCGGTGGAAGCCTCGCCTCTGTTGGCCAGTTCCCCTACCAGGTGGGACTATCCCTCAAGGTTAGCGCTCTCTCCTCTGCCTGGTGCGGTGGTTCCTTGATCGGCAACCAGTGGGTTTTGACCGCTGCTCACTGTACCGATGGGTAAGTTAAAGAAAACATCTACAATCCTGGCATCCAGGTTGCTAATTGATATCTCTCCCGCTCCCCCCCGTTTAGCATTCAGTCCGTGACCGTCTACTTGGGCGCCACCGTGCGCACCTCCGCTGAGGTTACCTCCACCGTTTCCAGCTCCAACATCATCATCCACTCCGACTGGAACAGCAACACCCTGAAGAACGACATCTCTCTGATCAAGATCCCCGCTGTCTCCTACTCGAGCAAAATCTCTGCCGTCTCTCTACCCGCCGTTGCCAGCTCTTACTCCACCTATGCCGGTGAGACCGCCATCGCCTCCGGCTGGGGCCGCACCAGCGACTCATCCAGCAGCGTTGCCAGCAACCTGCAGTACGTCGCTTTGACTGTGATCACCAACTCTCTGTGCGCCAACACCTACGGCTCATCCATTGTTACCTCGTCCAACATCTGCGTTTCCACCAACAACGGCAAGTCCACCTGCAACGGTGACTCTGGCGGCCCATTGGTTCTGTCCGGCACCCAGGTCCAGATCGGTTTGACCTCATTCGGTGCTGCTGCCGGTTGCGAGAAGGGTTACCCAGCTGCCTTCACCCGCACCACCAGCTACTTGGACTGGATCAAGTCCAACACTGGCATCTAAGTATCAGGAACTTCTCTAAATAATATGCAAATAAAAAAAAGTTTTTAACGAAATACCCTACCATGGTTCTTCTTTCACTATAAAATACCCTTTCTTTGCGGTCAAATGGGAGAAAACGTAAACAATGATAACTTCCGTTGTTATTGTACGATCTATTTAAAATTTATAGTATAGGTACATAATATAGCTAGCTTATGATATGCGGAAGTAGATAGTTCTATCTTAAGTACAACACTTGAAAATCAAAGAGAAAACTTTAATAAGTGATTTACGAGTGCAGTAGGCGTGGCACCCTATATTTGAAATATACTGCAAAAGCGTATGGTATACAGAAATCCGCATGCCAATTTTGATGTCTCTAGCTTTTATAATAACAGAGATCTGCGTGTTCATACAAACAGACAGGCTTATCTCGGCTCGCCTGCTAAATACCAGTAATCTATACACTGCTTCTGCATGTCATCAGTATAGTATACCCTTTTGGGGCAATTTTAAATGATGGTAGGGTAGATGGAAAAGAAAACTCAACTAGGCAAATGGGCAACAAAATGGCGGCGCGCACATCAAAAGTTTAAATCGACATTAAGCGACAATTGCAAGTGTTTTAGCATACAAATGACAGTAGGGAGGAAGATGAAAGGGGAGTGGGGGCGTGGCAGCAGCTGAAACAGGGTGCGCCACATGCGCCACGCACATAAGTTTTCATTAAAATTCATTAAATTTACGCGGCGACACAATAAAAGAAACGAAAAAGAAAGGAAAAAGCACGCAGAGAAGGAGAGGGAGAGACGAATGAATGAATAAAAGTTGGCGCAGGCAAGTGAAAGTGGGCGTTTGTACATATATACAGGCGTGGGCGTGACAATATGTCAACATTTAAATTATTACAACGCATTTAAATAACGGGCAAAGTTTCTGTATGCCTCGTCCCTTCATGAGGCTTTACGCGGCTTGCCTTACTGATTGTGTTCTGCTTATGCCCAAACTCTACGAAAGTTTTTCCTTCTCTCTCTCTCTCTCTCTCTCCCCCCACTTTGGACACATTTTCATGCACAACTTTGAAGTTTTTCCAAGCGCACTTTAAGTGTACGAACGCAATCATAATAATAATAATAACAATAACAATAATAAAAGAACGATATAAATATTCAAATTTCGCAATCTCATGCAGGGAGATTCAACTACATAAAAGTGTTGTGCATGAATATGCAAGAAGGAGAGGGAAGGGGAGAGAGACAGAGAGAGAGAGAGGAGAGTGTCCGACACAATGAAGTGCCAGACGCGTTGGAGACCACGCCTCCCCCTCTTCTTATAGAGGAGTAGGAGCCTGCTCACATATGTTGCTGCGGTTCGGTATAGAAAGCATTTACTCAACGTTGTCCAACGACAAAAACAGGCAAAGGCAGTGCAAGAAAGAGGGGGAGAAAGAAGTAGAGAAGTGAAAAAGAGGGGGCTAGAAATGTAGTCGCAGCTGAGCAGCGCTATAAGTACACTGAGAGAAACCACTAACCCTTTAACTTCGTTTTTTAATGAAGTTTCCACGCTATTCGCTGCCTGTAGCTGAGCTGATCTTTCCATGCTCAGCTCCTACTCGAATCATTTTTCTTAACCCTTTCTCGCAGTGTATATGACTTTAAATCGTTACATGACTTTATATGTACACTGATAGAAATTTTTGACTCTCTTACCTATTGTGTATTAGAGTTGTAACTATTTTTACTGCCTTCTTCTCATTCTATGCTCTAAACCTACTCTAACCCTTTTTCTCGCACCTTTTCTCGCAGTGTAGAGGCATATTTAAATAGCTAAAAATATACACAGAAAGACATATCTGATAAATATCTCTTAAAATCTTATTGTAGGTTTCTTTCCTTTTCTTTACTCCCCACTCTAATCCTAATTTCTCGCACCTCCTCTCGTTCTCGCAGTGTATAATAACTTTAAATATCAAACAAAAATGCAGAGACTTTTCTGCTAACTGAGTGCGGTTACGGCCAGGCTGATAAATGTTTGCATTGCGCAAATTTATGACAGACGGCAGAAAAAGTTGCACACACACACACACACACACACACACACACACACACACACACACACACACACACGTAGTTTGTGGCTCAGATATGACAAAATATGGCATACTCGTATATCCCCAGCAAAAGTTACAATACGGTTTTCTATCTGTGTATGTGTGTGCGTGTGTGTGTGTGTGAAAAGTTAGTTAAAATGTCAAACCGTGCAAGCTGACATGACCCGCCCGCTCTAGCTCGGTTTTTCCGCCCACTCTCCCCCTCTCTCTCTCTCTCTATCCTCGCATTGCTCATACGCCACGTTGCCTGCGAGCGTTTATTGCAAAAGTTTTTTTTATTTAAATTCCACTTTATTCGCTCTGGTCACACTGGCTTCAGTTGCAGTTGTGATTGAAAATACTCAAAATTTTCTGCATTTTCTTTTGCTTTTCTTAACTTCACTTGCCCTGAGTAGTTCGCTTCATTGAACTAGTTCATTTCTCTCCTCCCCACATTTCGCATGACATCTTGTGGCCGGTCAGGACGTCAGGATTCGGGTCAGCGGGTTGCCAGAGTGACCCGGAAAATGCTGCTGATGATGCTGCTGCTGCTGACCAATCAATTATTTAGACAGTTACTTGCCGGCTAATAAAACCAATTTGGTTGCGTTATAAACTTCCACACACACACACAGAGCAGAATCAATTAACAAACAGGCAGCTCATCAATTATAGCCAAGTGTGTGTGCGAGTGTGTGTGTTGGCCAAACTTTACGACTGAAGAGTCAATGCAATGTTGGCCAAAAACAAATCGCAGTCGATTCAAAGCAATCAAGTTAATTAACGATTTTTGGATGGCCAACTAGTCGGCTACATAATTAATTAAGTTGAGCCAGACAAAAAATCAACATGTGTGTGTGGAGAGAGAGAGAGAGAATTGAAGTGAAAATGGGAGAGAGAGAGACGGATATACAGATTGATTAAGAGAGAGTGTGTGTGAGAGAGAGAGCTTTGCCTGCACAGGCGTAGTGCAGAGGGGGCCTGCGACTTTTGCACCAGAAATTTGCTGACTTCATTGTCTTTATTTCAACTCATTATCATCATGATAATAATATGTGGGCAACAGCATGACCAGCAAGTTTTGAGCTCACCTCCCCCCACGCTCCCCTCTTTAATTCGATTAGAAATCACACGCCATGACGTTGGAGAAATGAAGGCAAAACTAACTTGTTAGTCTAGTCCAGTCTAGCCCAGCGGTCGTGACTTTTTGCCTGTGACACTTTGACTGATGTTTGGCTAATTAACTAACACACAATTACGATAAGCAGGCAGAGAGAGAGAGAGAGAGGGAGAGCTGTGTGTGAGTGAGACACACTTGGCTCGAGGCACTTTACCGCCCCCTCTCAAGTCGCATGTACACTGCGCGTCATCAGGTTAGCGCCCCCCTTTACACTCATTTTCTTTTGCTTTTTTCTCTTTGCCTATTGCACGTAACTTCTTAGTTTTTGTTTTGATTTTGTTGTCCTTATATGAGATCTCTCTCATAATGAAATAAAGCGCGAGAGAAGAACCGTTATGTTTATTTTCTATTCTGCTTTAGTTTCGCAAAGAATGAGTCCACTTTTTTTGCGTCATCAGATTAGCGCCGCCAAATGCAGTTTTAATTATCTCGCTTATTTTGGCAAGTACAGTCACCAAATTTTTTGTGAAGCTTAAAGTATTCAATATCTTTAAATTAACATACAGTATGGGTAAAGGAACAGTTTTATCATTTGATGAAAAATCAAAGATTGAGGCATACTTTGAATCTGGACTATCCTACCATAAAATTGCTGAAAAGACTGGAAGACACAGAAAAACAATTGCCAATTTTCTTAAAAATAAAGAAAACTATGGAAAAAATTACAAAGGCGGCAATAATCAAGTGATTTCACCAGCAGATAGAAGAGCAATACTTCGCGAAGCTTCGAATTCTCACAAGTCGACCACTAAGATAAGGGAAAAAACCGGTGTGAAGGCGAGCTTATCAACGGTCCAAAGAATAATTAAGAAAGCTAATCATTTAAAGAGACAGAAATTAAAAAAAAAACCACCACTCAATATGCTGAGAAAAGAAATGCGCTTAAATTTTGCCCGAACGCACATGACGTGGTCTACCCAATGGAATCATGTTGTTTTTTCAGATGAAAAAAAGTTTAATTTAGAAGGACCTGATGGCTATAATTATTATTTCCATGACCTACGGAAAGAAGAACATCACTTGGACCGGTTGCACAGCCGGGTGGGGGGGTTATGGTGTGGGGAGCAATATCATACTACGGCACTTGTGAGCTTCAATTTTTGACATCGCGCATGAACGCACAGGACTACAACAAGGTGTTAAAAACGGCTTTTCCGCATTTCCAAAACCTTTTCCAAAACCTGCAGTGGACTTTCCAGCACGATAATGCTCCAATTCACACCGCACGATCCGTGAAGTCATGGATTCAGGACCAAAAAGTAGATCTCATGGAGTGGCCACCATACTCACCCGACCTAAACATCATTGAAAATGTATGGGGATGGTTGGCCAGGAAAGTGTATGAGTCCGGAAAGCAATATAGTACGAAGACAGAGTTAATCGAAGGTATTAAACAAGCTTGGTCAACCATATCGTTAAATTACATTGAAAATCTTTATAAGTCAATTCCCAATAGAATTTTTGAAGTAATTTCAAATAAAGGCGGGACTACGCACTACTAATACTACTTAAAAATGTTAAAAACTTAATATACAGGTGTTATATACTACCATTATTGGTCATAAACGTAATTAAATTGAATTTAAAGCAGGGGGCGCTAACCTGATGACCAAATTTTTGTTACATTTTTTTATAGTTTTTCTCAAAAATATTTATTAAAAAATATTTCTTATTGTTGCAGTAGCCATTGTTGTTTTATTTTAAAGAGAAATGAATGTAGCACAATATATAAAAATTTTAAAGCTGAAGCTCTGATGGTTTAGATTTTATTGAGCATTAGCGGTGAGTGAAAAGGGGGGCGCTAACCTGATGACGCGCAGTGTATATTTAACGCGCTGTCACTTGCGCTGACAGGCAACACAGAAAGTGTTTCTAACAAAGTCCTCACGAGTGAGCACACTCACACACACACACCCACACTCAATTACACACTCGCACACACACACACACATCAAGTATCGCACACTTAATTCATTTAACTCAAACATTTTCATTTATTTATCGCATTATTCTGCGCCTTGCTTTCTGTTTTCTTTTTGCTCTACTTTTTTTTCTTGTTTTTTTTTTGGGGTAGCTAATGACTTCCTGCTTCTGCACAGCTTCCGGCTAAACTTACACACATGTGTGTGGGTGTGTGTGTGTTTGTGTGTGTTGCCAACTGACACCCACATGCCACACGGTGGCAGCAGCGGGACGCTCATCAGGCTCATTGAATGTTTTTGGCATGTTGCCCGGCTCGACACCATTATTTCTGGTAACAAGATAATTGTATAATGAAATCCAAACAACACTTGGGCCAACCCCCCCCCCCATCCCCTTTTCAGACTTGTCTGCCAGGCATCCTTCTGCCTGCTTCTGCCCCTCGCCCCCTCCCCCCTCGGCAACCACTTCAACTTCAACCGGCACAAAACACAATGAGTTGACGGCAAAGTTCGCTGCTTTTTGCCAACATTTCACACAAAGACAAAGACTTTTGTGCTCTGATGCTACGGTTTGTGCTTTCTATATTTTCTCTCTCTCTCTCTCTCTCTCTCTCTCTCTCTCTCTCTCTCTCTCTCTCTCTCTCTCTCTTCTATCTGCCTCCTTTTCTCCCCCTTCCCCGCCTTCTGCAGCATTTCGTTTGTATTGCTGCTGATTGAGTGGTAATACCTCTTCGTCTCCGGAAAGAGGGTATATTGGGGGCCTAAGGCAATTCAGTTTGGGTTGAAAAAGTTGAAAAAGCTAAGTACATGAGAGCTATAAATATTGTATGAGCATATGCGAAAGAAGTCCATTCATATGGAGAACTCTCTACTTTAATATCTTTATAAATTCGGATTAATTTAGTCACATTTTTAGAATATTTTTCAGGCCATTCCAATTAAAATTATTAGAAAAGCCTCGAGAGTTAGAATTTTTCTATGAAATAGGTTTTTCTTTAAAGCCTGAACACTCACATCTATGATATTTTTTTGAAGATCCAGATCCTCTCTCTTATATTTAATACTCCCAAGAATAGTCTGCACAATAATTATACAAAATTTATTAAAATTCACAGAACACATACTGTGTAAGCTTGCTAAAAAAGTAAAGCACCTTTAGAATTGCCTTAAAAAAATAGCCAAAAATGTCCTGCTATTTATAAAACTTATTAAGAATAATATCTTCTTTTGTTTAATGATATAGTCAAATTTATAGCACATTTTACAGACAAATTCATTAAAAAACAGTTAAGATTCTTTAAAGCCTTTAGTTTTAACTTCAGAGGTTAAAGAAACCTCTCAGCTTTTTCTACAGATCTCCCAAAATAAATCTCTTTATCTCTACAGATCCCCCAAGATAATTCTCTTTTTATATATTATAAAAAATCTACACAAATTTCCAGAGCATTTCTGCGTCTAATCCACTACAGAGTTTCTGCCAACTAATTCCGTTTTCTTGAGAGATTCACTACTGTGTTTTTTCTTTCTTTTCTTCCCATCTTCTCACTTAATTTCTGTTCTGTTTTCTCGTCTTGTCATGCTCTGTTTCTTTTGCTTTTGTTTCTATCGTTTGCCGCCTGGCGAGTGACAATTGATTGACAGCAAAAGTTAATGGCTTAAGTGTGCAGACGAAGGAGTAGACCGGGGAAGGAGGAGAGGACTCTCTATAGAGTACACAGTCTATAAGAAACCCGACGCAGCAGCACTCAATCTGCGCAAAGTTATTGAAACATTTTCACATTTAAGTATGGAAAAGTATTGCCACTTCGCCAAGGCAAACAACAGATGTATGTATAGTATGGAAAATGGAAAATGGGATGCCACGCCCATGCATGCAATACCATTACCCACTCGCAATGGCAGCCATCAGTCAGTGAGGCAAAAGGAAACAAGAAGAAGAAGAAGAAGAGGAAAACATACATATAAAACATGCTCGCTCTTCAGTTTGGAGTCTCCTCTGGCAGGGCACAAAATAAAGACATAACGCAAACAAATGCCCCGACGAAGAGCAGGAGAGGAAGGGAGGAGGAGAGGAGCAGGAGTAGACCCAGCTAGGTAGCTTGACTGGCATTCGAGTAGCTTTTAGTGCGTTCAAGCTGAAAAATATATAGAAAACAATAAACTGAAAATTACAAGGCCGGGGAATGGGTAGAAATATTGGCAAACAAAATGCTCATAAGCCGACCCCGAAAAAAATAACAAAAAACCGAGAAAAATGAATGAAAATTCACAGACATGCACATGCTTGTTTGCGCATGCTAAAATTTGATGAGTAGTTATATTTTACAGCGCACACAAAGCCGGCTGGCTGTAACTCTGCTATAATATTTAATATTAACTATTTGCCAGATCTCTCCACTCTTCCTTCCCTAAAAGAAAATCACAATGCGAACCTGCACATTGATACCAATCCCAAGTCGTGCAATCATTTTGCATGCGCCAATAAGCTGAGCTCTCCGTCTCCATCTCCGTCTCAGTCCAGGGAACACATCGCTTCCTCTCCCCCATGACAATCGATGCGAGTAAATCCTTCAATTTCGCCTAGACATGCCAAGGCGCTGCCAAATCCAATTGTCGGCTAGACAACAACAGCAGCAAAGAGAATACAATAAAATAAAAAAAAAGAAGAAGCGGTAGTCCCGAAAACCCATCGAAAGGGATTTGTTTGTGTGCCAGAAATGCAGATATACCAAATATACCAATATACCATATATATATTTATATTTTTATTTATATATTTATATTTGTTTTCCTTCTTTTTTTTGCAAAGAAAGAGTCAGCATTTTGCTATTTGCTTATTGATGGGCAAAAGGTTGGCAGGAAGGGGAAGTGAAAAGGCAAAGAGAAGGGGTAGAGACAGGGAAAGCGACAGGCAAAGAAACAGTGAGAAAGACAGTCTGTGAGAAAGGCATAGGAACAGAGACACAGGCTGAGGAACAGGCAGCGACACTGAGTAGGACACAGGAGACAATCACAGTAGACAGTCACAGTAGACAGTCACAAGTCACAGTTACTGCCATTGTATATCTACTTTTCCCTGCTGGATATTACATAGTTTGATCCCAGTTAATGCCAGCCAGCCACTTGGCAACGTGGCGTATGAGCAACATGGCGTATGCGCAACTTAACGAAATGCTGTATCAATCACCTGAGAGAAGCAACTGCAACTGCTGCAGAATCTTCTCGCCCAGCTTAGCCTTGACTTTAAGCCGCTTTCGGTGACAAACTTGGGCTAATGAGAGACAGCCTCGGCTCAGGCTCAGGTATGCGCTGCAGCAGCTGCTGCAGTCCAAGCAGCTGCTTTCGGGCCAATAAAACTTTTTCAATATTACAGCGCATTACAAAATGGCGAGACTAGCTTGCTGTGTGTGTGAGAAAGGGAGTGTGTGTGATAGGGAGTGTGTGTGATAGGGAGTGTGTGTGTGTGTGAGTGTGCGCAACTACAAATTGCCAAGGAAAAGTTTTAAAAATGCATTTACAAGCAGGAGAGGCAGCATCTTGAGCTGGGCAATCTGACATGGGTGACAGATTGATAAATGCATTACTCATACGCCTAGTGGCACACACACACACACACACACACACACACATGTTGATTAATGAGCCCTGCTGCCGTTGACAGCAGACCGAAGGCGTACCGCAATTTTGAATTACAGCCGGAAATGGAAGCGAGAGTATTCAAGCTATTCAAGTGGCAATGTGATAAGTCATCAAGAGAGAGAGAGAGCAGAGAGTCCCGAGTAGCTGCCCGGACAGGTCAGCGTGTGCGCTGTGCCAGACAGTTGTCATTAATTCAGCTCAAAGTAGGAGGAGCAGGAGCAGGAGGAGCCGCAACTGACCACATCGAGCGCCGCATTTCATGACAATTTAACGCAACTGACGCAAAGTTTTCTATATTTGCCAACAACAGCAACAACAACAATGGCCCAAACAGTCTGGCAAAATAAATGTAATGAAAAAGCAGTCCGGCAAAAAAAGAACATCGTGGAACTTTGGAGCAGAGCATGTCCAGTGTCCAGTGGCCCAGTGGTAATCGATGCGGCTCACATTAGATTGTGAGACAGCCGGGTCGGACCTGGCTGCTTGGCCGGCAGCCACCAGCATTTCGAGTGCGTCTTTGAGCAGCCTCAACTTGGACTGTCTCCTGGCTGGCCTTTTCCTGGCTCTCTGCCTCGCCTTTCACTGTCTCTTCCTGGCTCTCCTTTTCCTGTCTCCCTCTGCATTTCTCTTGCCTTTCCCTCTGCCTGCTTTTTATCGTGTGCTGCTTCGTTTATCATTTGTTGTTCACTTGTCGAAATTTTATTGCTGCAATCTTGTTTGTCGTCGTCAAAGGAGCCCTCGCTGCTGCTGGGGGACACTTGGCATGGCGGCAACGGCGGCCATTGGGTAAGTACACACACACACACACACACACACACGCACACACACACTTGAGCAGCGCACTTGAGCCGGGCACATTGTTGTTAAGGCTTCGGCTTCTATGACAGCATTAGATGCGTGTGTGTGTGTGTGTGTGTGTGTAAGCGCATTACGTATACGTAATATAGAAAATGCTGCCTGTCGCCATTTTTAAAGTGCGACAATGAAATTGATGAGGCCACGCCAGGTCATTGCCATACTTAAAGTTGAGTGTAAATATATCATTTAAATTAGTGGCGTTTGTCTTGGCCAAAAAGGGGGAAATATAGAGAGAAAAATAAAGGTGAAAAAGGGGAAAAAGCGCTGCAATTGATTGCAAGCAGCGTAGTAGCAAAAGCGCACTAAGTGCAGCCATAAAACAAACATGCAAACAAACCCTATAAACACCCCAATTCCAAATGTCTTAAAGTCACTGCGCAACAAACTATTTCAATTTAGGCAACTCACGCACTCAGCACGAGCATTTATGACCGACCTCCCGGACAGACAGACAGACAGAGAGAAAGAGAAAGAGAGAGAGAGAGAGAGAGAGAGAGCAACAACTACATGTGTCAGCAGCACGAGCAATGAATTGTTTTTATGTGCTAATATTGGGGGGGGAATATCCTAACTCCCCTCCCCTTCCCCATTCCCATCACATCACATCTTCTGCTTGCTTGTGTCCTTGTCCCAGTTGATTTGTTTGCATGCAGAGCACGTAAAGTGATTTGATTTCAATTTTCCAGATTCAGAACTGGCCGCCCAGGAGTCTACTTTGATACTGAGTTCCAGCGGGTTCTCAATGAGTTGGCTACAACGTTGCGTATGCGCAACAAGATTGGCTAATCTCTGGGGAAAATTCCCCCACCCACTTGACTTTGCCTCAGAGTGAACATAAATTTCATTCACAATTATAATAATAAATACTTTGGTAATTATCATAACCAAACTTACGGTTTGTTTATACAACAATATTTACCAATATTATTATTTATAATTATTGCAGGGTGTTTTTCCCGAAATATCAAGTAAACAGCGAGACGAACTATAAATATCACCATATCTGGGCGCAGTTAAAGTTCAAGTGATAAGGGGTTCTAAAATTTAAAAAATATATTATCATTTCAAAGAAAAAAAACCTGTATTATTATTTATCAATTGCGATAAGAGGGACTTTCGTATAATTTTCTCAAGATAAATAACTAACGCAAAATAAGTATTAACTTAAGAACATGCTGCTAGTATTATTATATTATTATCTATTTCTAACATGATATGATTTAATTTGATATCTATAATTTAATTAAGTACATACTAGTAGTATTATAATATTATATTATTATCTATAATCAATAAAGAAGAATTCTGTTATATTTTGTGTAGATAAATAAACGTAGATAAATATAATACCTTTATTATCAAAATTTATTTTGAAGAGATCTGAGGGTATTATATTTATTTATCAATGGTGACAAAGCAAAATTCGATAGAAATTCGTTGAGATAAAAAACTTATCAATTTTTATCGCAAATATGTTTCATATGCCCAAATCTTGGATTATACCGGGATTAGACGTACGGAGATTCTTTATATTGTAGATTAACTAGTCATTGGGGCTTTTGAAATTCCCACAATCGATTGGCGTCATAAAGTGGCAATCAGTTCAAGTTCCGCCGTCTGCCCACTCTCGGTTCTCGAGTGTGTATAATTGCCGCCCTGGTTTTGGATTGGTTTGGTAATCTCGACGATTCCGATATGAATCTCAAGAGTTGTGGCAAATTTGTTTTTGGCACGAGTCAGCCAGCAAGCTGGCACGGGCATAGGCAAAGGCAAAAGGGTGTCACATTGATCTTCCACTGGGGGAAGCTTTTTTTATTGATAACAACTGCGTCAAGTTAATGCAGAACTGATAAGGATTGTGCATATAAAAAGCGAGTGCTGGACAATGGGAAATCATTCGTTATACGGCAAACGATCATCAACAATATGAAAGTGTTCGTAGTTCTTGCTCTGGCTTTGGCCTCTGTCTCTGCTGGCGTTATGCCACAGGGTAGTCCCATCCAGCCCCGTTTCCTGCCCGCTTCGGTCTCCATTGATGGTCGCATCACCAACGGTCTGACCGCCTCTGAGGGTCAGTTCCCCTACCAGGTGGGACTAAGCTTTGCCAGCAGCAGCGGCAGCTGGTGGTGCGGTGGCTCCATCATTGACAACCAGTGGGTTCTGACTGCTGCTCACTGCACCAGCGGGTAAGTAACTCTCAAATCCTATCAAGCAGAGTCTAATCATGCATCCTCCTCCTCTCTATGCACAGTGCTTCCTCTGTGACCATCTACTACGGTGCCACCGTTCGTACCAGCGCCAAGCTCACCCAGACCGTCGCCAGCTCCAACTTCGTTCAGCACGCCAACTACAACTCTTTGATCCTGAACAACGATATCTCCCTGATCAAGACCCCATCCGTCACCTTCACCGCCTACATCAACAAGGTTGAGCTGCCATCCCTTGCCAGCAGCTACTCCACCTATGCCGGCCAGAAGGCCATCGCCTCCGGTTGGGGCAAGACCTCTGATGCTGCCTCCTCTGTTGCCAACACCCTGCAGTACGAGACTTTCGATGTTGTCTCTGTGTCCGCCTGCCAGTCCACCTACGGCTCCCTGATCGCCTCCAGCCGCGTCATCTGCATTGCCACACCCAACAAGACCTCCACCTGCAACGGTGACTCTGGCGGCCCATTGGTCCTGGTCAGCGATGGCAAACTTATTGGTGTCACCTCGTTCGTCTCCAGCGCTGGCTGCGAGTCTGGTGCCCCTGCTGGTTTCACCCGTGTCACCAGCTACCTGGACTGGATCAAGACCAACTCTGGCGTTTCCTACTAAATGCGCTAGCAGCGGGATTTGTTCTTGAAATCACGATTAATAAACCGAATTATAAATAATCCAAGTGGAATTACTCATTCAATACTTTAGGCAAAGTGGTTTATCTTCATGATCTTAAGTTTTGAACAGTTATTTGATAAGAAAGGACAAAGCTATATCGACTAGTCTGTTCATACTGAACAAGACTATATATATAAATATATACAAATGCTTAGCAGGGCACGTCTTCTTAAAAATGTTCACTTGTCAAAAGATTATAATACTCCTCTAGTAGGGAATAAAAATAACTATAGTCTACATGCTGCAGAGTATGCTTGAAAAGTTCAGATTTAATAGGTACACCTCCCTGTTCACACTGAACAAGAATATATATAAATGCTTAGCTGGGCTCGTCTTCACTTGCAGAAAGGTTATAATACTCATCTTATCTATGAGAAGTATAGAATAAAAACAACTTTAGTCTCTATGCTAAAGAGTATGCTTTAAAAGTTAAGATTTAATAGGTACACCACTCTTTTGTCAGCCTAGTAGTATACTATGATAGTTAGTTGCAGAGACCATATAAACAATATTTACTTAGGTTACATACTATCAAAGAAAATGTATTATCGAATGTGACGAATTGATATATCAATCGATTTCATGTGGAAAATCGAAAACCTTACGCTTCACGTGTATTTATAAATGGTATCATACTAAACTATAGACAAACCTTTGTTGACTTCACGAAATCCACAAAACTGAAATTATGCGACTTGTAAGTACTCGAATTTTTCCTTTTTTTTATATTCAGAATTAATCGAATATTAATCAAAAATGTTTCCACTATCAGCTATTTGTCATCCTCTTTGCCCTTATATCCATTGCAGTAGCAAAACCTGCACCTGCCGCAAAGCCCCCAAAAAATAAATTGGCAAAGAGCTTTCAACCGCCTGGCAGCAAGGATTATTATGTACCCTTATCCCTAGAGTTACAATGTACCGTCATTAAAGTGTTAAACTAGATTGGATTTGATCTAAATATTATTTAGTATGCCAAAAATGAAAAATATGATATCAAGAATATGGGATTTACTTCGAAGATATCCCTATAAATAATTGAAAATATCAAACACAGCTGCTGCGATATTGCAAAATTTCCTTATGAGATTTCTTATTCAACAATAGAATATTATCAGATTAGCAGACAAACTGTCGGTAATAATCGATTCGATAGGGAAAATCAAGTTACGCCCCAAGTGCTGTTTATAAATGGTCTCTCGAGCCCAGACTATGGACAAAACCTTGTCGACATCATCAAATCCTACACATGAGATCGACCACGACAAATATGTTGCGTCTTGTAAGTAATCCAATATATTTATTTATTCAGAATTATTATAGGATAAACTATATTTCCCCTTTTACAGTTGCTTGTCACCTTTATCGCTTTTATATCTATTGCAGTCGTATTATCTGCGCCCCCATCACGTTTACAACGAATACCAAAGAATGCAAAAGGTGTTGGAGCTAAGCCCCTAACAGTAATCGTACATTGTAATGCCAAGAAAGTTGCAGATTAAATTTTTGGATTTTTGAAAAACATTGCCATTGTCTTTGTGCGAATAAAAAAAAAGAAATAGGAATTAAAAATTAAAGTGAGATGATACTTCGTAAATAACTGAACGGATCAATTCTTAATGTTTTCTTTTTTTAACTGTTTAAACTTACAGAAAGATCGTAATTTTCACATTTCTACATTTATTACCGCTAGCGGAACGATTGATTACACGATCTAATCCGAAAGTAATTAACATATAGATATTTATTTGAATCGGCCAATTATAAATGTAAATTCATTATATAAAAAGTTTTTACGATTCATTTGTTATTTTTCTTATCGATATTATGGTTATTTTCATTAGTACTTGAATTATTATAATCGTATATACTTTATCATATCTTGCCCAGCTGATAAAAGAATCATTCGCAGTTTATATATATATATATTTTTTTTTTTTCATTGATCAATTTCGATTGTCATTTCGCACGTAAGCATAACATTAGGGTGAACCTTTACTGCATGAGATATTATAAGTAGAGTGTGTTCCTCTAGATTAGGTGTTATCAAAGGAGCGTCGCACGCCACAAGACTACAGTATTATCAGAGCTGAGCTGATACAATCTCAAGCACTATGGCAGATATAGAATATGCCCACTGCTTCAGAGCTATATAGTATATATGGATTTCATAAAGTACCAAAGCAAAGGGGATAGCTAAGAAAAACTAACAACAAAATAAATATATATAAGTTTTTTATTAAGTGATAAGCTGATGAGAGGGACTGGGTATATAAGCTACAAACAGGGATCGTTGGAGAATCATTCGTTCAACGATCAATATGAAGGTACTCGTAGTTCTTGCTCTGGCTTTGGCCTGTGTCTCCGCTGGCATTGTGCCACCACAGGGTACCCCAGTGCATCCACGTGACTTGCCCGCCGTGGCCAGCATTGAGGGTCGCATTACCAATGGTAAGACCGCCTCAGAGGGTCAATTCCCCTACCAGGTGGGACTTAGCTTCACCAGCTCCAGCGGTGGATGGTGGTGCGGTGGTTCTATCATTGGCACCCAGTGGGTTCTGACCGCTGCTCACTGCACCAGCGGGTAAGTGTCACAACAATAGTCCATTTCCTAGATTGACTCCACTCCTCTCCTGCAGTGCCTCCTCTGTGACCATCTTCTATGGCTCGACCAACCGCAACGCCGCTAAGCTAACTCTGACCATCGGCAGCTCCGGTTTCCAGCAGCACTCCAGCTACAACTCGAACACGCTGGCCAACGATATCTCCCTGATCAAGACCTCCACGGTCAGCTTCACCACGTACATCAACAAGGTTCAACTGCCTGCCGTTGCCAGCAGCTACTCCACCTATGCCGGCCAGAAGGCTATCGCCTCCGGCTGGGGCAAAACCTCTGACTCCGCCTCCGGTGTAACGAACACCCTTATGTACCAGACCTTCGATGTCATCTCTGTGGCCACTTGCCAGTCCACTTATGGCTCCACTGTTGCCTCCAGCAAAGTCATCTGCATTGCCACGCCCAACAAGAGCTCCACCTGCAGCGGTGACTCTGGTGGCCCATTGGTATTGAGCAGCAATAGCAGACTGATCGGAGTCACCTCGTTCGTCTCCAGCTCTGGCTGTCAATCCGGAGCCCCAGCTGGCTTCACTCGTGTGACCAGCTACCTGGATTGGATTAAGACCAAGACCGGCATTTCCTACTAAACGCACTTTCTACCAATTGATTCGGAACTAATAAATTGCAAAATTAAAAAAAAAAAAGAAAAAGCTTTCGTCTTTTGATCTAGAACATTACCTTGTCTATGAATAATATGATAAGAATCGGAGAGATCAAGAAAGCTAAAGCGCAGAGCTTTTGTCTTGCGAAAAATGCAGAAAAGTATACTATGAAAACGATCCTACCAAACATGTCACTATTTAAAAAAAAAAACTCCTTATTATTGTGAATTCAACAATAATACGATCACTTTCTTATATGCTCTCTATTTATTTCCTATATATATTTGAAGATAGCTTAGTATTGAGAAAACTAACCATATCAAGTATATTAATTTAGATCACATATCATATAAAATGAAACGAATAGGAATGTAATCAATTCGATGAAGAAAATCAAGTATTTTACGCTTTAAGTGTATTTAAATGACGTCTCGGGCTTAACTATCAATAGAAGCTCGACAACTTCACAAAACTCTATAATGATGCGACTTGTAAGTAACCAAAATTGTTATTCAGAAATAGTTTAAGATAATCCACATTTTTACTTTCAGTTACACATCACTTTCTTGGGTCTTGTGGCCATCGCAGCTGGAAACCCTACATACCTGCCGGACGAAGGATATTATCGCCCTCCAGTATATGATGCTCCTCTTGTTTACATTAATCCTGTACAGAACCCTCAGCAGAACCCTGCTCCTCAGCAGAACCCTGCTCCTCAGCAGAACCCTGCTCCTCAGCAGAACCCTGCTCCTCAGCAGAACCCTGCTCCTCAGCAGAACCTTGCTCCTCAGCAGAACCCTGCTCCTCAGCAGAACCCTGCACCTCAACAGAACTCTGGCTCTCCGCCGTTCATTTATTATTATCCACCCAACTATATTCAAACATACCCTGTGCAGTATATCAAGTACCCAGCTCCTCCTCAGCAGAATCCTGTGTACCCCACCTTTGGGCCGAGAACTTTCACTGTACCAGACTACAACTGTTAGTCTCATAAAAAAGAAATCATTTCGAAAGTGTTCTTAAAACTTCGTAAATAAATATGAAATCGATAACGTGGCACTTACCATGTATATGTCGGGAATAACTGAAAAAATCAAAAATAGTTTTATTATAATACAATTATATAGAGTTTATGGTTGAAGTTTCGTAGAAATGCTGTGAAATATTTAAAAAGTAAAACCTTGTGAAACCGAAGCAATATCTCTCTCGTCTTTTGCCCAACAACACTATTACTTGTAAATAATATCATAAGAATCTGTGAGATTAAGCTCAGAGCTTTTGCTTTGCTTACAATGCAAAAAAGAATGCTATGAAAACTATAGAATCCCAACTACTTTTAAACCTTTTCTCTATCCCGTAACTCTACCCAAATATTCCACGATGATATAATAAGAAGATCTCTTAATTTTTATGCTCTTTACTTTATTTCAAATATCCTTTTTCTAGTAGGAGATGCCAGTGTGATCGCGAATCCAGTCCAAGTAGCTGGTGACACGAACCATACCCTTGGGAGCACCAGAAAGACAGCCAGCAGAGGAGCCAAAAGAGACAATTCCCACCTGGTAGTTGTGGTCGTGCAGGACCAGAGGGCCGCCAGAGTCACCGCTGCAGGTACCCTTCTTTTCGGGCGTGGGAATGCAAATCAGTTCCGATCCAAAGTTTCCGTAGTAGTTTTGGCATTCGGAATTCGAGCCAATCTGTACATCGACACAGTTCAGGTACTCAGTGACACCAGTATCATCGGAGGTCTTGCCCCATCCGGATACCAGAGCCCAGTAACTCTCATAGTTGTTGTTGTCGCCCAGAGAAGGCAGACGGACACGATCGACCAGAGACCAGAAATCAACATGAGGTGTACGAATCAGTGAGATATCACCGGATCCATGCTCAATGAAGTTACCACTACCGACAGTGTGAGTAAACTGAGCCTGGAAGCGCCATGTGGCACCATAGTAGATGGTCACCGATTCCATGCCGCTGGTGCAATGCTTGGCCGTCATAACCCACTCGTTGCCGATCACAGAACCACCGCACCAGGTGCCACCGCCATTCTTGCTGAATCCCAAGCCAACAATGTATGGCACTTTGCCTTCGTAGGCAGGATATCCATTGGTGATACGTCCCTCGATTCCTTGACCGACCGGCACATCCTTCCAGTAGACGCGCTCCTCAAAAGCCGTTGCGGCCGCAACGACCGCAAGTAACACCACAAACACCTTCATGTTGACCAAATATCAAAACCTAATAATACCTATTTGTTTTCTGCAAAGCTTATATACCCTGTTGATAATGCAAATTCCTGATAGGGCAGAGCGATTCCCGATAATTTACAACAGGAATGCATTTTATTTGACTGATTAGGTCTGTAGAATGTCTTGTAAATCATATAAGTAGTCTGATACAATATCTTTCAATAGATTATTATTGCAGCTTCTACAACATTTTGCGATTATTTTTTACACAGGAAATGTATTATTTTTCGCACAAGATAAGATTAATAGAGGGGGCAAATATGTTATGTTCAAACTTCATAATCATCATAATGTTGCTTCAACTCAATTAAAAATTTCCTAAAAAATCCCAAGAAATTGCTCAATGACTTGGGGTTATTGTGAATTCTTCATTTCACTTCTTGATAATTTGAAAGTTAAGATTAAAAAACAACACAAAAGAAGGGTTATTTCGAAGTTTTTATACCCTTACAGCTTTTGGCTGTAGTATTTGTTGACGAACAGACAGGCAGACAGATGGACAGACGGACGGATGGACAGACGGACATACAAACAGATAGACAGACGGACAGACAAACGTATAGACTGACAGACGGACAGACAGACGGACAGACAAACGTATAGACGGACAGACGGACAGACATACGGACAGACTGACAGACAAACGTATAGACGGACAGACGGACAGACAGTCGAACGGACAGACAGACGATGGACAGATAGACAGACGGACCGACAGATTGATAGACCGACAGGCGTATGGTCGAACTTAGAGATGAACGAGAGAGTCGGATTCTCCAATCCAAAAATCCAAAAAAATCTCCCCGACAGACTGCAGAGTCGGACAGGAGAAATGAACTGGAGAGACGGACTGGAAAGATGGAGACAGACAGACAAACAGACAGACAGACAAACAGACAGACTTGACGGATTGACCGACAAATTGATAGACAGACAGATTGATAGACAGACAGACTTATAGTCGAACCTAGAGACGGACGAGACAGTCGGATTGGAGAGACAGACTGGAGAGACGGACTAAAATGACGGACTTTTCTGTTGATGGTAATTCGAAGAATACTTTAAATAACTCTATACTTCATGGGTATCGATAACATCTCCTTATGTACAAACGTTGCAAAAGGGCATTCAAGTCCATAAACAACTCAATACTTTATAAGCTTTATTATTATATAAAAAATAATTTAAAATAACCCAGAAAAAAACAAACATTCAAACAATCGTTAAAATCTATAACTAAAATATAATCAAACGTTCACCCCGTGAATAATCTATTTACCTGACAATAGCTGTTGCTAAGAACTTGACTTAAATAGCGCAACGAAAGTTTTAATATATAAAATACGTAGCATCAGTTCAAAGACAAATTCTATTGATATCGTTTTTGTAGATCCCAAGAACCCTAGACCCAAATGGATGAAACAGAAAAAATTACTATTTTCTTTTAAAACTTTTTATTTATTGCTGAAATCTCATTTTAGTAGGAGATGCCAGTGTTGTCACGGATCCAGTCCAAGTGGTAGGTGACACGAGCGAAGCCAGATGGTCCACCAGATTGGCAACCAGCAGCGGGCACGAAGTTGGTAACACCGACCAGTTTGTTGCCATTGTGTGTAACCAATGGGCCACCAGAGTCACCCTGGCAGGTGGATTTGCCGTCAGTAACGCGCACACAGATGATCTTGTCCTGGATCAAGCCAGTGCCGTAGTAGTTGGCACACTCAGAGTTGTGGATGATCTGCAGGTCGACGCACTGGAGCCAGTCGGGCAGTGGGCTACCATCGTAGGTGCCACCCCAGCCGCAGGCAACAGCCCAGTTCTCGTTGTAGTCGTTGTAACGGTCGTTGTAGCTGGGCAGCTCAACCTTGTTGACCATGCTCCAGAAGTCAACATGGGGGATACGGATCAGAGCAATATCGGCAGAGTTGTGGTTGATGAAGTCGTTGCGGCTAACCCAGTGAGTGTACTGGGCGTTGGTGCGCCATGTGGCACCGAAGTAGACGGTGACAGACTCAGCAGAGCCGGAGCAGTGCTCAGCAGTGAGAACCCAGGTGTTACCAATGATGGAACCACCGCACCACCAGCCACCGCCGTTGCCGCTGAAGCCCAGACCAACGGTGTAGGGTGCCTTGCCCTCGTATGCTGGGTAGCCGTTGGTGATGCGGCCAGTGATGGAGGATTTTGGCAGATCCTTGGGGTGGATCATGCCATTGGATGGGGCAGCCGAAGCGGCGGCGATGGCCAAAGCCAGAAACGTAATGAATACCTTCATGTTGTACAGACAACTTGTGTAAACTTGGGTAAATACAGGCTGCTTTTATAGTAATCAATGGGTGGGTACTATTCAAATAATCTTGAAATATAATATAAATTATAAACATTATCTTTACAACCTAAAAGTATAGCTGGAATCGTAAATCTGTGTTTCAAAACAGTTAATTAGATTGCACTCGAACTCTGTGCTTGTCCATATGCCAAAGATTAGATACACTTGCCAAAATGTGAATCCAAAATGAGTGCAAAAGACAAAAAGGAAAATCTTTTTCAGGGAATGAAATGATAACTATACTGATTCTTGACTTATCTTAAACAAATAATTGTACACTTTGTAAGTTTTGCTATCTTCAGTCTGTAGGGAAGGGTATTAGCAAGCTGTGTATATTCTACTTGAATGATTCTTCTTATCATTAACAACAACGCATATCATATGATAAGCCATCGGGGTGGGCTCTCAAGTTTTTGCATAGAATAATATCAAGAACCAATAAATTAAATTAACTTGAGTAGCTTTTAATATCAATTAGACATTTTAGTTGTCTCGCTCTTGTGCCGTAGCACTCACTTTATCTCTCTCTCTCTCTCTCTCTCTATCTTTGTCTTTGTTTCACTGTTTGTCTCACTTTGTTTGTTTCCGTTTTCTCTGCCTACAGCTTGCTCTGCATCTCTCAAACAAGTGTTGGAAATGAGGGAAAAAGACTTACCGAATTTTTTTTTATAGATTGTGTTTTACCTTCTCAGAAATAGGAAACTAAGTCAAGCAGTCCGGGGTAAATCTTGGATTTCATCAGAAAAACTAAATCTACCTCAGCAGTGATATAAAATGAAGATCATAGATTTTCTAGCATAGATTAAACAAATATAATATAATAATAAAATTTAACAAAAATTATATATATAATATAATATAAATTTATATTATTTGTTTTAGGATAATTACTGGATACTTTTAAAATCATCATAAATATTATTATAATAATATAACTAGACAGTTTCCCAATCTTCCCATAATACAAAACTGTTGAGGCGAACAATATAAATAAAACCCATAGAATCTTCGTTTAATGTTCCATTTTATTGATCACAATGAAAGATAACTCAGTAGTAGGCAATGCCAGTAATATCACGAATCCAGTCCAAGTGGTAGGTAACACGCTGGAAACCAGATGGATGACCCGACTGGCAACCGGCTGAGGACACCCAATTGGTGACACCGATCAGCTTCTTGCCATCATGGGAGACTAGTGGACCACCAGAATCACCGCTACATGTGGATTTTCCCTCGGGAGTACGCACACAGATTATATTATCGCGCACCGTACCAGAGCCATAAGTTTGCTGGCACTCAGAGTTGGTCATAACCTGCAAGTCGACGCACTGCATCCAGTCGGGTAGATCACTGCCATCATAGATCTTGCCCCAACCGCAAGCAAAGGACCACCAACCGTTGTAATCATTGTATCGCTCGCCGTAGCTGGGCAGCTCCACCTTGTTGACCATGTGCCAGAAGTCCACATGGGGAATGCGTATCAGAGCAATGTCATCGTAGTCATGGTTGATGATGTCGTGGGCACCAACCCAATGGGTGAACTGAGCATTGGTGCGATGTGTGGCACCATAGTGCACTGTGACGTAGTCCACACCTCTGGTACAGTGCTCCGCAGTCAGAACCCATGTGTGACCAATGATGGAACCACCGCACCACGAGTAACCGCCGTTCTTCACCAGGCTCAGACCAACGGTGTAGGGGGCCAAGCCTTCATAGGCTGGATAACCATTGGTTATTCTTCCCTCGACTCTGCTGATCTTTGGCAAGTCTTTGAGATTTACTGTAGTCGGAGCTGGAGGAGCCGCAGTGGCGACAGCAATGGCCAAGGCCAAAAAAGTTACGAACACTTTCATTTTAGTTGAATAACTAGACCTTTCTCCCAATCCTGACGAGCTTTTATTTCATTTCGATTCCTGATTTTGGAATTTGTAATATACGACATTGTATAAAGTAACCCGATAATAAGTACGACCCCCCACGTTCTTTAAAAAAAAGCCCACATACGTGATTTTCAATATAATCTTGCTAAAAGACTATGAAATACCCTGTACGAAACATAATGAGATAATATTGTTAACAGATTTGTCAATATTTCAAAATATTAAAATGAAATCTTCATCAAATCTGAAATAAAATTGCTTAACATTTTCGCACCTTACAAACTACTTCAAAACAGCTTTATTTGCATTTAACCTAAATTTTCTATAAAACACCCCAGTCATTCAATGATTCTTTAGATCTGATAAGGATGTTTATGAAAATTAAACAATTTAGAAAGTGTGACTAAATCACAATTATCTATGAGAGTTTTATTGACCATGGAAATGATTTATGCGATACTCAAAAATCAGATAAGAAAAGAATACATGTATTTTCCAAGGGACCCCGAAAATATAAAAGGTGTTGAGATCTCACAGTAAGGCACAAGTTGCTCACACAACATGAAGGTGTTTCTAACAATTCTGGCTCTGGCTGTTGCCTCCGCTTCAGCCTTTGAGGAGGTGGTCCACCCCAAGGACCTCTCCAAGGTTAGCAAGATCAGCAGCCGTATTACCAACGGTTACCCAGCCTATGAGGGCAAGGCCCCCTACACCGTCGGTCTTGGATTCAGCGGTGGCTGGTGGTGCGGTGGTTCCATCATTGGAAACACCTGGGTTCTGACCGCAAGTCACTGCACTGGCAGCGATGTGACCGTCTACTTCGGAGCTACCTGGCGCACCAATGCCCAGTACACCCACTGGGTCAGCCAGAGCAACATTATTAACCACTGGGTCGATGACATTGCTCTGATCCGTATCCCCCATGTCGACTTCTGGAGCATGGTCAACAAGGTTGAGATTCCCAGCTACAACGACCGTTACAACGACTTCAACAACCAATGGGCTGTTGCCTGCGGCTGGGGCGGTACCTACGATGGTAGCCCACTCCCCGACTGGCTCCAGTGCGTCGATCTGCAGGTTATCTCCAACGATGAGTGCAAGCGTTACTACGGTGATGTGACTGTCAACACCAACATCATCTGTGTGGCTACTCCCAACGGCAAGTCCACCTGCGGTGGTGACTCTGGTGGCCCATTGGTCTCCCACGACGGCAACAAACTGATCGGTGTTACCAACTGGGTATCTGGTGCCGGTTGCCAATCTGGTCACCCATCTGGCTTCCAGCGTGTCACCCACCATCTGGACTGGATCCGCGACAACACTGGAATTTCTTACTAAAAATCTTAATTTCCAGTAATGATTTAAATAAAGAATTTAAAACGAATATATCAGTACTTTTTTTTTATAGGTGTTAAAAGTGGAAATAAATCCGTGTGATGCCGGATCATGTGAAACTTATGAACGAGCCCACAACATAGAAATTGGCTATTACTACGCACCACCACATTAGTACAGATCCGTCTCTGAGTTAGTAAAAGTCTTTAATCTCTAGAGACTCAAAATATGCATATAGAATAAATTGTCTCCAAATTAAGCCGTTAAAGATAAAATACGGAATTTATTAAACAAATTAAGGACTTGCAAAGAGACAATCAGCTGGCTTAAATAAACTATCGTTTTACTAAGAAGCCAACTAGGATTATCAGTATTTATCGCAAACATATTATACATTCCCATCGAAGACGTTTTCACCTCCACGCTGCTTGAACTAGTTGGGAATTCTAGTGGCAATCATCCGCATTCATCGCAAACTTACTTGGCGAACGATGACGGCTTCATCTTCACGCAACTTAAACTTGTTGAGAATTCTAGTGGCGGCGAGAAAAATAATGCGATTCAATGACCAAGCTCGTCCGTTTTGTGTTTGGAATTGTACTGCATAGAGCACTTTTACGAGAATTCGTAATATAGTTGATCTCAAGTTAACTTAAGTTTTAATTAAATACGATTTTTTTATTTTTAAGCTAAAACAAATAAATGAATATTAAAATTTATAAAAATAAAATAATAATAATTGGGACTTGAACCCGGGTCTCTTGGTTTGCACTCCGCCACTCTAACCAATCGACTACAATTACATTTGCGCAATCTTCGGAAAATTTGCTCTATTAATCTTAAATTGATATATAATTTACTTCTAAGTCAGCAGACAAAATTGAAGAATCATTATAAGGAGTAATGTCAAGCTATAAGGGTTGGGATACATTGGGAAACTATTAAATTTCTTTATATAGTATTCACACATTTTGGGGCAATGCTGAGAAATATATTGCAAATTCTATTTTTAGTGTGTTCATACAGAAAACTAGTAAGCCTTAAAAGCGACGGATGTCTGAATATCCAACAAAAAGTTTGATGGGTTGTTGGCATTAAACAACGAAGAACCTTCTACGGAAAAATCAGATATTACCGTATCATCGTTGCAAGCTTTTGCTAAAAGATAAAGGGTTACAGTACAAAGGCTCGACAATTTAAGTACAACATTTGAGCAATTTTAAAAAGTTGCTTAAATCAAAATTATCTGTGAGAGTTTTATTGACCCTGAGAATGATTTATGCAACACTACAAAATTAGATAAGATACGCGTATTTTCCAAGGGCTCCCGCAGGTATAAAAGGTCTTGAGATCTCACAGTAAGGCACAAGTTGCTCACACAACATGAAGGTATTCCTTACTGTTCTGGCTCTGGCTATTGCCTCCGCTTCTGCCTTTGAGGAGGTGGTCCACCCCAAGGACCTCTCCAAGGTTAGCAAGATCAGCAGCCGTATTACCAACGGCTACCCAGCCTACGAGGGCAAGGCTCCCTACACCGTCGGTCTCGGTTTCAGCGGTGGCTGGTGGTGCGGTGGTTCCATCATTGGAAACACCTGGGTTCTGACCGCCAGTCACTGCACTGGCAGCGATGTGACCGTCTACTTCGGAGCTACCTGGCGCACCAACGCCCAGTACACCCACTGGGTCAGCCAGAGCAACATCATTAACCACTGGGTCGATGATATTGCTCTGATCCGTATCCCCCATGTCGACTTCTGGAGCATGGTCAACAAGGTTGAGATTCCCAGCTACAACGACCGTTACAACGACTTCAACAACCAATGGGCTGTTGCCTGCGGCTGGGGCGGTACCTACGATGGTAGCCCACTCCCCGACTGGCTCCAGTGCGTCGATCTGCAGGTTATCTCCAACGATGAGTGCAAGCGTTACTACGGCGATGTGACCGTCAACACCAACATCATCTGTGTTGCCACTCCCGATGGCAAGTCCACCTGCGGTGGTGACTCTGGTGGCCCATTGGTCTCCCACGACGGCAACAAACTGATTGGTGTTACCAACTGGGTATCTGGTGCCGGTTGCCAATCTGGTCACCCATCTGGCTTCCAGCGTGTCACCCACCATCTGGACTGGATCCGCGACAACACCGGAATTTCGTACTAAACATCTTAAGTTTCAATTATGTCATAAATAAAGCATTTACAACTTTAACATCCGATTTATTACTTTATATTATATTATATTTTATTACCTTATATTGACACTTCACATTTTTAAATATATAAAGGCCATTTTTAATTGATTTGATAATGAAATATCAATTGAAGTATAGTAGGATGACTATCAACACTTTGAATTATTTCCAAGTATTTAGTATGTTGTTAGCTCACTTTTTTCAATATGCGAATTGGTCATTGTTTTTTTTTGTACTTCGCGCCACTGGAATTCTCAACAAGTTCAAGCAGCGCGGGGATCAAGTAAGTTAGCGATGAATGCAGTTGATTACCACTAGAATTCTCAACTAGTTCAAGCCCGTGGAGATTTTGTCTTCTGACAATTGTTCTTGTTGTGTTTGGCAAAAAGTGTATGTCGGCAAGTAAAGCTATCAACCCTGTAATCCCACTGACCTCGAATAAGCTAGCTTTTTAATTAATATATAAGAGGTCAAAACCCATATCTAAAAAAAAAAAGTTTTGTCCTGACCAGAATAAGGACCCGCACGACAGAAAGTTCGTCCAAGCTACAACTACAAATAAAAATGAACCTTGGTCTAGTTAATCTAATAAATAACATACTGCAAGACAGTAATTGGGAGGTGCCTTGAATATTTTCCATATTTATAGTCTGACCTTAAAGAAATCATGTATGTATATGATAACTTGACTGCAGTAATTGTTAAAATGACATATAAAATAGTAAATAACGAAAGAAAGTTCTGCTTTTTAAAGGAATGCTTTATTTAGACCATAAATGAATATTATGATTTTTAGTAAGAAATTCCAGTGTTGTCGCGGATCCAGTCCAGGTGGTGGGTGACACGCTGGAAGCCAGATGGGTGACCAGATTGGCAACCGGCACCAGATACCCAGTTGGTAACACCGATCAGTTTGTTGCCGTCGTGGGAAACCAATGGGCCACCAGAGTCACCACTGCAGGTAGACTTGCCATCGGGAGTAGCCACACAGATGATGTTGGTGTTGACAGTCACATCGCCGTAGGTGCGCTTGCACTCATCGTTGGAGATGACCTGCAAGTCAACGCACTGCATCCAGTCGGGTTGGTTTCCATCGGCAGTACGACCCCAGCCGCAGGCAACAGCCCATTGGTTGTTGTAGTCGTTGTAACGGTCGTTGTAGCTGGGCAGCTCAACCTTGTTGACCATGCTCCAGAAGTCGACATGGGGGATACGGATCAGAGCAATGTCATCAACCCAGTGATCGATGATGTTGCTTGAGCTGACCCAGTGGGTGTACTGAGCGTTGGTGCGCCAGGTAGCTCCGAAGTAGACGGTCACATCGCTGCCAGTGCAGTGCTTGGCGGTGAGAACCCAGGTGTTTCCAATGATGGAACCACCGCACCACCAGCCACCGCTGAATCCAAGACCGACGGTGTAGGGAGCCTTGCCCTCGTAGGCTGGGTAGCCGTTGGTAATACGGCTGCTGATCTTGCCGTCCTTGGGGAGGTCCCTAGGGTGGACCACCGTCTCGTAGGCCGAAGCGGAGGCAACAGCCAGAGCCAAAAGAGTAATGAACACCTTCATGTTGTGTGAGCAACTTATGCTTCACTGTGGTTTCTCAAACCCTTTTATACTAACGGGCGTCGGTGGGAAGTACGAATATTATTTGATTTTAAAGAGTCTCATAAATAATTCATACACATGCACAATAAAACCCTCATAGATAACTGTGATTTAGGCATGGAATACATCATCATATACCTTTAAGTTAATAAATGAAAAAGTGATTCAAATAACTACACACTGACCGTCTGTATTGATTAAACTATCACTAAATTTTATTATCATTATCAATATATAAAGGAGAGCACTACACGACCAAGTCTATATAAAAATATTTATATTTTGCAATACAATTTCTAAGTGAAATATACCTGCCCGACCTAATCAAGACGACATAGATCGTTGCAGGGTCTTCCGTATCACAAATAATGGTATGTCCAAATATCTTTTTACACATGCACTGCAAGTCAGTCGATAAGACACCAAGACTGCCTTATTATATGTATTTTGTACTGTCTCATTAAACACTAAACGGTTATATTTTCGGAAAACCTTCCATTACCAGGTCATTCGGTTTTTCATTCTAATAATTGACGGATAGGTCTTGCTTTCTCACGCCGATACACATTTTCAGGGATGTATGATATTATTCAAATTTTAAAGATAAGTCCATACAATAGTAATTTAACTAAATGCCATTATATATAATATTTAATATGCCTCTTATAAATCGAATTATAAGCTGTTGTTATTATTTTTTAAATATAAATAAAATTTGATTGAGTATCGTTTTATAACCAGTAATCTTCTGATAAAATTTGTTTACTCTACCTTTAATAATAGTAAAGATCTGAGTGTTCAAACAGACATATAGCTATAATTTTACCCAAATTTTATACGATTCTTGTACGAAAGATGGATTTTACTATGGATTTTCTAAGAATTTTTGTTAATAATAAACTATTTCCAATGAAGAAAACTTTAATACATAAGATTTTTCTTTTTGCTTTATTCAGTAGATCATAACCAAAGGTTTTTAGTATGAAATTCCGGTGTTGTCGCGGATCCAGTCCAAGTGGTGGGTGACACGCTGGAAGCCAGCTGGGGCACCAGATTGGCAACCGGCAGCCGATCCGAAGTTGGTGACACCGATCAGTTTGTTGCCGTCGTGGGAGACCAATGGGCCACCAGAGTCGCCACCGCAGGTGGACTTGCCGTTGGGAGTAGCCACACAGATGATGTTGGTGTTGACAGTCACATCACCGTAGGTGCGCTTGCATTCATCGTTGGAGATGACCTGCAGATCGACGCACTGGAGCCAGTCGGGAAGTGGGCTACCATCGTAGGTACCGCCCCAGCCGCAGGCAACAGCCCATTGGTTGTTGAAGTCGTTGTAACGGTCGTTGTAGCTGGGAATCTCAACCTTGTTGACCATGCTCCAGAAGTCGACATGGGGGATACGGATCAGAGCAATGTCATCGACCCAGTGGTTAATGATGTTGCTCTGGCTGACCCAGTGGGTGTACTGGGCGTTGGTGCGCCAGGTAGCTCCGAAGTAGACGGTCACATCGCTGCCAGTGCAGTGACTTGCGGTCAGAACCCAGGTGTTCCCAATGATGGAACCACCGCACCACCAACCACCGCTGAATCCAAGACCGACGGTGTAGGGAGCCTTGCCCTCGTAGGCTGGGTAACCGTTGGTAATACGGCTGCTGATCTTGCCAACCTTAAAGAAGTCCTTAGGGTGGACCGCCTCGTCGAAGGCAGATGCGGAGGCAACAGCCAGAACCAGAATAGTTATGAACACTTTCATATTGCAAGTTGAAGTTATTTTCTTGTGCAAAATCCTGGGTATTTATACCAAAAGGCCGCAAATACTATATACATTACCTATACTATACATTACCACGAAATGCATAGAGATAGTGACTCTAACATAAATTATAAGATTCGTACAAGTGCAAAGAGCGATAAGTAATCTATTTTGATCTTAACTCTATAATTCCAAAGTGCATTTGAACATATTTTCGTGGTTCTGAAGTAGTGTTTCTTAATACACTAAGTAATTTAACAGATCAACATATTTACTTGTATGAATAAAAATAATAGTTACACCTTATATACCATTTGTAATGTGAAAATAATTCATATAAGAGTTTTGATGAGTATTTGCATTCATAAGCAGTTAAACGAGCTTTGTAAATTATTTAAAATGGTATAAGCTAATAATAATTCCGATAATGAGAAATGAGTTTAAATAATCAATGTATTTAAATATGGTTGCAGGGATTCATGTAGTCGGTTTCGATGTGTCTGATTTGATAACTAGCCAAAGCGTTAAAACATGAATGAACATAATCGAGTACAATAGTTAGATTGCTTTGTCATCCCATGGTGCTATCAGTATTTATTACTTCCTTTCGCTCCAGTACCTTTAACTGATCAGGTTTTCAAAATATTTACAATATTCAAATGATAAGAAAACATAATTATCAATGAATCAAAAAAGCGCTAGAACCATAAAGAAGCCATAAGCGTGGACGTTAAGATTGTATTATACCCGCTACTCATAGAGTAGAATGGTATTTGCACTTCGTGTCAATCGAATATTTTACGTAATTGGCAGAAGTTTATAAATATATATATATATATATATATTCCTGATCAGAATCAAAATTCGGGTTGATGTACTTTTGTCTATCTGTAGAATAAGGTAGATCTCAAAGATAGATTCCAATCAAACATAATTTCAAAGGTAGTGATTTCTAGTAAGGATCGTATAATAAACATACAATTTATTCGAAAGATAATGATATTAGGCAAACAGGTGGGAAGCGGGTGTAGAACAGTCAAGCAGTCTCGAATGTAGCTTTCTTTCATATCATTATTATCAAATATTGCAAACAAATTTGATACGAAGAGAAGGAGACCTCTCTGCGCCTATAAAGCATATGAGTATATATTAAGATACATATTATAAAAAAAAAAAATAAAATATTATTAATATTAAATAAAACTTTAGTTAACTTTAAGTCAATATCGGCTCAAATGTTCAATTGTTTTATCGTATCCAAGTATCCAACTTAGATCATCATCATTCGTCGCTTACTCACTTGGTGATCGCTGACGGTATTCATCTCGACGCTGCTAGAACCTGTTGGGAATTCTAGCAGCATCAAAGGAAAAACCATTGCAATGGCCAATCTCGATTGTTTGTTACATATACTGAAAATCCATGTGCTTATGCAATCAAAACTTAACTGTAGCTATTTTTATATCTTTCTTTAAAGTTTTGAAAAATATATTATAAAATAATAATAAAAAAAAGAGAATTTAATGCTTTTTCTTTTAATTGCTTTATTCAGTAGATCATAACCAAAGGTTTTTAGTATGAAATTCCGGTGTTGTCGCGGATCCAGTCCAGGTGGTGAGTGACACGCTGGAAGCCAGATGGGTGACCAGATTGGCAACCGGCACCAGATACCCAGTTGGTAACACCGATCAGTTTGTTGCCGTCGTGGGAGACCAATGGGCCACCAGAGTCACCACCGCAGGTGGACTTGCCATCGGGAGTGGCAACACAGATGATGTTGGTGTTGACAGTCACATCGCCGTAGTAACGCTTGCACTCATCGTTGGAGATGACCTGCAGATCGACGCACTGGAGCCAGTCGGGGAGTGGGCTACCATCGTAGGTACCGCCCCAGCCGCAGGCAACAGCCCATTGGTTGTTGAAGTCGTTGTAACGGTCGTTGTAGCTGGGAATCTCAACCTTGTTGACCATGCTCCAGAAGTCGACATGGGGGATACGGATCAGAGCAATGTCATCGACCCAGTGGTTAATGATGTTGCTCTGGCTGACCCAGTGGGTGTACTGGGCATTGGTGCGCCAGGTAGCTCCGAAGTAGACGGTCACATCGCTGCCAGTGCAGTGACTGGCGGTCAGAACCCAGGTGTTTCCAATGATGGAACCACCGCACCACCAACCACCGCTGAATCCAAGACCGACGGTGTAGGGAGCCTTGCCCTCGTAGGCTGGGTAGCCGTTGGTAATACGGCTGCTGATCTTGCTAACCTTGGAGAGGTCCTTGGGGTGGACCACCTCCTCAAAGGCAGAAGCGGAGGCAACAGCCAGAACCAGAATAGTTATGAACACTTTCATATTGCAAGTTGAAGTTATTTCTTAGTCCAAAACCGTTGATATTTATACCAAAAAACCGAAAGTAATTTCATACATAATCAAGAAATGCATGGAGTCATGTTCATGACATAAATTTTCAGATTTTTATAAATGCAGATATCGATAAGTAATCTATTTTAGTATCAACTCCATTGCGCACAAATGCATTTAAATATTTTGTATGGTTCAGGAGACAGTATGAATAAACATTATGTTTATACCCAGAGCCGTAGCTAGAGCCCTAGGGGGGCCTGAGACAACAAGTAACTTTAGGGCCCCTATGGGGGTACTTAAATCGAGCAAGAGGGTAGAATGGAAGACATATGAAAGGAGCAAATTTTTAGAGCAATCTAGAGGCCAAATATAGGATAAAATGTGGAAAACCCATACTTTATATTATGCCAAGTGATGTTTAGCATTTGCACACTCAAGTACACTCAAAATACGTTAAACAAAAGTTGTTTACAGTATTATTTTAGTATAACTTTATAAGTGTTGAAAGTTTTTCAAGTTTGTATAGTTACTAGACAGCTTTAAAGTATTTGCTATACTCTAGATCTACAATTGGTCGACAAATAAAATATATTTAGATAGCCCCAAGTGCATTTTAAATTGAATTCTTGAACCACCTAGAAACAACTACAGAAAAGAAGGTAAACCTTAGCGAGATTGTATTTATTTAAAATTTTATTAGCTGATATTAATTAGTTATTTAGTTTAAATAAATGGTGAATCAGATTAAAATATAATCTTAATTAAAATAAAATGAAGGGATTCATTTAGTCGATTTTGATAAGTCTACATTGATAATTTGCCAAAACGTAAAAACATGAATGAACATATTCTCGTACGATCGCAAGCGTATTTTCCCAAATATTGTCATTATCAGTATTTATAACTTCCTTTTGATCAGTACCTTTAAGTGATCATGTTTTCAAAATATTTACCGTATGAAAATGATAAGAGCAAATAATAGTTAAAAAATCAACAAAATAATTAGGCTTTTAAAATTTGTTGTTTTTTTAGCATGAATCTTAAAATTTTGTCGTAGTACTCAACAAAGTAACGTACACTGATAACCCTAATTTATTTACTTAGATAACAATTATACAAATTAACGTACGTACGTAGCGCATGTCTATGATAAGATACCATCTGATTTGCATCGAAATCAATACTTGATCAAGGTTCTTCGACTTTCATACATATTTGTGCCGGGTTCAAATCAAAGAAGAAGAACCCCAATAAAACTATTTATTCTATCGCCAAAAATAGTGAATAATATGAGCCCACCTTTCTTATCACTCAGACTAGGATTAATAGAAATAATAAAGACAATTTATTAGTTGCGATTGCAACCTCAAGCCCTCAAGTGGTGCCCGATAAGTCCAATTCTATAAAAACACTGAAAACGAGAGAAACGCCACAAGTTGCATTTCTAAAATGAAACTGTTCGTATTCCTGACTCTGGCTGTAGCCGCAGCCACAGCTGTGCCCACCGGGCTGAACAAGCCCCTCCGTGTGATGGACATGCCCAAGGGTAACATCGAGGGTCGCATCACTAACGGCTACCCAGCCTATGAGGGCAAGATTCCCTACATTGTTGGCCTGAGCTTCGACGGAGGTTGGTGGTGCGGTGGCTCCATCATTGGCAACACCTGGGTCCTCACTGCCGGTCACTGCATCAATGATGGTTCCGGTGTGAGAATCTACTTCGGTGCCAGCCACCGCCACCAGGCTCAATACACCCACTGGGTCAGTGGCAATGATCAAATCCGTCACCCCAACTACAACGATGTGCTGAACAACGACATTGCTCTGATCCGTACTCCCCATGTCGACTTCTGGTCCTTGGTCAACAAGGTTGAGCTGCCCAGTTACAACGATCGTTACAACAGCTACAACGGTTGGTGGGCTGTTGCCTCCGGTTGGGGACGCACCTACAACGAAGGCGGCATGCACGACTACCTTAACTGCGTCGACGTTCAGATCATCAGCAACGATGAGTGCCGCAATGTCTATGGTGGTAGCTACGTCATTGATAACACTATCTGCATTAGCACCTCCGGTGGCCAATCCACCTGCAGTGGCGACTCTGGTGGTCCCCTGGTCACACACGATGGCAACCGCATTGTGGGTATCACCTCCTTCGGTCACTGGGATGGCTGCACTGCTAGCCAGCCTGCTGGCTTCACCCGTGTCACTGGATACCTGGACTGGATCCGCGACAACACTGGCATCTCTTACTAATTTAATATGCCTAAATAAATGGATTTAAAAACTAAAATGTCGTGTTATAAGATTCTTTTAAATGTATTCGAGAACTTAAGACTTTAATAGTTTGAAGTAGAAACGCTTGGAAATGTTTTACCTATAATCTATTATAATACCCGCTCACGTATCTAGCTCTATATAGTGCTGATAACAAATTTACTACAAAGTAAAAAAAATCTGAAAGTTCCACTTGAAAGTCCACTCAATCAGTGTATAATATAGTACATTTCTAGAATGTTGATAAGAAGTACAGTTTTGTTTGCACTACCTTAGGGTTGTCGCTATAGAAGCGCCAACTTAATACTAAAACTAGGAGTACAACATAGGCTTATCGTTTCTCGCTCGCATATTTACATGACCTGATTACAGCGTGGACCATACCAGAGATAGAGGTGCTGCTCGTCATCTTCCTACACTTCCTCAAGGGTTTCTAACCTCACTTTCAACCCTATGCCATTTTGTTTTCGTAGTATTCTTTTAGGCGATATTTTATATTCATCTTAAAAGTAGACTTTGTCTGATTAAGAACTGGTATAAAAACCACTTATGTACAAAATTATTAATATAATTAGGTATCGTTTAAAATTAAAAGAATTGTTTAGTACTTATTTTGACCTCAGCAATTGAAATAAAAAACTACCGATTTACAAATTTCAAAAAAAAAAAATTGTGTTAAAAAATTCATAAATTACCTAAATTTTCAAAATATCGAAAAATTTCAAAAAAGCCATTGTGCTATTTTTTAAATGTAGAATCACTCAGTTCGTGAAAACATAAACAAATTGTCATTCCGCGTGAAAATCGTTTGATTTTTAAGAAAGTTACGACCGGTGTAAAATGAGGATACCAGGTCTGTTGAGGGTGGTACATGTCTAATTTTTTGACCATTTCGACATGAATTTTGGGCCAAAATTAATTATCGTTTAAAATCGATTTGAATAATTGTTTAGTACTAATTTTAACCTCCGCAATCGATTAAAATTAAAAACTACTGATTTAAAATTTTGAAAAAAATTTTTTTTTTGAAAAATCATAGGGGGGACCCTTACCTAAATTTTCAAAATATCAAAAAATTTCAAAAAATCCATTTTGCTATTTTTAAATGTAGAATCACTCAGTACGTGAAAACATTAACAAAATGTCATTCCGCGTGAAAATCGTTTGATTTTTAAGAAAGTTACGACCGGTGTGAAATGAGGGTATCAGGCCTGTTGAGTGTGGTACATGTCTAATTTTTTGCCCATTTCGACATGAATTTTGGGCCAAAATTAAGTATCGTTTAAAATCGAGTTGAATAATTGTTTAGTACTAATTTTAACCTCCGCAATCGATTAAAATTAAAAACTACTGATTTAAAATTTTGAAAAAAAAAATTTTTTTGAAAAATCATAGGGGGGACCCTTACCTAAATTTTCAAAATATCAAAAAATTTCAAGACATCCATTTTGCTATTTTTAAATGTAGATCACTCAGTACGTGAAAACATTAACAAAATGTCATTCCGCGTGAAAATCGTTTGATTTTTAAGAAAGTTACGACCGGCGTAAAATGAGGGTACCAGGCCTATTGAGGGTGGTACATGTCTAATTTTTTGACCATTTCGACATGAATTTTGGGCCAAAATTAAGTATCGTTTAAAATCGATTTGAATAATTGTTTAGTGTTTAGTTTTACCTCCGCAATCGATTAAAATTAAAAACTACCGATTTAAAATTTTGAAAAAAAAAATGTTTTTGAAAAATCATAGGTGGGACCCTTACCTAAATTTTCAAAATATCAAAAAATTTCAAAAAATCCATTTTGCTATTTTTAAATGTAGAATCACTCAGTACGTGAAAACATTAACAAAATGTCATTCCGCGTGAAAATCGTTTGATTTTTAAGAAAGTTACGACCGGTGTGAAATGAGGGTATCAGGCCTGTTGAGTGTGGTACATGT
Organism: Zaprionus kolodkinae; assembly: GCA_018901885.1. NCBI lineage: Eukaryota > Metazoa > Arthropoda > Insecta > Diptera > Drosophilidae > Zaprionus > Zaprionus kolodkinae. The sequence continues at coordinate 410,525 of JAEIFM010000414.1, read as the reverse complement.
CTAATTTTTTGCCCATTTCGACATGAATTTTGGGCCAAAATTAAGTATCGTTTAAAATCGATTTGAATAATTGTTTAGTACTAATTTTAACCTCCGCAATCGATTAAAATTAAAAACTACCGATTTAAAATTTTGAAAAAAAAAATTTTTTTGAAAAATCATAGGGGGGACCCTTACCTAAATTTTCAAAATATCAAAAAATTTCAAAACATCCATTTTGCTATTTTTAAATGTAGAATCACTCAGTTCGTGGAAGCATACACAAAATGACATTCCGCGTGAAAATCGTTTGATTGTTAAGAAAGTGACGATCGTAAATAGTGTGACATGGACACCCATGGCTCGATCGACTCGACTAGTATTCCTGAGCAAGAGTATATGTATACACTTTATGGGGTCTACCACGCCTTCTTATGGCTGTGACATACATTTGCACAAATTTAGTATACCCCTTTTTGACTATTATCAATGATTGAAGAGTATACAAAAAGATTTATATATGAAGTATTATAGTAATCAAAGAAAAGAAATCGGAAATTAAATACAATATAATCTACAACAAAAACATAATGATTTATTCCAATGATCTACAACTTTGTCAGCCTATTGCTTTATCAATATTTATAGCTTCCTTCGGTCCAGTTCCTCTAGATTCAATCGCAAGTCTCATGAGATTCTGTCACATAGAATGATTTAATGAAACCTATAGTTGAATAATTCCATTTGCTTGTATTATATTGATTAATTTTAGGGGAGGGCCTGTAGCAAACTCTTTTACAGGAAGTTTCAGTCTATCAATCAACAAACCGTCTTGCTAAAAATATATGATCTACAATTGCATTGCACATCGATAAGCTCAATGCAAATCTTGTATAAATACGTGGAAAACTGGCAAGAAGTCATTAGTTTCAATTCGAAAATGAAGTTGTTCGTATTCCTGACTCTGGCTATAGCCGCAGCAACCGCTGTGCCCACCGGGCTCAAGACGCCCCTCCGTGTGATGGACATGCCCAAGGGTAACATCGAGGGTCGCATCACTAACGGCTACCCAGCCTATGAGGGCAAGATTCCCTACATTGTTGGCCTGAACTTCGATGGAGGTTGGTGGTGCGGTGGCTCCATCATTGGTCACAACTGGGTTATGACCGCTGCTCACTGCATCAACGATGGTTCCGGTGTGACAATTATCTACGGTGCCAGCTTCCACTACCAGGCTCAGTACACCCACTGGGTCAGTGGCAATGACCAAATCCGTCACCCCAACTATCAAGATTATTTGAACAACGACATTGCTCTGATCCGTACTCCCCATGTGGACTTCTGGTCCTTGGTGAACAAGGTTGAGCTGCCCAGCTACAACGATCGTTACAACAGCTACAACGGTTGGTGGGCTGTTGCCTCCGGCTGGGGACTTACTTCGAACGATGGTGGCCTACACGATTACCTTAACTGTGTGGATGTTCAGATCATCAGCAACGATGAGTGCCGTAACGTCTATGGTGATCGCTACGTCATTGATAATACTATCTGCATCAGTACCTCCGGTGGCAAATCCACCTGCAATGGCGACTCTGGTGGTCCCTTGGTGACACACGATGGCAACCGCATTGTGGGTATCACCTCCTTCGGTCACTGGGATGGCTGCACTGCTGGCCAGCCTGCTGGCTTCACCCGTGTCACCGGATACCTGGACTGGATCCGCGACACCACCGGCATCTCCTACTAAATGGATATCAATTAAATAAAGCATTCCAAAAAGCATCTGACCTTGTAGTTACTATAGTTTTCTAAGATTCCCAATTTGGGTTGGTGTAGTTTTCAGTATAATCTATCACATAAGTCGTTAGACATGGGGTAGGTTCAATTTTAATATCAGTTAGATATTTTCAAGGATAACTATTTAGAAGTAAGCAACTCCAGAGTTGTCGCAGATCAAGTGAGCAAGGATGACTGACTAGATTGGTGAGGAGTACCTGCAACCCAAAATCAGTTTATCTCCATTTCCAACTAGTTTACCCAAAAACTTCGAAGAGTTGGATATCTAACATCCTCGACAGGACATTGAACCTCTGGGAAAGACAGTTTGTTTATATTATCGTCCTTGGTATTGGGTATTTTATTATAGTAAGCAAGAGCTTCAATACGTTTTCGAGTTTCTGTAATTATTTTTCAGTATATGCCAAGGGTCCTTAATCTGAGTGATATATATTAAATAAAAGGAATCGAAAAAAAACCGTTTAAATTTCTTTTCATTGAAATATATATTTATGGCAGTGATCTAGATTCCAGTACTTTCTCATATCATTGCATTATCAATATTTATAACTTTCTTTCCGTCTAGTTCCTCTAGATTAAAACGTTTTCGTTCAATAACTTATGAGGATCTTTGACACAGAATGATTTATTAAAACCCATATCTAATGCTGAAAGTTTTCAAGAAAGGGTATACTTAATACATACAAGTGTAGGTAACACGCAAGGGAGGTCTGTCTGTCTTTCCGTCTGTATGAACACACAGATCTTAGCTATTATAATAGCTAAAGATACCATATTTGCCATAAAGTTTTCTGTATACCATAAGCTTCTGCAGCTTATTCAAAACTTAGGGTAACACGCCTATCTTCCTTGCAAATCCATAATTTACAATTATCGTACCTATGTGGTAGTTATTTAAAATTTAATGAAGGGTATCTTACTGTCGGATTCGCTCGACTGTATCATTCGATACTTGTTTTATTATATTGATTAGTTTCAGGCGGATGTATGTTGCAAATTTGTTACTGCTTTTTATAGACAGGAAGTTTGAATAAATTTGTCAAGCAGCGAATCTGCAAAAAATATGACCTACGATTGCATTGCACATCGATAAGCTTGATGCAAATCTTGTATAAATACGTGAAAAACTGGCAGGGAATCATTAGTTTCAATTCGATAATGAAGTTGTTCGTATTCCTGACTCTGGCTATAGCAGCAGCCAGCGCTGTGCCCACTGGGCCGGTGAAGCCCGTCCGCATGATGGACATGCCCAGGAATAACATTGAGGGTCGCATTACCAATGGGTACCCTGCCTACGAGGGAAAGGTTCCCTACATTGTTGGCCTGAGCTTCGATGGAGGTTGGTGGTGCGGTGGCTCCATCATTGGCAACACCTGGGTCCTTACTGCCGGTCACTGTGTTAACGACGGTTCCGGTGTGAGAATCTACTACGGTGCCAGCTACCGTCTCGAGGCACAGTACACCCACTGGGTCAGCGGCAATGATCAAATCCGTCACCCCGACTACAATGACCAGTTGAACAACGATATCGCTCTGATCCGTACTCCCCATGTGGACTTCTGGTCCTTGGTGAACAAGGTTGAGCTGCCCAGCTACAACGATCGCTACAACAACTACAACGGTTGGTGGGCTGTTGCCTCCGGCTGGGGACGTACCTCCAACGATGGCAGCATGTCCAACTACCTTAACTGCGTCGACGTTCAGATCATCAGCAACGATGAGTGCCGCAACGTCTTTGGTGGTGGCTATGTTGTTGATAACACTATCTGCATTGATACCTCTGGCAGTAAGTCCATCTGCAGTGGCGACTCTGGTGGTCCCCTGGTCACACACGATGGCAACCGCATTGTGGGCATCTCTTCCTACGTTCATGGATATGGCTGCACCGCCGGCTATCCTGCTGGTTTGACCCGTGTCACTGGTTACCTGGACTGGATTCGTGACCACACTGGCATCTCCTACTAAACGGATATCACTTAAATAAAGCATTCTAAAAAGCATCGGACCTCGTAATTTCTAGAGATTTGGATTGGGTATAGCTTATAGCTAGTATTATAAACGACATGGGGTATGTTCAATTAATATATTTCGAATGAGTAATCTCCAACAGGAACAGTTTAATAGTAAGCAACACCAGAGTTGTCGCGGATCCAGTCCAGTTGGGCGGTAACACGGGTGAATCCAGATGGCAGACCAGATTGGCAACCAGCACCAGAAACCCAGGAGGTAACACCGACCAGTTTGCCACCATCGTGGAGAACCAATGGGCCACCAGAGTCACCGCTGCAGGTGGACTTGCCATCGGGAGTAGCGACGCACAGGATACCCTCGGGTTGGTTGCCGTAGGTCTGAGAGCACTGGCTGTTGCTGATGATCTGCAGATCGACGCACTGCATCCAGTCGGGTTGAGAGCCACCATCGGAGGTAAGACCCCAGCCGCAAGCGACAGCCCACGAGCCATCGTACATGTTGTAGCGATCGTTGTAGCTGGGCAGCTCAACCTTGTTGACCATGCTCCAGAAGTCGACGTGGGGAGTACGGATCAGAGCGATATCGTTGCCATTGGTGTTGGGCCAGTTGTGGTTCTGGATGAAGTTGCCGCTGCCAACCGAGTGGGTGAACTGGGCGTTGGTGCGCCAGGTGGCACCGTAGTAGATGGTCACAGAGCTGGCCGAGTTGGTGCAGTGAGCAGCAGTCAGGACCCAGTCGTGAGCAATGATGGAACCACCGCACCACCAGCCGTTGAAGCTCAGGCCGACAGTGTAGGGTGCCTTACCCTCGTAGGCTGGGTAGCCATTGGTGATGCGTCCACCAATCTTACCCGAAGCCTGCAGATCCTTGGGATGAACCTGATCGAGAGTTTCGGCCGCAACAGCAGCGAGAGCCAAAGCCAATACAATAAACACCTTCATGTTGAACGATCAACTGATGTCACCCCCATGAAGGTACTCACATTTTATACTATTTTCGATCCTCACTACTATATCATCATGACGACTCTTCTGCAGGCTATCAACCTGGCGATAAACCAATTAGTAACCGGAGGAATGAATTGTGGATTTTTTTCGAGACGGCATTGATAATTAATATATATATATATATATATATATATATAGTATCTTTCCCACTCTCAAAGATTAATGAAGAGTGTACTCAAAACTCATAGGGGGAAAGTTGTCTGGCACAACGAAGAGATAACTATATTAAAATAAAAGCTTCTGCTTCAGCGTATCAAGAAATAAATAAATATTTATTTTTAATTGTTGCCACATTTAGAAAGTTATTTTCTATAGATATCCTAATGAAGATTATGTATTATTATATATTAAATTTATTGATCCACGCGTTCTTGCACTTAGATTAGCAAATGGAACCTGTCTAGATCGGATCAGTCTATCGATTCCGATCGAGAATTATTTTACACAAGCTCTTCTCGAGGGTCTGTAAGTGTACTCCTCCAAGTTATCATTCCAAGTAGCGTGTGGCACTTAAGGGAAAATACTTTAATTTGTTTGCCCAGATAACATGATTAAAAAAAAAAAATTTGGTTGAATTGAGTTGAAAAGGTTTCCAAGATAAGATAATACGACTCGATTTGCATCGGCTTGGGGCCTTTAGACTTGCGCGAAGTGTGCGCATTGTCAATCAGTAATAATCACATCCGGTCACGAATTTCTCGAGTAAAAATAAGTATTGCCTAGTTGAAGTTCAATAACATGCAGATAAAAAGGTAATCCTAAAAAAAAAAAACAGCTACCCAAATAGAAAAACAACTCTTCTCAATTCTACGAATTTTATCTAGTTATAGTTCTACATAATTTTCTTATTCATTATGCACTTGACCGTAATTCCTTCCCTAGGTCTCAGTGCAACCAATCAATATATCATTTTTTATGACTATTTTCCTACTAAGTATCTAATCAGATCCGTTGATCAGCCACTCGAAAGTTCAAGTCACTCGAGTCCACAATCTAATCTCTTAATAAACTGCAAATGCCAGACCAAATGCGTTCAATGCTGGGGGTATTTTCTAGAACCCCAGACGAGTGACCAATATCAGTGCTCGGCAAGCCCCCCAAAAAAATAAAATTAATAATAAATCAAGCAGGAAGCATAATGATAGCCCATCATCTTTATCTCTTGAAAAAGAAGACAAAGAAGTTTAAAGATCAAACCCGATGCCAACCCAACTTTCTCTTTATTTGCCTAAATACTTGGAGTGTAGGGTTGGCTTTGGATTAGACCCTTACATCCTAGACCTAAGAGCCTCCTCTTAGTCCCTCTAATAACACAAATCTACTATTGCTTCTATAAATCCATGTTTATTTAAATTCATCGTTCATCTAGTAGTAGGCGACTCCAGAGTTGTCGCGGATCCATTCCAGGTGAGCGGTAACACGAGTGAAGCCAGAAGGCAAACCAGATTGGCAACCATCACTTGGTACCCAGGAGGTAACACCGGCCAGTTTAGCACCATCGTGGAGTACCAATGGACCACCGGAATCACCCTGGCAGGTTGACTTGCCATCGGGAGTAGCGACGCACAGAATACCCTCGGGTTGGCTTCCATAGATCTGAGAGCACTGAGCATTGCTAATGATCTGCAAATCGACGCACTGCAGCCAGTCGGGGAATGGGCTGCCATCGTAGGTACCACCCCAGCCGCAGGCAACAGCCCACCAGCCATCGTACATGTTGTAACGGTCGTTGAAGCTGGGCAGCTCAACCTTGTTGACCATGCTCCAGAAATCGACATGGGGAGTGCGGATCAGAGCGATATCGTTGCCATTGACATTGGGCCAGTTGTGGTTCTGAATGAAGTCGCTGCTGCTAACCCAATGGGTGAACTGAGCATTCTGACGCCAGGTTGCACCGTAGTAGATGGTCACACCGCTACCACCGTTGGTGCAGTGAGCAGCAGTCAGGACCCAGTCGTGAGCAATGATGGAACCACCGCACCACCAACCGTTGAAGTCAAGTCCCACAGTGTAGGGTGCTTTGCCCTCATAGGCTGGATAGCCGTTGGTGATACGTCCCTGAATCTTGCCAGTTTTCACCAGATCCTTGGGATGGACTACGTCCATCACCTCCGCAGAGACGGCTGCAATTGCCAATGTGAGTACAATGAAAGTCTTCATGTTCGAAACACGTTTGCTTGCTTTCTTTGATTTGTTTACGGTTTATATACTCTCTTTTCCTATGTCATATCTCTTTCGACTTGGGACTCTGCATATTTTTCGGTATTAAAGTACTTAGTATTAATCATATGCAAGCACTTTCAATCAGAACTATGTATGATAACGACTAAGTTAATGGACAAAGCGGATGTTGGTGAAGTGTTTAAGATAGAGAAACCGCTTGATAACCCATGCCATACCTACTAGAAAACTGATCTTGGATCTTAAGCCACAGAAACCCCTTATTCAGTAGATATTCAAACACGTTCCCTCCAAAGTTCTTACATATAAGAGTGAATAATACTTCGATATCAAATAAGTTTCTTTAATCTTTCAACAGCCTATCTAGGTTGGATTTTCCTCACTTAAATGATAAATCCATAATATAACTTATGCATTCAAAACTTGACTGTAACATTTCCTATTTTTCTAAAAAATTCCCAAATGCGATATCCCATAAGATTATCCCTTAAGATGTCAGCCATAGTTTTTGATAGTTTTCATCCGAAATATTACGAAATTACGCTTAGTCGCTCGTAATATCTGAGAGAAACTAATATGAACCATTAAAAACCGTAAGATCTTTGATGATCACTAAAAGGATAATTAAATTTGTTCCTCTCCAAGCCCCAATTCTCTCACTTTCTTCCCAGCATTCTATTCTTATGGCTGTTACCCTCTTCCAGCATTAAAGATTTGTTGAATATTATTTAGCAAGTCATTTAATATATTTAAATTTTTCGAATAGCTTAATAGTAAGCAACACCAGAGTTGTCACGAATCCATTCCAGTTGGGCGGTAACACGGGTGAAGCCAGCTGGGGCACCAGTTGTGCAACCAGCACTGCTGCCGAAGGAGGTAACACCGACCAGTTTGCCACCATCGTGGAGAACCAATGGGCCACCAGAGTCACCGCTGCAGGTGGACCTGCCATCGGGAGTGGCGACACAGAGAATGCCCTCGGGAAGGCTGCCGTAGGTCTGGGAGCACTGTGCAATAGAGATGATCTGCAGATCGACGCACTGCATCCAGTCGGGTTGAGAGCCACCATCGGAGGTAAGACCCCAGCCGCAAGCGACAGCCCACGAGCCATCGTACATGTTGTAACGGTCGTTGAAGCTGGGCAGCTCAACCTTGTTGACCAGGCTCCAGAAGTCGACATGGGGAGTACGGATCAAAGCGATATCGTTGCCATTGGTGTTGGGCCAGTTGTGGTTCTGGATCATGTCGCCGCTGCCAACAGTGTGGGTGAACTGGGCGTTGGTACGCCAGGTGGCACCATAGTAGACGGTCACAGAGCTGGCAGAGTTGGTGCAGTGAGCAGCAGTCAGCACCCAGTTGTGTGCAATGATGGAACCACCGCACCACCAACCGTTGAAGCTCAGACCGACGGTGTAGGGAGCCTTGCCCTCGTATGCTGGGTAACCGTTGGTGATACGACCCTCGATCTTGGCAGACCTGGGGAAGTCCTTGGGGTACTCCTGCTCCAAGATCTCAGCAGAGACGGCGGCGAGCGCCAAAGCCAGTACAACGAACACTTTCATGTTTACGATGAATTCGTACTGAATCAACTCCAAGACAAGGCTTTTATACGAAAATTCCGTCTACTAACGGTTTATCTTGCGGTGTACTCATAATGTAAAGAGTTCTAGTGAATAGATAAGACATTGGACAGCTTATCGCACCATTCTGACCCACTCAATAACCTATCTTCAAGCAAAAAATTGCTTACCAATTCAATATTCACAGACAGCTATCAATGCCGAGTGGAAATTGCCAAAAGTCGAAAGATATTTAAATATCAGCATTATATTTAAATAAGCACACCGCAATCAATTACTATTATCTCTAAATTGCTGATTGAAAATATTTATACTTTGTATAAATTGTCAAAAATGTATTGTGATAATAAAAACTAATCTGCTTTGAAGAGTTTTAAATTTTTCCTATTTGAATTTAATTTCTCTTCGTTTTAATTTCATTTCAATTTAAGCACACATAATATCACAGTTTGAATTTCAACCGCTGCTAAGCGCCATCTGTGGGCAATAAAGGCAAGCACCCGGAAATGTTATAATAACATTAATGTAACAGTCGTTGTGAATGGCAAACGCGCTGTTATGTTAATAAACATCTCTGCTTTAGCATTTCATTCTTCCTCTTGTTGCAAAAGAAGAAAAAGTGTAAATAACAACTTACAGCAAACAAACTATAAATGCAAAGAATGTTCTAAATTGAATAATGGAAAATATTGTGCACAATTTTGCAAAGATTAGTTTTCAGCCCAAGGAGGTTGTTTTAACAGAAAATCGGTAAGCGAAAGCAGTCGGTGCAGAGAAAAAAAACCCGGAAAATCAAGCAGCATTTTTTTTCCCCCCCGCATTCGCATTCGCAGATCTGCTCCAGTATTTTCCACCGCAGCGACGCACAGTTTCGAGTGGAATCTAAAGCCAATGGCTCGGCATGCAACTAGCCAATCCGATGATATGCTGGAATCGGAGAGTGCCGACACAGATCAGTCCGATGAAGTAGACTCACAACTTCATGGGGACGAGGATAACGATGCCAGCGACAGCAGCAATTGCAGCAGTAGCTATGCCGCCGGCGGTCATCATCATCGTGGCGGTGTCATATCATCATTACGTCGTCGCAATCCTGCACGTGCATCCAAGGATAATTTCAATCGTGTCTGCAGCACCATCATGAAATCGACCAGCAGAGAGAAACGTCGTGATCTGCATACCAACAAGCAGACGCTGAAGAGCATCGAGAAGATCTACACGAGCAAACGGATGAAGAAGTTCACACCCGCCAATCTGGAGACCATATTCGAGGAGCCCAGCGATGAGAATGCCGCCGATGCGGAGGATGATAGCGAGGAGTGTGCTGTCATCACCAGTCAGGTGCGATTGGTTAAGTTCGGTTCGCGCAAGCTACGTCGTTCCATCTCCTTCAACGATGGGCTCAATAAGAACAAGAGCCTCATCAAGAAACGCCGCTTGAAGGTGAAGAAGACCTTTGGCAAGCGATTCGCCCTGAAAAAGATCTCAATGACCGAATTCCATGATCGTCTCAACAAGAGCCTGGACAGTGCCATGTTCGATGGCGACGATGAACCGCCAAGCACCGGCATAGCCGCTGCGAATGTGGACAGGGCCACAGATATTGGATTCATGGATGACATGCAGTTGCCTCCCCTGCTGGCGCACCAATCTTTCGAATAGATAGAAGAAAGAGAGAGAGCGGTAGACAGGAGCGCGGCTGGTGACCACACGCGGCAGGAAGGGCAATTTGTTATATGGTCAAATGTACTGATTATAGAGAGTCTTATATAAGTTTTACTAAGTTTTATTTAGATATAGGAAGTGCTGTCGAGCGTGAAAGTGCGCCGAGAAGCCCCCAACAACAACAACAACAAACCCCTCGCCAAACCCATTTGAAACAAACCGATTTATTTGTAATTTCATTAAATATTTCGCATAACTGAAGAATTCAATTCGAAACTACAAATATCTCCAAAAAGTAAAATAATGGGCAGAAAGAATTGTACCAAAACTGTAATCATAGTTTTATTATTGTTATACCATTTTACCAGCTCCTCAAAATAGGAACTGCGTACCCGCCTCATTATTTTTGACTGCCGCAAATACCAAATTAATAAAACTAATTTAATTCAAACGTTCAGCCATAAAATTTAAGCAAACAAGCATGAGAGAGTGAGACAGAGAAAGAGAGAGATGGGCATACATACTCGTATCACTAATATTAATCAATTGGTAAATAGTGCGATCGTGGTGCTAAATTGAATAACGGCAAATGCATTAGCAAGTGCAATAAGAAAAAACAAGTAGTAGTATGTGCTTATTATTATTAAATATGTAAGCACATACATACATACAAACACACATACATATACACAACACGCAAGCGCGGTAATCATAATTCCCGATTATGCATTAAATACGACGCACACAGCACACGAATTGGGTGCAAAACAGAATTACAAATCAATAAAAGAAAATAAATGTTGCCCCACCCCCCTCCACCTTTATAGTAAATGCAACGAATTGTGCATTCCCTAACTCAAACTTAAACTAGAGTCAAGTATAGAGTATAAAACTCGCACTTAATCGTATTTATTTTTATTTTGAGTTTCAAACTTCATAATCGTCATATGATTGATATAAGAATATTTAATAAATATAAACATATAAATGTACTCACCTGTCTATCGATCTACTATCGACAAAAACATTTCACCACACCGATTGGTGTTTTTTGTTATGCTTCACACGCTCTTTCGCGTGTTTTCGGTGCTGTTCCTTGTGTAGGACGCACAATGTTGCTCTCCCGTGAGGCTTTTCGCACATTGTTTTTGCCATTAATAGATAGGGTATCACTGAAACTGCACAACACAACACTAGCCACAACAAGTATGGCACAACGCGACGGGGGGAGGCGCGAACGAACATTTGCATAATCGACGGCCACACTGGAGCTGCTGCTGCCACTGTTACTGTTGTTGTTGCCGCCACTGTTACTCCTATTCGCTGCTGCTGCTGCTGCTGTTGTTGTTGTCGCTGCTGCTGGCGTTGGCGCTGATTGTTATTTTGTTTTTGTAGCCTCATTACATTCGAACATATCACCACCGATCGCGAGACGATTTGATTTATTTGCTTCGCTAGGCAGACAAAGTAAGCCGCAATTTCCTAAATAGCAAAAAGCAACAAACAATACCCAATGCAGGCAATGCAAACCAAGAAATACTTTCAACACCAAATTAAAATTATTTTTATCGAATTAATTTAATTAACAACAATACCATGCAACAAGTTAGCGAATTTGCTGCGGGTGGGCTGCATTTCCTGTTCAGAATTCTCCGTCGGCTCATGCAACAAGTGCAAACTTGCAAACTCTGGCAGCAGCGAATCCCTCACACACACACACACACACACACACACAGGCCTGGCAATAACCTTGAGTACGGGCAACGAAAGATGCGGCCGCCAGGTGGCTGCACAGTGGGCAAATTAACGTGTTAACCGCGCTTTTCACTTGCAGTACAAAACTTTGCCCATTGTGTGTCTGTGCCATAATATGCATGTAATCGGTATGATTTATGGCGGACAGCGGTGTGCAGCGCAGCGGGGGTAAACAATGCAAAAGACAAATGTATCGTGTAATATTTTTCTTTGACTGTAAAAGCAGCAGCAGCACAAATAACAACAGCAGCAGCAGCATGTTGTTTTTCTCAATGAAAGCATTTCGCCGCATGCTGCGCATTACCCGCACACACACACACACACACGAGGGAGTCATGTGTGTGTGTGATGTAATAGCACCAAAGCAAGCAGAGGATAAGTAACTAGAGTTACAGCTTTACTTGCTTTTCACATTTAAATGGTAAAGACAACGACAACAACAACAACAACAAACACTACGCAGCCGCAGCAGCGACGACGACGGCGCCGGCGCTGACGCTTTTTATGATTTTTACTTGCACACACACGCACAGGCAAGACACGCGAACCGAACCGGTGCCAAAGGGCGACATGAACAATTTGACGGTATGGTAAGCAATGCAGAAAATGTGACAACAGATGGCGCAGCAGAGAGTGCGGGTGTAGAGTAGACAAAATAATACAAATCATAGAGATGAGCATATGCAAAGTGAGAGAGCGGGAGAGAGTAAGAAAGAAGTAAATTGCATACACACATATCGAATTAATGCTGCTGCTGCAGAGTGCGGGCGAAGCCGAAAAATGTTAGAGATGAGCGTGAATGCAATTTGAGTGTGTGAGAGAGAGAGAGAAAGATGTAAATGAAATGAAATCAATGCGAAAGTATGCAAAGCTGCCGCTGCCGCTGTCACTGTTAACAGCGACACATTAACGTCGACGTCAACGTCAACGTCGACGCTGGCGGCGACGTCAAATTAATGCAGCAAAATAGACGAAATAATTAAAGCGGTTGCAAGAAATTGTAGCAAGAGAGTTTATAAAAATGCTTGCAACATGCGCGCGCCGCCACAGTTGTGCGCGAAACGCTGACCGACAGCACCGACTTCCCACTTCGACTCCAACTCCGAATTCGAAACCGAAAACTCTCTGCTTCCGAAAGAAAGTAACGCTCGGTCGGTCTGTCTGGCTGCCGTCTGCCTTGCTGCCTTGCTGCCCGCCTCGAGTGCGCGTCGAGTACGTAACGTTTTTTCGAACAACGAGGGAAGCTCGAAAAGTGATCGAAATCGCAATCGAAGATAAAAAAAGAGGAAGCAATAATCGAAAGTGTGTGTGTGTGTGTGTGTATAATTATAAGAATTAAATGTATGCGTATGAAAATCAACGCAAATGTGTTTACAATCGTCGTCTCGCTCCTCATTTGCTGCCAACAACAACAACAACAGTGTGACAACGCAACGCAGACTGCAGCAGCGGCATCGGCAGTGGCAGCGACAGCGGCAGCGACTGCTGTACGCCTGCTGCCTCGCGCTGCTGCTCCATGTCGGCGGCAGCGCAGCAGCGCTCGATTGGCAACAGGTTAAGCCAATGTATTTAGTATCCATGTATCCGGGCCCACTCGGCATGGCCTTGCAGTCAACGAAAACCACATCGTTGTCCGCCGAACTGGACGCGGAAATGAGTGCCACCACCAATGATGATAGTCGCATCAGTAGCATCGATGACAGCGACACGAGCAGCGCAGCGGACAGCAGCGGCGGCGTACGTGCCGCTATGGAACCAGAGCCATTGGTATTGAATCTGGAGACAACTCCCCTGCTGGACAGCATGCTGCCCGAGGGCGCCATGGCCATGGATCGCATCTTTGGCGGCGATGTGGGTAATCCACATTGTTTTCCCTACCAGGTGGGAATGCTGCTGCAGCGTCCGAAGGGTCTGTACTGGTGTGGCGGTTCCCTAATCTCCGATCAGCATGTGCTCACGGCTGCACACTGCGTGGACATGTAGGCAAATCCCTTAATCCTCTCACTAGCACTGATGAACTAATCCCAATCCTCTGCAGGGCTAAGCGCGCTCTGGTCTTTCTGGGCGCCAACGAGATCAAGAACGCCAAGGAATCGGGTCAGGTGCGTCTCATGGTGCCCAGCAGTAATTTTCATATTTATCCCACATGGAATCCCAAGCGTCTCAAGGATGACATAGCGCTTGTGCGTCTACCCCATGCGGTTAGCTTTAATGGTGAGTCCAGTCGAGGATTCAGGGCTGATTCCACTTAATAATCTCTTCCTTCCCCTGCAGAGCGCATTCATCCCATACAGCTGCCTAAGCGGCACTACGAGTATCGCAGCTTCAAGAACAAACTGGGCATCGCCTCCGGCTGGGGACGCTATGCGACGGGTGTGCATGCGATCAGCAATGTGCTGCGATATGTGCAGCTCCAGATCATCGACGATCGCAGCTGTAAGCGCAACTTTCCACTCTCCTTTCGTGGCACCAACATCTGCACCAGCGGTCGCAACTCACGTTCCACTTGCAACGGGGATTCGGGTGGTCCCTTAGTGCTACAGCGTCGTCACTCCAAGAAGCGTGTCCTTGTGGGCATCACTTCGTTTGGCAGCATCTATGGCTGCGATCGCGGCTACCCGGCGGCCTTTACCAAGGTTGCCTCGTATCTGGACTGGATTAGCGATGAGACTGGCGTCCATTCGCATCAGGACACCACGGAGGCCATCTTCTTCGATAAGTATATCAAGAACTATGCCAAGAAACAGAGCAGAAAGTTGCCACCCGAGCCAGACTTTGATACGGATCTACCCGATGAGCTGGATGTGCATGATCATTTCCAGCGTCATCAGCGACAACGTCTGCCGTCGACGACATCATCGCTATCCGACGAGGACAGCTCGGATGCAGTCAGCCTGCGGCCTCGACCGCTACCCAAATCCGAATATGATTTTTATTTCTTGTAGTGTGAATAAACCTTTATTTTAAGTCGAAAAGAGAGCGAGGTGTCGTCTTTACAATCCCTTGTTGACAAGACCGCTGTGCTCCTCGATCCAATCCAGGTAGGAGGTGATACGGGTGAACACACCTGGCCAGCCGACCTCACAACCCAGAGCAATACCGAAAGAGGTGGCACCGATCAGAGTGTTGCTGCCATCGTCCAAGATCAATGGGCCGCCAGAGTCACCGTTGCAGGTGGAGGTACCGCCGGTGGTCTTGATGCAGATGTTGGAGGACTGCACAAGTCCGCCGAACCAGGGAGAGCAACCAGAGTTGTTCATGATGGGCACAGAGATGTACTGCAGGAGGTCAGTAACAGCAGTGGCAGCTAGAGAGAGATTAGAAGAAATCTATTATAGCAGGAAGGTTTCCTCAGCGAATTCCATGCTCTACTTACAGTCGGTGATCTTGCCCCAACCGGAAGCGACGGCCTGGAGACCGCCGTAGGTGTTGTAGGTGTCGGACTTGACGGGCAGGTTGGCGGGCTGGATGTACTCGTTGAATTCAATGGGCACGGGCAGCTTGATCAGGGAGATGTCGTTGGAAATGGTCGAGGAATCGTAGTTCTCGTGAACGATCACATTCTTGGTCTCAACAAAGACAATCTGTTGTCCCTCCTCGGACTTGTCAGTACGATCCCAGGCACCCAGGTAGACATCGACACCGGTGGTCAAGCTCTCAGTGCAGTGAGCGGCAGTGACGATCCAACGATCGCTGACCAAGGTACCACCGCACCAGGCGGCGCCTCCGTTCATGTACAGCAATAGTCCAACCTGGTAGGGGAACTGGTTGCGTCCAGCAGTCTCGCCACGAGTGATGCGACCGGTGGGCATGTTATGACGACGGATCATCGGCACACTGGGCTCAATGTCCACCGACTTGAGGGAGGACCAATCGACGGCATTGGCGCCGAGCACGGCGGCCAGGAGCAAAAGCGAAGCACAGGCGAATTTCATGTTGGCTAAAACAACTGAATTAACTTGGCCAACGTTAGAATCTTTTATAGCCGCCACGATCGCACATTGTCAACCTCATTGGTTGTCATATATCTTGGGACTATCGCCAGGGAGATTAGAGAATCAGTTCAGAAAACAATTTTGATTTACAATCGCGACGGTCTGGGGCGGTCTTACTAGCTACCGGCTACCACGATCATAGCAGATAATAACGATCGACGATGATGATAAGAATCATGGCGTGTGCTTCCAAGTCTTGCGCAAATCAGGGGTATTTCCATTGCAGGAACTATCGTAATCTTTGATTGTCAAACTTGGCCGCAATCGATTCTAGAGCGTATGCCCTGGGTCAAGGGCAATTAAACTGAGTTTCTGAGGAAGTGCTGTTATAAATAGAAGTAGAAGATTAGTTTAAACTACACGGCAATACATAAGAGGGTTTTTCCAAAAATTGCATCTATCTAGCTATTATAATCTCAGAGATCTAAGCGTTCATACAGACAAAAACGACTAAATCGACTGATTTGTTAACGCTAATTAGGAATATCAGTTGTATATGGGGTCGTAGATCTTCATCTGGCTGAATTTGTTTTAAAATCTATAACCTAAAAACTTGTGCAAATATTTTGTTTCCAATTCTCAAAGGTTCTAATTGGTTTGGCGACATATTTTGGATATGCACAAATACTGCCAGGCGCTAAGTCGTAATTTGCCAAGCTACGCAAGCTCGGAAAGTTCTACAAATATTTGTACAATCATTATGAAATTATAAGAAATGAAATTGGAAGCTTATCAAATAAGTGAGCAAAGCGCATGACACATCAAGAAAGAAAGTTCTCCTTTCTACTGATGGTTGCGTGGGGAACTTTATAGCCTCCGCCTCCAGTTGGTATTGGATGCATCTACTTCCTCGCACCTTCACTTGTTATGCAAATTTAATTAAACGTTTCTTAACCTCCACTCCACCCCTTCTCCACCTTAAACAAACTGTAAACTCATTAAGCAGACTTTTTATTTAGCACGTATGCCTTCGATTATAAAAATATAATAAGCTACAATAAAAGTCGAGAACAGGCCCGAACGAAGTCGGTAACCAAGAATTAAAACGGAAATGGTTTTAAATGCAAAATTATTTGTTTGCTGTATTGAAGGTTGCATTAATCTACTTAGAAACAAAAAATAAAAAAAAAAATAAAAAAAAAACCGATAATTAGAAATGAGCTACAAGGCGAATAGTCGATGCTCTCTATAAGGCAAATAGGTCTCTACAAGAAGAAATAGAAAGAGCTGGCCTTGAGTTATGATTGAGTGGGTGAGTTGCTTGGCTTGGTATGCGATCGATCGACCAGAGAGTTCAAAGCGGGGTCAACTTGCAGTTGAGTTATAAATGTTTAAAGAAAGAGATAAGATATAGATATAAGTTAAGGATTGCCTATGAATTTCGTTACCTAACAAATTAAGACGTCTAGCCCTTTCTGTCTTTGATCTTCATTAAATTTGCCAGCTCTTTTCACATGTTAAATTTGCTAATTAATAAGAATTTTTTATTTATTTTTTTTTTTTTATGAAAAAACAACATATTATCACATTGTTTGTGCTCCAATTAGCTGAATCTTTACAAAATGTGGTGAAATAAACGCACTTTCTAAAAAATATATAGAAATATATCAAGGCATATATGGGCATATGTACTATACAATATCATATGACAGCTGTCAGCCAGTCAAAAAAGTCCAAAAACAAATTTAGCCACACGATGCAATCGATCTATCGATCTATAGAGTCTGTCTAGAGTCTATGCTGCCATGGGGTGCTATGACCCCCCGTTCGAAATGCCAACATGTCCCTGAAATTGCCTCAAACGGTGCTAATTAAAACATTAAATGCGTAACGAGTCGAGTAAACTAGTGAATTATAATATAAATTCGCGCGAAACAAGATTTAACTGGCTGCTCTGTGAGTAGGGGTAGGGGTTAAACCCCAGAGGGAGGGGAGAGTTTCGGGTCATCGTTTAACTGTAACACACGAATTAAGAACAAAACATGTTTTCACAAATCCCACAGCCGATCAGTTAATACAGATAATACTAATTATGTAATCGGGCGAACAAGTACTAAATTAATATATATACTATATATATAAAATACTTATCTGAACAACACATATTTCGAAGGTCGTTGAAGTGGGTGTAGAAGGTGGAGGAGAAGTGACTCAGTCATTCAAGCAGGTGTTGATACTATGGGGTTAATCCCCCCACCCCAAAAACTGAATATGAATGGGCAGGAGGATCGTTTAATGCGATCGAACGTGATTCACGTGCCATGGCATGCTACCACCTGCAACAACGACGCTCCCCAAAAATGTTGACGAAAATAAGCACAACAAAGATGAGAAGAACTTAGAGGATCGCTTCTTGACGATCGATCGATCGATCGATCGGACGGACGGGTCGACCGGTTTGCCAGCTGTTTTGGCACAGCTGTTTCAATTTTCGCTGCCGGCTTTGCCATTTCTTGTTCTTAGCCTAACGACAACGACGACGACTACGTTGTCGTCCAAGCTCGGCCTGATCTCCGTGAGCTACGCTCGGCTGATATATAAACGCCATCCGGTGCGCGTGCTCAGTTCAGTTGAAGAACATTAACGGAAACCAACGCGCGTGTGCGCCGTCACAGCTCGACTTGACTTGACTTGACTTCACATCGGTTTTCTGGTATTTTTCGGCATTGCTGATTGCGAAGTGAATTTCTTTTGTAACTACAACTGTGCACTGTGACACACATTACACAAGGTCGAACATGGAAGGTCAGGCCAAGCAAGCATACTTCGTCAATGAAGCATATAATCACGAAGAGCAGCCGCACGGAGGAGGAGGAGTAGCAACAGCAGGTGGAACGGACAACCTGCCGCGTCGTCGTAGCGGTGGCAACACAAAGGAACTACAATTGGATATGTCCAATAAGAAGGCACAAGAATCCACGGAGACTGCAACTGCCATAGATTTCGATGATCTGCTGCCATTAATAGGCGAATTTGGACGTTACCAGAAGATCTTGTTCCTGCTCATGATACCATTCTCGTTCTTTGTTGCCTTCGTCTACTTCTCGCAGATCTTTCTCACACTGATACCCGATCAACATTGGTGTCATGTGCCCGAACTAGACGCTTTGGATGTGGAGGCCAGGTGAGTGACTCAGCTAGGTCTTTTTTTTTTGGGGGGGCATTCCCAACGTAGACAGCGAAAAATTCGCTTGCGGGCGCAAAATGCAAATGTGATGACTTTATAAAGAGTTGATGGAGTTGATATATGTATGTACAATATGTATGAGGCGGGTTTGGTAATCACAGTGCACTACGTAATCTAAAGCAAACACTTTCAATTAGTGCCGCATGTCATTAGAAGCGTGTTTGATCATATTTCATTAGTATTATGTGATTTTTATGCTGATTTCGATGTGTTGCCATAATCGTTATTATTATTATATAAACGTTGACTACTGTTGGATCTCTGTTGTCGGGGATTATATGCTATGTTTCTTTTTTCACAATTAGTTGTTCGTATTGTCCGAAACAATACAAAGAACACACGCGCGACCCTGAAGAAACCCCTTCCCCCAACCCTAGACAGACACAAAAAGTTAGAACCGCCAGAGCTCTGCAGAGTCGCTTGAAGGTTGAGTTTCTAAAATGTAGAGAATGTCACTTTTGGCATATCTCTCTAGAGCTGTGATGCGAGTTTCCGTTAGTTTCAAAATTAATACTTAAATAACTTATATGTTTAATATCCCAACGTTTTCAAATTTGTAGGGTTTATTTAGGTAGTAATCATGCTTGCACACAACAAAAGTTATTGCACTACCTTAAAGATAAAGCATGTTAATCCATTTTTTTCGATTTACGGAGAGAGCAGATGGGGTAGTCAAATTATTCAAAAAGCTTGATATGTGTACGATAATAAGACATATTGTTGCCAAATTTGATAGCACTAGCTCTTATAATACCAGAGATCTAGGTGTTCATACAGACATAAAAGCGAATATGGGGTTATCTTCTCTGCGGTTGAAGTATACATATACTTATGAGGTCGAAGATGACTCCTTCTTCTTTTTTTATATATTTTTAATTGACAAAATGATCTAATACCCTTCTATCTCATAAGTAGAGGGTTTTGAATAACTATGGTAATATGATTTAGCTTAACCCATGGGAATGTGACAAAACTGAGTCTCTTCCTGCCCGTTTGTAAAAGTTGTTCTAATTAAAATGAATTATGACAAACAAATATTTCAATGCAATTAGCTCCCCATCGCCATTCCCTCCTCCCTTTTCTCGGCTCTACCCATGTCCGGAAGTGTGTATTGTGCGTATACTTGATTTATGCGAACTATGCGGTTCCGTTAACTTTCACAAAATCGCGCCAATTATAATCGATATTTGTCGACTTTGATCGGTACAATATCAAAATCCAAATGCCTTGAAATCAATCGACATGGACATGTGGTCTAGTATAATATGTAAATCCGGTTTGAAATGCGTGTCAGAGTGGATAAACCTCCCCCCCAAAAAGCGATACCGATAGTATTTCGATTTCTATGCGCGGTTCTAAGAGGCCAAAACTATGAACGTATTTTCCCAATCAAAACTAAACATGAAAACGAAATCGAATCGAATCGAATCGAGTCGAATTCGAGTTCGATTTCGAGTGTTCTGACCAAAGTCATTAACTCGTCTAAGTGCTTAGTGTGTAGTTAGTGGGGGGGGGAGCATAGAATGCCGACTAACCTTGCGCCATGATTGGTTTCGAGTCAGGCGTAGTTGCAGCTTAATAAGGCAAAGAACCTTACGGGCATCACAGGGGGAGGGGGCAGGGGTAAGCCGGGGGAGAGACAAGCTTGCCAATGCGAAGGCAAATTCGAACAGTGGCAGTGGCAGTGGCAGTTAGATAAGCAGACTTGGCTGCCTACTTAGCCAAGCCAAAGCCAAGTCAAGCCAAGCCAAGCAACTATCCAAGCAGTCAGTCAGTTAGTCAGGCAGGCAGGCAGCTGCCCAGGTAGTCGGGCGTCTAATTAGCAGCGCATGTTGCGACAGCGCAGCAGCAGTAGCAGCGGCAGCGGCAGCGACGCACAAGTGAAATAATCGTGGTAGCAACAAAAGCAACAAGTACAAACTAACTAAGCAACTAACCTGACCAACTAAGCAGCTAATGTTGTGTGGCGCACGAGAGAGAGAGAGAGGAGGGAGAAATGCGCCTCTCTCTCTCTCTCTCTTTCGCCAGTCTTATACGCTATGCAAATGCTCTCTTTCGCGCCATGTTTCCAATCGATTAACTAACTCCACAAATCCACAAATCAAATTGACTTTATCGCCCAAGCCTTTCACTAAAATCAATCAAAGTTATAATGCGATTAAAAAGTTTTTTTAAGAGAGAGCATTAAGCAGCAGAGTTATGCAAAGTCTGGCTAAATTATTACTGCATGACTGACGTATATATAGAGAATTTAACAATTATATTAACTGAGCTAGAAATTTGTCGAAAAATTGTTTGTGTTTATTTTTTTTTTTTAATTTATTGTGTCAACAACGTGTAGATTATTGTTGACACATGATTATCAGGTGCTAAGTGCGTCGTAACTGTCGATCTGGTCAGACTTAGCTGTATATAACTGTTCCATGAGATGACAACTTGATACGGGAGAGATATATATATACAAGTCTAGAGAGAGAGAGAGATTTCTATGAAGTTATAGCAACACGATCCAGACGTGGCATGCTGCAATTGGGAGGTAGTTAAACACAGCTATTAACAACATAGATGCTAACTAATTATTAATCCCACAACTAGTCAAGTGTGTTAAGCCCAAAGTATTATTAATCAGAGATCTCTCTTCTCTCTCTCTCTCTCTATCTCTCTAAAATTGGCAATTAAACAAGCCTCTCCCGCATGTCATATCAATCCGTTTATAGGGGGGAACGATTTATCTTGCATGAAGCTATATAATTTCAAGATCTGTCTGTACTTACGCGATTCGAGTTGCAATTGAAGTAGACAACGGGCGGATTTAGTCAAGATCATGGGAGATGATAATTATGCTCTATGCTGTTGGTTGGTTTTTAGGCTGCGTCATGGTGCGCGAGAATGACCCTGATGAATTAATGATTCTATTGCCGTAGTGCATTCTCCGACTAATTCCGACTTGTATTCTCCACACAGATTGGCACTGTCGATACCGATGGTAAAGGGGGAGTACAATAATTGTTATATGTACGATGTCAACTATACGGAAGTGTTGGCCAAGGGCATGATAATGGCTGATCCCAAGTGGCCGCAAGTGAAGTGCCGACACGGTTGGTCATATAACTTCACCGAGATACCCTACTCCACGGTGGCCACCGAACAGAATTGGGTATGCGATGATGCAGCGCTACCCACATACGCCCAATCCATATTCTTCCTCGGCGCCATTGTTGGTGGTTTACTCTTTGGCTGGGTAGCCGATCGTTTTGGCCGCATTCCAGCATTGATCAGCTGCAACATGATGGGTCTGGTGGCAGGTGTGGCCACTGCTTTCGTCAACAACTTCTGGCAATTTGCCACAATGCGTTTCTTTGTTGGCTTCGCCTTCGACAACTGCTTCACCATGATGTATATACTGGGTAAGTTAGTTGTTGTCTTCTTTCTGTAACCTTGAGTTCCATGGGTATATCAATGCTCGCTTCTCGCTTCGCAGTGCTCGAGTATGTGGGACCCAAGTATCGTACGTTTGTGGCCAACATGTCTATTGCCATTTTCTTTACGGGCGCCGCTTGCCTGTTGCCCTGGATTGCTTACTATTTGGCCGATTGGAAACTGCTGGCCATAGTCACATCGGCGCCGTTGCTGCTGGCTGTGCTGACGCCTCTGGTTGTGCCCGAGTCGGCACGTTGGTTGGTCTCGCAGGGTAAGGTGGATAAGGCGATAAGTATACTCAAGCAGCTGGAGCGACGCAATGGACGCCAGGTGCCGGCACAGACATATCAGAACTTCAGTGATAGCTGCAAGAGGATGCGGGATCAGGAGCAAGCACAGAATGCCAGCTACTCCGTGTTGGATCTCTTCAAATCGCCACGTTTGCGTCGTACCACGTTGCTGCTGATTGTCATCTGGATGGCTATTTCGCTGGTCTTCGATGGACATGTACGTAATGTGGGTTCACTGGGACTGGACATCTTCTTCACCTTCACCGTGGCCACGTTCACTGAGTTGCCAGCGGATACAATGCTCACACTGACTTTGGATCGCTTTGGACGTCGTTGGTTGGCCTGTGGTTCCATGGTGGCCAGTGGCATCTTCAGTCTGTTGGCCACTGTCGTGCCTGTGGGTGTCTACTCCGCTGCACTGGCCATTATGGGTCGCTTCTTTGTGAACATTAGCTACAACATTGGATTGCAGTATGCGGCGGAAATATTGCCGACTGTAGTGCGGGCACAGGGCGTGGCCTTCATACACATCATGGGCTATGTGGCCAGCATTATTGCGCCTTTTGTTGTCTACTTGGCGAACATTTCGACGATATTGCCACTGATCATCTTGGGACTGTTGGGCATATTCGGTGGATTGCTGTCGCTGCTGTTGCCCGAGACACTGCATCATGATTTGCCACAGACGCTGAGCGATGGTGAGGAATTCGGACGTGGTCAGAGCATTTGGGATTTCCCCTGCCTAGCCAAGCAGCTAGACGAGGAGGATGACAAGTGCGCGGATGTGGAGGATGTGCGATCGCAGGCTTTTGTGCGCGGCACACAGACAGGTGCGTCCCTCAGTGCATCCACACGTGGCGAGCTGCGTTCGAGTATTCTACGGCGATCGATACAATCGCGTAATTCCACCAAATTGTAAGCAAACCACTGCGAGAAAAAAACAAAAACAAATTATAGTTATATAGTTCTTTAGTTACCTTGGAGAGTATGCGTGTCAACGATTATTGTACGCATATTCTTGCATTTTTATTAGCTCGATTAGCCTAAGCGATTTGTCCAACCTTGTGATATTAATGTTAAGTAATTTTCGTTGCCATTTGGCCCAAATAAATAATTAAACTTAATAACAATTGAACTTTACACCGGACTAATCGATTAAGTTAAATTTATCGAAGTAATGACAATTGAGCCCCACTAGATGGCGTTACTTTCAACGGCCAAATTTTGAACTATGAAATCGATCACTGTTTGCTTATCGATTCAATTACATATTTTCGTAGTCATTACAATTAAGCCCCACTAGATGGCGTTGCTTTTAACGGCCAAATTTTGAACTATGAAATCGATCACTGTTTGCTTATCGATTCAATTACATATATTCGTAGTCATTACAATTAAGCCCCACTAGATGGCGTTGCTTTTAACGGCCAAATTTTGAACTATGAAATCGATCACTGTTTGCTTATCGATTCAATTACATATATTCGTAGTCATTACAATTAAGCCCCACTAGATGGCGTTGCTTTTAACGGCCAAATTTTGAACTATGAAATCGATCACTGTTTGCTTATCGATTCAATTACATATATTCGTAGTCATTACAATTAAGCCCCACTAGATGGCGTTGCTTTTAACGGCCAAATTTTGAACTATGCTTATCGATTCAATTACATATTGTCGTAGTCATTACAATTACACCTAGCTAGATGGCGCTACTTTCAACGGATACATTTTGAACTATTAAGCCTTGTTAGTACTTATAATATTGACTAGATGGCGCCACGCACATGTTTACACTTGAAAATGAAAGAGTATCACACGCCAGTGCTGCTTCTTTTTTTCAAACTTACCGCGATAAAAATAAAAAGCTGACGTCGCAGCACTGGATTAATATCACAGCAAATATAAAAATTAAATTTAAATTATTACTAGACAAACAATTACAATCTGTCTATTTGTTATTTGGTATCAGTGTGCATCCATGATTACTCGGAAATTCCAATGCAAATATCCGATTGAACTACAAATGAAACCAGCACAGGGCCCCGGGCTCTATAAGAAGACGGCGATGATGCAGTGGTAACAGTCGTTGTAACGGTTACCATGGCTGCAGCAGCTTACCTGTTACTTCTCCTGGGATTAACTCTTGGCTGGAGCGGCAACAACGCCAGTAGCCAAAACAACAGCAGGCTCCTCTCGATCCTCAATGCATCCGCTCCAGCACTGGATGTGCTGCTTCACATCGACGTACTGACCGGCGATGGTGTTGTTCCTCTGCCTACAGCCGGCAGTCCATTGAGCCTGGAATCGATTATACGTGCCGAAGTGAATGGAGATTGGGAACGTGCTCGACTCGTGCTCAATTTGGCCACACGAGCACGCACAACGGAACTGAAGCATGCCATCTACGAGGCACTGTGGCAGGAGCTGCAACAAACTAAACAGATCTACGATCCCCTGCAAGTGTTGAATTTCTACGAACAGCTCGAGGATATGTTGGATGTGCCGCCGGCACTCTTGGAGAGCGTATTCGATGCATTTGTGGCACGCAGCGCTCAGTTGCTCTCGGCGCCCTTCCATACCGCCAGTCGCAGTGCAACATTTCCCATAGTCAACTCCCTGTTGCAGCGTCTGACCCTGAGCACCTTGGATTATCTGCGTGATATACTGGATGCACTCTTCGACACAGTGCTCGCCCTGGAATCCACACTCAGTGTGGTGCAACGTTTGGGCAATTTCAGTGCCAGCCTGACGCAGTTGACCTTGGCCAATTTGCAATTGTTAAAGCGCTCCGAGTTGCAGTTGGATGCCGAGGCATTTGCAGCTGTGCAGAGTAATCTCCGGCAGCTGTTGGAACAACCCGACTTTGGACAGGATGTGGAACGCCAGCTGCGTCTCGAAGTATACGCTCAGTTGCCCACAGAGGAACGTTTACTGTACACGGCGCAAAAGATTTGCCTGCGCAACGTGACCGACAACAATGCCTACATCTACGAGTGCCCGCATACTTATCTCATCTGTACGAATGCTCGTGATCCCAAGAAGGCTGCATACTATGTGCAGCGTGGCCATGGAGGCGTCAACAACAGTTTGCAGTTCGCCTTCTACAGCTCGTACTGGCGCAATCGTTACATATTGATGGAGCCGACAAATCAAACGGCATTGAATGCCATCACGAAGAACGTTTATAGTCGCGACACCATCAATTGGTGGCAGATTAATCCAGTCGAGGGCGGCGGCGTGGCCATCATCGATGCTGCTACAGGACAATCGTTTCTCTGCGGCGGTGATCCTACACATTGGGATGGTGAGGAGCGGCATGTTTACACACGCCCGGCACAAGCTCTTGCCGCATATCGCAGAGAGTGCGTCTGGAGCATCGAGGATTGCAGCGATGTAGCCTAAATGCAATAAATAAATAATCCTTATGGGGATCTGCAAGAACATTAATTATTATTAACTAATTTTATTGTCAGTGTGTGTTTGTAAGGCACAAGAGAATGAATGAATGAAAGCTGCTACTTCTGCATAAAATCCCAGGGTATACAGACGACGCCGTCCACAAGCACCGAATAGTAGTGGGATATATGCAATTTGATCTGGGCTAAATGCTGCGGCTTACAGGTGAGTAGATCCTTCAGCGCGGCAATCATCTTGTCTGGCGTGACAGCATCGTCTTTGGTTAGCGATTGCAACCTAAGCTGCACCAGGCAATTCTCGATAAGCTGCTGTTCCACATGTTTATCCTTCTCGTACTTGAACATACGTTCACGGGCCGACTCCATGTTCTGGCTAATGAAGTCAACCAATATGCTGCCTGGACATGTGGCTGGCGTAATGAACTGACCCGTTGGACTGACCATCAATGGCCCAGCCTCTGATTCGACTACAATTGTAAACTCTTTAAGAGATTCTGGCCAGCTCTCTGGATAGTTCTGCTTTGATAGGTAATCATTGAGTGACGTTGTCACCTTCATCAGGTAGTTGGCATAACCGCTTGCCTGTGTCTTTGGCATGAACTTGCGACGTCCAATCTGAATGCCACGCAGCACCTGCGACAGCGTCAGCTCATAGACGGGCACCACACGCAGATAGACATCATGCTGTGGAATGTTTTTGATAAAGTCAATCCAAGTGTTCTGCACGTCGCCGGTGAAGAGCATGACGTGACCCTCTAGACTGATGCCAGTGAAGGGTGCAAAGACCACAACACGATTCTTCAGTGTATCCACTTTTCCGGGATGCGTCTGCACGAGACGCTGCAGTGACTTCAGACAACCACGATAGTGTTCTATGTTCCAACCACATTCGTAACGAATATCCGAAAGCTGCAGATCCTTGACAAGCACATCTTTCAGTTTACCAATCTCGGCTTCCAGATCACCAGTCTCCTTGGCACGTTGTCTCGCCTTGGGCGTATTCTCGGCCAGCCAATTGGCCAGCATGGGACGTATGCCCTTTGCTTCCTGCATGCAGAGAGTAAGATTAGATGGAACTTCTTTTAACCAGGACTACTCACATTACGAAACTGTGCCTCAAAGTCAGCAAACTCTGAATTGTAATTGTAGTCATAGCTCGGCCTATTGGCCATGCTCTCCTGTTGTGGTTTCTGTGTCGTTGTGGGCCTAGCTGCCTTTATATAATCTGTTGACAGGTTACACGACTCCAGCAGGTGCTGAATGAATCTCTTCGGGTCACGCGATCCCTTATCCATGCGTATCTGAATGAGTCGGAAGTTATCACGCCGCTCCGATGTCTTGCTCTCACGCACATAGAACTGCAGCACTTTGGCATCGTCGCTGGTATATCTGCTCTGGTGCAGTGCCTCCAGATGTGCGCTGAGCAGTTTGAGGGAATTCTCATTGGTTTTACGCTGTTCCGGATGTTGACCAAAGAGATCCGGATGTACGGCAAAATAGAAGGGGCGCAACGCTGCCGTTAGTTCGGTGCTTAAGCAGCGACGCAACAACAAACACTTCTGGACTGATTGATGCACCTGACAGATGGCGGCTGTTGCCATCCCACCGCCCAGTCGCAGAACCGTTGCCATTATGTAACCACTAGAGCAGCGCACCGCTGCTCATCGAATGCTGCTGCCACACACATCCGAACACGGAATGCGTATAACACAACGGTTGTGATATTTATTTCAAATTTTAGATTAACTAGCAAAAAATATTACGCCTTTGACAGTCAGCTGTTTACGTACATGCCTACATACATACATACATACATACATACATACGCGCAGTGTTGCATGCGAGGCAGAGGAGAGTATGCTGGTCATGGTAGTTAACGTATCATCGTTTTTATATCACATATAAATCATAATATATCATATTATATTTATATCATATTATATTATTATTATTATTATGTAAAATTGTTTAAACTTTTAATTGTTTTAAATTTTAGGCGTAATCTTCGAACAAAAATATATGATCAATAAGTATGCATACGTAAAACTTGCATATAGGCAGTTTAGTGTATGCACTGGCTGAGTACCACACAGTCGAACTCTCTGGCGATCGGCTCTTGCTGTCGCACTCGTCTCTCGCTCTTTACGAAATCAGAATGCGACATGAGTTCAGTCGCACAACGGCAGCTGAACGATGCGGACGGCTGCATTTATTTCGCTCTGTGTCTCATTTCATTGTGTGCTAAAACGAAACAGCGTCCCTTGTCACACACATACTATGAAACGAGCTGCAGAGTATACGAATGCGCCCGTGCTTATCGTTCGCATTGATGTCGCATTCGGATTTTGTATAAAGCGAGTGCGACTCTCAAAATACAGTGAATACGCAAAATTGCGCAAATGCAAGCTCTATGTATACATACATACTTATAGGTTCGATTTTTCTTTATATTTTTTGACGCCCTATTTATGTTGTTACAGTTATGCCTTAGCACAAGCCAGCAAAAATCTGTAATAAAATATGATATGACATATTATTAGCTGCGTACCTTCCTTGTGCACAGTTCAATTGTGTGGCAACGCTATACTCAAAGACTATTTATGTTAGTGTGGCCATACTCAGTTTAGGAAAGTCAGCTGTGTGTACAAATTGCCTCTGCATCTGAATTTATTTTATTTATATATTTTCAGCTGCAATATTCAGAATGTCCACCTATTACTTTGTAATTGTTGGCCACAATGATAATCCAATATACGAGAAGGAGTTTAGCACGGTGAACAAAGAACTGCGCGTAAGTAGAGTATTACTGATTTCAATAACTTGTCCAACTAAATTGTGATTTCCGCCCATGCAGAAGGAGGATCACAGACATCTCAGCCAGTTTATCGCCCATGCTGCACTCGATCTGGTGGACGAGCACAAATGGAAGACGGCAAATATGCAGCTAAAGAGTATAGATCGATTTAACCAATGGTTTGTGTCCGCCTTCATAACCGCATCGCAGATACGCTTCATCATTGTGCACGACAACAAAAACGATGAGGGAATCAAGAATTTCTTCAATGAGATGTACGACACATACATCAAGCATTCCATGAACGCATTCTATAAGATCAATACGCCCATCAAGTCGGCCATGTTCGAAAAGAAATCCGAGATCTTTGGCCGCAAGTATTTGTTATCATAGTTTTAGTTTGTGTAATAATAATAATAGTGCAGTAAATATATAAATTTTGATTTTAATTTATTTAGAAAACCAGTCTAATGACACAAAAATAGCTTAACTTTCAATGGATTTATTTATTTTCTCTTTATCAATTCTCATTATTCAATGCGTCTTCGATTCAAATCTAAAACGATTTAACGCTATATACTTGGCTCGTCCTCACAATTCCAATAGGAGCTGTAGTACCTCGTAAACTTATAAATGTGTGTGTGTGTGTGTGTTGTGGTTGGATGAACGCATGGAACGATCGAACGATTATATCAACTATGTTGTACGGAATTGTTGTGGGTGGAAAAAATCTCTTCAAGTTTGTTGTTCCAATGCAAGAAGACAGTGACCTGGAACATAAGTACTTAATGCTTCTTGTTCTTGCCGCTGCGCTCGTATTTGCTCTTCGACGAGTGCCACAGGATGAGGGGAATGGCCAGAGATGGCAGAGTCATGATGGCGAAGGCCACCCAATCGAAGAAGTGGGAGGAGAAACGCTTGTTGTATTCGTTCAGGTTGACAATGCCGCCCTCACCGGGCTCAGAGCTGATGGCCAATTGCAGCTGCAAGGGAAATTAAAAGAAAATAAGAAAATTAATGATTAAGAGGCAGAGATTTTCTGTGTGTCCTCTTACCGTCTCGGCCTCCTCGACGGGCTTGTAAGACACCTCGGCGGCCGTGAAGTTGAAGTAACCGAAAGCCTTGGGACGCACCACCAGCACATGGGTGAAGTTGGTCTGTGGCGCAATACGTTCAACCAGAGCTGTGGGCTGGCCACCGACCACCTCAAAGGCCTCGGGATGGAAGCCATTGTCTACCAGTTGCACATTCGTGGCAGCTCCGTTGCCCACATTGAAGATGGTGTAGCGCACCAACAGGTCGCTTTTCTCTACCAAATATTTGTTCAGGATCTGCTTGGAGACCAGGAGACGAGCACGAGTCTCATCCTCGGAGGCACCGATGCTCAGCACGGCGAAGAGCGCGCACAAGGCTAATGTTTTGCCAAACATGCTGCAAGATAAGAGAAGTGAAGAATTTGGGAACGTTTTCACTTTTCGATTTTTGTTGACGTGGAAGGGCAGAGGGTGCCGTCAGTAGAAAGCGGCACAGTTTGTATTCCCTTATTGGTATGGTATATTCACATAAATGTGACTCACAAACACTTTGTCAGGCAGACAAATAATTTAATTATTATTTTTTAACAACTTACATGAATTTTAGTTATTTAATACGCGGCTAATTGAGTAAAACTAACTAAACGCAAGCGACAACGGCGGCTGCTTTCTCGTGGCTGGCTTCGTGACGTGTAAACTGTCGGCTGTCAAACTTCGTACGAGTACATTTTGGCATCGATACTGCAGTCATTGCGGTATCGATAGACGATTGCGCGCGGCACTCGCTAAACAGCGACAACTCTGTGCGGCGCGCACAGCTGTTTGACAACAAAACAATAACAAACAAAATGTTTGAGCGCGATTTTATAAATTATTGTTTAAAGCTTTGTTTAACTAAAGTAATAGTAATTTGTAGTTAGTTAGTAGTAGTAGTTGTTGGTAGCAGACTATTTCCAGATGCCTTCCCTTGGCAGTGTGGGTGGACATTGTTGCCGGCATCTGTGTATGCCCTTGAATGACATTGTCACCCTACAGCGAGCGATACCATCGATGCGTTCCCAAATGCATTTCATAATTTAATAACAGAATTTCATTTAAAACAACAAATCACTATTTGCTTGCAACATTACTAATTAAAGTGATTAGACAATACTATAAGTTATATAGCAAATGATAGAGTGGAACGCTTGTTTTCGCACGCAATCACAATGATAGCGCTTATCGCAGTCTGTATAGCCGGCACAGAGCGTTATCAGCGCGGCGACGACGCAGCAGCAGCAGCGACGCTTCGCTTTTCATCGTACGCATACACAAACTAATTGGTCGCACGCAGTCGGAATTTCACCAGCAGCTGGAAAACTTCATAGTCGTGCGGGATGTCTCTCAGTGTGGAAACAGTTCAAACAACACCCTACGAGGGTCAGAAGCCTGGCACCAGTGGATTACGCAAAAAGGTGAGCACACAGAGAAAAAAAAGCATCCGGGAGGCGTGCTCTGCCATGTGTATCTATCTTTTCTATTCCAGGTCAAAGTTTTTACGCAGCCCAACTATACGGAAAACTTTGTGCAATGCATACTGGATGCCAATGGTGCTCCTCTGGCCGGTTCCACCCTGGTTGTGGGCGGTGATGGACGCTATTACTGCAAGGAGGCAGCTGAGTTGATTGTACGCATCTCAGCAGCCAATGGCGTGGCCAAACTGTTGGTGGGCCAGAACGGCATACTCTCCACACCCGCCGTCTCCAGTCTCATACGTCACAACAAAGCTCTGGGTAGGTGATGTCTGTTATTTAATCAGCTGCTAATCCCCCAGGGCAGTAGGCAACCAACTACTACAGCTGATAATGATCAGCAAAACAATTTAGAATAGATTCGAGTATAGTTGCTTTATAATTGCCCACAAGTCTTTGGGGGCACCTCCTTCAAGGTCAATGTGCTGCCCCTCATTTGCATATTGGATATGAATTTATTTGGATTCGGTTCAACTTATTTAATTGCCAAAGATCTCGCTTCTTTTTCTAACAATTTCCCATATTTGCAGGTGGCATCGTTTTGACTGCATCGCATAATCCCGGTGGCCCCGAGAATGATTTCGGCATCAAGTTCAATTGTGAGAATGGTGGCCCCGCTCCGGATGCTTTTACCAATAATATCTATCAACTCTCTACGGGCATTAGGGCATACAAAGTGGTGCCTGGTCTGCAGATTGATATCGCCAAGGTGGGCGTTAGTACCTATGATATTGCTGGCAAACCATTTGTGGTGGAAGTCATAGATTCGGTGGCCAATTATGTGCATCACATGGAGGAGATCTTTGATTTTGCCAAGCTACGGGACTTTGTTAGTGGCAAAGCGACAGGCAAAGCGCTCAAGATGCGCATTGACTCCATGAACGGTGTCACTGGCGCCTATGTACGTGAGATTTTCTTGAATCGGCTGGGTGCCACGGAGACATCGGTGGTGCACACTACACCTCTGCCCGATTTCGGTGGATTGCATCCCGATCCGAATCTAACGTATGCCAAGGATCTGGTTGAGACTGTGGCCAAGGGAGATTATGATATTGGTGCTGCATTCGATGGTGATGGTGATCGTAACATGATCATCGGCAGCAAGGCTTTCTTTGTGACGCCCAGCGATTCGCTGGCCGTGATTGCACACTATCTGGAGGCCATTCCGTACTTCCAGAAGAATGGCGTACAGGGATTTGCGCGCAGCATGCCCACCGCCTCTGCTGTGGATTTGGTTGGCAAGAAGTTGGGCAAGGAGGTCTTTGAGGTGCCCACTGGCTGGAAATACTTTGGCAATCTGATGGACGCCGGTCGGCTGTGCCTGTGCGGCGAGGAGAGCTTTGGCACGGGCTCAAATCACATTCGTGAGAAGGACGGCATCTGGGCTGTGCTGGCATGGATCTCGGTGATGCAGCACACGGGCAAGAGCATCGAGGATATATTGAAACAACATTGGTCGATCTATGGACGCAACTACTTTACACGCTACGACTACGAGGAATGCGATCTGGAGCCATGCAATGAGATGATGGCCACCATGGAGAAGACAATCACGGCAGCGGCATTTGTGGGCAAGAGCTTCAGCAGCGGCGGCAAGAGCTACAAGGTCAAGGAGGCGGATAACTTTAGCTACACAGATCCCGTCGACAAGTCGGTGGCCACCAAGCAGGGATTGCGTATAGTCTTCGAGGATGGCAGCCGCATTGTGATGCGTCTCAGTGGTACAGGCAGCTCCGGCGCCACCGTGCGGTAAGTAGTGAAGCAGCTAGATCCTTTTCCTTAATTAACTTAATCGCATCTTCCTCTGCCTGCAGCTTGTACATCGACTCGTACGAGAAGGAGAATGTGCTGGGCCAGGCCAGCGTAATGCTAAAGCCACTCATTGACATCGCATTGGAAATCTCTGAGCTGCCCAAGTTCACAGGACGCAATGCACCCACTGTTATCACATAAATGTAGTTCAGGGATTATGCAGCTAATCCTACTGCCTACTAATCTTGTTGTTGTTGTAGCAATCCTTTGGCAACAGTACAGAATCCGCTAATCTTGTCCAGAATCCTCATAGCATTGGCCATTTTAATGCTCACCAAATAAATCCGTTTACAAAATGTTTGTTAATTATAATACTATATGCGATCCAGCTTCATTTGAGGGGCGTGGCCAGGTACTCAAACTCACTGAGAATGATATTGGGTATGCGCTGCTCCAGCACGCTAAGCGGCAGATGAGCCAGACGCACAAAGGTCTGCAGAAAGTGCAGCGTGGTCACCACCTCGGGACCCAGTTGCTCTTTATCACTAGAAAGGAAGAGGGAAAGAAATTAGAGGAGAGCTGCACCCAAGTGGAATCCTCTGCTACTCACATGAGCTGCGCCTCGGCAAGCGTAACAATATACTGACACATATAGGATATATAAAGCATTTTAACATTCTTATGGAACTGCTGCAATATGGTTAGCAAACCGATTATAAGAGGCACAGCGTCTATGACATCTTTGGGGGATTTGGGCACAAGGCAATCGGTATTGCTGGAATGCTGCAGCCGCCCCACATGGGCAATGCTGAAGAGGAACAAAATCAGTGACATATTGTGCGTATTTTTGGTAATCACAAAGATCTGATCCAGTGGCTCATAGTTGCCCGTATAGTGTAGGATCTCCTGCAGTTCCGTCAGCATGGCTACACCCGGCTCATCGCACAGTTTGGTATTCCTAGCCAGCTCCAGCAGCAGCGCACTGGAAAGGTAATAAATCAGTTAAGATTCTTTTCCACTTGAAGTCACCTTACCGATTCAGCGTATTCGTTGTATTCTCCAGCAGCTTGGCATCACATTTGCTGCTGAAGCTCAGCTCACCGGCAATCTGTTGGCGCAGCAGCTGCTTGTGTCCCAGCGCCAGCACCCAATCGAGCAGAGTGGGCCACACCTTGAGCCAACGCTGCGTATAGCTCTGATAATACTTGAGCGGCTGTTTGCCAGCTACATCCTGTGGAAAGTCACGTGATTCGAGCTCCTTGGTCAGGCTGGCCAGCGCATCACACCACATGCGATCTGTGGTTAGATTCTTTTGTAATTTCTCCAGCTTCTGCTTTAGTTCATCGGCCAACATGTGTGCATAGAGTCGCTCCAGGCCTACCATGCCAGCTGGGGCCATTGCCTCGCGCAGCACATTGAAGAAACCCGATCCCGCAAGGAGTTCCGTATGCGGCGCTCGCTTGTCATACCATGTGCACTTTAGATCCAAGAATATGGTCGAACGCGGCTCTGTGCAGCGCAAGATTTCGTGTGCAAGTCGTCCAATGAAATTATTGGACTTGCTTGGATCACCCTGCAGAGGTTTGAAATTGGGTATGGGAATGGTCTGAGATTGGAAGCGTGACTGCCATTCCTGCACCTTATTGCGCACAAAGCAATTACATTCCTTCTCCACATTGTAGTTAATAATGCGCTGCGATTCCTCCAGCAAGATGCGCAATCCCTGCACACGTAAATAATCCTCGATGTACTCGAAGGAACGACGATAACCCTCAATGGTTTTGGCCAACGCTTGCAGCTTCTGCTGCAGCACTTGCACATTGGTCTTCCCCTTCTCCGCGGCAAAGATCAATCCCAGATTATATGCATTAGCCAAATGATTAACCAACTCTTTGCGTATACCATCCTCAAGCAATTGTTTCGGATCCAACTCAATGACACCCACCAGAGTCTTCTTCATCATGAGAATGCCCTTGGTGAAGACCGCAATGGAATTGGTCAATTGTGCCACCTTGGCACGCTCTTCAAACTGTGCGTATTCACGCACCTTATCCTTCTCGAGACGTGTGGGAAACTCCTTAATCACATTGGTCAACAATTGTATAATCCTCGCCAGAATACTGAACATTGTCTCCGGAACAATTTGCAACACACGACGCAGGAAATTCGCCAGTTCCGTGCTGTAATAATTCGACACAGAGACAAGATCTTCGCTCTTGGCCTGATTAATGCGCATTAGCGGCACCTCCAACG
Source organism: Zaprionus kolodkinae (assembly GCA_018901885.1). NCBI lineage: Eukaryota > Metazoa > Arthropoda > Insecta > Diptera > Drosophilidae > Zaprionus > Zaprionus kolodkinae. The sequence continues at coordinate 374,935 of JAEIFM010000414.1, read as the reverse complement.
TGCTGGCCAGCTTAAGGAACACTGCCCGGATGCCAATCACTGCACGTGGCTGTCGCTTGATGTGATCCTGCATGATGGCAATAAAATCACGCTGTAGCAACTGCCAAGCATAGCTGAAGTCGCTGATCATCTGTATCTGTATCTCAATGTCCTCCTTTAGATTGATTAACTAAAAACAGAAAGGAAGAAGGTGAGTATAGGTTTCTTTGAGATGCCATAGCCCACCTGTGCCATGCGATTCAGCAGCTCCCGCGTCTCCTGCAGCTGCTGTTTTACCAGCATATTGGCATGCAGATTGTGATACTCCTGCACCTCGTCCAGTGCCTGCATCACTTGTATAATGAGTCTGCCTGCCTTTTGTGGCTTCGCGATATCCAGTTTCTGTAGACGTTGTGCCACTTGGCCAAACCATTGCTGGAGATGTGCATTCGCTTCGATTTTAGTCAACGGCCGTGTGCCTGCAAAGGCTTCACTCAACTCGCGCAAATATTGCATTGCCTCCTCACGATTCTGTGTCCAGCGTTGCTCCTTATTCTTCTGCAGCTCAGCCAACGATTCACGCACATCCAGTTCCAATTGACCACAATTGAGTAGCAGATTGTAGAGTTTACCCTGCTGGAATTGCAACTCCTGCTGGACAAATTGATGCGCGGTGGCCCGCGATGAGAGCACAAAGACGGCGGGGCTGGTATGCAGGCAATACCAACGCAACAGAACATTGGCCTGACGCATGAGTACAATAATCTGATTGGCATGCTCCAGAACAAAGGCATCATCCAGCACACCCTCACGCACAATCTCTTGGGTCTTCTGCAGCGTTTTCTGCAATTGCTCGCGCTGCTGCTGGCAGAGTGCTTTGATGGCAGGCGGCGTCACAACGTTGGCTATGGCAGCACTGGCGGCCTTAAACCCGGCCCAGACATCAATCAAATCCACTGTGATGCCCATGTATACGGATAACGACCAATTGTCATAGAAGAACTTGTCCACAATCTCTCGCATTTGTGAGTGTTGCGTGTGCAGCACTTGAGGTGAGAAATAGAGGCAGACATAGAGCATAGCAGCCTGCGTGGAGAGGGCTGTGGAGCGGTGCGTGGGATGCGGATAGATGGCCAACTGATTGTAGATATCATCACATCGCAGGCGTGCTATAACCAAGTCAATGAAGTTCGCATCGAAGGCAAAGCGGGCAAAGTACGCCTCTGGGTATTTGGATGCCGTGGCCGCAGTGGAGTTCATCTGATAACCTGTGGATCGCAATAGCAGGCAAACATCATGTATGTTACTCTCATCCCCGCTGGGCGTCGCATCTCCACCACTGTAGCGATAGTAGGCGATCAGCAGACGCTCCCGCACATCGCCAGGAATGTGAAAGTCCAAGACAAGCAAAATTACGCCGTACAAATAGAGTGATTCACACTGAAATTGGGTGAATCATTTTGCAAACTCCGGCAAGATTATTTCCAATTTAAACTTACAAGCAACTGTTTGCCCTCCTCATCCTGCAGCACCGTCTCCAACGTCTGCTGAATGTAGTAGCCCGTGTTCAGTTCCTCTATATATTGTTTGAGGTCTGTAGCATAATGGTGAACGCTTTGGAAGGCCAGATAGAATCGGGTTATCAGTTGCAAATGATTCGTTTGCGTTTCCAGATCCAAGTCACTCAGTTCCTGTAAAGCAATATATTACCTTGAGTTTTTTTTATCAAGTACTCAGGTGCAACTTACCGGACTCTCTTCAATTTTCTTCTCCTGCGCCTCGGCCAATTTGAAATAACTGAAATCCAATATAATGTCACCATATTTTTGTTTATCGGCTGCGGTTTCCAATCTGCGGGCAAAAGGCTAAGGGTCAAAGAAGATTCGGCTGTTTTGGTCATTATACTATCTTACCGGTATATGCTAGGCACAAAATCCTTTAGACGTAGTATTTCGGCAATTATTGAGTTGCCTACCGACACTATATTGAGTAAATTCTGACCGCACGCATTGTTTTCCGACAGAAATTCACTCATTTTGCAAAAACAAACAAATCTCAATGCGTCAGCTGTTTATTATTTACGCCCAGTTGCTAGATATGTGCGAGAATTATCGATTGCTTAAATTATAATCTGTTCTGTAGGTTAACATAAGCTGTGTCGAATATATCGTAAGACTGTGACGATATATCGATATAATAAACTTAACGAGCCACCACCGCTCATCGTTGAATCTGAATATCGAATTTTAATTTATGTTTATATGAAGCAAAACAACTTTTATAATCAAAGCGTACTTGAACATATCTTTAATAATTCTCTATTTAATATATTGATTTTATCGAAACATTAATATTTAAAATTTATTTTAACAGCAGTTGCTCGACTATGTTAGTAGCATGTTAAGCAACATATCGTTGTTTTACATCCGTTCTGCTGCAGCCCAACAACAAAATAATGTTATTAGAGCAGTAAACTAACTGGGGGCACGTACGTAACGTTGATGTTTTTATTGTATGCGCAGCGCACTTGAGAATCCACATTGTTTTTGTTGCCGTACTGTTCTATTTATGCATATACGCGCTCCCTCTCACTTGTTGGGTTTGTTGCTATTGCTTTTGCTAGATTTACAGACTTTTCCCCAATTGTGTCGGTTTGTTCCGTTTCGTTCCTTCGTTCGTTCGCGTTCGTTCATTGATTTCCTAATTAAGTTTATAATTAAAATTAATTGAAAAATTACCCACATACGTACATAATATATGTACATGCATATGTACATATCTGAATCGAAATATGTAAAGTGGCGCGCGTGTTGTAACATCGAAAATTGAGTTTGTATATGTTTTGTGTCTATTTAAAATGGAATGAAAGCACGTTAAACATTTAAACAAAAAACATCATCATCATCATTATCATCCAAAAAAAAAATAAGAGGTAATTATAATAAGCAAAGTGCACGTTTATAAATTTCTCCTTGTTTTTGTTGTATTTTTCGACTAATTGATGACTTCCCTGCCGCGCTCTATTTATAATTAAAAGCGTCTGCAATGGCAATTATATTTATTGAACAAAAGGCGAATTTGCTTATATACCCAAGTGTATGTATGCCTGTATAAAATAACTATAAAAATTCTTTGCACAACATTTGAAATGGTCATAAATTAAGTCGAAAGTCGCGTTGCGACTTAAATATGTATTTTTGCGGGCTCTCTCATATTGTAAAGGGGTCGCGGAGAGAGAGAGAAGCCGGAAGAGGAGGCAGAGAAGCAGAGGAGCGGCGAATGTGTAGGAGCTTATCCTATTTAGTGACTGCCAGAGTTGTCAACGCTATTTCAATACCATAGTAATTGTATGGCCTTGTTGCCGCCTCTACAGTTGTGTTACCTGCCTCGTTGCATGCTTCGCACATGTTCGCATGGTGAAAAAATCCCGCTGTGCTCATTCGGAAAATTCGAAAAAGAAAACTCTCGAAGAAAATTCTGAAACTAATAAAAAATAATTTCTTTTGCATTCCAGGTGGTCTTGTTAAGTACAACGGTGTGGCAACCCTAGGCAAATGAACTGTTTTACCTGCACAGACACAGACTCACACACACACACACGCACACATACAGATGCATAAGCGCGCAGTCAACACACAACGGATAATTTAGTGGAATTTTCGAAAATAGCAAAGGAAAGGCAGCCATAATCCTCAAGAGCAGCAGCAGCGAGGCAACAGAGCAATCCCAGTCTCAGCAGCAGCAGCCGCAGCAGCAGGCAGCGCTACAACAACACCAGGCATAATAATCAAAGATTAAATCAGGTTTATATGGAAGGGTTAAAAAGAGCAAAAGCAGCCTGTCACAGGAAGAAATACACGTTTCCTAGTTGCTGAGCCACGGCTACGGCTACGGCAACAACAACAGCAGCAACAACAACAACGAACAACTGATTTTGATTACAACTACAAGGAGCGCGCGCTACACACACATACACTCACTCACTCACACAGCCAAACAAGCTCAGAGAGGCACATACCCATACTCAGAGGTGACTTGCGCTCCCTTTTTTCGTACAGAGCGCGAGAGAGTGTGTGTACGAACGAGCGGGCGAACGAACGAACGTACGAGCGAGCGAGCGAGCAAGAAGACACGAGAGAGCATGTACAGATTAACTAGCGCGCTCAGTTTTCCGCTCAGTTGTTGGGCTCAGTTCTCATTCGAGTGCGGTACGGTTACGACGTCGCGTTGCTTCATCCAGCAGCGGTGAAAATACAACAATACAAGAGACAAAAAGATTTTCCGTTTTCCGCTAGGCGATGACAACAACACGTACGGCATATGGGCGGCATTTGTTTTGAAAAGCAATGTAAGAGGCAAACGAAATATAAACTAACGTCGCGACCGCGCCTCACGCTTAATAACATTTATTTGTGTTTGTGTCTCTGCTGTGTGTGGCCGTGTGTGTTGGTGGGGGGCGAATATTGTGTGATGGCAAAAACGGAAGTAAACGAAATCAAGTGAAAATAGTGCAAAAGAAATACCAATACTGCAAGTAATAATAGTAATAATAATAATAATAATACAAAGATAGCCAAAAGACACACAGAGAGACCGCAAAGTAAAGCAGAGGGCAAAGCAGAGACCAGTTTGAAATCGCCGCCTATTTGCAGGGCAATACACGCGTCGCTGTCGCCGTCGCTGTTGGCAGAGGCAGAAGCAGAAGCAGTGCATGGCTATGTGTGTTGTATTGGTGTGAAAGAGCTGGCGATAGTTTTGAGTGTGGAGAAGGGGCAATGGCAGTGGCAGGCAATTGAACGTACACACACACAGACACACACATGTGCACATGCTAGCCAAGACAGTGCTACAACAACAACAACAACAAGAGAAACAAGCGACCACATACGGTGAAAAGGCCGCGTCGCCGTCTCAAGGAGCGAAAGGCAGGCAAGGCGAAAGAGAGACAGAGAGAGAGAGTGAGAGAGCAGCAGCAGCAGCAGCAGCGGAGCGAGCTATAAGAATAATAAATTACACTTTGCTTTTGCTATAATAAGAAGAAAAATTTATATACACACACACACACACACACATGTGCAAGTAATGTTTTTAGTGTATGTGTTGTGCATGTGCGGGGGAAAATTGTAATAAAATATGAACGCACGAAAAACGCTGCTGGAAATGGAAAACTAAAAGTAAATTTCGAAATAGCAGCAGCAGCGGCAGCGCGAAATGCAGCTGTATTTGTGTAACGTGTGTGCCGTATACTCGTATGTGTAAATTATTAACAGTTAGGCTGCGCAAAAGCAAAAGCAAAACGAAATCAAAAGCAAAGTAAAAAGTAAAAGAAAAGTGAAGCAACAACAAATGTGCCATAATTTCTAACAGCAACAAAAAAACAACAACTGAAACTAAGCAAACGGAGCAGCTTTAATTAAATACACAAACAAAAAAAAAAAAGAGCAACTAATTTATAAATTAATAACTAAGCAAAATCAAAGTATAAATACGTAGATATTTATTAAGCGTTATTATACATATACACCAGTATTACCAACAACAACAACAACTTACAATGTCCTGCATATCGAGCAACTTTAGCTCATTCTTTCTCAACTCACTCAACGATCCTTCAGAGTTTTCCAAGTACTTGAGCAATGGCGAACTCAAATGCACAAATTTCGAGGAATTTCAAGTGTTTGCGACGCAGCAGTCAACGCAGCAGCAGCAGCAGCAGCAACAACTACAGTATTCACACATCAATGGCGTTGGCAGCGCTGCAGCAGCGGAGTTTGCCTACGATGCAGCATCAGCAGCAGCAGCGGCGGCGGCAGCAGCGTCACAACGTGAAGTTGCCGAAACGCCGGCAATGACATCCACGACAACAACAACAACAACGCTGCCTCTGTCAGCGTCAGCAGCGGCAGCGCAGTCACTGCCCAGCAATCGTTGGCCCACCGCGGTGGCCACACCAAACGGACACGCACCCGCTGCAGCTGCTGTTGCGGCAGCCGCTGCTGCTGCTCAGCATTTCGATGGTTCCTTTGAGTTTATCAAATATCTGCGCCACTCCACGGATTTTACACCCACTCCGAGCAGTAGCAGCGGAGCAGGCAGCAGCGTCGGCGTAGGCGATGCAGCTGACTGCGCAGCCACAGCGGACAAGGGCAGCAAATTGGGAGGTGCAGCAACCATAGGCGGCGCTGCAGCAGCTTGCAGAGGATTAACCACATCATCATCATCGTCGCCGCCATTGCCCGCCTCACCCGTTGGCGCCAGCGGCGTCGCCGGCGGCGGCGGCAGTGGCGGAGGCGGAGGCATTGGCCTGCTCGATCTCGATTCGACAAGCATCGCACAGAAGTCACGTTCCGCATCCCGTAAAGTGGCCGCACTGTTGTCTTCCGTATCACGCTCTTCCAATAGCCTGGATGCCACATCATCCACACTGGATGCGGTCTTCGATCATGACTCCAAGCAGACCATGTTCGAGTTGCAGCATCTGACGAGCACATCGAATGGATCGAATGGTTCCAATTCGAATGAATCCTCCCTGGAAATGCTTGCCTTCCCCAACTCCCATCTGAATGCCTCGAATTCGAATACCTCGTCGGAGGAACATTGTGGTGAATTCGGTATGGGTTTGCTGAGTGGAGCAAGTTGCTCATCGGTTGCGGCAGCTGGAGGTGCACCGAAATTATTGGGCAGCTTTGTGATCAAGGAGAATTTCGATGTACATCCCTCGCACAAGGTGGAGGAGGGCATCTTCCAGCACATGAATAAGTTGCCCTCCAAGAAGAAGGACACATTGAAGCAGTTGGGCGTCCGTTTCACTGGCCAAATGACGTTCACGGACAAATCGATTGTTGTCGAAAATTTCATTAAATTTTGCGAGGTGAGTACGGGGATCGGGAAGTGGGAAGCGGGAGGGTCCCTCTGGTTGGAATGGTAAATGTAACCAAAATGGCTTCAATTACGCTTGCATGTGTGTGTGTGTGTGTGTGTGCATGTAGAGAAGTTGGAAAATTGGATTAGATGACAGACAAACACGTTTGCATATGTAAATATATGAAACATATACATACAAACATACACAAGTATATATAGAGAATGACGGGAAATGGAAAGCGGAAATAGAAGCATTATTCAAAGAAGGAAAACAAATTTGTTTTGCCTGTAGAGAGAGAGCGATATCCTTTACAACTAACCATAGTTATATCGATATTTCCACTTTACTATCGATAGTTGTGCCGATAAGTTATGTTTTCAATTATTTTCCAATATTTTTTCCATCACAAATATCACTTAATATGCACCTACACACACACACACACACTCGCGCAACTAATGTAAATTCGTATATACGCTTTCCATATGCAGATTTGTCTAGGCGTGTGTGTGTGTGTGTGTGTGTGTGTAGCATTTATATTGTATGTAGATATATTCATAACGCGGATACACCGTTCATATCCTTTACACAAGCGCATTTCTCACTCTATTATACGCCACCCACTAGCACACACACACAAGTGCAGACTCACACACACAGTACTCCCATCTCACCCATACACCGGCCCAACGAATGTCATTATAAATTGTAATAACAGAAGCAGCGACGCTGGCAGCGACTGCGACGCAGGGCAGAGCAACACGACAAGCCACAACCACAAATTCAGCATACAAATACAACAACTGTAATCATGTGTGCCACAATGTGTGTGCGTGTGTGTAATTCTAAACACCTACACACGCACAAACATACACATGTATGTATGTATTTATATGTATTTGCACACATACCTTCACTCACACACACATGCATGCATACATCGCCCCCGCCCCCTTAACACATTTGGCGCCTTTTCAACACTATGCCTGGCAGGCAGCAACCCTCCCCAACACTCACACCGATACATGCTCATTACGCTCAGCTTTATCGGAACGCACACACACACTCACCCACCCACAAGCAAGGAAACCAACTAGATTTGGTCGAACTGAATAGCACCCACACAATCCACACGCTCAAACTATGTACGAAACGGCATTGATGGCATAATACAGGAACACAGCAGCAGCAGCAGCAGCTACAGCAGCAACAACTACAACTACAGCAGCCGGAGAGGCGTAGTAGCGTGAGAGGCGGCTGCTCTAGAGCCTAACCTTATTTCAACATGGCTGCCTTCTCGGCCCTTCGGCTGCTATTACAACATTTTAGTTCTAAGATGCCTGATGCCTAGCTTTGAGGCTGTCGTACGCTCTCGCCCGCTCTTAAAATTGCTTACGCTCACGCTCTCTCTCTCTGTCCGTCTCTCTCTCGAACTCACTCCTTTGCTCAAAAACTTTACTTACAAGGAGCAGTGGTGGCGGCAGAGGCAATGATAGAGGGAGAGGCTGCTGCTGCTGCTGCTGCTCAAACTACAAAGTTTTCTATATGTGTGTGTGTGTGTGTAGTTATGTGTGGGTAAGTGGGTCGGGCAACCCCCAAAAAGCTCAAGCGGGCGCTATTGAGTAATTGTATATGGACCCCTCTCTCTCTCTGTCTCTCACACTCTCTTTTACACGCACACATGCGAAATTTCTTCTCTCTTATATGCACAGACATACAAACATACAATCATCAAGTTACTTGGGGCGTTTGTCCGACTGTCCATTGAGTTGCCTTCGTATGTCCTTTCGTATGTACACACACATACATACATGCACGAGTTTCGTTGTGTGTGTGTGTGTGTGCCCCTAGAGGCGTCGTTGAAGGCTACTAAATGCGCATGCAGCAGAAGCAGCGACAGCGGCAGCAGCAGAGGAAACGGCAGTAACAGCCGCAGTCACCAATACACACACACACACATGCAATAAGTTTTGCCCATCTTTGTGTGTGCGTGAGAATGTAAGGGACAGCTTAACTCTGGCTGCGAGTGGTTGGGGCAGCAGGCAAGGAAGAGGAAGTGGAAGTGGAAGTGAAAGAGGGGAAGGGAGGTGTGCGTGTTACTGCGGGGCAGGTACAATGTCTCGGCTTCGCACAATTTACGCGCTCGCAGAGAAACACATGCACATTGATTATAATTTTAAATTATATACTATACACACACACACACAGACACACACACACACGAACTTACAACTGTGCATACAAACTGTACTTGCCAAACTTATATGATGACTATATTGTACATACTGTCAACTTACACACATACACATACAAACTTACATGCATGCACATAAAATATTTAGCTTTTATGCGTCGCTTTTGCCGCCTTTGGGGCCGCATTAAATTAGTGTTGTATAACGAGCACAAGGGTTACAGCGCGGAGGTTGTGCAGGGGGGGCTGCCAGATTGTTGCCAAAAATGTAAAATACATATACATACATACATTTTTACATACGTATGTATGTATGTTAATACATATGTGATATGCCTGTATGAAATGCTGTCGAATATATTGTACGCTTTGTTATTGCGCTGCATTTACATTGCACGGTTGGGCTCATTAGCGTTAGCCGAGCAAACAAATTGTGAGGTTAGGCACGGCATTTCACTCACCTGATGTCGCTGCTTGCTCCCTATCCCTATTCCCTTTTCTTCTTCTTGTTCCCTTTCCAATTGCGACATTAATGCGAAGATAAACGTCCATTAGGCCAATAATTAATGAGGCGCCACGTCCATCCCTTTTTTCACACGTGCAGCGTGCGCTCAAACTGTTGTTAAAAACCTGTTAAACGCAAAGAGTGAAAGTGTGAAAATTGTTACCCTTCCCCCACTCAAACAACACACACGCACACACAAGCCGGCTGGGACTCTGACTGTGACTGGGGCGCACACGCAACCCTCAAAAATCAAAAAATCATTGCCGGGCGGGCGACAGCGACACGAACGAACGAACAACTGTTGTTGCCGTTACTGCAGCAGCACGCACAGGCAGCGGCAGTGGGAGCAGCAAAACAGAGAGAGAAGAGAGAGAACAGAAAGAAAAACAATTCACACTTGTCTCAATAATAACAACAACAACAACAACAGCAGCAGCAGCACGCTGCCGCCGCCGCATCACACCACACACTCACCACAGACAACAACCGCAGGCCGCACGCACACACACACAAGCACGCACACACAAGCACGCACGCACACGCACACACTTAGACAACAGGATACGTCACGCACAGGCACGCACAAAACACAACACAAATACAAACAAAAAGTCTGCTTGCTGCCAATAAGTTGCAAAAAGCAACAACAAATACACACACACACGGCAAAAGCAAAACAATAAAAGCAAAAGCAAGAACACAACAATGCGGCAACACATTGCCATAGCTTTCATTCTTCTTTCGTGTTGTTGTTGGTTTTTTTTTTTTGTGTGTGTGTGTGCTATGAAACAGTTAAGCGGCTATGGGAATGTGAACACACAAACAACGCAAACCCATCCACCCACCCACACACAAGCAAAACAATCAAGCGGCGACAGCAGCCGCCATCAGCCATCAGTACGGCAACACTTGGCTTGACAGTCAAGCTCGGCTCTCACTCACTCTCTTTCGCTTGCTCTCTCACCACACTCTCGCTATACACTCTCCCACTCTCTGTAATGCTCTCGCACTCGCTCACGCACGCCACTGTTAATGAGTCGACAGCGATAACAACAGCACAGGTAACACCTCTCTGAAGGGGCCTGTCATCATTGAAAAGGCGTTGAATTGCTTGCGCGCGCTCTTTTCTTATGCTTCTCTTCTCTCCTCAGCTCTGTTGTCTCACGTAATTTGGCACACATACACGGGCAGACAGGCACACAGGCAAATACGGCAAAGTCAAGCTTAAAGCATTTTTGGGGCTAGGAAATGCGGTTCTCTCTCTCCCTGCCCTCTCTCTTAGTGCCTGCCATGTTGCCATTGGCGGGGCGTCGTCACTCCTTTTTGCTCTATTGATTTTTAACATAATCAAAACCCAAAATGTATGCACACACTCGCACTCACATGCATACATGCATAACATACATTCATAAGTACATGCACACACACACATACATTGTGTACTCACACACACATGCTATTTTCGCCAGCGTTGCCATGTATGCTTAGAGGCTGGCCGGATGGGTGGGTGGTGTGGACTGAGGGCTGATTTCTGGGTGGCAACTTTGGCGTCGCGCTGATTATGAGGATGTTGATAAGTTTGAACGTCGACTGCGACGTTGACGACGAACGAGCGACGACGACGACGACGAGCGCTGACGACGCGTCGGTGCGATGCTTGTTGACTCTCTCTCTCTCTCTCTCTCTTTCTCTCTTAGCACTCACATACAGACCAGACCAGCACACACAGACACAGACTCACTCAGCCACAGACGTCCGTCAAGCTGCTGCGCCTATTTTAAACACACACACACACACACACAGTGAGAGAGACGGGCGACAACCCTTTTGGCTGCCCCTTCCCTCCCCCCTGCCTCGTCTCCATTGTTGAAAATGGCTTCATTGAAAATGTTGTTTGCTTTTCTATTTGGTTTTGCTCTGCTGCCTTTTCCTCCTTTTCCTTCTCGTTTTTGCTTTATTCTATATTTTTACACTATAAAATATACATGCGAAGGGTGTGAGAGTGTGTGAGTCCCCGTATGTGTGTGTGTGTGTGTGTGTGTGTGCATGCTTTTAGGCGCAGGGTCCTTTCCTATGATTGTGTTTGCATTTTGGGGTCTGCAAGTTTTTGGCTTTTGTGAAATTTTCGTTTTCCAACTTTTGCGTTGTACACGAATTATAAGTTTTGATTAGTAGTGGGCAAAGTTTTCACTTGCCGGAAAAGGGGAGGGGGGGAGGGAAGGGGGGTCGACTTAGGGTAGTCTACGATAAGCACATGCTCACACATATGTATGTATGTAATATTAAATATATATATATGTACATTGTATATAAAGTCTCGAATTTTGCAGGAAATGAGTTTGACGTCAACGTTAGAATTGCCTTTAAAATTTTGCGGGGGGTTGCGAGTGGATCGAAAAGGTGTATTTACCCTTATATGTATAGGAAGGGGTGGGCCACATTTATGTAAAATTTGCGCTTCTAGAATTTCCATTTGCCCATTTCCCATATGTGTAGTTATAGCCCAAGGCGAACCCTTTTTATGGCCTTCAAAATAAATATTCCGAAATGATGGGGGTAATTTTGCCAGAACCGGTTGCCATAGCATACTTTTTGGGGGGGGTTATATTACATTTCAGAATATTTATTCATTAAAAATATTTCCAATTAATTTCTTTCTTTTTTTCTCTCTCTCTCTCTCTGCAGGAATACGACATCAAGGATCATCGACCGTGGCTATCCCTAAATCAATGTGGCCTCAATAAACCTGAACAAATCAAATTTGCACGTTATTTGGGCCAAGGGTTGCCAACGTTTACGCTCTTTTGCATTTATAGCAATTTTAAGAATCTGTTTTGCACCAAACGCACGGAAATGTAAGTTCAAATTGGGGATAATTTCTATATTAATATAAATATATAATATTACTATATCTTCAGCTACACCAAGGATGGCTACAATCTGCCTTATATACTCGATAAAACCAAGCGCTTCCTGGCCAACACAACAGCTGGTGAGTAACCCAGAAAAACCCCGTCTAATCCCAACGATCCCAACTTTGCCTTCCCCACGTGTAGTGCAAATGCAGCAAGATTAAAGAGAAATAAAACAGGCAAAAAAAAAAAGAAAACTAAAAACTAAAGAAAAACAAATCGCAGCATATACAAAAAAAAGAAGAAAAAACATTTCCCAAAAAGATACGAAAAAAATAGCTTAAGGCGAAATGTGCTAAATTTTAAAAATATACACAAAACCAGAGCCTACAAACGATTTTTGGTTCATTTTTATGATTTTTTCGCTCTCTCTCTCTCTCACTCTTTGCATCTAGTTTCTCGTTTGCTCTATATCTGTACAAAAATATATGTTTTTTGTTTTCCACATGCACTTTCTGTACGAAAAATTGAAAATCACATACATACGTTCCACATATTATAACTATATATGCTTTATAGGTATATATAGATAAACATATATATTTTTGCGGGAATTGGCTGCTCTAGAACTAAAATAATTTTTCACTTTTGCAAAAAAAAAAAAAAAATATCGTTTTTAATTTTCGACTTCAATTTGTTTGTGTTCTTCTTCTTCTTGTTCTTTCTTCTTTTTCCACGGCATTCACGCTTTCAAATCACTAGGCGAAAATACCAACAACAACAACAACAGTAACAGCAACAACAACAACAATAACAAGACCAACAACACAACAACAACAACATCCACACCGGTCAAACAGACACACGAGCAGCAACAACAATGCGACTCGGCGCCAGCTTCGCCGTCGGCAGCAGCAGCAGCAGCGATGCCTACACTCAGCCACAACAACAACAACAACAACAGCAACAGCAACACAAACACACACGCAACAGGCAACAGCAGCACACACCTACACACGCAGCCCACACCAGCAGCAGCAGCGGCAGCAGCAGCGCCGCCACCATCGCCGTCGCAGCCAGCGTTAACAGCAGCAGCAGCAGCGGCGGTGGCTGCACGCACAGGCACGCCACACTCCATGCCAAGGCCAGCGACGCCCACAACGCCAGCAGCAGCGCAGTCGGCAGCGCCAGCCACACCACATTCGCAACATCAGCAGCAGCAGCATCCGCATTTGTTGCAGCAACACACGCCGCATCATTTGCAGCAACTTCAGCAGCAGCAGCAGCAGCCTTCTACGCCCACACGTGGCACGCCCATGACGCCCCAACAGCAGCAGCAGCAGCAGCACGCACATCATCAACAGCAGCTGCAGCAGCAGCAGCAACAACAACAGCAACATCCTCAGCACGCGCATCTTATGGCCACGCAGCATCCGCATCACTATCCGCATCCACAGCAGCAGCAGCAGCAACATCCTCATCCACATCAACATCCACATGCACATGCACATCCGCATCCACATCCACATGCACACGCGCATCCACATGCCCTTCCGCATCACTTTGCCTACACACATCCGCATCACACGCACTATGGGCTGCCGCCACCTCATCCGCAGCATCCACAGCAGCAGCAGCAGCATCCACATGCTCATCCGCACTCACAACATCCGCATCCACATTCGCACGCTCACATGGCTGCAGCCATGGCATATGGCCAACAGGTGGCGCCACAGACGCCCTCATCCGCACAACAGCAGCAACAACAACAACAACAGCAGCAGCCAACGCCGTCTCAGCTGCCACCGCATGCGCTGCCGCTGCCGCCGTCATCGAACAGCAGCAGCAGCAGCAGCATGTGAGATTGGCGTCGGCGTGGCGCCAAGTATGACGGCCGTGGCGCCACCTGTTGACAATCTTTAGAGCCAGCCGATAGAGCCGCAATCCACAACTACAACTACAACTACAACTACAACTATGTTTAGCCCAACCTTGTAACTGTAATTTTAGTTATTCACCTCATTTGGTTACTCCCCACATCTCCCCACACTTCCACGCGTTTAATTGTGTCTTCTGTTTTACTTTGTAGTCTAATTTTACTAAGCTTTTTGCCAAATTTTTACATACATGTATTATGTTAAACGACTAAATTGTTGGACGCGATGATCACGCCCTGAACTATGCAATGTTATTCCTTGAAAAGAGATTATTACAATTACACACACACAACATGATTATAGTGAATCAAGCTAATGCGACAAAACTATTAATAATACACACACACACACACACACACATATTGTATATGATGAGCATATAGTATTTTAGTAAGCCAGGAACAAACAAATCATATGTATGGGGCCGTTCAAGTATTACGTAAATATATATTATACATCTGTTTCAAAATTGTATGTGAGTAAGGGTCCCCCCTGTTCATTTGTCCGAAAAATGTTTTTTTTCAAAATTTAAAATCGCCCGCTTTTACTTTGAATCGATTGCGGAGGTTAAAATTAGTATAAAACAAGTGTTTAAAACTGTTTTAGAGGTTACTTAATTTTTGGCCAAAAATCATGTCAAAATTGAAAAAAAAAATTTGACATGTAAAACCCTATACAGGACCTGTAACCTCACTTTCCTCACTTCATAACTTTTTTAAAAATCAAGCGATTTTCTTCGGGTAAAGCATTTTATTCATGAATTTAGTTCTAGAATAGAATGGCTTAATAGTTTTTGGAATTTAAAATATAAAAGAAAATTTTGAATTTTTGTGATTTTGTTCATTTGTTTTCTGTTCATTTTTTAGAAAAATTATAAAATTCAACAAAATTTTGAATTTTTGTGATTTTGGTATTTTTAAAATTATTTGTATATTAAAAAACATATTATATGTTGAAAAATGTTAACGTAAGCATGGGGCAGGGGGTAAGAGCTTTGCTTACTTTCGTTGACAAGGGGGATGGGGGGGTAAATAATTGTAATAAATCTGCTTTTACGCAATACTTGAACGGCACCCAATGTGCAAAACCAATCCTAACTCTATATACAACAACAACATCAACATATAGTATATACAAAACACATATACATATAAAGAGAAATTTTGTTTGCAACAACAACAAATATATATATATATATACATAGCGAAAAAAAAACAAGTGGCTTCTTTTTTTCACCGTTACTTACTGTGCCTGTGTTACCGCCTGTCTCTGCATTTGTGCTAGACAAGCCGCTCTTGTACTCTCTCTCTCTCTCTCTATGTTTGTCACGAACTCTCTCGCTGACAGGCTCTCTTTTAAAAATGCAACTCTTTTTGTTGTTGTAGACCTCAAGAACATGGCGGCCGCTAATGACGGCACGCTCGAGTTTGCCAGCAACAGCAGCAGCAGCAGCAATAGTAACAACAACAACAGCAGCAGCAACAACAACAACAGCAGTAACAACATGAATAGTAACAGCAGCAGCAGCGTTAACAGCAATAGCAACAGCAGTGTTAACAGCGTCAACAGCGCCAGTCTCTCCTCGAATTCAGTTAACAGCTATGTAACAGCCGCTGCAACAGCAGCCGCGGCTCAACACCAACAACAACAACAGCAAGCAATGGATACGCGTTACAGTTGCGTGCCAGCAGCAGCAGCAGCAGCGCAATCAGCAGCGATGCCACTGTTACCGCCACCGCCACTGCCACCAACGCACCTCGGACCGCCGCCGCGTTCGCTGGAACAGCTGATCATCTATGAGAATTTCAATGTGCACGAACAGCATCGCATCGAAGATGGCGTCTGTACGCACATCAGTCGCCTGCCGCCCAAGAAGCAGGAGCTATTGAAACAGTTCGGTATACAGAGTAGTAGCCAGCAATGTCTGAGCAATTATGAAAAGTGCATACTCATCGAGAACTTCATCAAGTTTTGCAATGTGAGCAACTGTGTGGAACGCAACCTGTGTGGATCGCAATTCCAGCACAGCGCAGCAACAGCTACTGCCGAAGGAGCAGGCAGCGCACAGCGTAGCGTGCAGCGGAGCTTTGTTCTTGATACTCGCCACCCCCTCCCCCCACCCCCTAAATCCAACCCACAATTGGCATATGAGAATCATTATCTATATATATATAAAAAATAGATTGGCATTATTCATTCTAGCGTGTAGCTCAAAATTGCACCGTCATCCCTAGAGCATAGAACAAAACTCTTTGCCGTCCCCCAAGCGAGAACTCATTGTGGATTAATTGGGATACCTTGTGTTCTTCTTCTTCTTCCTCTTTTCTTTTTGTTATGTTTCGTCAACAGGAATATCAGATATCCGATCATCGACCCTTTTTGGACTTCCACGAGAGCGCTTTATCCAAATGTGAACAACTTAAATTTGTACGATATCTGGGCCAGGGGTTATCCAATCTGACGCTAAACAAGATCTATGTAGCATTCAAGGATCTGCTCGGAAACGGAAGATCAGACAAGTTAGCGGCATTTCGACATATATATAATATAATTATATCATTTGTATATGTTTATTTCTTGTAGATCTGGAGCGGACAACTATAATTTGGATGCGATTTTAAAGAAGAAGCGCAAGAATCTCTATAATCGTCTGCATGCAACTGGTAAAACTTTTGTTATAGTGATATAGTATAGTGGGTATTATAAGGTTATAATTACTCGAAAATACGACGGAAAACAGTTTAAGTTGAAATTTTATACTAAATTTGACATTCCTAATTAATATAAATCAAAATATGAAAATTTTAATTTCTGAAATAATTTCGAAATTTCTGTGATTTTGATAAGGGTCCCCCCTGTAATTTTTTCAGGAAAAATATTTTTTCAAAATTTAAAATCGCCCGCTTTTACTTTTAATCGATTGCGGAGGTCAAAATTAGTATAAAACAAGTGTTTAAAATTGTTTTAAAGGATACCTAATTTTTGGCCAAAAATCATGTCGAAGTCGACTAAAAATTTGAAATGTTAGACCCCTGGCAGGACTAGTATTCTCAATTTCCTTACTTCATAACTTTCTTAAAAATCCAACGATTTTCTTCGGGTAAAGCATTTTATTCATGGTTTTAGATCTAAAATAGGATGGCTTAATAGTTTTTTTAATTTACAAAATTCCAAAATTTTTTCAATTTTTGTGATTTTGATAAGGGTCCCCCCTGTAATTTTTTCAGAAAATTTTTTTTTTCAAAATTTAAAATCTCCCGCTTTTACTTTTAATTGATTGCGGAGGTTAAAATTGGTATAAAACAAGTGTTTAAAATTGTTTTAGAACATACTTAATTTTTGGCCAAAAATCATGTCAAAATTGACAAAAAAATTGGACATGTAAGACCCTTGACAGGACCTGTATCCTCAATTTTCTCACTTCATAACTTTCTTAAAAATCCAACGATTTTCTTCGGGTAAAGCATTTAATTCATGGCTTTAGTTTTAGAATAGAATGGCTTAATAGTTTTTAGAATTTTAAACATTCCAAAAAATTTCGAATTTTTGTGATTTTAATAAGGGTCCCCCCTGTAATTTTTTCAGAAAATTTTTTTTTTCAAAATTTAAAATCGCCCGCTTTTACTTTTAATCGATTGCGGAGGTTAAAATTAGTATAAAACAAGTGTTTAAAATTGTTTTAGAGCATACTTAATTTTTGACCAAAAATCATGTCAAAGTCGGCAAAAAATTTGACATGGATGGAAAAAGTGATGAAAAAATAGTTTTCATAATTTACCAAAATTTGAATGCTGAACCAATTTAGAGATGAAATCATGAAGAAAATGTGTATTCATGCTAAAATCGAATGATTATTAACAAAGTTATGAACTTGGGAAGTTGGGATAGATCATGATTTATTGGGCTACTCCGTAAAGTATGCTACAATTATGATATATCAATTTCTTTTCCAGCGAGCAGTGTCGACCTGACCAGCAGCTACGATGCAGCCCAACAGCCCACGTCACAGTCGCAACATTCTTTGATAAGCGCCGCGCCACGCCCACATCACGCCTTCGCTGCACTTTCAGCCGCCAGCGAAGTCTGCAGCGATCTGACGTTGCCCCAGTACAGTTATGCGGCGCCGCGGTAAAAGCTGCCCCTGCCGCCACAGCGGGCGTTGCAACAATCCAACAACAACAACTACAACAACTACAACAATTACACAAACAAACACACATATATAATACATATACTTCCTGGAACTGGACCAGTAACTGTTGTGTCTTCGAAACCAAAAAGAAAAAGAAACCAAAACGAAAACGAAAACAAAAAAAAAATTATATGGAAAATGGGAAAATCGTTGCAGAATTCAAAAGGGAAAACCAAGTGCTAAAACGTTAAATACGAGAGAGAGAAAAATTAGTTAAAATTAGCGTAAAAAATTAAACTATACTATATCACAAGGCAAAGCGAATCCAATTCCAAAAAAAATTAGCACAGCAAGAAAAATCAATCCTACACACATACCACATTAAGTTTGCCTAAGCGATTCCAAAATTTTGTAGCTCTTTCTTCGGTTTCCGAAAATCTAATCACACTTAGTTTTTGTTTTCCAAGAAGCTAACAGAAGATAACGTATACATATACAGATATACAAACGTAGATATACATACATATATATACATAGTATTAAGTAGAATCTAAGAGTAACACCAAAATTCAAAAAATTAAATCAAAGACCTCCCAAGAAAGTTCCCTAAAATGCATATACACATCAACTATATAGCATGTAGTACGTAAGTTGAGAGTAAAAAGTAAAAATCGCAAGATCAGTACACAGACAGAAGATGGAGAGATCACGCAAAAACAGACAGACAACATAAAAGATTAACAAACCAATTATTCCTATATACAATACTTATATACAACAACATAAAAATAATATATATATAGTATAGATACAGACAGACAAAAGATTAGAGACGCAAAATCAAATAGCAAACAGCATAGCAATTGTAAATTCAATATACATGATGAACATGAACGTATATATACACAAGAATATATAACAAATATAAAATAAACAAAAATATATTATATACGAAAAGCCAAAGACCTTCAGCGTGTGTGTGTTTTTCTTCAATTTTTTTGTTTAACGTTACGGAAATTTTTTTTTATTATCTGTTCAAAATTTATTTTTGTTTTTATCTCTCAATAAATCTATATAGATGTATATGCATATTTGTACGATTGTACTATACGTTTAATAACTTGGAGCGACTTTGATTTTGGTGGCATGGTTTGGATACAAAAGAAGTACATACAATACAAGGCAGTTCAAAAAAACGGGGGGCGACCTAACTAGCACATCTTCTTGCCTAAATGGATTGTTGTTGCTGAGATGAGATACTTAAAATTAGCAATAAGAATTAATCTTTTCGTATTCGTATTCCCGACATATTTCGGCAATTTTTAATTGCAATAGATCGATCGAAAATGTTTTTGTTTTTTGTTTTTTTGTTTTATAAATGCTTTCTAATTGGATTCCTTTTTGCTCATCTTCTGTTCGCGGTCCAGCGCTCGTTGCTTGGCCTTCTCATAGATGGGCAACAGCTGGCCGGTTTCGCCCAGCATTTTCAGCAACTCCACAATGAAGGGCAAGTAATTGTGCTTGCGTCGCACGTTCTCCACCTGCCGAGAGAGAGAGAGAAAGTCGTTATAAATACAACCGTATAAAATATATATTGAAAGGGTTATTGCCTTATATCGCTTCTTCTTCTCAATTTCATACTGAATGTACGAGCGTAGGCTATTGATTTCAGTCTGACGATCCTCCTCTGTGTCCATCGCATTTGCGGCCGGATTAAGCAGTTTCTCAATTTGTTGTTCATAAATACGCTGCCGATCCGAAATCAGTGCCATCAAATTAAAATGTATTTCACCATCACTATATCTCTGCATACGCTTCTCGATAATAGGTCGCACCACATCGATCCAATTCTGCTCTGGTTTGATTTCACCCAGATCGATGGGTCCTTCACGCAGACCATCCAGCTCATACAGACGGCCTGCGATGGGCATGTAGCCAACGAAATGATAGACATCCTCATCCTTGTTCTGGTTCTTCATATCCAACTCGAATAGCGTTTGTCGGGCAAACGAGTTGTGCACGGTGCGTATCTGGGATGCATTGCTCAGGGTTAGACCCTTGTTGTAGGGATCGAAGCATTGGCAGAACTCCTTAAAATTTGTCAATGTTTCGCCCAGTTTAATATCCTCATGATTCAGATTGAGCAGCAAACTTAGTATAGCTTGGGTTGCACAGGCATTGTTAATCACTTGCTTTGCAAAGAAAATATGATCCCGGTCGAGCACCACTTTGCCAGCGGGTTCATCCTCTTGCACCCACTTGAAAAGGAATATGAGACCGTGTATTGGCTCTAGATCCTTGAACGATTCACTGTCTAGGCTCCAGATTTCCTCCACCTGTGCACCATCGCAACCTATGTAGAGAAGATATCAATGTTTTTAAATTTTTTCTTGATAGAGAACTCGGTACTTTTGATATCTGAAACCGGCATCGGCTTTCGCGTCCTCTTGAAAAAAGCGCGCGCGGTCAATATACTTACCAAATTCACGTATAAGCTCTGTAAATACACCTGGATCACTCTCTATAAGACACCAATTGCCAGCTCCTTCACTCATAGTGCGTTGTTTGTTCAACTTCCTCTTAATTTGCGAAAAATTGTGACTAAAATTTTTTGTCAACTCACAAGCCTCACGATTAGTGTTAGGGATGTCCCGAAAATATCGATATATTGATGTACGAGTACTAAGTTGAGATAGTTTTGTAGTTTACAACACTAAACTATCGAATGTTTATGGAGCCAATAGTTTTTGCAAGTCATAAATTTGAAAATCATCAGCCGAAAACAATCAAAATACTTTTCAGAGTCTATAAAAAAAACTGGCAAACTATTTTTACTTAATATAAATATATTATTGGAACATTTTCAATAATAAAACCGTAAATTCAATTATGTTCTTTGCATTTAACACAGCTGCATAACGATTGGCAATTGTTTCGATGTTTTTTGTTCATCACTAATGTCATGGCGGACACAAAGCAAAAGCGGTGGGAGAAAAAAATATGTGCGCAAAGAATGAAAAAATCTAACGTAAAAAATTAAATTTTCCTGCTTGCTGTGCAGATGTAAACTAATTATGTGTACTATAACAATAATAGTGAGACAATAATGTATAATTTAGTGGTATATATTTATAATGCATACGGCCCAGGCGAAGCAATGAAAATATGACGCGAAAATATGATTTCGATTCCGTTCGCAGGCACCACCAACAAAATCAGTGTTTGTAGTGTCAGTGGAAAATTGGCAAATGCGTACGTTTATGTAAATGCGGAGAACGGGGGGATAAAAACAAATTGCAAAATTGCCACAGATTCAGAATCGAGCTGCGTTTTTTGTGTAAATTAACTTGTGTGTAATAAAAACGAAAAAAAAAACGCATTCTCTCGGTCTGTCGCGAGTGTGGAGAGATATAAATATTGGGGGAAAAAAGAGGCGCGAAAAGTTCGCAACAAAATGGTTGTCTCAAAAGACAACAAGCGTCGCCGTAAGGAAACCGAGACACCGCCAACGTCATCGTCGGCGGCGGCGCTGGCGGCAGCAGCAGCAGCAGCAAATGCCGCTGTGGCTGTGGAGTCATCACCCGAGATGCCTAAAAGGTGAGCCTATGCCACCCTCCTATCTATTTACTTGATCGTAAACGTCTACATATGTGTGTAACTGTTGTTGGTTTTGTATAAAGAGTTGTGTGAGATGACGACGCATTGCTATTGCCCTGTGTACGTTTTATAGTACTACAACAGCGCACGGCCCACTCCCCCACGCGACGTAGAGTGTGGTGTGCTCCCATTGTATAAGCAACAGTGTTGCCAAGTTTTGATAGCAACAAAAATGCAAGCGAATCGAGTTAACAAATAAAATGCGAATTAAATTGATTTTATATTTGCTATGCGTTGGCAATTTTGCATTAATTAAATGCAACTTAATTTGACAAGCAATAATGCACATTATTTTAGATTAGAGTGCGCATTAAATTTTAAAAATATATAAATATATTTGCTTTATTCTTAAAGCAGCATTTTTTGTTGTCTCTATAGGCGGCTAAATTTGGCAGCAAAATAGCCAAGCTGGCAACACTGTTCCGCAAAGCGTCGTGGCGCTGTTGTTGTTGTTGTTGCACATGCAAAGGGCGGCTTTAAATCAGGTGTATGTGCGTGTGCGTCTGTTTTGTGTGCGTGTGTGTGTGCGTGTGCGTATGTGTAGCGTAATTCAATGCGTTATTGTTATTTCCGACTTGGATTTGTGCATAATTTGTATCAAATTGCATTTGCTTCCAATTAAAACTCACTCACATCTATCTGCATCTGTCTGACCCCTCCTCTACATATCTGTTTGCCTTCTCAATTGCAGGACGAAGGTGCAGGCACAGCGTAAATTCGCGCAGGGTCAAAGTGCGCCCAGCTCAGCGGGTGCATACAGTACGGTCAATGTTGCAGCAGCAGCAGCAGCCGCAGCAGCATCTGGTCCAAGCACCTCAGCCGAAAGTCATCAGCCTCCGATTGAGATATTGCCCAACAAGTGTCCCAAACCGCAGGATTTTCTTACATTTCTCTGCTTTCGTGGCACATCCGCGCTGCCGGCACATTTGGATTATCTTAATCAAGGCAAGTCCAAGCAAAACGAAGTCCCGCCAACCAGCAGCAGCAGTGATAACAACACCAAGAACAAGAGGAACAACAACAGCAGCAGCAGCAACAGCAATAACAACAAAAAGAAACGAGGTAGACCCGCCAGAACAGCAGCAGGAACAGCAGCCGGCAAAGCTGGAGCGGAAGTACAGCAGCCAATGCCGACAAGTGATAAAATTGAATCAGTTGCGCCTCCGTTGATGCTGGCCGGAGCAGTGCGTAAGCGGGCTGAGGTTATAACCGAAGGCAATAGACGAGGCGCGCGACGCACAGAGATGGCACTGAAGCGTCGCTCGAATCGTGCCAGCAATACAAACAAGGATAAAGAGAAGGATATTGAGGAACAGCAGCAGCACCAGCAGCAGAATAATGTCGCAGCTGATGGTGAGGAGGAACACGCGGATGTGGATGAGGAGGAAGAGGATGAAGAATTCTTTTCAGCACACGATGCCAGCTCACGCAATGGGGCTGATGAATCGCTATCCAAGTCAGAGACAACACACTCGAATACTAGACGAGGTCGTGGTCAGGTCACAAGGAAGTCTGCTGCAGCATCGGCAGCAGACTCACCAGTTTCCATAGTGGAGAAGGATAAAGATAAGGATAAGGATAAGAAGAAGGAAAAGGCGCCAGTGAAGCGATTGAGACAACGTGAATCACCAATTTTTATACCATCACCTGAATCATCCGGCCGCATGACACGACAACGTGCTTTTTTTGAGCCCGTCAAAGTGTTGCCCAAGGAGGAGCAACCAGATGAGGAAAAGCAGGAGGAGGAGGAGCAGACAGAAAAGCCATCCGCGGAGCCTAAGGAACCGGAGAAACCACAAGAGAAGCAACAGCAGCAGGTCGAGAAGACCAAGGAGAAGACCAACTCCAGCATTTATGCCAAAGATGCTGCCAAGCAGCAGCAGCAGCAACTGGAGAATGGAGGCACTGCATCCGATTTGGCTGCCGAGCAACAGAAAGCCCTCAACGTTTTCGATTTTAGCTCGGATGATGAACAACCTTTGGCCAAGGCCATCAAACTGAAAAAGGGCGCCAAAAAGGGTGCTGCAGCGGCAGGGGCGGCTCCAGCCAATGCACGTGGACGTAAATCTGCCGGAACTGCCGCAAAAAAGCAGCAGCAGCAACAGCGCGAGGAAGAAAAGGAAAAAGAAAAGGAAAAGGAGAAGGAAAAGCCTGAGCCGGCACCAGAAGAACCGCCCAGCAAAACAAAACGTGGCAAAGCGGTCAAAAAGAAAGCTGAAGAAGAACCCGAGCCAGAGGTGGAACTAACGCCACCATCACCCAAAAAGCAAATCAACAGCAACAACGCGCGTCCTGCGCGTCGTCAGGCACAGGCCAAAGCTGGCAAAGCTCAGGCGACGCAACCTGCATCCGAACGTTCCGTGAGTCCAGGTCCACAGCGCAGTCAACGACCATCGCGCAAGACAAAGGAAGCGGCTGCCATCTACATGGGCATCATTGGACACAAATTGCAGCTGGCAGATGATGAAGACGATGATCTGTCGCTGGACAGCTTTCCAGAAATACCCAATGTAAAGCAAATGGAGAAAATGGAGAAGGAGATCAAGAAGAATGCAGCGGGAAAAAAGTCACCAAAGCCAACTGCAATAGTGGAGGCAGAAGGAGCAACTGCAGCAGCAGCAACAATTGAGGAACAGCCCGAGGCAGCGCCCGTTGCAGCACCAGCAGCGGCGCCGCCACCGCCACCGCCGGCAAGACGTGGTCGTCCACCCAAACAGGCAAAAGGTGCAGCTGCAGCTGCAGCGGCAACGCCGCCAACCGCTAAACCTCAAATCGAAGGAATGTTGGTAAAAAAGGGTGCACTGGCGCTGGCAAAAGCCAAGTCCGAACAGCAACAAAAACAGCAGAAGGTCGATTCCGATGCGGAAGAGGACTTTCTGATCAATGAGGAACTAAACGAAACCAAGCGCAAGCTGGAGAAAAGCTTTAGCGACTCAGATGATGAGCCGCTGGCAATTAAAGTGCCCACGGCAGCAACATCAACGACAGCAGGTGCAGCAGCAGCAACAACAACAACAACAACCGCGGCAGCAACAGCGCCAGCAGCCACAACACCAACATCCAAGACGACAACTGGCAATAGTAGTAAAAATGAAACTACTGCAGCTACAACGACACCACCGGCAACAATGGCAGCAGCAGCAGCAGCGGCTGCAGCGGCTTCGGCAAAACCCACAACAACAACACCAACAACTGTTGCAGGAGGCGGAGGAGCAGCAGCAGCAACAGCATCAGCATCCGCAATCATGAACTGCACTCCGCCCAAGTTGACTTCACCGTTTGGTGGCTTTGGCAGCACCACGCCCACCACGCAACTAACAATGTTGCCGCTCACGACAAAACCGTTGCCGTTCTCCATATCGCCGCCAAGTTATGCGCCCGCTGCGGCGGCTGCCCTGAAGGCCATGGAGAAGAAGTCACCGGTGCCCACATCAAAGATTCTCAATGTGCCCGCTACATATGCACTGCCTGGCACGGGGCCGGGTGTGGGCACCGTTGGCGGTACTGTGGGATTTGTGAAGACATCATCGTATCTGCCGCAGGCTTCACCGCATTATCACACGCCTTATGTGCGTCCAGCAACATTTGGAGCGGGCAGCAAAACGCCGCAGCAGCAAATGCCAACACTGACGACGTCAGCTTCGAGCGTAGTTGCCTCTCCGCTGAAATATCAAACGCCGCCCACAACTTATCCGCCACCCATTGAGGCGTATCAGTGTCCCAAGATTAATCCAAATTTTTTAACACCCAAATATGATCGAAGCAGTGCGTTGCCGCGCGCCAACAACAACAACATTGTCATAGGGAACAGTAGTAGTAATAGCTTTGCGGCACCAACTGGAGCGACACGGACGACACTAACTAGTCTGGCCACGCCTACAGTGGGTGTGGCAAAAAGTGTGCTGCCCCTGCCACTACCAAGTCAAACTCAAAGCCTTAATCTCAGTTTGACCTCAGCGGGAGCATCAACATCGGCGGCAGCGGCGGCGGCGGCAGCAGCTGCATCATCATCATCATCAGGAGTTGCTGTCAGCATGCAACAACAGCAGCTTCAGCAGCAGCAGCAGCAGCAACAACAGCAGCAGCACCAGCAGCAGCTGCAGGCGACGACACAGCAGGCACAATTGCTGGCTACACCCACATCACAGAGCAACAGCAATAGCAACAGCAACAACAACACCAACAATAATAATAACAACAACAACAATGCAGCTGATCCTCTAAAGGATGAAATCGGCAGCATTCTAGCGCAGGCCACACTGATGCCCAGCAAGGAGGAGTCTGGCAAGATCTTTGGCATCGCGAGCGTCAGCCTGGCACAAAGCTCTGGCCCTGATAATACCAAGTGCACTTTGGGCAAATGTGGATCCATACATAAACCCGTGCTGGGTCCCGTTGTGCCCACGGAGGGTTACTTTGGGGATCAGCTGACAAGCAAGGAGCGTCGCAAGGCCAAGGTGAATATGACGCATGAGCAGATACAAAAGTGGCTCATCGAATGCAGCTCGAATCCCGATGAGATTCAAGATGATCTCGAGGATGACTATGATGATAGCATGCGACCGCAGCAATCGCAGACGCCACCGGGACCCAATCGTGATGACAAAGAGAGCACCAGCTTTAGCAGTTCGTCGAACAAGACACGCGGCGAGTTGGGCAAGTCAGAGAGTGCTTGGTCCGCCAAGGGGCCCTCGCTGAAGGCGACTCCTGTGCTGGTGAGTGCAGCAGCAGCTGCTGTGGCAGCGGCAGCGAATCGCAAGGAGGCAGAAGCAGATACAGATACGTTGGACTTTGATAAGTGCTCCACAACGCCGGTGAATCTCAGCCAGAAATCGCAACTGGACTCGGTGGTGAGTGAGAGGAAATTGCCCGAGAGGAAGGGCCGAAATGCCGGAGGTAATAGCGTCAAGACGGCAGCAACTATTGCAGGCTCACCTGGTGGCAATAAACGTAGTGCAACTACCACGCCCACGGCAAGTGCTACGCCTCCACCGCCCACCAAGCAGAAGGCGGGCAACAGAAAGAATGCTAACGCATCAGCGGCCGTAACACCCTCAAGCAGTGCAAGCAACACGCCTCCCTCACAGACAACAACAACGGGAGCCAATGCCGATTCACCCACAACAACACCAACGAAACGCACACCCATCTATCAGAGTCCCAGCAAGACGAAGGCACAGACGCAGCTCGAGAACAACAATAAGCAGAAACAGTCGCAGCAGCAGCAGCAGCAGAACGAAAAGACATCGACCACATCGGTATATGCCTTCGGCAAAGATGAGGAGACAACAACAGCAACCGCTGCAGTCGGCAAAACGACGACGAATCGACGTCGCAATGCCATCGATAATGATGCAGCAGTACCACCGCCTGCGCTCAGTGAACGTTCGCCTACGAAGAAGAGAGCCGCTGCCGCGGCTGCTGCTGCTGCTACAGCAGTGCAGTTGACACTCAGTCCCAGTGAGAAGCTGGATAAGCCCAAGGCAACGGGTGCAGCTGCGAGGAATGCCAAGAAACAGCAGGCTGCTGCTGGAAGCAAGCAGAAACAGGCAGCCAATGCTAGCGCTGGTGGGGATTCAGATGCTGAGGGTGCTACCTTCTATATACCTCTACTGCAGGGTGCCAGTGGTGGGGATGGCGGCATACAGGGTGTTGCCGTTAAACTGGGACGTGAAGGACCCGATGGACCCAATCAAAAGGTCGTTATGCAGGCCACATTGGTGACCAAAGCACAAATGGATACCAATTCGAAACCGTTGCCCGACAATGAGCTGGTTAAGACCCTTCTCAATGCTGCCAGCACAGGGAATGATGCAGCATCTGCAGCAGTTGCGGCGGCAGTTGGAACTGCTGTGGCCAACAATAGCTTGAAGGCAAGCACCTCGACGGCAGCAGCAGCAGCGGCCTCAACCGGTTCCGGCCTTGTTCGGGTCAATTCCAATTCGTCGCTTTTCTCTGGTTCTGCCAAATCACGTACAGCTGCTACAGCCGCATCGGCTGCAGCTGCTGCAGCGGCTGCCTCATCCGCCCTGGCAAAGAAGTACAAAGATGACACACCCATTAAGATGGCCAATAACACAGCGTTCCCGCGTCACGATGATCCCACACAAATGGTTGAGGCGCCCATATTTAAGCCCACCGAAAAGGAGTTTGCCGATCCCATAGAGTTTATCGAGCGTATAACACCGATTGCCGCCAGATTTGGCATCTGTAAGATTATTCCTCCGGCTAGCTTCAAACCCGAATGTCGCATTTCGGATGAGATGCGTTTCACGGCGTACAATCAGTATGTGCACAAGATGTTGCATCGTTGGGGTCCCAGTGCCAAGGAGCTGAGTGCCATTAAGAAGTATTTGGCCACGCAGAGTATTGTGATGAATCATGCACCATGGATTGGCGGCATGGAGGTTGATCTGCCACGTTTGTATCACACTGTGCAGGAGCTTGGCGGTCTCAAAGAGGTCATCGAAAAGAAGAAATGGGCACGTGTCGCTGAGGAAATGTGTATACCGAAACTGGCACAGGATCGTGTAACCAAACTGGATGACATCTACTGCAAGTATTTGTTACCCTACGACACGTTGTCGCCGGCGGAGCGACAGAAGCTTTTCGATGAGGTCGAAGCGGATTGGGCAAAACGTGAGGCACGTGCGCGTCGCAATGCGGATCGATTTGTCAATAGCACAGAGAGTGTTTCCAACGAAGAGGATGATGTGTCCACCGATGAGGATGAGGAATCCGAGGAGGAGATCGATGGTGTGTCCATGGAGTGCATTGTCAAGGGACGCAGCATGCCGCTCAGTCAGTTCTATCGCATTGCACGAAACACAATGGCGCTTTGGTTCAAGAGTACCGATCCCACGGTCAATGAGGTGGAGGCGGAATTTTGGCGTCATGTGGCCGTGCGCGATAGTCATGTGTGTGTGCATTCTGGCTCCATAGATAGTTCGGGCTGGGGATATGGTTTTCCTAGTCCTGGTCCTAAAGGCAAAGGCTCCAACTATGCGCGTCATCCCTGGAACCTGAAAGTGTTGACAAATAATGCTGGTTCTGTTCTGCGCTCGCTGGGACCTGTCATGGGCGTCACAGTGCCCACACTGCATGTGGGTATGCTCTTCTCCGCCTGCTGCTGGTATCGGGATCCGCATGGATTGTCGTGGATTGAGTATCTACATACGGGTGCCTCTAAACTATGGTACGGAATACCTGACGATCAGAGCGCTAATTTCCGATCGGCTCTGACAACCCTAATTCCGACACACTGTCAGAACAAGACAATATGGTTGCCCTGTGATACGGTGATGGTGCCACCGCACATGCTCACCGACCGCGGCGTTTCGCTGTGCCGCATTGAGCAAAAGCCCGGCGAGTTTATTGTAGTCTTTCCACGTGCCTACACCTCCAGCTTGGCCACCGGCTATGTGGTATCTGAAAGTGTTTACTTCGCTACTATGTCATGGCTGGATTTGGCCAAGGATGACTTTAGGGTAAGTAATGGCATGGTTTCGCCATTGAGTCGATTATAATTACTCTTTTTTTTTTTTTTAGGACATTCATGAAAGCTGTGAGCCGGCCATGTTCTCATTGGAGCAGCTGCTCTTTGCTCTGGGCTACGACCAGCGCGTCAACTCGGACACATTGCACCAAATGCTACCGATGCTGAACGAGGTTTGCGAAAAGGAGTCAGCGGCACGAGAACAACTTAGGGTAAGGACCGAACAAATACATAAACTAAACCGATTCTAATTGAGAATTCAAATTCTACAGGCGGCTGGAGTAACATCCACCGAGAAAGTGCAGGCGGAGAAGGGTCAGAAGGCGAAGAAAACACAACAGCCACCGCACAAATCCATCGAGAGTGAATGTGATCTGTGCCGTGCAAATTTGTACATATCGATGGTGCGCACCGAGGACGGCAACGTTTACTGTTTACAGCATGCTCTGAAAAATCTCAACAATGGCAACATACAGGCCAAACAATGCAAGCTGATATATGCATACAACGTGGATGATATTCAGCAACTGATACGGCAGCTACAGGAGAAGATTCAGCACAAGGCGGCGGTGAAGAAAAAGTAGCAGCGTCGGCGTCGCTACTA
Source organism: Zaprionus kolodkinae (assembly GCA_018901885.1). Taxonomy (NCBI): domain Eukaryota; kingdom Metazoa; phylum Arthropoda; class Insecta; order Diptera; family Drosophilidae; genus Zaprionus; species Zaprionus kolodkinae. The sequence continues at coordinate 344,718 of JAEIFM010000414.1, read as the reverse complement.
AATCAGAGCGCAAAAAAAAAAAAAACAAAACAATTTCAATGATAAACAACAAACTAATTAGTAATGGAACAGATCTTTGTACATACGCTACATACTATATATAGTATATATTGTGTGCATAATTGTATTTATATGAGTGTAGTATATACATTTGTATGTGTAGGTTTTTCAGCGTGGCAATGCTTGCAATTTTGACTAGTTTATACAACATCTATAGAGATATATAGTTTATAGTATATATATGGTATATATAAATAGCTATAGGGGATGGCAATTTGGTTAGGCGACGCGTTTGCAATGAATTTTGTTTTCCATTTTTTCTAATTTTGTTATCGATTATATATATATATATATATATATATTCTGTATGTGTTATTGATTTACATTGTAAATAGTACATAACGCTTAGTATATAGTTAGTTTAGAAGAGAATGCGCTATCCTCAATTAATACAAAGATTTACGCACTGCTAACAAGTGGCAATTTCTACTACCTTTTATACGATTATAATGTACGATTAAACCATAGACGAACATCGATTAAAGGCAATAGGAATCTTAGTCTTAGACAACATTACAATAGAAACTGGCTTAAACTAAACTAAACAATACAAATCAAATGAAAAAAAAATAAGAAACTAATGCAAAGTTACTTCCTATATGCCTGCTAATGAGGACGATGATGAGATGATATAGTGTAACATTTTGTAGATTTACCAGTTCCATGTATGTTATTCGAAATATACAATATACATACATATATATCCACCAGTGCTATATAGAATCACAATATTCTGAACGACAAAACAAATCAATAAGAACTAACACCACACACGGCAGTCAATGGCAATTACAAATGAGAACTTTTATTTAGATGTTCCATGTATTTATATAGTTGTAATACAATATTTAAATAACAAGTGCAACAATAAATCTTAACTCGAAAAATAAAAGCTGCACAGTATTGTTTAATTATCCATACCATTATCAATTCATAATTAGCGGCAGTATTCAATGTTTAAAGATTATGGGTGTCGAGATTTATATGTGAATACTAAGTACAGACTCTTAATACTATCCTCGATATAAGTACAAATTCTGTAATCATTGTTATTGTTAGGTTATCATTGCCTTCTACATGAGGCAACACTAGGCTTTTGGTTTCTTGTTGGGCGGCAGACTGTCAGATGCGGCAGATGTTGTTGAACGCTTTACAGCGGCATTTGGAACAGTTGCTGGAGGATCTATGCTCTTTGCCTTGGCCAGAACATCCTCGAGCTGGCGTTTGATCTCTGATACCTGTGTGGCCAGCTCCGTTATGCTGCCTAATGCCTCTTGTAAACGGCGACCCTGTGATCGCCGCGATCCTTCTAGAAAACGTATTCTCGAAGTTAACGATTTCTGTAACTGCCATTGGCGTTGTAACTGTTTGACTAGAATATCTCGATCACAACTGCACGGATTGGTATCGATGTCGGCGGCACTGGCCGGTAAGGATTTAGTTAACAGTAGTGCTTGCTGCATCACGCTGTCGGATTTTGGATTTATACACAGCATATTGTGTATTTGTTGCTGCGGCGATGTTTGAACCTTCTTCAATGTGCTCATCTTAACGCCATTAAAGCTAATGTCACTCAGACCTCCGCAGACAACAACGCGTGGACTGCTCGATGAGGATGAGGATTCGCTGAGTTTTATGGCAGCCTTAAAGTTTACCGCTATTTTTTCGTCAAAATGTTCGATTGCCATGGAAGAGATATCACGCAGTTCCTGCAGTACCTCATGCGGACGCAATGGTTTCGTTGTGCTGGCCAACAATTTCAATATGCTGTTAATCTCGTCTAGCACGCGTCCTGGTATAAAACAGCAAATATTGAGATCTATAAACTTTGAGTATGTCATTGTCAGCATTGAAATGCGGGTCTCAATTGAGGTCAGGATATCGGAGTGACGAGCCAATGTGTGATTACTGTACGAAAATGAAAGAGAAAAGGAAAATCAATGATTTTATTTTTCAGGATATTGCCGTAATTACACCTACCGCCGTTCCGACTCGCGACGTGGCAGCATGGATTTAATGCGTTTTAAATTTTTACCATGTTCCTGTACAACCTTATTGAATCCCGTATTCAATACCTGTTGGCAAATGTAGTTAAAACGAGAGCACACCTGGAATGCGATAGAAAATTATAGAAGCACCATTTGTATGTAATTGATGTATGATGATGTTTTTCAATTTCTCACCTCACGTTTTCTAGCGACTTCATCGTATGAGAGCATCTCTAGAATGTCCATCAACACAGTGTCCGGTAAATCCAAAAGATGCATCTTTCGGTTAAAGTGTTATTTATAATATAAATGAATCAAAATTCTAATATAAATTTGAGTTGAGCTCAGTAAACGAAGGTTGAAAACAAACTAAAAGAGAAACAAGAAAATACGTCAAGCGTTGCCATATCACTGTCAGTTAGCGGTTAATAGCTTATTGCTATGGCACTCAACATGTCAGCCTTCAGTTCTAACGGCACTTGTGGCTTTCGAGTTCAAAATTTAATTTAAATTTTAAATATTGTAGTTATGGCTTTGCCACTTGAAGCAAATGCTGTTAGTCCTGCAAACACTTACTGCTCTGAACTTGAATATTTAATTGCTTTGCAATCGGATGAAATATGCTCAGAAGTCCGTCGTTCGCAGCGTTTGCTTGAAAAAAACCCAAGCCACGTAGGATTTCCCACATATGCTGAGGACAATTTAAAAATATCTGGAGCTGGTTCACCTCAACTGTTCGTTGAGACAGATGGGGAATGCAGTCAGTTACCACCAAACCGAGCTAACCCATCCAAAGCGAAGCGTGCAAGCGAGAATGTTGTAGTGTACAATGCGAAGCGCCGACGCAGGAGTCGCTCCAGTCAATCCAGACGTCGTTCCAGAACTCAGTCGATAGCGAAAAAGAAATCATCAACTGCAACGAATAACTTGCAAAATGAAGCAGCACCAATACAACAACAGCAATCGATTGAAGTAACACCCGGATTAAGTACATCTGATGTAGCTACTAAAGCCGCATCACCAATTCCAAACCGAACTGCATCGTCAGCTAAACCACCCCGAAAGCCCAAGTCAACATCCAATTCGAATTTGACTTGTCTATCAGGCAAGACTCCCAGGACTCGAAAACCCAAAATCAAAGGAGATTCAAAAAATGCTCCAGAAGCTATACCTTGGGCCCAGCTACTATCAAATCAAGATTTGAAGACGGCAAGCGAGTGTTCTCTTCGGATTCCAGCGGAACCCAAGCCATGCTACAACATATTAGCCAATTCCTATGTATATCAACCATTTACAACACAGACTTCGCTCCCAAACGTCTATCCGCCACATTTTGTGCATCAGTTGCCACCAGAATCCAATTTCAGTCAGCTGCAGCAAGTACCAAGAAAGGAACTGAACGAAATGTGCCCCACACCCGAAACTACGCCGACTGTGACATATGAAAAACAACCCTATTCCCGATCACCGTCGCCACGGGCTGGATCCCCCATATCTCGAACTCCATCGCTAAGTGATTCCGTGGCCGAGATCTTTGGCACTAAGAAAATACGTGATATATTGAAAATTGAGGCACCACGTGAGTATCTAGTGCACGAGGTTCATCTGCCGGTCATAGCGTTGATACTGGATGTTGAACTGGAACGTCTACGTGCTGTTTTGGGTATGGCGCAGCGATTGTCGCCCGATGAAATGCAGCAAGTTGCCAATCAGCCCTACGAGCTAATCAACATAAGCTCGTCCAGTGACGAAGATTAATCAAAATCAAAATATTGTCAAAAGTTTTGTTTTTTGATTAGTTTTTATATTATTTTGATGTTGTGGCGCTGCCTAGAATTGTCTCTGCGTGATAAAGTTAAATTTAATCATGTCTGTGTGTTTAGATGACAGTCAAATGTGTCGCAGCAAATCATCATATACATGTGTACTATATATCTGATATATAGATAATTACATTTGATTTTAGCACCACTTAGCGTCACACTGTGCTTTTAAAACATTATTACTTTGGATCATTTCAAATTTGTAACTTGAATTTTGTATAATTTAGTTGGTATATAATGTTTATTTCTTTTGTTTTATGTTTGTTGTCGCCTTAGACTTGCAGAGTGCACAGAGACAGAGAGAATTGTTTAAACGTTTCTTCATCATATTTTTGTTTTTCTTTTTTGTTTTTTTTTTGTTGTTCTGTTATAAATAACCTAAGACTAAAATGTTATCTAAATTTTAATATATAATTCATTTCATAATTTGTTTTTTCTTTTCTCTCATTTAATATAGGTATGTGTATGCATTAATTATGTAATTATATACAAGCGCTCAGACTTGGGGAGACCTTTCTTTCTAGTAGTCGCTGTCGTAGCTTACATCCTGCTGCGCCTGCGTTGAGTCATCGGAACGCTCCGATGGCTCAAAATCCACGTCCACGACGCTGTCACCGGCGGGACAGCAATTGGGATGCGCCATTGAATCGAAGGCATCTTTAATTTGATTGTTGGCGCCCTTGGGATCCAGATCGGTGGCCCAACTGAAGTGCATCAATGCCAGATCCATGTTGCCCAACGTCTTATGTATTTTGCCAATTAAATAGAATACAACCGACTCCTTTGGCACAATCTCTTTGAGGGCCTCCAGTTCCCGCAACGCTTCCTGATATTTTCCCAGTGAGAAATATATGGAGCCGCGATGGAAACGTGCTAATGGATTCTTTGGATCTAACGTTGCTGCCGTATTAAGTGTCTGCAATGCCAAATCTTTTTTCTGCATAAAGAACTGCATGGCTCCGATATGCACCAGTATGACCGAATTCCATGGATTGATCTTGAGAGCCTTCACATAGTGCAATTCAGCCAGCTCGTATTTCTCTTGCTTTGAGTAGATGGTGCCAATGCCGAACCATGCATTATAATGCCGAGGATCTCGCACAACTGCTGCACGAAAGTAGTCCATCGCCTTGTCGAACTCCTCTGTGAGTACCAGCTCATGGCCGAGCAGCGTATAACTGTACACAAAGTCTGCATCCACTTGGACGGCACGCTTAAAAAACTTAATTGCCGTCTCGTGCTCCTTGTGCAATGAGAAACAATTGCCGGCCACACACCACGTGACTGGGCTGCGTTTATCCTGACCAATAAGATCCTGCGCCAGCGCCGATAAGGCCACTTCCTTCTGCAGATGCCATAAAGATGTGGAATAGATTTCCATATACTCCAGACGACTAGGCTCCATGTCATGTATAAGCTCGAATATGGCCACAGCCGCTTCATATTCACGCAGCTCGTACCGGCACAATCCAATCAAGGACTGCACCCAACTGGAGTTCAAATGATGCTTTGGTATCGTGGACTCCAGCTGTTTGATGGCCGCCTTACAGTGGAATGCCGAAAGGAGTTTATATGCCTCGGCCAGATTTCGCAGCAGGGACATTAAACCATCGGCCGATTGCTTCTTCATGCTGAGCAGCTGATGGGCCAGCGTTTGGGCATTGTTAAGGCTGTTGTTCAGCAGGACTTTGGCATCATCCGAATTGCGATTATTCATTGCTGACTGATTGTTTCCTATGTTTGCCGCCGATGTGATAGTTTCCACCTTTTCTTTATCCTTGCGTGAGTGCTTTTCGTTCAGCTTCTCGGCGAGATGATGGTGCGTCTTCTCCTCGATTAGCTCGTTGTTCAAACAGATTTTCGGCATTCGTGATGATTTTGTTTTACGCGGCGGCGAACGCGGCTGTACGAATTTATTATTGTTTGTTATGTTGGGCGATTTGTTATTCTCCTTAACCGAATATGCCGAATTACTAAAAAGTCGGGAACTTCGACGCACTGCCGCATTGGGATTAGGAGGTGCATTGCCAACAATATTGTTAGGCGTGCGAGGCGTTATGTTTCCAGCCTGTGTAAATACGGCGGGTTTACTCTTCTCCTGACGATTGATTAGGCCACCCACATGAGTCTTTAATTTTTTCCCAATAATCTTAGGCTCCTGATTGACCTCCACTAGCATTTGGGGGACTGGCGAATACGCGAGCATGCTTATATTGGACTGTAAGGCGACTGAGCTGACATCACATGGACTGGTCAACGGCATGACTCCGAAGCTGGGCGTTAACGGCGATATTGTAGACAAGTATTTGAATTGTTTGCGAAAGGGTGTGCCATTACTTGTGTCGTACAGTTGCTGCTGAGGCACATGTACATCGTGTGTGGCATAACCCATAGGTGTATCCTCCAGTAGCATCATGCTTGAATTGGAGTTTGTATTCTGTTGCTGTTGAGCGCCACCACGCAGCATGGCAATGGAGCTATTGAGATTGTTATTATTGTTTATATTATTATTGATGTTGTTGTTTGGCGTCATTAGATTCTGTAACGTGGATAAGCTGCCGTTGTTGTTCTGGTGTTGCTGTTGCTGATCCACTGGTGTGTTAAGAATGTAGGCTGAGTTATTGCTAAAATTATTCAGCAGTAGATTCTCCATGTGTTGTTGATGCTGTTGCTGCTGCTGTTGTTCATTTGTTAAATTCCCACCGCCACCGAAGAGCACCATGGAATTGGCATTGGCGCTGCTGCCCTGGCAAGTGTTGAACACATCAGTGCTTTGAATTTGGAATATTGCCGCCGCATCTGTGTCCTGACCCAGCAGGTTCAGATCGGTGAACGCATGCCACATAAATGGGTTCAGTTTGAGGGCACGTTGCAGTGCGTTTATCGCTAGCTTTTGGCGTTCCGTTCGCATGCAGATTTGTGCCATAAGCTGATAGGCAAAACAGGCAAGTTCACCAAATTCCCGTTGCAGTTCCTCGAAATGCTTGTTTTCCGCAAATCCACTAGAAATGAGGGCACTTTCAGCTTCCGCATATTTTTTCAGATCGTAGGCACATTTTGCCTGCAAGAAGCGGCATTGGGGTGAGTGGCGGGACTTTTCCGAAAGCAGCCAGTATGCCTGATGCAATTGGCTTGAACGGTAATAGCTGGTGGCCAGTAAAAATATCGTCTCGTCACTTTCCACTATTTTAGAAAAATCAATTGTTATAGATTTATACGTATTTTTTTTAATATAATCACACTTACCTTCTGAACAGAGCCGCTCTGCCAAAAAAACAGCATCTTTATGATCGTAATGGTTAAGGCAGTGCCATATGGCGGCCTATATGTGGGGAGAGAAGAAAAAAAGCAGGTAAAGTGAGTTTAAAAAAATAAAACACAAGTTTTCGTTTTCTCTATTGTTATCGATTTACCTGCACAGGCTCTTGTATCATCATGGATTTGAAGTTAAAGTCGTCTGTGGTAAAAATATGATAATGTTTCCGATTCAAAACCGACGCCACGACGCTACGAGGAGCTTTTCACTTAACGCGGCGCCCTAGTTACAGACAGTACTCTTCTAATCCGGTTTCAGTCGCCGCTTCAGTTGTCTGGCGGATATTTTAGGCTTAATATATATAAACTAAAAACATACAATGGATCATGCTGCATTGACTCCGCACGCGGTGCAGTTTTCCAGCAATCAAAAGTTGCAAAAATAGTTTTGTTGGTGTGTGTGTGTGTGTGTGACTTAAACACGGGGTGTTGTGGTGTTGCTGCTGCTGCTGCCGCCGCCGCTGCTGCTGCTACTGCTCCCTGACCACCACTTCTTATATTGCGCTGGCGAGGCTTCTCTTCTTCTTAAAGCACGAAACCTCAGCACTCCGCACTCTGTACGTCAGTAAATTTTCGTAACAATTTTCAAGGCCTTTGCATTAGTTTTTTCGCACACACACTCGCACACACACACATATCACATACAAATCGCCTGCTTTACGGAAAAGCGAGTTAATATACAAATATAATCTAAACGCGAAATTTGTGGTCTATTCGTTTGCATTAAAAACTAAAATTAGTCGAATTTTTTCCGTGTGATTGGCGATGCCAGCTAACTATTTGCCATTCTATACGGTATCGATACTTAAATGCCGATAACTAGATATCGATTTGCTGCTAGCAACGTTATCGTAGAAGGACTACATTTTAAAATACAACAAACACTGTATGTTTTATTTCAATTTATTATGACTTAATTTGCTATAGCTACAACTATTTACTTATGAAAGAAACTACTGCGAATCACTCGAACTAGAACTCGAGCTGTCTGTGGACATGACTTCAACATCATCCTGTGCCGAAGATTCTTTGTGTGCACGTGTTTCCAAGGCCACCGAGTTGCCGGATGCACCCATCATATGCAGCTCGCCAAGATTCCAACTAAATTGGTTTTGGAATGTATTTGGCACTTCACCGCCGCCAGCACTGCTTCCACTTGTACCGCTTAAATTCCTCTGGGCATCTGATTGGATAACACTGTTTTGATGTGTAACAATTCCTCCATTGATATTCTGCTCTGACTTTCCCAAAAGACCGTTTCTCATTTCAATGTCGGTGGGATATGGTCGCCTCAAGTCGCCAATGCACCATGTTAGAGGGGCGCTCACTGCGTTCGCTGAGCTAATGCGATGGGCATATTTGATAAGTTCCTCTGAAGAAACTGGACGCTTGTTGGCCTGATTAATGCTTGCAAGTTTTTGACGGGCCTGAAATATTGCAGTAGACAGTATAAGCTCGGCATCTTTTAGCGATTTCTGCAGCTTTTGTATTTCGCGATCCTAAGCAATAGACAAGAACAAATTTAGGGACTTGTAGTACTCATCATAAAGAGATATACTTACGTGTATTTCCACCTTGGCGCGCAGCTTATCCATTGCCTCCTCCACCTTGGCTTGCTCCTCTGCTAACTCGAGAATTTTTCTGAACTCTTCATCTTTGGAAACCAGCAGGTCCAGCAAATCCACAAGTTCGGTACTAGAGATTTTTTGGTGAGCTTGTTCGATTAGTTCTTTTGAGATCATTTCAATGTCGTCAATTAGCAAAAGCAAACGCTCTTTTGTGCTTAAGTGAAACGACATGTTGCGGCTTTTCTATTATTATTATTGTTACACTTTATGTTGCAAACAAGCTGAAGAAAATCTGCAACAGCTACAGAGGTATCGATGCTTACAGAAATGATATCGATATCTCTGTTATGTGCCAAAAAATTCCAAATTATAGTTACTGGGCACATTGAAAATGAAATAAACACAATCAGCTGTTTATTGCCCGATACCAGCCCAAGCATTAGACGCCTAAAACAGAAGGAAGAGCATTGTACTTTATTTTTTAATTCATTTTCTAAATTTAGAGATTACTGTATGTGTTTTGTTATTAAGAGAATATTATGAGTGACTCTGGTGTAATATTCAAAACGTAAACATGTTACTGCATCTGCTGGTATCTTGTTTGCTACTTTTTCTCTTTATTTACTGGTAAGTGCGGCTGCACCGGGCAAAGCATGAGTATTTAGCTGCGTAACGATAACGCGGCTGTTTTATTTTCTAATTAGGATATTGCCCACGGGCATTAGCTGGTATTTAATAAATCGTTTTCGGGTTAAAGTGCGTATTGGCCGCATTGCACTTCCCTATTTGTCACTCAAGAATGTCCACATCAGCAAAAGCGGATTCTCTGTGGTAAGTATTGACCCACACCCAGCTGCCGCCCCTATATTTAATCAGTCCAATTTTCGTTTTTAGCAAATTGAGGAGGTATGCTTGCGCAGCAGTTTCTTTACCACGGAGGTGACAAAGCTGTTGTCCATCTATATACGCGACATTCGCATCAATAAAGATATCAACAGCACTCGACAAGATGACGTCAGCGAGGCTTTCTACTATGAGGCGCGGAAAAAGAAGGGAGTACCGGATTTTCGGCAAACCAAAGTTCCCGCTAGCATATTAACATTTGCACAGTTTATGGCCGTTCATGTGAACAACATATCCGTAGTATTAATGAACAATGATTTCGATCCCGGATGGTTTATACATGCTACAGCAAAGGAACTGCATTTGGATGGCAGTATTGTTCAAAATGCCCGTGTGCTTTTAGTCAATGCAGCTCTGACAGAGGCCCAGGCTAAAATGCTGCGACATTGCAATGCGCGGCGACAGTCATTGGAGAATCTAAACAAAATACGCCCATGCCTTGGCGAAGTGAGCTTTGATGTGGCACTGGATGCATCACTGTTTGCGCAAGGCCCACTCTCCATGGATGTAAGTAACAGCTGTTGCCTAAACCGTGGTCTCTGCTTAACTAATTTCATTATTTCATTTACAGACACTCAGTCTGGTCATCAATAATTGTAAGTCCGTCATACATGGAGGTCTGTATGAGTTCCTCAGCGAAGCCAAGCAACGCACTAATCCTGGCCAGCAGTCAAAGGGTTTGCAGCAGGCGTTTGCTCCAGCAGCCAGCAGCTACGACAATGATAACTATGAAAAGCTTGCGCCCATCATACCAAAGAACTTTAACTTTAGCATAAAGGCAGCAACATTTTCGGCAGTCAAAGAGAATTCCCAGAATGATTTCAGTGCCAAATTACAGTTATTTACGGTGAGTACTTAAGCGCAATCCATAAAATATATAATTTTAATATTCCTCATATAGATAACGGGAAAATTCAACTCGAAGATTGTTGATGAAACGACGCAGCTACCTTCCATGCTGGCCAAGTTAGTTTTTCAACATTTGGACATTGATACAAAATACGAAAAGCTTCTCTTTGTAGAGCAGTTTACCATTGACTCGGTGGTATGAGACAACAATGATTTATTATAGTAGATTACCTTACATACATTACTTTCCTTGCAGCTGGAGAAAGACATATTTAATCTGTATGTCAAGCTTAAGACATTCCAAATTATCTACAATCATAGCGAGATCTATGATTTTGTCAACAACAATTTTCTGGCTCGGCAGCGTTCGACGAGTAGTCATCATCTACTGCAACTGGGTCATAAGCAAATGTCTCTACCGGATAACCTATGTTTGGATGCTGTCGCAGATGTATCCTCGCCGGCAAAACAAAGTCATGATGGTGGCATTTTAGAGTGGATTATGCAACGCATTGTTGTTAAGGGCTGCGCGGAGCTGTGGAATGTTTCGCTGCTAATGAAACTAGATGATCAGCACATTGCAATGAGCGTCAGTCATACCCGCTTTTTGTTGGAACAAATTGAGGAGAAACGAAGTTCACGTTATCGCAATAAGTTTCTTAATTTGTTGCTAAATCAGAGGCAATGGAATATGGAACTTATGGTGGAAACACTCTGGTCTAATTTGGGCAACTCCAATAATGACACCAATAATCTAAAGAAGACACACTCTCCGGGCTCTCCATTTTTCCTGGGCGTAAGCCTGGTGAAATTGTGTTCCTATGCTAATACCACCAAGTTGGACATCTCCATACACACCTTTCGCACCGAATACAGCATGCAGCTGGCAGAGTTTATAGTCATGTCGATGTTATGCATCAAGCAATATGGCGGTCTGAGCAACAAGCGAGCAAAACAAACGCCCAAGCCAATAATCAGCACTCCGGAGGATCATCAGGGGATCGCTCTACGTGTGTCTGTCAAAGTAAAAGATATCACGGCATACTTTGTTAATCATCACAATGTTTTCATGCTGCTCAGCTTCTCGGAGATGAGTCTGTCGCGTTCACAGTACATCGCAACTCTCAAACTGGAGGAACTGCAAATGGCCATTATGCGTTCGATGACTGCCTCTTCGCTGTGTCTTACTGACTTCTCTGACTTCTTCGCCAGCTGTAAAATGATTCGATTGGAGCATGAGCAGCAGCCAGACGCAGTGGACTCTCTTGGCAAACTCTCGATTTATATACCTAGTAGTACGGAGGCCATGTGGAATTCCAATTTACATATGCATCTCTTGACACTTGTGCGTGATATGCAGGATCTAAAGACGGAGCTGGCCATGCCCCCAAAACCCAACCCGGAGCCAGCACCCAACAAGCCCCGTCGGTCGCTGATCATTGAATTGTCCGCGGACAACAACACAGTCTGCGAGCTTAAGCTGTCCGAGCGACATTCTATACAGTTCTTAGTGCAAAATTTCTTCTTTAGTAACAAGGATCTGACCATTATTTACGCCGAAAATATACTTGTCAGGATCGATGATCAACATATATTTACGGTGAAAGAGCTGAAGACACAGTCTCGTCCTCATCTAGAAGTTCTCACCGCCGAACGGCAAAATTTTCCGGGCTTTGTGCTGCCCACAAACAAAGTGTTGGAGACAACCATTGGTTCCTTTAAGGCAATCTTCCCTTATGACCATGACTTCTATGATGCCATCAACAACGAGTGCGTCACACATTTCAAATGGCTCAAAATGGTTCACAACTACAAGAAGAAACCGTTCACAGTGAACTCGCCTTTGCCTAACGATTTAGTAATCAGGATCAAAGAGTTTCTACTGGAGATTAGCGATGATCCATTCGAGGTTAAGCTGCGTGACAACTATGTGCTACTGGTGGACGAATATCTGGAGAGTCTAAAGCGTAAAGCGTTGTTTGATAAAAAGATTGCCGAGCTCTGCTCTGAGAGACTGATTTTACCGGCGGGCACCATTGAAAATCTTAATGCAAATCTGGTAAAAAAGAATTCAGAAATTTATATACAGCGCTCGAAGAAGATACATGAGAGCGGGCCAGTGCGTACGCGACTGCTTGCCTGGATTATGACCGATGTGGAGATTCTGGCCATGGCAGACACATCCATACATGGTTACGATAATGTGACACGCACGATGCGTGAAATCGATTCGGAGAGTCCATGGCCAGAAGAAGGACTACAGTTCACTACGCTTTGGTGTCGTGGCGTCAATATCAGCTGCTCCGAATGGAAGTTTATGCTAAGGTGAGTAGACAGAGGAATGCATATGCTGTATATATCAAATTAAAACATTCTTTTCACAGAGATTTCCCACAGCCGATGTTCTATGTGAAGAGCATGCGGCTCTATGGTAATCTTTGTGGGGCCGAGCAGATGGCTTCGAAGCGAGCAAAGCGTGATGTATTCGTAGAGGTTGGCGAACCCTTTCAGACGGCCGTGGTGCAGCGCAGCATGCCTTCGATCAAGTTTTACCATGACTTTGACTGCGAGTTAGAGAGCTGCAGTTATGCCTTCGGCCCGTGCTGGGAACCAGTAATGGCACAGTGCAATTTGAGCTTTGAGAAAATCTCAGCTCCCTCCAAAGATCCAAGTCCAACGCTTCCATTCTGGGACAAACTGCGCCTCTTGCTGCATGGTCGTTTGACGCTAATTGCCAAACAGTTTACGGTGTTGCTGCACGCTTCGCTGGATCCCTACAACACCACCGAGGAAATGGAACTGACGTGGAACAATTGCGGCATTGTTTGGACAAATGCCAAGATTATGTTTAAGGGAGAATTAAATGTGAGTTAAAAGAACAAGAAGTACTTTAACAAACTTGATTTATGTACCGTCTTACTTTCTACAGGTGACCGTGCGGACTGCATCACGCTATGACGATTGCCGTCTGTTGCATTTCCCCAATTTGAAGCTGACATTTAAGCTTAACTGGACTTGCCTGGCTAATCCAAATGATCATCACGCTGTCATGCCGTGTGCACCTGATAAGCTGCCAGAGTACTCCAGCAATCAAGTGCACGATTCCTTCCGTGCCTTTCGTTCGCTGAACCTAAATGTTTGGGCTTCGTTCGAGACAAAACCAAAGATGGGCGATGAGGTGGAATTGGATATACCTAGTCTAGTGTTGTATGGCAGCACATTGCGCTGGTTCGAGAGTCTCAAACTGATTCTGTCGGGCGTAACAAGACCCACACGACGTGGTCCTGTCTTCAACAATGTGCGACCACGTAAGAAGCAGCTGAGTCGGCACTACAAGAAGGCCAATTTGCAGATGTGCTTGCACAAGTTTCAAGTGCTCTATTGGATGTCACATGCGCTGCATAAGGGTTTCCAGCTGAACGGGCGTCGTGTCTCTTTCAGTTCCGAATACTGTTTGACTCTGAACTCTATTGATGATGGACTGATTCATCGTCCGCGTGCAGATTGGTCTACTGTCTACATGAACTGTGAGCTAAACGATGCAGAGATTTGGCTGAAGAGTATCGTGACCGAGAAGTTGGATAGCAGCTCCGAGAATTTGGCTAGTGCTGGTGATGCATTCAAAATTGTACGGTTCTATTTCCTAAGTGTGGCAAAAGTCTCATATGGCCGAGAGGCATTGATGCATACGGCCGCGAATAATGCAGAGGAGGATGCGAAAACAAAATCGTCGACGCCGACGCATAAATTGGTCGTGTATGATCTGAAAGGAGCCTGGACAAAGAGTAATCGTGATGTGGCCTTTGCACTCTTTGACTCCTTTATGAAGTCACAAAAGCTGAAAAATAATTTGTCGACAGAGGCGGTAAAGAGTTATCGAAAGGAGGCGCCCAATTCGGTTATGATGAAGCACAAGCGCAGCGATAGCACCATAACGCTGTCCAGTACTAGTAGCGAGGTGCTACCAAGTATGTTACCAAATTTATTAACTCTTGATATATTTCTGATATTACTTTTTACCATTCTAGTAACCAATGCGAATACTTCACTTAAAAAGGCAGGTGGACAAATCCATGCCACAGCCATGCTGCAGCAACTCATTGCGGAGGCGGATCACAAGTTCAATGCGTACAGTGATGATCATAGTACGCAGTCGAGAGAATTACATTTGCAGGGTCTGCAAGCATGCTCGGCACAGGATATTATCCACGAGAATTGGTCAATCAGTCTAGTCAACTCGCAGGTGCTGCTCAAAGGCTGTGAAACGTCGGGCTATGTGATTATCAGTGCTGCCAAGGCGGAGATATTGCAACGCGAGCATCGACCTGTGTGGCGGGATCGATCGTTGATTTCGAAAACAACATGGAAAGGTTCACTGGAGTGCATGCAGTACTATGCGACAGTCAGTGCGGGAGATAATGATTCACTGCTAGAGAGAGAGATTATGTGGCTGACTGTAGACAATATACAGGATAAGGATGAGACCGTTATTAGCAATCATCTGCCAGAGGATATATCAAATCTTGTCGGCAGCGGGCGTAGTGTGGGCGGTGTGGTCTCCGAAACTGTTGGCGCCTTCCTTAGCGACAATTCTGGTCAAGCACAGCCGGTTCAACTGCAGCGCATTGTATCCAAGTGTAAGTGTGAGTTCTTCTATGTCAGCTACGGCGATGCCATCGACCCAAATAGCATCACAGAGGTGCCACAGCCTCCGTCAGAAGAAACTTTATCGCCGTGGGAGAAGCAGGATGATCCTGTTGATGCTTTTACATTAATGCATCACGATCTCGATGTTTGCACCAATTCAATGCAGTATGCTATGATCCTGGACATTGTCAACAATCTGCTTCTCTATGTGGAGCCACAGCGCAAGCAAGCAGCCGAGAAGCTGGCCCGAATGCGTTTCCAATTGCAGCTGCATTCAACGGACGACCAGAAGCGACCCATTCAGCAGAAGCAGACTGTGATAAGAAGTCTACTGATGAAGATACGTTCCCTGGAGAAAGACATTCACTTGATTAGCAAGGAGCGCATCGAGGAAGGCGACACGCATGAACTGCGAATTGATTTTGAGCGTGTACAACAGCAAATCCGAGACAGCAAGGAGGAGCTCAACACCTACAGTGAGGAACTGGACATGATGCTATTGTGCTACAAGGAAACTCAACTTTCGCAGCTCAGCAAAATCTCCAATGTGCGATCGGACAAATCGGTGACCATGGTGCGGGCCAATGAGATTTGCTTTAAGAGCGCCCAGTGGAGACTCACCGAGACGGATGGACAGATTGGTGTTGCGGATCTGGTACTCAGCGCTTTCCTCTATACAAAGAAGTCGAAAAGCGATGATTCTGTGGAGCATCTGCTGGAACTGGGCAATATACGCATGGCGAATCTGTTGCCTCGCGAAATCTATCGTGATGTTCTGCTTGCCACGGAGATACAGAAGGACATGCCCGTGGACACACACAAGCGGGTACTGCGAATTTTTTGTCGCGAGAAGCCGCCAGTAGGAGGCATTTCGGTTAAGGAACACTTCGAGATCAATGTAGCGCCCATTACCATCGCCATCACCAAGAAGTTCTATAGCACCATGCTGAAGTTCTGCTTCCCCGATCGGGATGCCTCCGAAACGGAGGTCAGCGATGAGTTGGATGACAATGCCTCAACCAGTTCGGCGTCTACAACGAATTTGCAATCGAAACCCTCAAAACGATCGGCCAAGAGCAAGAAGAGCGCCAAGGATTCTGAATTCTATGTGAAAATCGAAAAGGATGATGTGGAAAAGATGAAAGAACGTGCAGAGAAGAACAAACTTTTTATTTATATCAAAATACCAGAGGTGCCTGTCCGTGTCAGCTACAAGGGTAACAAGGAGAAGAATCTGGAGGATATTACCGACTACTCGCTGGTCATACCCACGCTGGAATATCACAATGTTACCTGGACTTGGCTGGATCTGTTGCTGGCCATGAAATCGGATAGCAAGCGAGTCATCGTCTCGCAGGCCATCAAACAGAAGCTGCAAATCCATCGACGACAACCGTTGCAATCGGCCGGAGAGCGTGGCACACCGCAGGAGGAAGAGGATAAGGCCAAAATGCTCTTTGGCAATCGTCTGCTGGTGAGTTAAGCTAGAATCTAATTGGAGTATAATTTGATATATTTATATTTCCCTTTGCAGAGCGAGAATCGCAACCAGCGAAAGGGCGGCGTCTTTAAGTTTCCGTCGAGCGGCAAGAGAACCGATTAATTTCGCACTAGATTACTGTATTTAAATCGTTTATTTAAATTATTCATATATATATATATATATACATATATGTTTATATGCATATAATAATTACGGTACTTTCGAACTGTATGAAACACGGGCAACGGCCCGGGCCGGGCCAATCTCCTATAGAAACACTTGCCCAGTTATTTAACAAGAATATCGGGTCCTCGTAACATGTAACACACACTATCAACATACGTGCTCTAAACATTATGACAAACACACACACACACACGTACACACACTCAAGTATTATGCTATATGTAATTCTATAAATATATAACTATTTCTATGCATGTGTCTGTTGTCTGTCCACGCAATGTTGTTGTTGCAACTTGTAGAGTGTAGTAGCAAATAAAGATTGTAATTAGAAATAGTTGCATTTTTACATACCACACAACGATATATATATATTAAGACTTTAAAACACTTAAATTAATTAATTAATATCGGATTGCCAACATTTCGAACGTTTACTTGGTCAGCTGCTGCTTCAAGGGCGGCTACAAAGAGATTACAACAAGTTAGCTAGTAATAAAAAGGATCAGCTCCAGCTCTGGACAACTTCCACTCACCAGCACAAAGACCCGCTTGGGCAGCGCACGTTGCACCAGCTCATCGAGCAGTGCATTCTGGCTATTGTTCTTCTGCGGATCGGCCTTTGTATTGTACTCCAGCGTAAGCACAGGCAACTCCTGCCAGCCCACTTGCAGCGGATACAGATTGTAGACCAACTCCTTCTCATCGTACGCCATTATCGATACGTCCAGCTGGAGAAGAAGAAAACTGTTTAGCAAAGTTAGCCAATAGAAGGAACTCTAGTTCACCCACCTGCTTGTGGCCGGAGCAGATGAAATTATCAGATTTGCTGATGGATAACGTGGCAATCAGATGAAGAACATGATTTATGGGATTCTTGAGCACCACCTTGAAAGCCATGGGCATTTTTACGAACATCTTCTCCTCAATGGTGCAGTAGATGTTCAATGGCGGCTCCACAATACTAAAGCCCGTGATAATAAACTTAGATTCGTTCTCCTCCTTGACGCCAACCCTTCGCCAGCGTATGCAGAACACACCAAATTTGGGTGGAACCATTGTCCCAAGGTCAGCTAGTTGAGTGTTCAGCGGGTAGACGCTCTTGATGAAGCCACGATGATGACCCGTGGCCTGAATTGCTTCCAGTGCTTTGTTATAAATAATACGCGTGCTCTTTTGAGCAACATCCTGTACGGCGACGGAGGGTGGCATAATGGTGCCCTCATCGGCACCGCTGAGACTCAGCTTGCCATCATCCGAATGAGTTGAGGTGCCCATAAGCAGAGCCGTATTGCTGTTGTTGTTACTACTAATGTTGTTGTTGTTGATAATGGTCATTGTTGTGGGTATCTTGGCCATTAAACCTTTGTTCATATTATTATAGCCAACAGCTGCAGTTGCTTGTGGCGCCAGCGAGATGGGCTCACCAATCTTGCCCGTTGCCAGTGCCTTTTGCTGGCGACTAACAAACTGCGCAGCCACACCCTCCTCACTCTTGGACCGCTCCAGATCCCGTGCCGTCGTCCAATCAAGCAACGTGGCATTTGTGCGCAGCACAATCACACTCTCCAGCTGATCCCCAGCCTGGTACTTGTTGGAATACTTCTTTCGCTTAAAACTGTAGTTCGATTGCACTAAATTGTGATCCTGTTGAGGAAGAGAAAGGGTAAGAGAATGTATCTAAAACGAATCCATGGGTAACTTACACATATGAAAAAACTGTCCAGTATTTCCAGTTCATCCGGTGCCACCACCTCCGTATTGGCACGCAGCAAAAAGTTCTCGCCGCGATAGACCTGAGTGAGGGGCCGTCGATTCATGGTATAGAAACGTGCGCTGAACTTGAACTCGTTGACACAGCGCACAATCAACGTGTCCTCGCGTGACTTGCGCAACCTCGTCTCGTCCAGGTACTCGATCTGCACCGGCGAAATAGCTGCAGCGGCTGCTGCCAGGCTGCTGTTACTCATCATCAGCTTAACATGCTCCGGCGTAGTCTCCGAACTGTTGGGCGTGGTGGCAGCGTTCGCAGTGATCCCACTCGCCGCCGCTACAGCACTGCGATCCACATCCAAGGTATAACTGAGGCGCTGCTGCAGCTTGATCTCTGTCTCCGCAAAGCTAAAGATATAGAAGGTGGCCGTGTTGCTGCTCTGAGCCGATAATTCACCCACATCGATTTGTACCTGAGCATGGAGTTTCTGCCGTCCGCTGGAGATGTCCGTGGTGAGAAAAACTAAAAGAGAGAATCAAAGTGGAGTGTGTTAAAGTCAACATAAAATCCACACACAATTGTATTGTAAACATTTGTACAAGTTCCACATTGTGGATTCCATGCGATAGCAAGTTCAATGCCGTCTGTAAACACAGGTGGGCACAGGTGTTTCTATTCCGCCTGTAAGTTGGCTGTTGGGTAAGGTCAGTGATGCGAGGGTCTTGAGGGTCGTCCCCCCCCCCCTTCATTCCCCTCACCAGGGAAACAGAACATATAAATGGGCGCAGCTGCAGCGCGTGCGGCAGTTGATTCTTTAGATTCTTTACAAAGATGCAGATCGGTTTGGTGCTGCTGCTGCTGCTCGGAAATGCGTTGGCCCTGGAAGTGAAGCGGATCAGTCGACGACGTACACCACGCGTAGTGGGCGGATATCGCATCGATGTACAATCACAACCGCATATGGTGAACATACGACGACGCGGTGACTTCCAGTGCGGTGGTTCGCTAATCACGGCACGCTGTGTCCTCACCGCCGCCCACTGCCTGCAGGGAGCCAGCGATCTGAGAGCCTCGGATTATGTGGTACGCGGTGGTGTCACCTATCTCAGGGATAAGCGCAATGCACGCTTCGTGTCCCGCATCCTGCTGCCCAGTGCATACAATCGCACCACCTTGGATAACGATGTGGCGCTAATGCTGCTGGCGAATCCGCTGCAGGGCGAGTTCATTGCACCCATACGTCTGGCCAGAAAGCCACCCACCCCAGGCAGCCTTGTGCGTGTCTCGGGTTGGGGTCTAACTGACGAGCGATCCGAGCAGTTACCTAATCAGCTGCATAGCGTCGAGGTGCAGGTGTTGGCCCAACACAAGTGTCAACAACTCTACCAGGGCTACAGAAATCTAACGCAAAGTATGTACTGTGCCTCTGTGCCCGGCCAGAAGGATGCCTGCGATGCCGACTCCGGCGGACCCGCTGTCAATGCAGATGGCAAACTGGTTGGCATTGTCTCGTGGGGCAGAGCAAATCTCTGCGCGCACAAGCAGAGTCCGGGTGTCTACACCAGTGTGCCATATCTCTACGACTGGATAGCGGAGAATATGAATCGCTACTGCTACTGATTCCATCCATAGAATTAACCATAGATTAGGCCAATAAGTATTAAAGGTTAAGTTTAAATTCCAATCCCCCGAAACAGATGTCTTCCTGCCCTGAAAACGCTTTCTATTTGATTTAGTTTTTTGGTATTTTTGGAATCTACTCCAATGTTGACGCAGTGCAGCACGTCATAGGTACAAGGTTGTGCCACAAGCCACAACATTATTCTGGCTGTTTGCACAGTTGTGTGAGCCATTTGTTATTGCCAATTTTTTGGAGCATAAAAGCAGCACCAAGGTTGAGACGCAGAAACATTCTGAGCCGTGATGCCTTGCCATAAGGTCTATCTGATCTGTGTGTGCCTGCTGCTGCTCCTAGTGTTCATGCTTCATGTGGATGCTGCGCGTGTCAAGCGGAGTGGCAAACGTTCCACAAACAAAGTACAGTCCCGCATAGCGAGCGGCACAACGAGCACCGGGACGAACAAGAGGCGTGGCAACTCATCGAAAGGCAAATCATCAAAGGTTACGGCACGCATAGTGAGCGGCAACTCTGGTAAGGGTAAATCTCGCCGCAATCGAGGGAATCGCAAATCCCGGCGAGCAGCTAATCGCCGGGCACGAAAAGCCAATCGCGGAGCGAACAACAGAAAATCCAAAGTCGCCTCACGCATTGTGAACGGCAGCGGCAGCAAAGTTCAGGCACGCGTTGTCGGCGGCTCAAGTACCTCAATTACCAAGGTACCGTATCTGGCGCAGATTCACATCGGCACCTCGGGTCTCTGTGGCGGCTCAATCCTCAAACCGCAGTGGATTTTAACTGCCGCCCACTGCGTCTATGGCAAATCTATTAGTGCATTTCGTGTTGTTGTTGGCGCTACCAATCAGAATGGCCCCAGAGGACAGAATTTCTCCGTTATCAAGGCCTTTGTGCCGTCGCAATTCAACACCAAGGTAATGTATATGGATGTCGCTCTGCTTAAGCTAAATGCTACCATGACGATGGGCACCAATGTGGCCACCATTGAAATGGCCACCAAGATGCCTAAAGTGGGCACCAAAATGCTCGTCGCCGGTTGGGGTGCCACCAGGGAGAATGGCAACACTGTGCAGCATTTGCAATCCACCATGGTGCCCATTATCAGCACGGAATTGTGTAAGCAAGAATACAAGGATGAGGCAAATATTACCGCGTCCATGTTCTGTGCCAGTGGCAAGAATAAGGATACCTGCAGTGGCGACTCCGGCGGCGGAGGCTATGAGGGTGGCAAAATTGTCGGCATTACCTCATTTGGCTACGGTTGTGCCCGTGCCAACTTTGCTGGCGTCTATACCATGGTTTCCTTTGTTCGAAAATGGGTTTTAGCCATTCTTGCAGCCAATTAGACCAATGTAACCTAGATTACGTAATTCTGTTCAGCGTAATAGATAAACAACTAAGGAGCGCATGGTATAGTCTAACGAGGAACTCGCAATTAGGGAAAATGATTTGTTTATCCGCGAATATCTTTCACTTAAAATATAGTTTAGTATTGTCATAAGATGTAAATATGTTTTTCTTGTAACTTACATCAGAACCCCAAAATTTCATGACGCTATCCCTTTCAATAGCCGAGATCGAAGCGTTTATAGAGATTCCCTTGCAGATTACACTTGATATTTTATCTCTTATATACACTATATATTTGTAGATCACAGAAGAGTCTACATAACAAATTTCATGACTCTAGACCCTAAACAGCAGAGATCGAAGCGGAAATAGTTTTCCTACTCTTTTTTTAATAAACTTAGATATAATTCTCTCAAAAAGTGTTGGATTCTCTTAGATAAATGTAACTATTTCCTTGTAATTACGACGTCAACATTTGCGCTCTCACGATTCCGATGGAAACAATTGTGTAAATGTTGAACCTCAGCCCAGATTTGTTTGCTCTGTTTTTTTTTTTTTGGGGGTACTATAAAAGCAATTGAATTGACTTGGAGTAGTAGCATTAATTGTTCCTGCTACACCCAGCGAAAACATGTACAGCAGACTTCACTTTACTTCACTAATCTCAATGCTAATCCTGGCCAGCGTTTGCCGAGTACAGGCAGCCTTAGATATAGAACCACGTATCATTGGGGGCTATGTGGATTCTATACAAGATCTACAATATCTGGTGCAGGTCACTACAAAAAATTCCATATGTGGTGGATCGTTAATAACATCCCGTTGGGTCATCACAGCAGCTCATTGTGTGAAGGATGTGGTGGACTTAAATGATTTACGCATCCATGGCGGCACTTCGGTGCAGGGTGGCCAAAATGCTGTGACGCGTTTGGTAGATCTGGTGGCTATACCGGAAGAGTTCACAATGCAAACAATGAACATGGATGTGGCTGCGCTGCTGCTCGATGAGGACATGACGGGCAACAATATCGGAACAATTGCTCTGGCCACGCAGCCTGTGCCAGCGAAGAGACGTGTCAAAGTATCCGGCTGGGGTTCAACAAATCCCAATAGCTCAGAGACAGCACGTCATGTGCATAGTGTAGTGATACCCATGTGGTCCATGGCTGCCTGCCGTGCCGCCTATCGTGGCAAGCAACACATCTATCGCTCCATGGTCTGTGCCGCCAAGCCCAACAAACGTGACTCGTGTGACGGCGACTCTGGCGGCCCTATGGTCTATCGCGGCGAACTGGTGGGCATTGTATCCTATGGCTACAAGTGCGCCAGCAGTCTACCCGGTGTCTACACCAGTGTGCCGGTCATCCGGCGTTGGTTTCTCGACATTATGGCAGAGTATTCCTAGGTGGTACTACCCATCTCTGGTACTACCCCGCCGGTTATCGTAATTAATTGTAGCTCTGCAGTTGACTAGTTTCTAGAACCAATAAATAAGTCCAAGTCCAAGCTTATCTGCAATCAATTAGCTAAGGAATGCCAAGCCAGAATCGCTTATAAAAGCCTTCGCTAGCTGGAGCAGCACGCGGAAACGTTTCCTCATTGTGCAATGTGGCTGAAGGTGTTGTGTGCTTTGTGTGTGCTCTGTCCATTGTTGCATGGTGCACTTCGTCCCAATTTGGGTAAAATCTTTAACGGTCAACTGGCTGACGTTAAAGATTATCCATATTTGGTGAATCTACGACGTGGTGGCAGTTTCAAATGCGGTGGTGCACTCATTACACCCAGATGTGTGATCACGGCAGCTCACTGTCTGCAGGGACGACCAAATGAAGTGTGGGATCTGTCTGTGCATGCCCAGCAACAGTGTCTAAGGGATGAGATACCGCCGGAGCATGTACGTCGAGCTCAGCGCGCATGGGTCGCACCGTGGTATATACATCATCGTCTTGACTACGACATTGGTTTAATCAGACTGGATGAACCCTTTGCAATTGCTGGCAACTTGAGTACACTGCCCGTGGACTATAATGATCTGCCGGCGGGTGCAAATCTCACCATTGTGGGCTGGGGTGCAACACAAAGCCAAGGATTCGATTGGAATCAATGCCTGCAGGTAGCCAATGTCAGTCTGGTGGACAATTGTGAATGCAATGAACGATTGCGTAATTTCCAACCCGTTACCCAGAACATGTTCTGTGCCCTGGGTGACAATGCCAAAGATGCGTGTCCCGGTGATTCGGGTAGTCCAATAATCTATGCAAATCGTGCTGCGGGCGTTGTCTCATGGGGCATTGGCTGTGGCCAGGGCTATCCGGGTGTCTACACACGCCATAGCAGCCTCTGCATTTCCACATTTCTCAAGGAGAAGGTGCAGAGCTACTGCTGATTATATTGATTCTATTGTGTGTGTATGTGAAAGAGAAAGAAACATTTCATAGTGTTCCATTGATATCGTGTTCCATTTATATTTAATTGGATTGGGATGACAAAAGCCACAGCTAATTGGGAGTCTGCTTTGCATTGGCAGCTCGAACGGGGTCAGTTGGTAGCCAGTTGGAGCACGTCATGTGCTGGTTACGGTTGTTCCATTTGCTCTGCATGTTGCACTGCATCATGGCGAGCAAACCACGAATTGTGGGCGGACAGGAGACGCGTATTGAGCAGGTGCCCTACTTGGTTTACTTGCGACAACGTGGCAGTTTCATCTGTGGTGGCTCACTGATCTCTGCCAGCTGCGTGCTTAGCGCTGCCCACTGTGTGTACGAGGCGCAATCCAAGGATTACACTGTGCATGCTGGCGCTAGTCGCCTGGCGGAGGAGGCGCCCGTAGTGCGTCCAGTTGCTGCGTTTCATATTTCACCCGATTATGCGCCCAACAACTTTGACATGGATGTGGCCATACTTCAGTTAGCGGAAGCAGTTCCTCTTGCCGCTGGACAAGTGGCCACCATTGCCGTTTGCCGCACTCCACCTACTGCCAATGCTTATGTGCGCATCTCTGGTTGGGGTGTGACACGTGAGGGTGCACGTGATCCTGCAGCCCAAGTGCGCAGCACTCTGGTGCGTGTGCTAACGCAACGCGAATGCCAATTGGCCTACGCTGGCCAGGCACAGCTCAGTGATTCGATGCTATGCGCTGCCATACGCGGTGTGCGTGACTCCTGCTCGGGTGACTCAGGTGGTCCGCTCGTCTATCGGGGTCAACTTTGCGGCATTGTTTCCTGGGGATTTGGTTGTGCACGTCTCGCCTTTCCAGGTGTCTATACCAGTGTGGCCAGTGGACGCGTGCAGAGCTTCATTGAGCAAACGATGCGACGACTTGGTACTGGTTAACTGGGCAACAATGCAGCCAAGGTCAAAAACCATTTAAATGCCAGCCAGATCTTGATGGATTCTAATGGCTGTATTACAATTTCACTCGCCCGATAAACACACACACACACACACACACACACAGAGGCAACACCAGCCATTTGTCTGATGATAAATAATTACTGTTTGCACAATAAAACAATGTTATAATTATTTCCTCAATAGGCGCGCACTTTGCCCAACTCCAACTCCAACTCCAGCTCCAGCTCCAGCGACACATATATAAATAAAGCGGGGCAAACAAACGCGCGAGCCGTGTCGAATCTGGAGCCGAATCCGATTATTATTTTTATTGCACTATTGGCACAGCTGCTGAGCCCGAGCCAGCCCCGGATATTTTGCGGCAATATGTGTGATAACACATGTTGCTGCTGTTGTTCTTGTTTCTTCCGTTGTTAACCAATGCAAACATTGCTGCCGCTACACGTGCTGCCCCTGTTCCTGCTCCTGCTTCTCCTTCGGATACACGCTGGCCAAGCGGCCAATGAGGCTGGTGCACGCATTGTCGGTGGCACTCCCGTGGATATAAGCAGCGTACCGTACCTGATTAATCTGCGTATTGGTGGCGTATTCATTTGTGGTGGATCCCTGATTACGCCCAATCATGTGCTAACTGCAGCTCATTGTGTCAAGGGTGTATCAGCTGCCAGGATGCAGGTTGTCGGTGGAGCCACCCTACTCAGCGATGCCAACAGCGGTGTGCGACGTGGCGTCGCCAAGGTGTACACACCCAAAGCGTATAACGGACAAACACTCAACTCAGATGTGGCTGTGCTGAAGCTAAAGGCGATAATGGAGGGTCGAAATATTGCCACAATTGAACTATGCAATTCCAGCTGGAAAGCCGGTGACATGATCAAGGTCTCGGGCTGGGGTCTAACCTCGGAGCGGAATAAACAAGTCTCCCAGCAAGTGCGAAGCGTTGAGGTAGCGCTGATAACACGTAAGAGTTGCGTACAACAGTATCGCATGCGTGGCACCATTAGCAACACCATGTTCTGTGCCTCGGTGCCGGGCGTAAAGGATGCCTGCGAAGGCGACTCTGGTGGCCCGGCAGTATATCAGGGACAATTGTGCGGCATTGTCTCATGGGGCATGGGCTGTGCGCGTCGCAATTATCCGGGTGTTTATACAAGTGTCAAGACTGTCAGAGGCTTTATCGATAAGGCCTTAAAGTTGTGAATCATATGATATGATTTGTGAATATAAATAGACTATATATATGTATTATGTTTGTTAATCCTCATAGGGAACATGGATGACACTCACCGCTATTGCGCAGAGCCGGCGGTACGCTAATGTGCACGCTCACGTTCTGCAGATATACATTGTAGGGATTGCTTATGGTGGTCACCACCGGATAATATTCATTGACCAGCATCGTTGTTGTTGCTGTTGCTGTTGTTGTTGCAGCCGCATCATCATCATCGATCGCCACATGGCCAAGGTTCGTTTGCGTGCTCAAATGGAAACTGCAATTCAGTAGAGCATTAAATGAATCTATCACATGCAATTTGACGATGGCTTCCGGTACGAAACGTTTTCAACTTACGTGGGCGCAATATAACAAATCGGATTGATGATCATATTATCGTCCAGATCACGAGTGCGCGTGTGATGTCGGAATGGTTGGCGTGTATAGTTGGCACTGCACGTGAGCAATGCCCCCAATTGATCTGTGCCCATATATGCCTCCAATCGCACAATTCGCAACTGTGTGTTCTCATTAAACTGATGCGCTTCTGTGCTGCACACCAGCTGATAATAGCAGCCCGGCTCCAATCTCATATTCTTTTCGTACGATTTAAGCTCCAGTTGCGAGTCACTTGGCTGCTGTTGCTGCTGGTGTTGCCGCAACTGCAGTAGATTGGTAAAACACAAGTACTTGAATGCCTCCAGCTTGTATGTGTTTTGTGGACTGTTCGCATCGGCGAGCAGAATATGGAAGTTGCGTATGCGTAGTGGCACATCGGTTATAACGCTAGGAGAGGAGAAGAGCAGAATGAGCAAAAAGTAAAAGGAATCACAAGCCACTTGCTTACCGCACTATAAGATGCAGCTGTAGCACGTCGTTATTGTTTAGTTGAACCTGTTGGAATGTAGCACAAAGCTCTAGCACATCGCTAACCTTGTCCAGATCGATTTGAATGGGCGATTTCACGCTGGATAATGCGTTGCTCCACAACGATTGAATTTCTGGCGTCAATTGAGTTTGTGGCATGGGTGGCACACTTTGAAACACTTGCCACAGATTCTCAAGTAGCAGAACGCGTTCTTTTTGCTCGCCATGATGACGTAGCGACAATGCCTCAATACTGCAGGCAATGTAGTCGGCTACAGATGCGGAGAGTAGGGCACAACGCAGGGTTTTCAGCAGGACATCACTGAAGATGGTAGACCACTTCTCCTGACGATAGTCGGGTAGCATCAGTGAGTACAGTCTGTAAGCAAGATAGAGATAAGTAACACGCATAACCTTATAATGAATTCTACTAACGTTAATGCCCTGGCATGATCACCACTTTTCAGATACTCCTCGGCCATATCTATGGCCAGTTTCTTACGGAATCTTAAGCATTTATAGATCTTGAACTGAGCCATGGCCTGACTAAGTAATGCTATAATAGCCGCAGAGTGATTGAAATTACGTTCCAAATCGCACAACTGCACATTCGACTGTTGCTCGGCAACAGGATCTCCTGTCTTAACAGCTCGTATACCAAAGAATTCTGTGTAGAGATTCGATTGCGTTAGACCAGATGAACCTTCCGATGGGTAGATTTCAAAAGCCTCATGGGCAGCCTCGCGTCGCTTGATCACATATTCGGCGGCCTTTTGATAATAAATCCCAGGATGCTGAACCTGCAGAGCAGGTAAACCATTTTTAATGGCCTCACAAAAGAGTTCCGCGAACACAGAGTGTCTGCAATAAAGATATTGATTATTGTATACTCTTATCTCCCATTATAGTTATGGTACATACTGTGTGCTCAGCCAGGCGTAATGCTCGAAAGCTAAGTCCTTGAAGCCTACACGACTCTTGTACTTGTCAACATGGATAATAAACTGGTTGATGGAATCTCGTGGTGTTTTCAGCTTGAACATCAGTCTGCACATCTTGTAATTAAGAAATCCGGCAATTGTTTTGATTTCCATGCAGTTGCTATCATTGATACGTATCTCATCCAAGTTTCCATATGCCTGATAATAGTGTCTGAAAGCGAGGGCAAGTATTAGTAGGGATTTTTATATACTTCGCTTTATTCAGCTTACTTTTGTGCCGTGCTAAAGTCCTGTCTCATCTCAGCTACAAAGCCGAGCTTAAATTGATGACGTATCTTGAGAGTAGTATGTGCCGCCGACAGCTGATCGCGATGAGTGCGTATGCGCTTTGACATAAGTGAATAGTAGGAATGTGTCATGTCTAAGAACGCGGACTCCAGACGCTGCGTGTAGCCCATTAGGTGCTCCGTGTGCGGCAATATGAAAAGCATTTTGCTTGTAATGCCGCATGCCGCTGTTAGGCTGGCAACGCGCTCGGCCGCGAGCATATCCTCTCCAGGTGGCAGCGGTGCCGCCTTCTGGAGGAGCACAAGACATAGCTTAGTGTTGCGTTCCTGCAGCGAGTTCTTAAGGGCCTGCACTATAGCGGCACATTGTACTTGTTTTTCCGTCCACTGACTATCGTTCCATTCAATGTCCTGGAAGAGCACTACTACCGATGGCAATACGTGCAAGTGCTTAAGCATCCAGTTACGCTTGAGTATGCCCTTCGGATGATACCATTCGTAGGATGTGCGCTTCGGTTTGGCCACTGGGAACTCATAGTTAGGAGGTAGTAGTTTGTATTGCACGGCCGCTCGATCCCTCTCTCTATCCGCTGGTTTCCGTTGGAGAGTTCCGCTGAATGCATCCCAAATGGATTTGTGAACGCTCTGTCTCGCGATATCCAAGCCACAGAAGCCTATGAGCGGTTGTGGTATTACGATCAGCTCTGACGGCAGACTGGTGGCATCAATCGTCATAGTTTTTAGTGTGTGTAATATATATGATATTTCCCCTCCCAAGGCCTGTGCACTGGATAACGTCTAGCGGTGGATTATGCAATTCCGTTGCTCCTCAGCACACAAATCGGACTGTATTTATGCACTTGTGTATTTTGATGAGCCAATTCCTTCTCAATTATTTTAATTTTACGCTTGAGAATGTAAATAAACGCCGCCCCAGAAAATGCAATTCGCAATCAGCAATCAGCTGTAGCAGACGTAAGCTAGTTATCGCTATCGATTGGCCAAACAGCGATAGCAGCCTAATATGCAACGCTGTGCGTGTAGCTGTCACAAACGCACGAACTGTCAGTGACTGACTTCGGCTTCGTTATACGTGTCGCGCTACGTACTTTCACATTCGTTTTGTTATTTTCGCAGTGAACGCAGGTAATGATCGCTCGCTTGTGTATTGTGTTTGTGTCGAAAACTCTTGACAGTCTACAATATTTATATTGCATTTAATTGAAAATTTTGCAGTTCATCCTGTGCTACGAAGCCTCCAACTGCAACAGCAACACACACACACACAAAATGGCCCCACCACAAAGAATGCGCGTTGCCAACGAGAAGGCAAGCAAATATGTGACAATGCGTGGCAATGTACCCAAATCCTCGGTATGTCTATAAATCTAAACTCGAATTTGTTGAAACATATGTATGGTGCAGTTTCAATGATGTTGAAGCTCCACCAACTGCAGAAGCTATAAAAACAATGAGATAACGGCACTTGCTTCTCACACGTCGAGAATCCAATGGCAAAAAGTGCCACGCCGTCATTGATTTTATTGTTGTTGCATATGTGCGCGTGTGTTGTTTATGTGTGTATGTGCGTGCAAGATTTAAGCTGACTCGCACTATGTGCGTATGTGTGTTTGACTGTTATCGCTTTGTTTCTGGCACTATTTGCCAAGTGCTAAGTTAATCTCCTTTTCTCCGCTATAATATTGTTTGTTATCTCTTTCTGATCAATGGAATATATTTTTTACTTTTCCAGAAAACGAAAGAAGGCCAATACCCTGTGGGACCCTGGCTGCTGGCGCTGTTCCTGTTTGTTGTGTGTGGCTCAGCGATTTTCCAAATCATACAGTCGATTCGGGCTGCGTAAACATGAGCACTTGAATTTAACAATAAAATTTAAAGATAATATCCATAAGCTCAACAAACTCACAACTCACACATAAACTCAATCGCAGGTCTGACTTATTTTCAAAAAAAATTAAAAACCAAAAAAAAAACGTAACTAAACAATCCCGTAAACATATGCAAAAGTCTGCAGAGATGAGCTATATGACAACTTTATTTTCCCATCAATTGAATGGGACGCAATATGTATTTCTATACACATACAAAATTTGAGTCCATTTTTGTATTTTTATTATTGTTTAAGTTAACCCGATGATAAAATGCGCCCAGATTCTACAAAAAAAAAAAAAAAAAAAAAAAAACAAAAGCATTCCTGCAAACCGCTCCGCGCACCAACAAATTACTAAATTGCTGATTGTGCAAGAGATATGGCACAAATTTAAAGATATAGTTAATTGCATTTTTAGATGCTTTTGCAGTAATTTGAAGCTAGTGTTTGAGCGTTGTTTTTTGGATTCGGATACAAGGATGATTAGAAAAAAAACTATAAATACATAAAAATAATAAGAAATATATATAATAATTTTTTACCTAAAGTAAATACTTGAGTTTTATTTTTAAATTATCGGAAGTCTTGTGACATAATATTTTCTTGCTAAAAAACATTATCCAAAAATACGAATGAGTCTAAAATCTTTAATTCTGGTTGTGAGCATCACTAATGTAACACATACACGTACCGTTTTGAAAAACAATGATATAGACCTGAGAAAGATCGATATTTTGGACTCGATAATTAATCGAGTACTAAGCAATGGTATTGGACGCCAAATCGTACCGTGTGTGGGCACCACACTTAAACAGCTGTTACTATTGCCACCAATATACTTTAGTGAACTTATTTACAATTGTTTTAAATAAAAATGAACGTGAAAAGAAATTTATAATAACAAAAATTAAATGCGTCGCATTTATACATCGGCCTATTCACAAATAATGTCAAAAAACAAGGGTAAATCTAAAGCATTGGCGGCTACAAATGCAGCATCCACACCACCTGCCGCCGCTGCCAATTCGCCGGTCTCACTGGACAAAAGTGGTAATATTGCCATCAAAATACTGGCAAAACCTGGAGCTAAGCAAAACGGCATTACCGATATGGGCCTAGAAGGTGTTGGCGTTCAAATCGCCGCTCCACCCAGCGAGGGTGAAGCTAACGCAGAGTTGGTGAAGTTTCTGTCCAAGTTGCTGGGGCTGCGCAAAAGTGATGTGTCACTGGACAAAGGTTCCCGTTCCCGAAATAAAATAATACTCATCAGCAAAGGTGTATCCACAGTGGAAGCCATAGAACAGTTGCTGCAAAAAGAGTGCGAATCCTGAATCCGTCTTGCACTTATCATGAAAAGTCAATAATAAACACAGTTTTTGTATTTGCTTGTATTGAATTTATTTGATCATCGATCTGGATCATCCAACCTTAACACATATACCAATATATTTATATATCTAATGCGTATATAGTCTTTGTATTTTGTTTTCTTTTCATTACATAAATTAGTTGGATTCTAAATTAGAAAGTTCTTAAAAACGACAACTGCTCTTAGTGAAATTTTCGATCCTAACATTACATTTTGCTTCGGTTTTTTAAATGAGTTAAGCGTATTTATGTCGCTTACAACGCGACAAAACGTAAATACAAATTACAATGTAAACTGAACTGATTAAATAACTCTGGTTGTCTAGTCATTCACAATAGGAAATGTGATCAACTTCATGTAATTTTGTATGTAATGGGGCGGGGGTGGAGTGATGATGTTAGAGGGGGCTGTATGTGCTGCTGCATCTCTTTAATCGACCTCCTCCATGTGGGACGCATCTTCGGTATCTTCAAGCAGGGAAGGAGCATCACCAGCGCTCTGGGCATCCTCGGTGGTCATGGGCTCATCCTCGTCAATGCCAAGACCAAGCTTGATCATGCGGTAGATACGGCTAGCGTGCACCTGAGGACTATCCAGGGAGAATCCAGAGGACAGAAGGGATGTCTCGAACAGCAGGATAACCAAGTCCTTGACGGCCTTGTCGTTCTTATCAGCATCAGCCTTCTGGCGCAGAGTCTCGACAATTGGGTGATCGGGGTTGATCTCCAAGTGCTTCTTGCCAGCCATGTAGCCCATGGTGGAGGTGTCACGCAGAGCCTGAGCCTTCATGATACGCTCCATGTTGGCGGACCAACCGAATTGAGAGGTGACAATGCAGCAGGGTGAGTCGACCAAACGGTTGGACACGACGACCTTCTCAACCTTGTTGTCCAAGATGGACTTCATCAGCTTGCACAAGCTCTCGAACTTGGCCTTATCCTCCTCACGCTTCTTCTTCTGGGCCTCATCCTCAGGCAATTCCAGACCCTCCTTAGTGACGGAAACGAGCTGCTTGCCCTTGTATTCCTTCAAGTGCTGGATGACGTACTCATCGATGGGTTCAGTCATGTAGACAACCTCGAAGCCGCCAGCCTTGACACGCTCAACGAAGGCAGAGTTGCTAACCTGATCCTTGGACTCGCCAGTGATGAAGTAGATGTGCTTCTGGCTCTCCTTCATGCGCGACACATAGTCGGACAATGAGCAGAAGTCATCGCCAGATGCAGAGGTGTGGAAACGCAAGAAATCGGCCAGCTTGGCGCGGTTGTTGCTGTCCTCGTGGACGCCCAACTTCAGGTTCTTGCTGAACTGATCGTAGAACTTCTTGTAGTTCTCCTTATCTTCGGTGAGTTCCTCAATCAGCTCCATGGTCTTCTTGACTAGATTTTTGCGGATAACCTTCAGGACCTTGTTCTGCTGCAACATCTCACGGGAAATGTTAAGGGGCAAATCCTCAGAGTCGACCACACCCTTCATGAAGTTCAAGTACTCGGGGATGAGGTCCTCGCAGTTGTCCATGATGAAGACACGGCGCACATACAGTTTAATGTTGTTGCGCTTCTTCTGGTTTTCAAACAGATCGAAGGGAGTACGGCGTGGGATGAACAGCAGAGCACGGAACTCCAGTTGACCTTCAACCGAGAAGTGCTTGACGGCCAAATGGTCCTCCCAGTCGTTGGTCAACGACTTGTAGAACTCGCCGTATTCCTCCTGGGAGATATCATCGGGGTTGCGTGTCCAGATGGGCTTGGTCTTGTTAAGCTCCTCATCTTCGGTGTATTTCTCCTTGATGGTCTTCTTCTTTTTGGCATCCTTGTCCTTCTTGTCGGCATCCTCATCCTCACCAACATCCTCGATCTTGGGCTCATCAGTGTCCATCTCCTTCTTCTCCTCACCTTCCTTCTTCTCATCTTCAGCCTCATCATCGCTGACCTCCTTCTCGCGCTCCTTCTCTACCAGCAATTTGATGGGGTATCCAATGAACTGGGAGTGCTTGTTGACGATCTCCTTAATCTTGCTCTCTTCCAGATAATCGGTCTGATCTTCCTTGATGTACAAGACGATCTTGGTACCACGGCCCAATGGCTCAGAGTTGTCAGCACGGACAGTGAATGAACCACCAGCAGACGATTCCCAGATGTACTGCTCATCGTCGTTGTTCTTTGAGGTGACAGTCACCTTATCGGCAACCAGATAGGCAGAGTAGAAACCCACACCGAACTGGCCAATCATAGAAATATCGGCACCAGCCTGCAATGCCTCCATGAACGCCTTGGTGCCCGACTTGGCAATTGTGCCCAAGTTGTTAACCAAATCGGACTTGGTCATACCGATACCGGTATCAATGATGGTCAGGGTACCAGCGGTCTTGTTGGGTATGAGCTTGATGTACAGCTCCTTGCCGGAGTCAAGCTTGCTGGGATCCGTCAGCGATTCATAGCGGATCTTGTCGAGTGCATCAGATGCATTAGAGATCAACTCACGCAAGAAAATCTCTTTGTTCGAGTAGAATGTGTTGATGATCAATGACATAAGCTGAGCAATCTCAGCCTGGAATGCGAAAGTCTCAGTTTCTTCTGGCATCTGTAACAACAAAGTAAGAATAGGAATAAATTAATGAAATTCAAAATGTTAATTATTATTCATTGATTATTCATCACTTCCGTTTGTTGCTTTTCGATGCATCACGCTATGTTCAAATTTTTGCACAAGAGTTCTTCGCCCTCCCCGACGCCATTTGCAAAGACGCTCTCTTTCTCTCACATTTTGCTCTTTGTCTGTGCCCTCTCTCTCTCTCACTTACACGTGCATTTCTTGTGTATACATACACTTGGAAAAATCTAGAAGCGCGTTGCCTTGCCAACAATTAATAATTTTCGTCATCCTAAAATGGTTCTCGAACATTCCTAACAATATGTAAACGTACATAGCAAATATAAAAACTACATAATTAACTATCGTCTTACGTAGAAAAAATTGACTCAATTGGGTATATAATATATAGGTCGCATATGGGGGACGACAAAAGAAAATGCAGGCACGTGTAGTGACATAAATGGCTTGTAATTGTTAATATTTATTTAAGTGTTATTTAATTACTAGTTTAATCTTGTATCGTGAAAATTCTAGAAGCCCACAGCAAAATTTATTCGAGAAAATTCGGCGTCTACCCTCCTTCTACCGGCATAATGTGACTCAGAAATTGGCGATTACGCTTGCTTAAACATTTCGAATGATAAAAAAAAAACCGCGAGAATTGTTTAATTCTGAATGAAACATGTACATATTTTGACCGCATTTTCCTGAATTTTCTGCAATCGATTTAATACATGCAAGAAATTGTGTCAAGAGCGCATCCTTCACAAATGCACTCACACTTACATCTATGAATTGCACACTTAAAATTGCATTTTGCGCATTCACAAAATATATAAATTATAGGGAAGTATTGCTTACCTTGTTAGTTTTCTACTTTCACAGAATAAACTTTAATAAACAATTCACTTTTCTTTGGGCAGAAAATGAAATTCAATTTTTTCGCTTTGCTTTCAAGCAGACGCTCACCGCACGAATTTTTTTTCAATACTGACAAGCCGGCAAACGCTTGCTACCGCTTTTATAGGGGGTGAGCAAAATGCTACGAAACTTCTAGAGGCTTCTAGAGAATTCTCGACCACAGGGCTACCTCTTCCGGTTATACGGGCAGAGTTGCACGGGTAAATCAAGCAGTGTTGTAAGCTAGTATGGTTTATTTTAATGAACGTAATGTTCTAGAAAATTTATTTACATTTTAGACGCCTACTTACGACGTAAAAGTATTAAATAGGATCCGGCGTTGTTTTAAAAATAGGGATGCGTTTACTAAAAACTACTTCTGAGCTCCAAAGTCTTTCGTATTAAATAAAAATGCAGTATTTTTTTTTGTCGAATTTTCTGGATTTTGGGTGACCATCGTTATGGTTAAAAAAAGTGTGACCCATTGTACATTTGTAACTCGAATCAGTTTGTTTACATTGGCACCGAAATTAAGGATAAACAAACATATTTTTGGATATTATGGGAGGCACTCGTTGCATTTTCCGCGACTGTAATGTGTCAACACAGCGCTATCCGAAAATGCATTTCTTCAAGCTGCCAATTCGAGATCCAGTTCGCCTGGAAGCCTGGATAAAAAACTGCGGCAATGCTGAGATTTTAAATGTTGCACGTGAGAAGCTATCAAATCGCGCGGTTTGCGCGCGCCACTTTCGCTACGAATGTTTCATGAATTACAAATTAGACAGGCTCGTTCCGAATCAGATACCGACACTGATACGTGTGAACAAGGAACTGGGTTGGGATGTTACGAATCTGGATGAGAATGGAGAACCTATTATGGTTAAGTTGTCGCCCACATTAATGCACCTCATTCCGCCTGTGGGTTTTGAGTGTCCCCTTGGATTTACAAAGGAGGAACGATTTGCTCTCAAATATGCAAAAAGACAAAAATCACCCAAACCTCTGCCTCGGAAATCCACTAGCAAAAAGCAAAAACTCGTGCCCAAATTAGATCATGAGGAAAGTATCAAGACTGGAATCTCTCATATTATTGACCCTGGTCAGATCGTCAAGATGACAGCGGATATTGAGCATATCATCGACACGGATGAAAAACTCGAGCAGATCGTCGATACGAAAGCTGAGCTCAAGCAGATTGACGAAAGGATTTCTCCAACAAGTATTTCTGTAAATAATGGTTCTTCTATTGCTAATTCAGATCCTGCTGAACTCAATCCCCAAGCGAGCCTGGATGATCTGCAGCTTAGGTTTGACGAGTTAAAAGCAAACTTTGAACGAATCTCGCTGGAGAATGCGAGCCTTAAAATGACAGTGGACGATTTGGAAACTAAATTGCAAGCAAGCTCGAGCCAGAGCCAACCCACTTGCAGTAACTCTTCTGCACCGCCGCTATCCAAACCTCAGCTTTATAAAGGCATCCAAAAGTATTTGAGTCCAACAATGTCGGCGCTGGTGCGCATGGAAATGTTTGGCGGTGGTGAACGTGCATGGAAGAATGACGAGCGGGACTTCGCCAAGGAGCTGCTGCAGCTGGGCGAACATGTTTACACACATTGCTGCGATGAGTGGCGCTTTCGATTGCCCTCGTTGAGACAGGCGAGAATTTGGTTGGACGAGAAAGAAATTCCTCAAGCAGAGGCGGATGACCTCTAGTATTAGATTATATACAATTAGTTAATAAACATGTGAAATATAATAAGTACGATTTATCATATACGATTCTATGACATCGTGAAGATCAATCTATATGTATGTATGTATGTTGTTGCCAGGAACGCTTTCTCTTTTATACTATTTATTAATGACCTCGGGAAGCTATGAATCTTGAATTTAGCTACATTTATAAGTATAATAAGCATAATAAACACAGACGTCTGTTTTGACAATTTTTGCATCAATGCCATCTGCAAAAAATCTTTAATTTAATTTACCAGCGGCGCTAATCTTTATGGCCATAATACACGCGTGAGGCATGCATAAATCATAATTGCGGCTTTATTAAAAAGGCGACAAACTATAAACCTGCCAAAGCTATTCCGGCTACTAACGAGTGAAGACATACCCAACGCAAAGCTCTGATATGAATCCGTCTGCTCTATTATTTCTAGCGGTAAGTAAAGAATTAAGTTGTCTTTTTTTACCAGGATCTGTAGAAATGTGTCTCATTATTTAGCTGCTGCAGCTGTTGTTTTTTTTGGGAAGTGGAAAATGCGATGATAGCGATTGCTCCAATTGCGAACTAACCGACAATGCCTATGCTTGCCTGGATGAATACACTTATGCTCTCTGTTTAAACACGAGCACCATTCAGACTGACACAATAGATACTTGTCCAACGGGCACTTATTGCAATGTCGTCGGTGGATTCTATTGTACATCATCGGATACCACATCCGTGAGTATTGTGAAAAGTTGAAATTTTAAATAAAAACTAATTCAATTTATTTGCAGCCAACATGTGTTAGTACTACGACAATGGATCCTGACACATCTACAGGTCAGACAGCTGCTACATCAACCCAATATTTTCCCCTTAACCAACAATTTATCTATAGCATCTTCCAATCCTAATTCCTCAACTATCTCCTCCTCTCCAGAACCTACAGATTCTTCCACCGATTCATCGACCGACTCGTCCACATCATCCAGCTCTTCCACTCCTGATGACTCTTCTAGTTCTTCCTCTTCCGAAACTACAGAATCGTCCACCGATTCATCAACCGACTCGTCCACGTCATCCAGCTCTCCCACTCCTGATGTCTCTTCTAGTTCTTCCTCTCCCACACCTACAGATTCGTCCACTTCAGATTCTTCATCTAGTTCATCTTCTCCTAGCGATTCAACAACTGATTTTTCCTCCACTGACACTTCCTTATCGACAGAGTCCTCAACAGCGGGATCAACTACCCCATCGCCAGAGGAAGATCCAGATTATTACTGTACGAATTTGAAGAAAACAGGATATTTTAAAATAGAGAGTGACACCACGTGTAAGGAGTAAGTACTAAAGAAACATATACATATACACATCTACAAAGCATAATATATTCTGTTCCTGTTCATCTATAATTTGTAATACAGTTATATCTACTGTTATTTGCTCTCCGGACAATATCTTGGCTGGATCTATCATTGCAACTCGGATGAGTATTACAATTCGGAAACATCTAGTTGCGGTACAGTCCGTCCCGATGGTTGTATTTAATTTGTATAAGACTACAATAAATTCTTTGTCTAAACCTTTTAGACTATATATTTTGTGTATAAAATAATGCAGAAAAACGAATCTTATTTTTTTCGTATAAATCTTAACTTCTAGTTCTGGGTAGGTTGTTATATACTATATGTATGCATCTACGATTTTATTTACATATTTATTTCGAAACGGGGTTTTCTTTATTTATATTTATTTTCTATGTACAGTAATCTGGTTTGGAATATTTGCATTGCACTCCGTTAAAATATGTAGGTGTTTTTCCAATCCTTTCACAGTTTACTACGTTTGCTTCTCCTGAAAAGCAGTTAATAAATCTAAAAGTAAATGATTATGAGTTTAGACTACGGAATTGTGTATGTTAGATATCGCTTTCATACGTTTTGCAGGTGGGATCATTTTCATTTTGAAAATTACCATCGCCATTGACTAAGCAGATCTCTTTTAAATAATCATCTTCATCTATTACTGGTGTCGATACTGAGGCTGATACAGTTAATGTTGTTATTTCCTCAGTGCTTGAGGTTAAGTTGTCAGAGTCATCAAAACAGATGGGGGTGTATCCTTCCGCTTCCAGATAGCAAACGTACTTCTCCCCCGTGCATATATATCCAGTTGGACATTGCTTACTGGATTGTATTGGTTTTCCTATGCACAAATATATTTAGCGAAGAAATCAACCTTTAAATCGATAATCAATATTTACCATCAATGCATATCGAATATTTGTTTCGACTAAGACAGGCGGCATTGCCAGACTTGCAAACATTGCAATCGGCTTTTAAATATTCCACCAGAAGCTGGGAAAGATATATTTTACTATAGTTTATTCGAAGAGCCACAAGAACTATGTCAAGTTACCAAGAGAATGAAGATCTTGACCCACATATTGCTTTGCGTACCGACGAACAAATTTTTTCAACTAACACAATGTTCTCAAATGCGTTGTATTTTATATACAATTTTTATCTTCAAAATACCAAAAAATGTTTACTCTACTAAGCTCCTATTTTGAAATTTTTTAAGAGTATCAAGTATAATTGCCTGCAATTAGAAATTAAAAGTGGTATTCCATAAATAACTTTCGCCAACCACTGATGGACTTTTTCTTAGTTAACATGAATGAGTTTAAAGGAGATCTTACTACTATTCATATTTCATCATAATTACGTTAAGGTCCTACACTACCGTAAATTAGGTATCTCTTATCTCTATCTTGCATTTCAAAGTCTGTCTCACATGTATGTAGATCATAAACAACAATATCTGAACGATTACGACTTAATGACATTGCCGAATTTGCTTAAGAAACAAATGGGGTTGTTCGTGCTTTGGTATTTCTTTAACAAACATCAGAAAATAACAGATAGCAAGAAACCATATAATATGGTAGCTAACTCGAGGTCAAAGTTAATATCGGGTCGTAGATTGTTATATCCCAAAAAGTGTCGAGTAATTCAAGTGTTCTTATGAAAAAATTTATTGAAAACTCTTTGATTTTAAGAAATATTATTTAACAATGTATAATATTTAAGCTTAATCACATGTGGCTGGTTTATCAGTTTCACAAGTCGATCCATCGAAATAAGTCGTCTCAAGCTTTCCTGATTTTTCACACTGTATTAGCATTCCAACTCCTCCGGAACACATAATAAATCTGAAAGGATTTTGTTTCATTGTACATAGTTAGGCATACATATGTTTGAGTTTTTCGATAGTTAACGATCAACTTACGATTTACAAGTGGTATCCAGCGTATTATAATAAGAACCATCAGAACCCTTGGCTGCACAATATACTACATAATCATCATCAGGATCGATTATTTCTGTGGTTGTTGTCGCTTGTGTTGTTGTAGTTAGTGGAGTTGTTGTAGGCGCCGGAGTTGTTGTAGGCGCCGGAGTTGTTGTAGGCGCCGGAGTTGTTGTTGGTGCCGGAGTTGTTGTTGGTGCCGGAGTTGTTGTTGGTGCTGGAGTTGTTGTTGGTGCTGGAGTGGTTGTTGGTGCTGGAGTGGTTGTAGGTGCCGGAGTTGTTGTAGGTGCCGGAGTTGTTGTAGGTGCCGGAGTTGTTGTAGGTGCCGGAGTTGTTGTAGGTGCTGGAGTTGTTGTTGGTGCCGGAGTTGTTGTAGGTGCTGGAGTTGTTGTTGGTGCTGGAGTTGTTGTAGGTGCTGGAGTTGTTGTTGGTGCTGGAGTTGTTGTAGGTGCTGGAGTTGTTGTTGGTGCTGGGGTTGTTGTAGGTGCTGGAGTTGTTGTAGGTGCTGGAGTTGTTGTAGGTGCTGGAGTTGTTGTAGGTGCCGGAGTTGTTGTAGGCTCTGGAGTTGTTGTAGGTGCCGGAGTTGTTGTAGGTTCTGGAGTTGATGTTGTGGTCACCACCGAAGTCGTAGTGGATGGATTACAAACCGCTGTATATCCTTCTGATTTTGCATAACAAACATACTTATCACCAGTGCATACATAATTTTCCGGGCAGCTCTTATTGCTCGCAGTTGGTTTTCCTTAACATTGAGAAGAAAGGTTATGTATCAAGTTTTTTATTTGAATTATCATATTCACCATCAATGCATATCGAATAATTTGTTTCGTTATGACACGCAGCGTTGCCAGACAAACAGACGCCGCAGTTTTCACCGACGAGATCGTCGGTAGTCGAAGCTACAGTGGTGCTGGTGGTGGTGTCGTCGTCTCCGGTCAGACAAATTCCCGAATATCCATCCGTTTTCAAGTAGCAGATGTACTTTTCTCCAGTACATACATAACCAGACGGGCAGCTTTTATTTGTCCATGTTGGTTCGCCTACACAAATACTTTTAATGTGTATTTCTATTATTTCAAATTTCATATTCACCATCAATGCATATTGAGTAAGTTGTTTCACTGTGACACGCGGCATTGCCAGATTGACACTCATCACAAACGGCTTTTAAATATTGCACTAAGAGCTATGAGGAAAAAATAATAATTTTACAAGAAGATGAAATAATCTAGATTCCTATTTTTGAGTTACCAAAGAAATGAAGAGCTTTAACCACATTTTGATTTTCGCGGGGACACTTCACTAAGCAAACTAAATTGTTTTCCGCAAGTTGTATGTCTCTTATAGGCACATTATCTTTAAGGTACATATTATCTTAATGAGACGTTTATGTTTATGCTTATAAGCTTCTAAGTTTTTTGTATACTTGGCTTGATTTTATTTGCATATCATTTCAAATTTTTGGAGAAATTCAGACAGACTTAATAATATGCCTCCTTTAATATTAAAACAAATGGATTTAAAGAAACAATGAAATCAAATTTTATTTTCAAAAATAAAGTTGATAGCACAGATACAAATGTTTCATTGCCTTCCATTGGAATAGAAAAAAGAGCTAAAAAATAAAAAAAAAAACTTTAGAATTTAATTGTAAATTTGTCATAGAGTAGAATATACATACAAAAGTTGTATCCGAAAGATTAAACTACTTTATAACTTCCTTTATTCCGCTTTAGTGATGGTTCTCTTCTGACGCACGGTTTTCGGCGTTACGACTGGCGGTTTCTTACATCCGACCTAAAAGTGTCTTCACTTTTTACATCACATTGCGAATTGCAGATAAGGAATCTCAAGCACGAACAGTTTTTCAAACTAGAATACTGATAACAAATAATCATCTTAATACAATAGACTTTCTTTGGGATAAGTACATACATAAAGAAACATTTTATCATTACTCTTGTGTATATAGGGGTGTTTATTGCATATTTGGGCATGATTTGACAATAAATTAAACAATAGTAATTTTACATTATCTTATTATTGTTTTGTTAGATGGTTAGCCTTAGAAAAATATATTC
Source organism: Zaprionus kolodkinae (assembly GCA_018901885.1). Taxonomy (NCBI): domain Eukaryota; kingdom Metazoa; phylum Arthropoda; class Insecta; order Diptera; family Drosophilidae; genus Zaprionus; species Zaprionus kolodkinae. Next base: position 302,672 of record JAEIFM010000414.1, on the reverse strand, counting down.
ACAAATCGAACACGCGTTTGTTAGTGTAAGCTGTTAGCTATAGTATACAATATGAAGGAATTTCGTCGAGTTCATGTGTAAAATGCACAATGGTAATAGTAAACTTTTGATCTGTTGCTCCTATGTAGGGGGAAGCCTTTGCTTCTGGACGTTATGAACATACATTTCGGTATTGATAAGTAAATATGTATTTATTATTATATGAAATAGTTTAATTTAATTTCATTCTAAAATCCTAAAGCCTTACGTATATAAATTTTGAATATAAATTCCTATGAATTCGCTCTGTTTTCGTATTTAGTCTTCTTTTTGTTACATAAATTTATATTCAATAATATACTGTATTGAATGGTATATCTAAAATATATATACTATACCTAATTGTATAAAACAACATACATAAATTTTAAATATTTCTGTGTAAATGCGGCACACTACGTATACATAAAAAGGTGATTGTGTGTCTGGTTCTTAAGGCAAATCATAGCATATAAGAAGCACTTAAGTCAAAGGCATATAAATTCGTTACTTTCTAAAACGAAATAATACTTCGTCATCGGCAAATACAGTTAGTTAATCGTAATATTATAGTCGAAGTCAAAAGCGCTAGACACAGCCGTATTCATACCAAATGCTATTGCTTTTATCCTCATTACGTTTGCGCACTGCTTTGTCGTCCTGGTTGGGGGTACCGGCAACGCTACCGGCGCCACTTCCGCTGGCCTGCAGCAGTGGACTTTGCTCGCTTGTGGTGGATGCACCGCCAATGGTTGTATTAATCCGATTGTACATGAGAAACGTGGCCGGACTGTCGTTCTTCTGCGGTGTCTGCGTCTCAGCAGAACCAGTGGTTGAATTGGTATTATTTGGGGTTGGCGTTGAGCAGGATTGCGGTTGCGATGACTGTTGAGCTGGGCCATTAGAGCCATCGGGCAGTTTCTGCAGTTCGTCAATTAAGTAAACGGTGCGACGTGAGCCAGCGGTGCCCAACGTCAAGCTGCTGCCGGTTACATCAGGCGCTTCCAAACTGCTGCAAATAGATTTTCGTTAATTTTGTAGTGCAAAAGAATAGGGCTATAAAGAAGAGCGAGGTTAACAGAAACATATAGAGACATCACATTGCAGTATAGGGAGTGAGGAGAAGACAGGATAAAGGAGTATTTGTAGTTTGGGTTTATAGGACAAAATGTATGTTAAACATTTAAAAGCGCATACCCGTGCACGCTATTTCTACGTGAGTTACTCAAATCCGTACGTTTCTGTGCCTGCAGGCTACTTCGCACCGTACCGCCACGTTGTATGGAGCTATCCAGTAAGTCCCTATTCATATACATATATGTTGGATAAAAAATCCACATATGTTGTGGAAGTGTGTGCGAGTGTGTGTGGATGGTGCGTGTATAGTTGTTGTGTATATACATGTAAAAAGACAAAGAACAAAAACCGTCAACCAACAAATAACACATATTATGTGTGCTTAATTTGAAATAAATAAAGAATTTAATGTATACTTCGCTTACCGTTGCAGGCTCTGACGCAATGGCATGTTACGCTGCAGTAAATGAGTATCGGAGGCAATGGATAGCGGCTCCTCATTGCTATTGTCCGATTCATTTCCACCAGATTCGGAGCCGATGACAAACTGTGAATTGGTGCGCGCATCATCAACCCAAGAGCGTCGATTCTGTAATAGTGAAGATATTACACAATTGTCAAGGGAAACATTGTGATGCACTTACCCTACTGGGCACCTTGTTCATCAGATCGGAGCTGGCCTTCTTTACGCGTCTAACCAGGCTACTGGCAAATGGTTTTCTGTGGAACATTGTGTGGTAAGTACAAATTTAATGATTCCTATTCTATAAACTATAAATACTTTTTCTGAACTGTCGTCTCCGATTTCTTATAGTGTTCCATAATTTTCTCTTCCAGTTTTTCTTTTTGCCGCTTGAGACTGTGCACACGCTCTGTATAGTTCTTTTCCTCCTCATGAAAATGCTTCTTATCCTCCAAAGAAATTGCCAATAGTTCCTGATACTGAGACAACAGCTGGGAAACATTATCCATCAGAGCCTTTCGCTCAGAGTCCAAGTCCGCATTGTTCTGTATTAACATCTGAGTAAAAAAAAATAGGTATTAAATAAGAACATAATCACAAGGAGTTAATAATCTAATGCTCACCTCACAACGCTGCTGAACCTTGGAGTATTCGATTTGTAACAGACGGACCTGATCCTGTTTCGAATTTAGTTCGCCGGTCAGTTCGGTATTTTGTAATTTGAGGCTACTGTGCTCCATGCGTATCATCTTGTACTGCTCTTGGATGTTTTTATATTCGTTTTTAAAGCGATCGCTAGTTGCAAAGAGATTACGAAAATCGTCGGTAAGCTTTGAGTGTTCGGTGCGTAGAATTGTTAGATCCTCATGACAAGTTTTCATGCTGTTCGTTTGTGCGATCAAATCCTCAATTCGCTGTTCTTGACTTTGAATTGTCTCACGAGCATCGCGTGTCTCCTGACGCAGATCACGAACTGCCGCCTTCAGCTGTTCCTTGTCTTTGTTAAGAGATTCATATTCTGCAGACAGCTGATCATGAAGACATTGCAGTGTTACCTGATCGTGCAACGCCCGCTTATGCTCCTGCTGCAGTGCATCGATATCCTTCAGTAGCGTATCTTTCTCGGCAGCCAGCTGAGAGTTAGCCAACTGCAGTGCCACGTGCTGAGTGTTAAGCGATGTAATTTGTGAGCCCAAAGCAGTCACATCCACACTTAGGCGTGCATTCTCGGTCTGTAACTGAGTATTGCTATCCTGAAGACGTGTCAATTCTGCCGAACCGCGTGCTGGACTTAGACGGACCTTGTGCTCAAAACGTAGCTCCTGCTCACTCGGAGCATTAATAGCAGATGCCAATTCAATATTCTTCTCGACGGTGAAAATCTCTTGGCGATGACACAACACACACATATCGGACTTGACGCCTCCCTCCTGTTGTTGCTCCCGGTTCACATTTAACATAATTTCCCGCACTGTTTTAAACGTTTCAGGATTGCGCACCAGTTTCTGAACAACATGTTCGACATTTAGCTCAGCGGGTTCACCATCCACCTCGTTGACATCGAGACCAAGTTTTTCTAGATTGTGGCGTACCTTCTTTGTGACTAGTGTGCCGTTAACCAAATCCTTCCGCAACATGCTTATCATTTCCTGATCAATTTTACCCTGTGAGCTAAGCTCTTGATTTAGTTTCTCAAGTTCGACAAGCTTATGCTGTACTTGCTCGGCTTCTTCCTGTGCCTTGGCAAGCCGCATCAGCTCCTTTGCCTGACCTTCCAATCGGTTGACGCTTTCATCCAGCTCTACAGACTTTTGTTCGCTGCTCTCCTTTAGCTTGGACACCTCCTTTATGAGGCTGGCATTCTCCCTCTCGTAAGTGCTTGCTTTGGCCTCAATCTCGTACAGTTTCTGCTTGGTATGTTCGAACTGTTGTGTCTTCTCGGCATATTGCTCCAGCTCCTTGGTTTTGCTTTCAACCAGACGCTCTAAATCATCGGCCCGTCGTTGTATGCTATCGTTAAGTGTTTGGATGCGCTGCTTTTCCTTGCTTAGCGTCTCTACATGCTGTTCGGCATCTGCGAGTTTCTGACGATCTGCATCACGTTCCAAACTCTGTCGATCATAGCTTTTCTGACGACTATCGACGGCATCCTGCAATTTCTTGTTTTCCTCCAATGCGTTTTTAAATACGCTCTCTAATTCTACATTCTGTTGCGTCAATCTTTGTATATTTTCCAGCATTTGTTCGGTTTTTAATGACAGTTTCTTCTTCTCTTTTTCTAGTTCCAACAGTTTACTGGTTGACTCATGGAAGCTGTTCTCCTTCAACTGTTCAAGTGCTGCAGTAAGTCGGCGATTCTCTAACTCAAGTTTTAAGGCACGAGTTTGTGCATTGTTTGTCAGTTGCTCGGATAAACTGTTGTCCCCGGAATTGCATTCATCGTCGTTGTCGGAAAAGGATTTGTCAATCTCCTGCGTCGAGTTCAGATTCTTTGCTACCAGCTGCAGTTGTGCATTCTCTTCCAGCAGCTCCTCCAACTTGGATCGATCTGCATCACGCTCTAATGCCATATCATTAATTTTCTGCTTGTACTTAATGATCTCTGACTCCAAGGTGATGACATGCTCTGAACGTTTTCGTGACCGCTGTAGTTGTTCTTCTAGCATTTCTCTGTGAATAATTTATAATTAGAATTGAAATTAAAATATTTTAAAAGCACATACTTGGATTCGAGTAGCACGCGATTATCCTCGCGCAGCTCTTCCACGCGTGATTTGTAAAAATCTGAATCGCCAAGCTTTTCTCGATATTTTTGCACCTCTATTTCTAGACGATCGGCCCGTTCGGCACGTTCACGCAAGATGTCCACTTCATCGCGATAGGCAGCCGCACGCTTGGCTTCAGTAAACCATTCTTGGCTCTAAAGAAATTAAAATTGGTTTAGCCGATTTCATTTTTATCAGGGAACATACTAACCTCCTGCCGCAGCTTATCAAAGCGTTGCTTTTTGTCATCCAATTCCTCACGTAGCTCTAGCAGACTTTCTGATTTCTCCTCCCTACAAAAGAATAATAGCGTAAAAATATATATAGATATAGTATCTTGTTTGAAAACTTACAGTTCCTGGCGTAATTTGCGATTTTTCGATCTTAGGTCAGCACATTCAACGGCCAAGTGATTGCTCTCTGAATTAGATGATGAAGATGGCGTTGATGTTGCTGTGCCACTGGACGGTGAACGTGGCATAGCGACGCCTTGACCACAATCAGCACCATCACCAGCATTCATTTCAGGCTCCACACACACTGTCTCAATCCACTTCAAGTACAAGTGATCTCGCTCTTTAGTTAGCCGAATTATGTGGCCATACATATTGGCGGGCGTTAGAAGCTCCATTGAATCCTCTGTCAGCACCAGACTGTGGCTATCTGTCACTTGTTTGATAAGCGCCACAATTGCGTGTTGTGTCTCTAGATCCAGTTCCTTAATGCGTGCAATAAACAGCTCTTTGTTGGGACATTGCACCGCTGCGCCCAACAGCAGCGTAAGCAGCGTTTTCATCTGCTCCAGTCCATTCTTACTCTCCGGATAATAGCCCAACAAATAGGCATCGGGTAGCACCAGAATAGTTTGACCTAGTTCTTCCTCGAAAAGCGACTTTAGATTCCGAACTATGCACTCAAAGTTCTTTGCTCGTGCAACACTCAACGAATTGCCGCTTAAGTCGCTCAACAGCTCGCTGGGATTGTTCTGCGGCTCGGGATCGATCTGTAGCCAAACACTGTGTATAATAGTGCCATCCAGCAGGGAGGTGTAACCAGCGAGAAGTTCGGCACGTGGCAGGCATGACTCCAGCTATAACAAAGACACAGAGAGAGAGAGAGAGAAAGATGAAGATGCGAGCATGTGATGTGTTGGCAGCTGACTGAATATGATTATAGATTCATCTACAGGGAGCTCTATAAGCAGCAGCTACATTAAAAAACAAGTTGATTCTCAAGTGCCAATTGGCAACTCAATTAAACATCGCAACATTTCCTTATTTGAAGGTGCACTGAACTTGCGGCAAGCACAAGCGCAACAGGTAAGTGTGTTCCCGTTAGAAAGCTCGACGAGAAGATAACCTGTACAGCAACTAATTAACAAAAGAGTAACTTAAATATTTAGTTAAAATATTTTGTATCTATTATGAACAAAAAGAAAAAAATTACTATACACAATTGTTTTGTTGGCTTATTCCCGGCTTTATCCCCTTTCCGGCTATACCCTTTATATGGCATAAAAAGCCGGTTGAGCATTTTCTAAGTTCTCGCAATTGGCTAACAAAAGGTAGCCGAAGCGTTGAGCCGCTGCTAATGACAGCATAAAAAGTTATCGTTGTTGTTGTTGTTGTTGTGGTGCCGTAAACGGTAGCATAGCTGTCCCAGCAGCCATAGCCACAGTTACAATGACCTTGGAGCTGCGTAAGCCTATGTAAATATGTATTCACATGTATGTGAGTGCCAGTGTATGGGTGTTATGTGCGGGCGCATGCATGTAAATTAAACACTTGGAAATATTGTATGCCAATCACGTTACATTTGTTGTTGATAATTTGCCCTCATATACGAGCATGTCGAGCATGTTGATTCACTCACCCAAGATACGAGCGCTCCATTTATGAATTCGTCTATTTCCATTGGGGTTGCCGTTGCCGTGCCAGCCATTGTTTTTGTTGCTCTCCTTGTTTGTTGTTGTCCTCTTAATTTATTACCTGTGTGTGCGTGCGTGCGTGCGCTAATGTATGAGACGACGCCGCTGCTACACCTGCAACTGCAACTGCAACTGCACCTGCTGCAGGTCGTCAAAAGTGGCTGTTGTCTCTTTGTTTCTAAATTGAATTGCTGCCGCGACAGCTTCACAGCCTCCAAATCATTACACTTGTGCACAAAAGCACACACGCACACACACACACACACGCACAAGTAAAATGCATAAACAGATACAGGCCAATAAACAAATTTATAAATTGGGAAAAATAAGATTCCTTTCGCTTGTTTTTCGTAAGATGAGCACTTGTTAGTCTTCTTTTGATGTTTTATTGTGATTAGTGTCAGAATTCTCGTAAGGTTTATTTATTTTTCTAGCAAAAACACCTGGTCGCGTTTGTTATAAATTGTTGTTCATCCAGTTCACTTTTACGTTTGACTTAAGCGTAGTTCGTTTGAGTCAACGAATGAACGACTACTGGTTGTAATTAACTCAATTGAACTGCAGTGTGCAACTCTACCAATAATATATATCGATATAAGACTCGCCCCGATATCGATGTGTATTGTATATAAAGAATACAGGTAGTGGGTGAACAATCGATAATACTTATATATCGATAGGCTCACAATTATTCGCCTGACTGGCAACTCTGCTCGTTAGTTGCCGTTGACATTTCTTAGCGCCCAAAGCTTATTTGTGTGGAATGCCTGGCTATACTGACGAACGGATTATTTAACGCTCCGTAAAAATGGCTGCGAATGCAAATCAAAACTGCCAACAACGAAATTAACATTGTTAATATGATTGTTATTTGGAAAACGCATTCGAAAGTATTGAAAAAAAGGAAACGAATTAAAACGACGCGTACGCGAACGTGTGCGAGTGCGTGAAGTTTATATATAGAAACTTCTATATATGCACAAATAATTGCAAATAGGTTAAATATTTAGTATACGATATGGGTAATCAACCGGGTAAACTGCAGACGCCACAAAGTGGACGGCCCAAAAAGAATGTGCACTGGAAATCTGCAGGCAAGTCTAAAGAATGTGGAAAAATTAAATGAAAATAAAAAAAAAGTATTCCCGAAATCGTTCCCCTTTTCGAAAATATATCTCTAATTGGCTGTGAGAGCGCACATAGTCCACATTGTTGGTGGGAGCATTAGAAATTTGGCTATTTATAGCCCCTCGCATACTCAAGTGGTTGCCGCGACGGCGTCAGTCCATGTGTGTGAATCTTTGGCCTAAAATTCTCAAGACGGCAAAGTAATGTTTCGTGTTTTTTAAAAGATTTTTGAAAAGCGTCTGATTTTGAATGCTCTTGTGGGACGTATGAAAATACGTTGAAAAAATGAAATCGGCGGATTGGAAAAATAATATATTGATTGTGTAGAGAAGCAACGTTTATTTTTACCTTAAACAATTTATCAACTGCTTGCAAGAGTACCCCGTCTTCGGCGAGTCGAAGCGTATTTTGCTTTCTAAAAATATTAATTGCTTTATTTACCTGATTTTTTGTGTTGGTATTCTTTGCAGAGCGGCCTTCTCCACCGGGTCGTCCCATATTGACGCCGTTGGCGCTCTCCGAGCAGCAGCCCGATGTGGTTAGCCTACGCTGGGATCGGCCGCAGCTGGATGGAGGCTCGCCCATTACTGGCTATACGGTTGAACAGCGACGTGTCGGATCACCACATTGGGTGCGTGCCACACCCCAGCCGATCTCACGTTGCGAGATCCAGATAAGCGGACTGGAGCCCGGCTGGCGTTATGAATTTCGTTGTTTTGCCGAGAACATTGTTGGTCGCTCGGATGCCAGTGAGCTGTCGGATCCGTTGACAGTTACCTTGCAACGGAATGCGATCACTGTGCCGCGTTTTGTGGAGGAGCTGGTAGAGAAAGTGGATGCCGTAGAGGATGAGCGCATTGAGTTTCGAGTACGCATTCTGGGTGAACCTCCTCCAGAGATTAATTGGTTTAAGGATGGCTACGAGATCTTTAGCAGTCGACGAACGAAGATCGTCAATGAGAATGACGTAAGTGTGCTGATCATACACCAGGTGGCACTAACTGATGAGGGAGAAATCAAATGCTCGGCCACAAATCGAGCTGGTCATGTGGTGACCAAGAGTCGACTACAAGTGCAGGCACCGCCCAAGATACGTTTGCCACGCACCTACGAGGACGGCCTTATCGTAGAGGCTGAAGAAGTGGTTCGTCTCAAAGTGGGTGTAGCTGGTCAGCCTTCCCCCTCCATCACATGGCTACACGAGGGCGAGGTCATTGTCCCGGGCGGTCGCTTTGAGGTGACAAACACGGAGAAGAATTCCCTGCTGAAGATTGACAATGTGCAACGTTCGGATCGAGGTGAATATATGGTGCGCGCCTGGAATAAGCTCGGCGAGGATATCACTTCGTTTCTTGTCACTGTGACTGCGCGCCCCAATGCCCCGGGCGCTCCACGTCTTAACATGTCCTTTGGCAGGTCGGCAACGCTTTCGTGGACGGCGCCGCTTGATGACGGCGGTTGCAAGATCGGGAACTACATTGTGGAGTACTTTCGCATAGGCTGGAATGTCTGGCTAAAGGCGGCTACGACGCGGGCTTTAAGCACCACACTGCACGATCTGATCGAGGGTTCGGAGTACAAGTTTCGTGTTAAGGCAGAGAATCCGTACGGCTTGAGCGAGCCGTCACAGGAGTCAGAGCTACTCTTCATACCGGATCCCAAGCGGGGTATAACCAAACCCAAGTCGGCCACGAAGATCGCAGGGGATGACAAGGACATAGATAGAAATGGGCAAAAGGACAAGGATAAATCGAAGCCAGTACCACCGCGACGCAAGGCACTGTCTCCACCGCGTCCACATGCAGATGCCGGTACAAGCATGTCGGCATCACCAAAGCAATCACCTCGCAGTTCAAGGAAGCCCACGCCGCAGCTGGTGGACAGTGAGCAGCTGCGTCATGAGATGTCGTACGGAACCTCGGACCAGGCACTCAAAATGAATGTACGCAAGAGTCCCTCACTAAGCAGTGCCGACTCAACGGCAGTGTTGGGCAGTAGACCAGGCTCAAATCCTAAGCTCAATCTTACGCTGATAACCACTACAGCCTTGGTAGACAGTGCAGAGGACCAAAATCAACAACTATACCAGTCAAAGCCATTGAGATCCCCTCAAGCAACATCTCCGCTCAAGCTGTTTAATGCCAAGCCTGTGGCAGTTGACCAAAAGGACAAGTTACCAGGTCGCCCGGGACTCGTATCAGCCAAGCCACAACCACTGCCTCAGCCACCGTTATCCAAGACGGGGAATTCATTAACTCAAGACCAGGTTGCACCGCTTCGAAAGAGTCCTACGCCACCGGAACCTATCGGTTCAACGCCCGCCTTGCAGCGTAGTGCAGAACCGGTTCAACTTGGAGTTAATCAGAATGTGCGTCGTTTCTCTGGTCATGCGTTGAGTCCGGCCAAGAATGTCCCCGCGCTGGCAATAGCTATTGCTACGACTGCTAACATCAGCGAGAAGCTGCCCAAGATTGAGATAAGTGCACCGCCAACGCCAGAATACACGCCGGAACGTGCTGTACCCGAATCTCCTACGTCGGAGCCGACAACGCCGCCAGTGGCAAAGATGAATCCCCAGAAATCAACGGATAAACACGACGAGGTTCACACGAGTAATGAGTTCATGCTGGTGGTCTTCGACAAGAATAGTAAGGTCAAGGATAAAGACAGTAAGTTGCGGTATCCTGCATTGATCCCTATTAATCCTGTCGCTTTCTCGCCTAGAACAAGATTCTTTCGAACTGGAACTGGAGGATGCCATACAGCCACCACCTATTTCTATCTCGGCACCCGACTTGGCCTTCTTGGAGTTTACCAATTTGCATACAACCTTCCCGCTGCGTCGCTCAGTCAGTTCAACCGAGCTCCTATACGAGCGTGCCATGGCCCGGTTCTATGAAGCTGTCGAATTGGAGCAGGCATCCAAGTATAAAGCTAAGGCTAAGACACCAACGCTTGAGAAGCCCCCACCGCCGACGACGTTCCGCAAGCGTCTGGGATCCATGACAGAAGCAGAGCGTGCCTCCTTTGAGCGTAGAAGCGAACTGAGGCGTCAGTCTGCTGACATGGTGCCTATGGTACGCAAATGGGACTCGCGAGAAGATATCAACTTGGGCAACACGAAAAATCTAACTCGTGCAACGACAGGCCTGCTGCCAAATCGGGACAGTCAAGAGGAGGATGAAGAGGAGGAGGATCGCACCGAGAGCACAGCTGAGGACAGCGAGGAGGACATGGACATGGATGACGAGGAACGGCAGCAGCAGGGCTATGATCTTGGTTCAGACTATACCGAGAGCACCGCCTCCACGGATCAGGACTCCATTGAAAAGTTTAAAATGGAGCTCTTAGCTCGCACTCGTTCGTCCAGTCCGCGCGACTTGGAAACATATCATCCGCGTAACATGGGCGCCGGCACCTTCACGCCTTACCGTGCGCCCACTCCGGAACAAGCTGCACTGGTCCTAAATCGCCCAGTGCCGCTGCCCAGTCCAGACTTTGTGCCCAAGCCCATACTGAAGCGATCGTCTAATGAGCACATGGAGCAATCGGCAAGTTTACCCAGCAGTCCGGGACCGAGTCTGGAAGGTAGCACTGGAAATGGCTTCTCCAGCAATTTGGCAAATAGCTCGCCTAGCGCTGTTGTTGCACAAAATACCAGTAATCTTAAACTGGATCTGGCCAAGGGAATCAAGTCATTCTTTAATCGCGACAAACGCACCGCCACCGAGAAGAATACGGAAGCCAATGAAGAACTATCGAATCCATTAGAGAAGACTAACGCGGCTGCAATTGCTGCTGACTTGGAAATGAAACGGAAAGCTAAGGAGGAGGAGGAACTGCGTCGCAAGGAGGAGGAGCGACTAATGCAGGAGGAAGCCCATGCTGCAGTGGATCATTACAGTGACCTGGTGCGCCAGGTGAGCAGCACCCACAAATATCACACACCACTCTACCTCGACCGTGATGAACTGAAACGAGCCGCTGCCCGAGCTGGTGCCAGTCTACCTGACGATGAGGATGATGGTAATGGTATCGGAGCCGCCGAGGAACACCAACAGCGACGGGCTCGTAGTCCGGAGCAGGATGATTTGATGCTGCTGGCGCCGCCAAGCGTAAACCGTGAGCGGCGACTGTCGATTTCGGAACGTGAACAGCTTGTCCATGTGCGTGATGCGGCCAGCAGTCATGCCATGCACAACGCCCCAGCTAAGACGCCCGACACGCCAAGCAGCGAGCAGGCTCAGGAGGAGCCGGAATACCCCACAGTACTGGTAGTGCCACCGCCAAAGACAAAGAGTAGCAACGATTTGGAAGCGGGAAGCGAGAGTGTTATGAGCGAGATGGTGGAGGCGCGACCCGATGCACGTGGACGCACGCGCTTGGTGAAAGTGAAGAGGGTGATTAAACGCCGTGTGCCGTCCAGCACAAGATCACGCGATGCCTCGCTGAGCAGACCACCAACAGGTAATGGAGCCAACGCCCTGTCACTGGAACGATCTTCGCAAACGGCTCTGTTGCTCTCCGCTGCCGATCGACAACTGCTCGAGAAGGCCGCCTCGTTGGCGCTGGTGCAATCATGCTCCGAAGAGCAGGCACATGAAAAAGTGCGCTCAGCCCTAAGCTACTCTACGGATCTGGTGCTCTTCCTTGTTGCCTGCTATGTGTATCTTTTCAAAGATGCTCGCCTCGTGCTGCCCATTCTTGCACTCATGATCTACCGTCAACTGGGCGAGGCTGTACGTGGCTACATACCCAAATGGTTGCGTCGCAAGGGCAGTGATGGAGGAGTCTAGAAGGGATCCCCTTAGATCCCAATGCGTTTATCACTTAAGTTAGTTCTTATCACTTAATCGACTTGTATGTATTTTAAGCTTAAGTTCCACGAGTCAAGTCTGCGCTGTGGATAACCCTATCATACGTATACGTCCTTGCCAGGAAAGGAATAGGCAAGCGATCCATCAGATGTGTCAGTAGCTTAGCTTATGTCTTACGATGGAAAGGCAATCATTTCGTCTCTATAGATGCCTCAACTCCGATCGAGTTCTTCAAGTTCTAACATGAGTTTAGTTCGCAGCTGTCTGCTAAGGATCGTTTGTCTATATACCATAAATCAAAATTACTAATTAAGCTCGCTTATCCTTGTTGTGTGTTGTGCTAGTTAGTCGCCCCCCCAGTGTCTAGATCTATTGTTACATTGTGTTCGTTTGCGGTTCATTGTCGGTCCTCTGGATTTTTGGTCTTTTACTTTGAGAATAAAGCACACAAAAACAATTACTCATCCCTCAGATAGTTCCGGTGAAATATGAATGCTGAGAGATGTATGCATATATATCTTGCTATAAACAGATCGAATCGGGTGTCTCGCTTATCGGATGGAATGTTTACGACGTCGACGTCAGTGGCTGCTGCTGTGTCAACAAACGAGACTGCTGCGACAAAATCTTTGGGAATTAATAGCTTATCTTTTGGACAAATAAGCTGGAAGAGATCTCCCGGCTAGGCGAGTATAAAAACCATTTGCTCTTGTGTCCAGACCACATTGTTCCGCACAGCATCATGCGTGTTGCAACTACCTGGTTTCTGTTGATCTGCTTGGGCCTCAGTGCCGACGCCATGGTACCGCCACAGAACTCTAATGGCGTGGCAGCTGCTGCACCTCCTGCGGATTTGGCACAAGATTTAATGGATATATATAACCTAATACAGTTCAAGCCGTTGAACCAACTACTCGTCCGATATTTAATCAATGATGCACAGTTCCAAGCTTTTGTTCGCATCTTGAACAGTAACGCGGGTCTCACGGCAAGTTGGCGCCTCCGCTCTCAGCCGGAGTTGGTGCAGTTCCAGCAATGGGTACAGCAGCAGCTGTTGACATCGCGCGGCAAATTCGAAGCAGAGGACATGGAGATGTGTGTTACCCTTATCAACCGGTATCCATACTGGTCGGGCACCGTGTACGGTTGGCAGGGATTCCTCAACGAACTGGAGATGTACGTTCCCCTCTACGCTATTCGTGCTAATGTGCAGGCTAAGGTGCAGCTGCAAGGCATCTTTGCGCAGTTCTGGACACGTTTGCAAGCATTGCAGGTTGCTTACGAACGTTGGTTAAACACTCCCGCAGCCCAAAACGTGCTCAATCAGCTCCAGGCCGCTGGCATTGATACTGTCCAATTGGATACGCTTGTACGTGATCAGTTTGGATGGAATACAACAAATAATGGCACAAGTACCACTTCGGCTACTCTTCCAGTAGTAACGCCTACTGTGCCATCTGGCGCAGTAATCCCACCTGGAAATGCATTGATCCTTTAGGTCCATTGTCAATATATCTAATATATATTTGTATAATCATTGAACTAGCAGAATTAAAAGTTGTTTAACTACATAAATCGATACGCGGATTAGAACTTTAGCTTTCCCAACGTATCTGACACCTTGCTGGCATTTGCCGGTGGCTTTCTGCTATTCTTGATCGGCGTCACTGCCGGCTTTGGCTTCTTAATCACGAGATCCTTGTGCAGAACTTTTAAACTGGCATCAACCTTCTCTTGCTTGGCCTTGACGGATTCTTTGATCTGGAAAATTACACTTTAGTTTGGATTTTGAGGCATCGCAAGCATCGTTGCTCACTCACCTGCTTCAGCTTTCCCTGCACCTCCTTTGGCTTCTTTTTGCCCTTGTTATTGGCTACCTTAAAAACATTCTTAGCTTTTTTGGCTTTATTCAGCGCTGGCTTAGCAGATGCTTTACTGCCTGATGCTGCTCCAGCTCCCGCGCCCGATTTCGCCGCCTTCTTTGCATTGGCTTTGTTGCGACCCATCTGTAAGTACAAAGAAGAAACTCCATTTATGTGTGTTTACTTTAAAAACAAAACTTTATTTTCAACATGGTCAAACACATTTCACTTTGGTGGCCGCATCGGACTTGTCATCCTCCCCAGCTGGACGTTTACGCATCGTCTGCTTGGACGTTGTCAACAATTCCCGCGTCAGAGTGAATGATACTCTGTACATATCCTTGTTAGGCGCAACATTGCGTACAAAACTTATACCCTGCAACTCGGTGTCTAGTGTTGCACCCAGATTACTTTCGACCAGCTGCCGCACCAGCGTCTTGGTGTCCTCACCCTTGGCAAAGGAATAAACATGCACAAGGGGATACACTATTTGTTCGGATACATCTTCAAGTTCTTTTGGAGAGTATAGACTGCGAAAGGCATCCAGGAATTCCACTGCCATCGCTGGTAAATTCATTGTAATGTGTATTGTGTATGCCTTTGCTGCAGGTGAATGCAAACGCTTTAGCAAATCCTCACGCAGCTCCTGCAATATAAAATCACGCCCATCTTTGTTGAACATTTTCAAGTTATCTAGGCACTTATTACGCTTGGCATTGTGCTGTAACCAGTGGTAGCTGACGGGATTCAAATCATTGGCCAACACATCGCAACGTTTCTTGGCTGCTGGCACACTGAATGGACCAACGCCAGCAAATACATCGTATAGCACATCTCCAGACTTAAGTAACTTGACAATGCGTTCGTGCTCTGTGGACAAACGTGGATTCCAATAGACTTTGGAGAAGTCAAACTCAAATGGCACGCCATTCTCCTTGGTCTCAACCTGGTAGTCTGCGTCGCCACATATAAGTTCCAGCTGGAAATTGCGATAGGTGTTGTCAATAGTGGATGCCTTGTTGACCACGGTGCGGCAATTTGGCAGCTTGTCTCGCAAAACCTCACCAATGAGCTGCTTGTAGGGTAGCAGATGATCTCGCAGATTAAGATGCACAATATGGCCGATGCGTGAGAAGGAGCTGAGTCCTTCCTCACCTGCAGGTAGCACACTCTTGAGTATTTCGTTCGCACTCCAATTCTCATAGCTTAAATTCAGCTCGGCGTGACAGAAATTCTCTTCTGTCACGTGTTGCTTTTCCAGCTCCTCAGTGGGCAGAGACTTCCAATCCTTGACAGGCAAAGGATGCAGCAGAATTTCACGCGCATTCTCCACAGCACGTACAGGTTGCAAATGTTCCATTTTGAGCATTAACTTCTTAACCAGCGGAATCACGCGCTGCGCCTGCAACTCTGGCACTTTAAGCCTGGGGATTTGCACGGTTTTTTGAAAGTCTGTTCGCTGCAGCACAGTCATTCCACGCACAGCGTCTGGTGGTAGCAACTCAGGGCAATCCATATTGCGAAAGAAATGCCGCAAACGTTTGTTTATTCTGAGTAAATTCGAGGTTTCGGAAAGACGTTGTCGTGTAACCACGGCGAACATGAAAAACGTGCATGTAAACAAATTACACTTTTTAAGACTGTTGCAGTCGGGTTTTCGATGTTTTCGTATTTGCCAGCGCAGAGACTTAAGTCGTGGAGAACCCAGATAAACCAACTAACCACTTTGTAGCCTTTAAAATTAAAAGTTTTTAAGGAAAAATTACCTTAATTTAGTTGGCAACAGCGAATCAAACGAACTACTTTGCCGTGAACAACAAGAAACTAACTCCTCGTGGAAAGCATGTTCTTTTTGGTTGATCTGGCAACGCCGCAATTAACAGCTGTTTTGTAAAATGAGCAGCGCGCCAGCAAATATAATTAAAGTTAAAGCAAAAACCGCTTTCTTAAGGTAAATTATTGAATGAAAATAAAATATGTATCTAATAACAATTATTCTAGTGCTGCAGAGTTGATTGTGCACCGTCATGCTGAAGTAGAAAGCACGCGTATAGGCCTCAAACGAACCAACAATGAAGGCAGCGCAGCCGAACAGGAAGAGTTGGAAACTGCTTATGGTAATTAAATTTGCCTACAAAGATTGAAATTCTAAATTAAAGCTTACCAACTTTCAGCAAATCTCTATCAGCAATTGTCTTGTCGACGAATTGAGCGCTATGCGGGACGTGCTGCTGCAATTTGGCACCCGGATCAACAGGTTGCCGAAGTTGTGCGCAAAGATGGAAAATTTGAGAGTTTCGGCTTTAGCGCACAGGGAAAACTATATTTGGAGTACTACGAAGCGCTATTTTTGCTGGAATTAGTACGTATTCACTGATATATCCTGTCATATTGTTAACACAGCTTACTTTTGCAGAACCGTCTTCAATTGGAGTATTGCGAGATGATTGTTTCAGTGGAGCAGGCGTATGCCTTGTTGCTCGGGGAGTCCTCGAGCGAAAAGTACAACAACTATTTGGTTTACTCCGCCTTATCACGTGCTGGGTATATAGTTGTAAAACATAGAAGTTCACCTCAACATTCGCAACGTTCGTTCCAATTTGTTGCTCAGGAATCCGTTAGTGAGACCATCGTTACCAACGAGACTTGTATTTGGGCCATACTGGATGAAACTTTGAGCAATAGACGAGTACCGGAGCATATTAGAGCATCACCTTATTATGACATTACTCTGTCACGGATGTCAGATCTTAAACAGCAGATTATCAGCCAGACTACCTCTGTAGCTGATGAGAGCATGATGAACTTTGAATACGACACACGTAAGCGCAAAGCTGAACCGGAGCCAGATGTGGAGGCTGCCAAAAAGAGAATTTGCCCCATTGCCAACAGCCGCAGAACAAGCAAAAGTCTTGTTGACGATCTCAAAGATGAAGCCTCGTACTTAAGGTTCAAAGATATGTTTCAAAAACTGGAGATGGTACAGCTGGCAGAAGCTGACTATGACATCTCTTTAGGTCCAGCTCTGCGTAGTTTTAAAATAAGCTTCGATTTGCATCTGCACAACGAAGGCTTTCGACTCAGTGCGCCCAAAGCGCCCTATTTCAGTACCATTATTCTGCCACCGGATGAACCATTTCCCACACACAACGAGATGATCAAATGCCAGCAGCAGCTGCCATATACTGCACCCCTGCTGGTCATATCCGTCAGCGAGTCGAAACAAATACAGGCGTTTCTCTATTATATCAGCTGATGATTTCCGAAACAGCCATGTTAATTGTGTTCTTAACTGTTGCCAATTTATGCGAGTGTCAATAAAATGCGCCATAATTAATCGAGTGACGTACGAGGCCTAAATGGGATAAGTTCATAATTGGCGCAGAGGTCTTATCGAGCAGGAAGATCGCGCAGATAGAGGAAGTTTGTTTCCATCAATGATCCAAAAATCTATCCGAAGGAATGTTTCAAAAACAATAATTATCATCGCGTGGTGAATTAAATCAAAAAATAATAATTTAAACCGACAAAATTTTGATGTATTTATTGCTTTTGTTTTTATATTTTTCTACACGCACATAGGCGGGGAGAACCAAAAAGCTCGAACCACAAAGCTGCATGTGCAGAAAGAAGCTTTCTCGAAAACCGTTAGCCTCGTGCCGAAAGCTGCCAATCGGCTCAGTCGCTCTCGACACACGCTGCAACAAGGGTGGAAAATCGGCCGAGTGAATTGCGAACCAGATAGCGGAATCTTCGGAAAATCACAACACAAGAAAGAGAGAGAGATAGAGAGTGGGAGGAGTAGAGGAAGCTCAAGCAGCGAAACTTAAACTAAAACGCACAGTTCGCGATTTGTTCAGCCAAAGGCCCGCAGCAGCAACGTCGTCTACATCTCATATACATCATCATGGTGAGTGTGTGTGTGTGCGTGGTGTGTACGTAGTTTATTTTAGTTTGAGCATTTTATTGCTTTCACTTTGATGCGATTCGGAAACGCCAACCAAATGTGATAAGCGTTCCCAACTGACCTTCGGACCTGGCTGCATAGCCACCCACCCACCTACCCCTTTACTCTCGGCGCGCACTTGACCTTGGGCACAATGCCCACTGGGTTACTTAGGTTGCACTCCGCGAGAGGGACAGCAACAACAGAGTGGGTTGCCTTTTGTTTGGGTTTGCTCCAACGGTTCGTCAGCTGTTCGCCATAAATAAAGCACATACAAATGCAAAAATGATTGTATGTGTGTGTGTGTGTTTGTGTGGCCGTAACCGGTCTCTTACTGTGAAATTCCCACAACAACTATGCGAAAGCCCCTGCCAGCTCCCTAGTCCCTCCCTACACTACAAAGACTTGGCAAATCTCAAAGCAAACAAACAATAAAAGCCGAAATTTCACATTCCAAGCCAGAATTGGCCACAATTTTGACGTCAAAGTCCGGCGATTTGCATAAATTTAACGACAAGTTGCTGCGGGGACTGCGGCACAGGAATTTCTGGCGAAGCTTGATTCATTAGCGAGATGCCGCTACAATCCAAACTAGTCTCAGTCATCATTACGCTACCCCTTTGCCGGATTTTGAAGTTCGACTTCATCGTCGACTGTTTTGTTAAATCTGTTTTAACGCCGCCATCGACGACACAATGTCGCGCCGGATGGAATTTTTGCATCGACCAATTCTTGAATCAATAAAATAGAGGAGGTACCCATTATAACCAATAAAAATTCCTTTCAAGTCGGTTAGTTCCGTTTGTTAATTAAATTTTCATTTATTTTTTTTTTTCCTCTCTCTGTGTGTTATTAAAAATTAAAATAGTCGGGAACTTGAACAACTGTTGTGCCATATAATGAATATCGTGTGTTATATATATCCTTGTGAATGACATTCATAGGTCGCTGAACCACCAACAGACTTAGAAAACTGTTATGTAATGATTTTCATAATTTTCCCAAAAAAAAAAAAAAAAAACGCGCCGAACTCGTGCGAGATTAGCAAAATCAAATTATATATTTGTGTATACATATATACGCAAGAACGATTGATGATATTTATGCGAAAAACAACCTGTACATTATCAAAAACAAAAAGCGAACGAAAATTCGGAATCGTTTGTTAGGTGCGACAATGCGGAACAGTCGAAAATTCGTTTCTATTCCTACATACATATGTATAATATATATAAACCCTGTATAATATATAAAGGCTGATAATGTATACAATTGTTAGAACCAACAGAGCGCCAAACACCCACACAGACCCAAAAAACCAGAGAGACGGACACACAAACAACTATAAAATTCGTTTTGTTTATGAAAATTTGTTGTTGATTTGTGAAAAATTGTTAGAAAACTCTGGGATGCACGTCATAAAACTCTGGACCATCGTTAGCCCATTAAACGAGGCGTTAATTGAGAGTGAGAAGAATTATTTGATCAATGTTGAAGGCCTGAGAAACATTATTTGATCAATATTAAAGGCCCCCAAGAACTCGTTGAGCGTGCGTTCAAGATCAATGTCATTTGGCAGGTTACAATTTATGAGCACATATATATATATATATATATCTTATCCCTATAGTATATATAGAATTCATTTTGAAGGCTGCACTAATTGTATATTTGAAACATTTCGTACGATTTGTGTGTCTAGTTCTGCTGGCGCCCGGCCAAAGAAAACTAATAAATAGAATATATTAACTATAAAGAGTGCAAATATCCGAATTCGAAAAAAGCAACATCTTTTTTTTTTCCCCTGCTTGTTTCGGAAGTTTCCATTTAGGCTAAGTCCTTTTGCCATGTATTGTACGCAGTCAAATTCGTTTTTGTTCAGTTATTTATGTGTCACCAAATGGCCGTCAAGAAGGAGGCCCAAGAGAAGGCCAAAGCGGAGCAGCTGCGTAGAGCACAAGCCGCTGTAAGTAATTCCCGATGTGAGAGTCACATGGGATCCTCCACGTTTATATTGATGTACTCGTATATTCGGCATGCATTGTGGCGGCTGTGAAAAACAAAAAAAAAATGTTAAATTCTTGAAATACAATCTTTGAAAATATATATTTTGCTGCTAACTCGACTAAGCTTACCAGTGAAAACTAACCTGGCTAATTTTAGTTGTGCCTGCTCCTCTTTCCCCAATTGTCAATTTTTACTAATCCTATCTTGCATCTCTTCAACAGTCTGATATTCCAATTATCTGGGTGCTCGGAGGTCCCGGCTGCGGCAAGGGAACGCAATGTGCTAAGATTGTGGAGAAATACGGTTTCACGCATCTGAGCAGCGGCGATCTGCTGCGCGATGAGGTAAGTTCCCACACAAATATATAAAGAAAATCAAAAAATTTAAATTCTTATAAATTTACAGGTCGCCTCCGGCTCGGATAAGGGACGTCAGCTGCTGACCATTATGGAAAGCGGAGGTTTGGTGTCCAATCAGGAAGTTCTTACTCTGCTCAGCAATGCAATTGCACGTACCAAGGGTTCTGCCAAGGGTTTCCTCATCGATGGCTACCCACGCGAGAAGAATCAGGGCGTTGAGTTCGAACGCCAAATCGCACCAGCCGACTTGGCCATATTCTTCGATTGTTCCGAAGACACGATGGTCCAGCGTATTCTGGCGCGTGCCGCTGCTGCTGTTGTGAAGCGTGCCGATGACAACGAGGCAACTATCCGATCCCGCCTGCACACTTTCCAGCAGAATACCAGTGACATCTTGAAGCTGTATGATGAAAAGACAATTACCGTAAGTCATATACATATATTCTATATTGCAGTTTGTCTAAAATTATTTACAAATTGCAGATCAATGCGGAGCGCGATGTTGACGATGTATTCCTGGAGGTAGTCAGCATTATCGATTGCATGCTGCACAAGAAGGCGAACGCTGCCAAAGTTTGCCAGTGAGCTATGACCAACACGTTACCCTCAGCCTCACAACATCAGGAAAGCTATGGACAAAATACAAGCGAAAGCAATATTTAATGCACTTTTTAGAAAGCTAAACACCAAATATATAAGTATATAAGTCTAAAAATTAGTGGAAATATTTATGCACTATTATTTATCTAATCGAAGGACTTGATAGAATCAATGTCCAGAGCTTTAGCTGCAATTTAAGCGCACACTTTGATTTTATACACAAGTATACAGTTTGAAAGAGGCAATCTCAAATTCTAAGTTATTTACATATGCGACAATAAAAATCTGTGAAAAATCATTCAAGTAATTCCTAGTCATAAGCATTGTAAAAGGCCCTATACTCGTACTCCTCTTATGAAATATGCAAAGTAGCTTGAGAGCACGATTTGCCTTACTGTTAATTGCCCAGATGTATGTAGTTTTTAATTGAGAAGTCAAGGGCACGACTGGAATGGAAAGCTAGACGTTCCATAACCTTGTCGGCGGCGATCCCACGTAGGTAACTACGGAAAACTATAAAGCCAAATTTAGGAAAACAACCAGTTATGACGCCATGGGACGTCGCTGAGCTGCATTCTCGAATTCCGCAATAGTTTAGTAGATCAGACTTTAATAATAGCTATGCTGGGATTGATGTCAAGCTTATAAATCAATAGACGTCATCATCGAAATATAATTCCAGATTATCAGACTGACATAATTTATGACAGAACAATAACAAGAACACGAACAAAACAAAACTGAAAGTCATATCTTTTGACAATCTCCAGTCGTGTCGATCCGTTTGTTGTTCTCCACATTCGAATGGAATATGGAATCATCTGCCTTTCATCACGAAACTGCGTCATCATCTTCATCATCATCGAAGAAGATGAAGTGGACTCCGAAATGGATTGGACTCTGAAGAAGTTCTTGCCTAAGATCTCAGTCAAGTGTAAAGTCAATATGAAAAATGTGTGTATATATTTTGCATATCTAATCGTAACACACGACTCTGGGATACCTTGTTGCAGTCCCCATTAATAATGTCGCATCAAAATATACCCACCTTTGCAATGAGTGCAGGGTATATGAAACTATTATGTAAAGATCAGATACAAAAGATTTGGCTGGTGAAAATTGTCGGCTAACAACGTAAAAGTTTTTATCTGACGATGATGATCTTTGCCGATCGCAGATATCGCGGGAATTCCAATTGCTAAAAATCAGCATGACTAAAATAAAAACAGGTGGGAAAGAGAAAGATAAAGAGAGAGAAAGATAAAGATAAAAACGAATGATGATCAGGCGGGTTTTTTCGTTATTGTTTTTTGCTGTATATTTCTTTTCTTCGCATACATAAATGCTTTCTTTTTGTTTGAAGCCTTTGCTGTTGCTATTTGCAGGCTCAACTTTAAGCTTAGAACTAGAATAAATAATGGGGATAGGGGGAATATTTAAATATTTTAGGATTACAAACTAGAACAAATTCATGGATAATTTGGAATTAGCTATGTGAGACGAGTATTTACAAATATCACACGATCAAAATAAGATTTTGATATTAAAATATAAAGCTAGACGATTTGATCAGTCAATGTTTTGGGATCACAACCCATATACGGTCGCACTACACACTAGATGAGGTTATCATCGCGGTAGTTGGGCGGATGCTGTTGTGAATGATGGTGCTGCTGGTGATGGTGCTGCTGCTGATGATGATGTTGCTGTTGCTGTTGAAGCTGATGTTGTTGTGTTTGACTCCCGATTTTGCTTTCGATCCAGTCTAGATAATGAGTGACGCGGGTAAATCCTCCTGGCACTGTAGTGCGCTCACAGCCGCCGCCTGCCTCACCGTCGGCTGGACCGAAACTTGTAATTCCCACCAACATTTGGGTGCCCTTAAGTACAAGCGGACCACCCGAATCGCCCGTGCAGACAGTCTCATCCTTTAGTCCCTTGGCACACATGACGCCTGCCGTGACAACATCGTATTCCTCCGAGCATTCGGCATTTGAGATAACCTTTAACTCTGTGTATTGCATGGCATCCGAGCTGGTCATCTCAACCATGGCACCCCAGCCACTGGCCACAACACTCATGCCGGTGAACTCGTTGTTTCGCTGATGACTGGGTAACGACGCCGGACGAATGCGTGCTGTGAACGTTACATCCTCGGGCAGCTTGACCAGCGCAATATCATTGGCTGCAACCTCGGGATTGAAGCGCTCATGGACAATAAACTTATTGGAGCGCAAGACCAGGCCACCCAGCTGTTCAGTGTCCTGCATGCTGCGCGTACCCAAATAAACATCGAAATGTGTCACTCCCATGGTGCAATGACCGGCGGTGAGTACCCAACGCTTGTCCAGCAGCGTGCCGCCACAGAGAATGCGCTTGCGCCACAGTTGTTTGCCGATGAGCATCACTTGGTATGGGAACTTTTCGATATTGCCGAACTTGGACTGGCCAATTGCGTAGCCTGAGCCGGACTCCACGAGGCACATCATGACCAGCAGCAGGAGGCCAAAGCCTATGCCGATGCCTGCGCTCAAATTGGTAATTTGTTTGATTGTTTGCATTGTTACTAATATTCTTCTGCACTTGTCACTTGTTCTTCTTGATGTTTTGTTTTTCTCCGCGTTATTTTTTGTGTATATTCTTCTTCTCTTACTTATTATTCACTTCTCCAAACTGTGCGTTCTGCACGATTCAAACGCTCGCTTCGCTTTAAATCCATTCTGACGATGTCGTGATATTTTATACGTCGAGTCGCAGCGAAAAAACAACAACACATTTTGCCGGTTATCTGTCTGAGCCTCGTCGCGCTGCTCAGCTCAGACGAAACCCCACTTGACTTCTCCCGTTTGGTCGTCTCCCCAGAAAGTGTGAGAGCGAGAGAGAAGCAAGCGATCGCTCGATGACGATGTCCGTCCTCAGCGGTAGCTTGTTATAATGACAGCAAACAAGTCGTCGAATCTTGTTTCCTAAGTTGACTCTACCCGGCTGCCAATGATATCGCACAGCTCTCTTATCGCTTGCCAAAGTTCAGACGCTTTCCTGTTTAGGTCTGACGCGACTCGACGTAATTGTGCGTAAATATCTTACAAATTCCAAGAAAAAAACATCTGATTTGTTTGCGAGAATACAAGAGATGCCATGGGAACAGGTCTTCAGGTTGCTGAAGAATTCACTGTGACAAATATCATACTAATTATGCATATAGGGTCGGGAGCTGAGCATTCAGTTAATATTTAAATCAAAATTATGACGGTTTATTTGTTTTCGAGTTTCGATTTTGTTGTTTTTATTTTTCAAGCCTTTTGAAAGTCTCTTCTTTTGCGCATTTTTTTCTTTTTTGGTTTTTGTTGTTCTCTCTGTGGCACATAAACAACGGGGACTCCGTTCAACATTATTATTATATTATCATCTCTGTGGTGCTGTATTTGTTGTTGTTGTTGTTTTTTGGATTTGTGGCGCCATTTGGATTTGTATTTATAAATTATTAATTTGCGTCGAGAAATGTTGTTAATTTCGGGCGAACTTTCGTGGAGATTCATTTGAACTCAAGATGAATCAATATTTGTGTTATTTTTATTATTCCGATTAACAACAAATAAAATATAAATTAAGTTCTAGTTTTTATGACGCCTCGCTGACTCAATGAATGTTTTTGTTTGCGTTTGGATTTCGATTTTGTTTTTTCAGTAGGTTTTCCAGTTTCTTATTGTGCTGCGCAAAAATCACAAAAAAATAAACAATAAAATAAAATCAAAACCAACTCGAAAACGAAATCAAAATGGGAGTTAATTGATTTGGCGCCAACTTGGAATGTTGTTAATGAGGGAATCGGCGACGTCTATCGTATTAATTAAATGTACTAAATAAACAAAAGCGAAAATGTAACAACAAAAGGGACGTCAGAGGAGGTAGGGATAGATCCGATTGTGTAGTTAACATTCTCAAACAATTTACGGTTTCCATTACGACGTAGAATAACAATGAATTCTCTTCCAGCATCTCCATATGAAACCTGAAATAACATAGTTATAGTTATTGTCTAGAATCAATCTAGTTCCATCAAATATTACTTCCCGTTCTATAAGGCATGCTGAGAGAGAAATCAGCCACCAATTAGTTTTCGGCACATCGTAAAAACGTTATGGGGCTCGATTTGAACACATTATTCATTTTTTTTCTTTGTTTGTTTGGACATAACATAGAACTGGTCGATCGAGCGCAATAAAAATTTACATTTAAACCTTTACGATTTAAACTAATTTAAATTAACTGCTTCAACTAATGGCGAGCTCGATATGGCGGCAAGATTGTTCCCTGCAGACAGAAGCCAAAAGATTTATTTCAAATCGGATTTAAATACTTTGTAGATTATGCAAATTACCTGCCGAATCACAGGGAAACACCCGGCCAAGATTTGTTTGTGTGTTTTATCGTATTTTCGCTGTCTGTGTCTCGTCGCTCTCCCGCCCGACTCCGTTTCTTGTTGTCAACAAAGTTCAGCGGCTTGGGAGACTGGCGCCAAAAATCTTGTTTACCTTGCGCGAGAAAGTAGTTGACCTTGACAACGGCACTTTTGGAAACTCCAGGTTGGAAAGTAGATCACTGCGGTTAGAACCACAATCGATGGCATTGACAATGGCGACGACACCAGGTGCATTAACCCCACCATAGCCACTTGCAATTAATTTGATGTGGCTGTACGGGGAACCGCCCCTCACAGCGATCGTTGTGAAGTTGACGTCAACACAACGCAATTTGTTTGCTACAAGCCAAACAAATTAATTAGAAAACATCCAAAACGAATGTGAATTCGAATGATAAGCAGAAATGGACGCGTAAAACCAGTAGCAGGTTGGAGTAAGTATTGTTAGCTTTTCATAAGTAACTTTTTAGTCTGAGAACTTAGGGAGAAACAAAGATGGCTGCACTTGTTAACAAACTAGAGATGCACATTTTAGACAAACGATATTAAAAATGCATTAAAATCGATATGTCAATAATTCAACATAAAAGGGCCAATTATAAAGGTTGCCACCTCCAGCATGTTTGTCATCTTTTAAAGATATGTACACAATATGTGCATATATATCACGAAACGTGGGATCTGGCGACGTGCTTGCGAAAATGTTTGAATACAATTTGCGAAACTGGATCCGGTTGGGGCAGTTTCATTCTATGCTCAGAGAGCCCAAAGCTAAATCAAATTCTAATTTAGTTAAATAAAAAACATAAAGAAAGCTGCAGTGGAGCAATAAATAATAACGTTAAGGAAACTTCCAACATGGCACAAAAAGGCTCAAACCGCTCACCCACTTAATAATGAATTAGTAAGGCATAACTACATTATCTGTCCAATTTCTAATCATTTCTCATTCCAGGCTGCTGGCTGCTGCGCTCAACTATTGCCCCCCTACCCGGTCGCAGCTGCGATGAGCTGCATAAGCTGACAAAGATTAATGAAAGACGAATCAAGTAACTTGTTCTTCAAGCGCTACCGGAGGCGATTTACATCTGAGCCCTATCAAAATACGATGAGCGTCGCTACGCTGGATAAGGGCCATGTGATTGGCATTAACAAAAAAGTGCAGCGAGTGCTGATCGCCAAACTCATTTGTTTCCTGCTAACAGCGGATCAACGCAGAAGGATTCCAGCATGGATCATCCTGGAGACTATGACAAAAAGAGGCAGCAGCAAGCTGGTAGCTGGTAGCCAAGACAACAACAAATCTGCCAAAAACATGCACAACAGGAAAAGCAGGAGACTGCATCGACAGCAGGAGCAACAGCGTCAACATAAGCAACAGCAGTACCAGTATTAGACTAAATATTGTTATAAACTATTAATGTTAAGCATAAATTAGTTATATTTTATAATAAAATAAGTAATAAATAATAGTGTATGTATATTATTATAAAATAAGTAATAAATAATATTGTAACGTGAAGGAAACATCCAACACGGCACAGAAAGACTCAAACCGAACCATGTGCGTTTTTATTTTGGGGAGAAATGGGTTCAATTTCATGGTCTGACACCGAAAAGTACCAGGCGACCAGGAATCAGCAGCAAGTAGCTGCGCCACGTGGTGATTTGTAGGTCCTCCACGTGGGTTTGTTATTGTTTTGATTGCAACTTCCAATGAGTGCATCGACGTTCTGATTGGCTTGAGGTTCGCCAATCACATTTGATCGCAGCGACCACGTGGATCCTGTAAAATTTACATTTACCACGTGCTCGCACCTAGTGCAGCAACCTTCTGCTGATTTATGTTCGCCTGGTACTTTCTGAGATTTGGGAACCAATTTGCTCGACTTGGACGATGCGTGGAGTTGGATCCGCACGTGGTGGACAACTCTCATGCGGTCTTTCACCATGTGCCAATCCAAAAAAACACCAGGCACCCAGAAATCAGCAGCAAGTAGCTGCTGTACTGGGCGAGCACGTGGTGTGGTAATTTTGTAGGACCTCCACGTGGGTTTGTTATTGTTTTGATCGTAGGTACCAATGGGTGCTTTGACACTCTGATTGGCTTCAGCTCAGCCAATCACAGATCGACAGCCACCACGTGGCTGATCTTGAAATTAGAATGCACCACGTGCTCGCAACTAGTGCAGCTACCTTCTGCTGATTTATGTTCGCCTGGTACTTTTTGCTGTCAGCAACCATGTGGCGAGTTTCTGTGGAAATTTAAAGTGCCCTTGCTCAGATCTTGATGCCGATGAGCACGTGGTGGTCATCTTCTACTGCTGCTAGCCGTTTTTGCTTTCTGTTGGTCAGGTTTTTAGCACTTTTTCGGCTCCATAATCCTTGCTGCTTGCTTGTTGATAATTTTGGATGCCAAGTAATATTTCGTGTCAAGACGTGGTAAATTACACCGTCTTGCAGCGAAACACCGCCAGGCAACATGTTTTCCGCCCACTTAATATTGTTTAACAGGGTATCTCACAGTCCACTGCACATCACTATGGCATCCTTCACTGGTTTGGGCCTCAGTTTTCACGTCCAACTGCCATAACTGATTCTTTCACTTCCTGCACGACTCTTTGCTTGTCTTTTGGTATTTGGGAATACTTTTCCGTATCGAGACGTGGTCTAATTGTACCGCCCCGCAGCGAAATAGCTCCAGGCAAAATGTGTGCATCCACTGAACACAATTGCACTGTTTTAACAGGGTAACTCAAAGTCGACTTAACAACACTGCACGTTTCCTGTTTTAACAGGGTATCTCACAGTCTACTCAACCTCACTGCACGCTTCCAGAATTGGCTATAAAGAATTGTTTGTTAATGAATAATTTGAATTTAATGCCGAGTCTTCTCTACTTACCATTTCAGCCTAAAATTTGACCAAAATAAGCTATTCATAATTAGAATAAAATAGATTCCAAAATAATTTCTGAGTCGGATACGGATAATATGGCCAAGTAATCAATGGTAAAATTGGATGAGAGATATATTACGTTCGGCAACGTCTACTAGTAGCTTTTGATATTTGTTTGGCCATTTCCAATGGTCAAAGAAAATAAAAACATAAAAGAGGAGGACAGAAGAAAGAGCCGCTAAGAAGCGGATAGCAGCAAGCAAACAAGTCGTCTCTGTTGATGCGATTCGGAATTCCCAAAAACTAAAATACTGGGCCAAAAGCCAATAACAAACTCCCGTGACGATCCGCTTTGTTGGTGTGTAACAATCAGATTTTTTTTTTTTGTTTTACGGTCATCCGACTAAAACTGAAACGGAGACTGTGGTTGAGACGCGTTTATCATTAGTCAAAAACGATGATCTTACCCTAAGGCATAGGAATTGATTGGCGCCAGTCGGCTGCATTTATTCTCTTCGGTTTTTATGTCTCTTGCTTGGTATTTCCCAAAACACGTGTGAATTTGCTTATCGCAATACTCCAGTTGGCAAAAGAAAGTCGTAAAAATAAATCAGTCAAATTGACTTGTGCTTAATCAAATGCCAATATACTTTATACATACATGCATAAGTCGAGTTTTAATGTTGCCACGCAGGTCCGGAGACTTTATCAAGTGAATCGCAGCTCTGTGACCACATTTAAAAACTTGATATTCATTCTTAATAGATAAAGTTGGAAGTCCGCATTTGTCACTGAACGTGTGCTAGTAAAACAAATTCTAATTCCTATGGCATATATGGAATTTTTGTGTAAGCATTGTTCTCGTTTATTCTCCTTTTTGTGGAGACGATGGCAAATTGGCGTCGCCAAGAGACGATCGATATAATTAATTAGCGACCGCAATGAATATGCCAATCGAAATTTGCATTTAAATTAGAACTGTCAAAATAATCGACTAAGCTGCCAACATAAAAGAACAGAACTATTAGCCAAATTTAGGTCCACATGAGGAATTAAAATTATATAACATGTTTAAGGAATCAATTGGAATTTGTATAATATATGGCAAAATTATGTTAAAAACTAAATCTCTGATGTAATACTTGGTCAGCTCTAAATTATTTGCTGAAAATGTCTTGTTTACAAATCGAGAGAAACAATTAGTTGAATAAACTTCCTCGAGCTGCAGAGCAGTTCACCTTTGCACGCGTTAGTCATGTCGCTGAACTTCAGAATAAAAAAATTCGGAACTGGATTTTAAAATTTATGGGTTTAATCGTAAAATCCCATGCATCTGTACCAAAACTGTAATTGTGACAATGGAATTTGCGAATTTCATGAATATTGTAATTTGATTGCCGTATAATAATTTAGTGACAATGCGCAACACGTATAAGATTCTACCTAAATTGTCATATACATTTAAATAGCCTATTTTCAGTTAATTTATGAATAAATAACAGAATTTGCTTTAAAGTGAATCATTAATTTGAAAATAAAAAAAAAAAACGTTTACTCGGCACAACAAAAAAAACTGAGTTGCCACCTTATTAAAACAAGAAACCTATCGATAGATAAATACAATATTTATTAACTATCGCAGTTTTTTTCTCGATATAGCTGTATTGGCCAGCCGGTGTAAACAACGCGCTTACGTTTGTGAAAAATTGTTTAGAAAATGAAGGAAAGAGACTTAAAACGTGCTTATAATAATGTTCTTGCCCAAACAATTTCAAGTTCGCAGAGGTATCTGTTTGCTGGAAACTTATTCGGAGATATTTTTGTTCTCAGGTTGGTAGAGTTTGGTCCGCTTGTCGGAAGGTATTAACAAACGATTTCATATCATTTTTGTAGTCTAAACGAACTGGACAAGAACACAGAAGAGCCACCAGGCAAACTGCAGGTGTTTCCACAGGGCAACGATATAGATGTAAATTGTTTGGCATTCCATCGCGATTTTCTAATAGTTGGCGCCGTTGGTCTCATCTATGGCCTGAAGTGGGATGAGGAGGAACAACTATTGAGCACAAAGCGCGCCTGGGAAATCAAAATACCTATACAAGTTGATGCTGTTGAAGTTCCTGATGTCAATTCATTTTGGATTTGCCAGGAAACAGACATTCTGTACGCCGGCTGTGGCGATAGCGTCATCTATCAAATCAACCTAGAAGATGGTCGCATTGAGCGGGAGTATCATGGACACACAGACTACATTCACTGTGTGGTGAGCAATTCTGATGGACGAATTTTCTCCGGTGCTGAGGATGGAACTGTACGTACCTGGGACGACAAACAAAAAGAAGCAATTTCAATTCTGGAGCCATACAAAAATTCACAGCTGCTACGGCCCGATTGGGGCAAATGGATTGGTGATGTTGCTGTCAATGATAACTGGTTAATATGTGGTGGAGGTCCACGTCCGGCGATTTGGCATCTCGGCTCTATGCAGTGCACTAACGTATTTGATTTTCCTGGGCGTGTGCATATTTGCGAATTTGTGGACGACTCTGTGTTGCTTGGCGGGGAGCATAATCATGTACAGTTCTATACGCTAGTTGGCGAGCTACAAGCTAATATTCCAGTCGAGCACACAGCTAGCTACTCGTCTGTCTGGCAAACGAATCCCTTTAAATTTATGTCCATAGCTGGTTTCAGCAACAAGTTACATATACTGAAAGACTTTCGTTTTCTGGACAGTAAAATCGAGTTGTATGGTAACTTACAAGGTGACGATGAGGATAAGGAGAAGGAAGAACATGACGACTTAGATGATGATGGTTGGTAATTTAAGTTCGTAGACAAGCTAAAATCTCTAATTGTAAATACAAAATTGAAACCCACAATTTTTGAATTTGCAGATTCAAATTGTTTTTTATTTAATCTTACTATTTTTATTGAACGTATTTGAACCTAAGTGCTAAGGAAATTAAAATGTAAAACGAATATCAACTAAATTACCTATAAAAAGGAATTAATTTGTACCTGAAACATTTTCCAAGGATGTCAGCAATCGTATTGATCTAGCATTCCTCACTGTCACCCAGTGGTATAAATGCGGGCAGTGTGCCCAGTTTGGGACGTTGGCGGGGTCCATTGGTGTCAAAAGATGAATCCTCGTCTGATCCTTCTTTATCGGGATCGTCTTGAGGTTTACCAACATGCAGAACTTTCTCACTTTCGCACTTAAAATATCGTGAACTGTTTGGTATATCTTCGACTTTAGTAATAACATTTTCTTTGGCGGCCTTCACATTAGGGGCGGGGTGTTTTAATTTGGGTTTTGCTTTACTTTTAGTAGCCGTAAACTTTGGTTGCTTCATTAGCTTGCAATATGTGCAGTTAGTTAACTCACATTTGCCTTTACGCGCAAACTCCGGACATATAAACTCATGACGCATATTGCACTTAAAGTAATAGAAGAGTTAATAAGAATCAAGCTAGCTGAAAAACATAACTTACATCCGCTGCTCGTGCACAATAACCACGCAGAAAATCAATACAAATCTCAGCTTTATGGCTGAGTTTCTTATGCAAATATGGACAGTCTTCCCGTACACAAGCGCCGCGCAAAAAATACCGACACACAGGCATCTTCTCTAGAGTTACATTGTGCGAGAGCAAGCAATCAGACTTGGTGCATTCACCGCGCAAAAACCTGAAATTGAAATGAGATTAAGTTTGAGCTAACATATTGAACTTTACTAACCTTGGACAAATGGCGACCTGTCGCTTATCATGCAGCCGACGACACTTGCCGCGACTGTGGGCAGCACATTTGCCGAGACGCTGAAAGATGGCACAAGGAATATTGGTCTTTACAAGTGAACGATTCAGAAGCTGCAGACTCCGTTGCTTGGCTGTCATGAGATGAGCTCGTGCCACATGATTCGAAGTGCGTATGAAGACGTTCTGTGCTTTGGACGATGAAACATAAGTCAAACCGCCAATGTCGATACGTGAACGGAGGCTCGTGTTTATGTTGTTGACGGGCACACGGGTTAAACGACATCCCGATGGATCTAGCACAAACTTGGTGCCTCGCACAAACAGAGTGCGACCCGTGGAGCCAGTTGTTTCCGCCTGGGGCGCCGACTTTGTAGTTGTCTTTGATAAATTGCTGGTATCCAGTTTGGTAAGCTTATTCTTTGCAGTTTTCTTGTACATAACTCCGTGTATGCTCACCATGCTGAGGCTTTTGTTAACACTCGGTTTTAAAATATGCGATTTTGAACTGTAATAGGAACGACGATTAATGGCATAAAGGCACAGATTTGCTAAATACTTACCTGAGCTTTTTACTCACGACCGATTCATTTGTGCGTCTTAGTGCATAACGGGCAACAAAATCGCGAGCGCGTCTTTTCTTTACTAAGGGAGTGGAACTTGAGGACGTCAATGAAATGGCACGTACCAGTTTGTACCTTGTTCGCTTGGCAGGAGGAGCTGTTGTTATTGCAGTTGCTGTAACTGCAGTTGTTGCAGGAGCTCTGTTTGTTGTCACTTTGGCTATGTTTGCGCCTTGTCTGACAAGTTTTCGTTTTGATATGCTAACTAAGGGTGCCTGAGGGCGTACGGTGGGCGTGGCTATGATATTCTTAACAGGTTGCTTGCGCACCAGGCAAGTGCTAGCTTTGCTTATGATTTTAGCTGGAGGTGGTGTAACGTCGGCAGCAGCAGCGGAAGCAGCAACAGTTTGTTGTTGGTAATATGTAACAAGTTGCTGTTGTTGTAACTGTTGCAACTGCAGCTGCATCTGATATTCTCGCTGGCGTTGAAGAAAATGTGGATTAATATGAATCGACGGTCGATCGCATGATTGCAGGGTGCTGTTGCTGTTTGGGCGACCTTGAGACTGCTGCAATGAATTGGCCATTTGGCTATGGAAATTTGGATTTATGTACACCTTGCGCCCCACGGGCGGAATGTTTTCTTCTGAACTTATATGTGGCAGCATATTTTATCACAATTTATTTATAATAATTTATACTCCTTTGTGTTGCCTGACGCGTTCAACAAGTTTTCATTTAGTTTTTTATTCCCAGAAACTTCAACAAAGCTAGCATTACTGGTGGTGCAAAACTATCGATTCGTTATCGATAAAGACATGAACCGACGTGTGAATGGCAAATTGCAGTGTTTGGTATTAATTCCTATGCAAACTGGTATTATTGTCATAAAGGTTGGCCATACTGGTCGTAAACTAAAGAAAAAACATTTGGCGGAGTAGCAGCTGTGGTTTTTTTTTTGGGAAACGTTTATGAAGACGCTTTAATGCGAGCAAAATAATAAACGTTTAACGCGTTATTTCCTGTGACTAAACGACAAGGGGACGCCGCCCAGCATGTACAACGGCATTGGTTTGACAACCCCACGAGGCTCCGGCACCAATGGACATGTGCAGCGGAATTGGGCGTTCGTGCGGCCCGGTAAAAAGGACAAGGATTATCGTGCCGAAGATGATACCAAAAAACTAGATGCACAACTGAATCGACCGCCCAACAAGGAGATACTTGATCACGATCGAAAGCGTAAGATCGAGGTGAAATGCATAGAATTTGAGGAAATACTTGAGAAGCAGGGGTAAGTCATGTTAATCCAAAAGAAGAATAAGTGAAAATATCCCCAATGACATTACAAACTCAACCTCTTCCCAAAAATTTGCAATACACTGCGGTTATATAACACCCACCGGTGGCCAATGCACTCAACTGCATCGTGTGGTACTATTTACATTTGCCATAGCTGCGACTGCGACAATTCCCTTGCTATTGCCTCTGTTTACATTTGGCGCCTGGTAGCAGCAGAGAGCGCACGCACGCACGACGCACACGCGCCTAACCACCACCAACCCTTGGCGCTGGCCAAGACCACTACCCCCTCTCAAAGCTTGCGTCACATATGCGAGCACGTTGCCGCACTCTCCCAGCCAGCAGCTCAATTTGAGCCCAGCCTTTGCCTGCCTGCGCCTCGCTGCTGCTGCTGCTGGTGGTGAAAAACTGCATTTTAGTTGTAGATATTATTTCAATAGAGCACATCCGCGTTCGAAAACAAGGCGGACGAATTTTTCTCTCTCGTACAAAAAGTTATACCAGATATAAAAAATCCATTTTTAAATACAAGTTTACAAACAATTTGTGTATAAATAAATCTGTGAAGTAATAAGTTCTATAGCAATTAATTATACAAAAAATTGTCATATACAAGGTATCCTATAAGCTGTATTAATATTTAAGAGTATAATTTATTAATAAAATAAAATTTCCTATAATCTCAACAGACGTACACCGGAGGAAATTAAGACGCAAGTGGACTCATACCGCCAGAAATTAATGGGTCAAGGAAAAACCGATCTGGCAAAGGATGAATTCGGACGCGTAGCGTAAGTAGGCTTATATGTGTAATGGTTTTTTAATTAGACTTATGTAATTTAAACAATATACGCTGCGCCAATCTGCGACAAATCAATAAATGCTCGAACTAAACACGCCTGCCCGCGTGTCAAATCTCTGCCACAGCTGTCCATTTCCGAGCAGAGCAGGCAGAGATACAATGAGCAGAACTTCCACCCACCGGCTGCGCACTGCACAAGTCCGAGAGGGTTCAAACCACCCTATCGGAACAGTCAGTTGAGCGGTAGAGAGTAGAGAAAAAGCTGCTGCAAAGATTTTCAACAGTCACATCAAGTCTTCCAAAGCCAATGAACGCTTGGCCGACGCGCTCAGGAAAAATTCATTATTAATTAGTTAAAATAATAATAATTATATAAAAATAACAAATTTCAAAAATTAAAAAAACAAACTGTCCTTGACAACGGCACGGACGATGCGTGTCCCTCACCAATTCCAATTCTTGAAGTGCAAAGGAAGGTTGCACCCAACTTGCCGCTTGTAATGCTGGAAAAATCAATAATAGATAGAACATAAACTGTTTGTGGAAAATGCAGCCAAATGAAAACTTAAAAAAAATGTTTCCAAGAGAAGAAAAGTTCAATCAATATGCTTTCGCTGGAGAAGCCCCTCAAGTGTTGTCTTCCATGTTGCAAGTAGCTGAAATTCAAGAATCGAGGAAAATAATGTAATCGGCACCTTTGCTTGTTGTCGTTGTTGCCTATTGCCGGTGGTGCTCCTGCTGGTGGTGGTGACAAACAGCTCGTTCACCCCGCTGTCGGATTAGCCACATCGTTTCAATATGTACTATTCTAGTGGTTGCTGTTGTTGTTCTTGGTGAATGTAAAGTGTATAAAAGAATATGTGTGGAAGTGGATAAGGCTTAAGTCGCAGGAATGGAGATGGAGACGGAGGCAGAGCCAGAGACAGACACATAGAGTGTGTGAGCTCAACCAACACACGCGAAACTGAACGCAACAAATCACTAAATAAGTCTTCCAAAGCTAGCTCGTAATTAGAATATAGTCTTAGTCGGTTAAACGGAGTCGGATCGAATGCGCGGAAAGTTGCAAGAACGGAGTAAAATTCCATTCAACAAATATATATATATAAAGATGAACAATTACATCAATATAACTATAAAGGTGAACCTAAAACAAATACAGAATAACATACAAATAAAACTGCAGATGTAGTCCCGGTGCGTAACTTAATAAAAGCTAATCAATTGTCTTCCAATTAATTGAGAGTTATAAAATAAATTTAAATAATAGTATATTTTTATATAAAATATTTAAACCAAGTCTTCCAAACATTAATTAAGGCGTATAATAATAAACATACAATAAAATTAAGGGACGAAATAACAAATTATTTACAAACAAATATAATATAATTAAAAAATAACAAATTGTTTACAAACAAATATAATATAACTAAATACGATTAATCCACTATCTTCCGTACACAACGTCGACAAACTAAAAAGCTTAAATAAAAATAAAAAATAAAAATAAATAGTAAACAATACCAAGTACTTAAGTCCACTGTCTTCCTGATTAATTTGTGGAAAAACGCGACTATAAAAAAATAACATTTTAAAGAAACAATTAAAAACAATTTTTATATAAAAGAATAGTAAACTACGAAATCGACTGTCTTCCTGATAAAATCGTGTTTTAAATTATATAATAAGCGTTATTATAAAACAATAATAAATATTTAAAAATCCACTGTCTTCCAAAAAATTTGTGGAAAAAATGAATATTTAATTATAAAAGTAAAAACTATTAAAATCCACTGTCTTCCATTAAACATACGTGGAGCTATATTTTCTATATAGTGTTATTAAATTGATAAGTTTTCATAGACTTTAATTCTAAGACATAAACGTTTCGCTCGCTCGACGTAACTCACCCATTTAAAAAACAACCCCTTAACGACATAAAACCAAAACTCTCCACACAAAATGCTCTCTCCGGAAATATGCACGAACACCACCACGACGGCGACGGCGACGGCATCGACAACGGCGACGACCATAGCGAGCGCCACTACAGCAGCTAGCACAACCACAACAAAAGCCACCAGCCCCACGCCGCCAGTTGTCAAAACAAAAAAGAGGCGACGCCAAAAACGCCGCAAACGCGCAAGACACGCAACTGTCTGCGCTAGCACCAGCGACAATAAATGCAACAACAACCAAAACAACAACAACAACAGCAACGCCACCGGCACCCAGCTTGACCAACCCCTTTTGGGCTGCGTGTCAGCGACAACGACAAGCGTAAGCGGTGGCAGGAAGTGCAAGGCGCAGTACTTCCAGCATGACACTCGACAGTATATAGCCAAGTATGAGAGCTTCCACTTCACGGCAAAAGCAACGACTGCGGCGGCACTTAACTATGCCGCTGTGGCCAAAAAGTTCAAGCCATTACGGCCGCCACCGATGTTGGCAAGCGGCGCCAAGAAGAACAGGCGAACAGCATTAATCAGAAAGCCACATGGTGACTGCGCCTGCGTATGCCAAAATCTCCATGTGCCGCAAAGCCCGCAGGAGGCGGGTGCATGTGGCGGAGCCCAGAAAACAGCTGACCATCAATGTCGGGAACGGAAAAAAGAACGGGGACGACCCAATAACGAGGCACCAATGAAAATCAATATAAATGGGCAAGCGCTGCCGGCACTGCTCGAGTTGCTGAAGCAAACACCAAGCACATGGTTGAAGACATTGCTGCTCGGCGCTGCTGGCAGTGCTGTTGTGGGAAGGTAAAGGCGTGGCACTATAACGGCACTAAAAACAATATAATTAAACTACTCGTGATCTATTTAAGCAACTTCTAATATTTTGTATTTGTTTTTTTTTTACTTACAGCGTGCGTGAAACCCATCAGATTGCAGAGGCCCAGCAGCAAAAGAACGCCAAGTTGCGCGAAGCTTTCAACATATCCGAGTACTTTGTGGAGGGTAGCAGTTTCGATAGCGATCGCAAGGCCAAAGAGGATTTGGCAAAGACAGTGGCACTGCAAAAGGAGCTGGACGCTCAGCGCGAAAGCCTCGCAGCGGCGGCGGCCGCAGCGGCAGCAGGCAAAGACAAGGACACAGGCAAGCGTTATGCTCTCCTGCGTACGCCATCTCGGGAGCGCGATGATGCTGCCAAAGCTGATGTGATGGCCAACAGTGATGATGAGCGCGAACATGCCTCAAAGTCTGACAAAAAGAAGAAGAAGAAGCGCGCTAGGGAAAAGTATGAATTGTGTATAAATTTGTTTATAGAAATTATTCTAACCATTGTCCCGTTTTTCAGTTCGACCAGTCCAGAGCGTCGTAAGGATAAGAAAAAGAAATCTAAGAAGCATAAGAAAGAGAGGTAAGAACTCGAAAGTAACCGAAGAAAAAACCGAGTCCTTCGCAAAATTGTAGCTCTGTGTTATCTAGTTACCTATTTGATATTTTCACTTTCTGTTTAAAATATCATAACTCTTTAGTTGTTTCTGTAACAGTTTTTTCCTAGTTTTTCGTTTTTCTCTTTATCTATTGTTGTTGTTGTTGAAAACGTGAAAAGCAAAACCAATATGAAACCAAACTTGTAACTACCAACTACAACTGCTTAATACATTTTGTGTTTTTCGTCTCTACTCCTTCTTTTACATTGCATTTGAAACTGAAACCACAAAAGGGACTCATATGAGAAAGAAAGTAAAAAGAAGCGAAAAGTTATGTACAAATGAATTTGCATACACATAATACTATATCTTACCTTAGTTTATAAATGATCTTGAAAATCAAAAAACAACAAAACTAATTTATAAAAAAAAAAAACTTTCAAATGCGTTTCCAAAGATAAGGAAAAGTATTATAATATACTTTGATACCATACCATATTTGCCGACAGAATTGTTTTATTTTGAAGCTGTGCGTAGGGTTCAATGGGCGTTCTCTCTCTCCTATATCTTCTATAAGAATTTAATTGTAAAACTATCGAAACTACTGCCGTAGATTGTAAACGGTACTATCTTTATACTCTTAGGGATAGCTACCATTTCAGATAGTGAATTCGATAGTTTTGCAGGGTATTCAAAAGAAAAGATACTAATATGCCTTTAGG
Organism: Zaprionus kolodkinae; assembly: GCA_018901885.1. Taxonomy (NCBI): domain Eukaryota; kingdom Metazoa; phylum Arthropoda; class Insecta; order Diptera; family Drosophilidae; genus Zaprionus; species Zaprionus kolodkinae. The sequence goes on along the minus strand of JAEIFM010000414.1, from coordinate 263,849 downwards.
CACGCACACAAACACACTCGCATTTTATTCCATTTTCAAACACATTGACCTTATAAATGACAATGGTAAGTAGCAAATTCGATCAACATATTTATATAGTTACAAAATTGTCCTGCCCACATGCTTAACACACACACACACACACAAACACCCATACAGTATCACATAATGCCCCCCAAGTTTAAGACAGGAAACATTAAAAAAAATACCATACTGTGTTTGCAACGATTAAAAGCGAATTACTTTCTCATCTTTCTTTCTATTATTATTATTACCTACTACTATTAATTAAGACAATGCAATTTTGAGCAGTTTTCAATGAAGGTAAAGCACTAAACCAACCAACCCACTTTACAACAAGCTAATCAACCTACTAATTACTAACTAACTAATAAATACCACCTGACAACTCAATGTTGACATCCGGTCCCCGAGGACGTCGTGTCCAGATACAAAACTTCTAGATGAAACTACACATACATACGTACATATACATTCATACAAACAAACGTGCCAATCTTCCAGATATTAATACCACAAACTGAACAATTCTATTTGCAGTAAGTCGAAAAAGAAGAAATCTCGTAAGCGCAAACACAGCGGCAGCGATAGCGCCGATAGCGATAAGGATAGCGATGAAGAGGACAACAACAACAGCGATGCGGACCGTGAGTTGAAGAGCGCACGCAAGAAAGCCAAGAAGGACAAGGTAAAGCCAATGCATATGTCATAGATATAGTATCGTACTACGTATGTAGACGAGTAATAGCGCCCCCCCCGCCCATAACATTTCGCGGGCCTGATGCCAATCTCGAGAGTGCATGTGCAGTGGCTATTCACACTTGTAAACTGTCATGAATTTTAACCCCCTCTCTCTATCTCTCTCTCTTAACCACTCTTAATTCTCTACTATATAATCGCCCATATATATTCAGTATTATTACAACGTCTCTTTGCTACTATTTGTGAACATATTCATCCGATGATCTATGTATTTGATTAACATGATGAACATTAACATTACGTCTAAAAGATAGCGAATGGAATATACTTATATAATTGTGTCTCTTTTTCTATATATACATATATATGATTACTATCTGTATAATATATACTATATTATATATATAATATTATTAAATGATGATAACTCGATTGACTTTATCGTTTTTTCGTTGTTTCAATTGTTCACCAAATATTAAACATACGCCATTTCTTCTCTTGCTTATTTACTTCTTTTTCCACCAAATGAAACATTTACTAATAACAATAATAATAATAACTTTAACTGTAGTACTAAACTACTTAAAATACAATCTATCTGCAAACATAAAACATTATCTTTCGCATATAAATGATATTCAAATTAGAAAAAATCAAAATGAAACTATATAAACAATACAAAAATTCACCCCACAAATATTGTAAAAGGTAAAAACGGCTTCAAACGCATTCACAATCTAGAATAAATAATCTTTTTTCTTTTATTAAGTTCCTTTTTTTTTTGTTTTCGGCTTGTATACATAGTTACAAATTCAATTCTTCCAGGAGGCTCTGTACGGAGTTTTCCTTTTGTACACAGACTCTAGTTTTCTTTTATTCTTTCGCTTAAGTAATCCGATTTTTCAGTTTTATGTAGTTTTCGAAAACAAAAACAAAAAAAACCGTTCCTATCAATTTTAAAAGTAATTTCAAGAAACGACAAAACGAAAATTTATATTTTGTTTATAAAAACCCTTGGCGCTTCATTGATATAGGATAGCTTTCAAAGGCTCTCTTGTAGTTTTGTAAGTACTTTCATTTGACTGTTTTCTTTAAGATATTATAGTATGTATATATATAATCTAAAAGCAACGAAACAAAAAAAAAAATGAACAATAGCAAAAAAATAAACTTTCAACGCTTGTGCAACAAAACACTGTCAAACGCTGCCAAATTTACATGAGAAAAGACATATGTATCATGCCATCATAATCATACTGAATGAATAACGTGTTTATACACAATTACTCTACGATTACGCAATATATTGCTAACAGTTAGACTCTTAGCAAGTTTTCCGTTTGATCTGTGCCCATACTCTGACTAATGATTATCATTTTTCTATTATGCAGAAAAAACGTGAAAAGAAGCTTAAGAAGAAGAATCGCGCGCGGGCCAGTTCTACAGACTCGGAGCGTTCCAAGTAAGTAAATAACAAGATTTTCATAAAAGAATTCTCTATATAAAACTACTTTTCAGAAGCTCACCTGTGCGTAAGGAGAATAAATCTGGTAAATCTCATGCACCTGCCGATGATGCGCCCGACAATCCTTTCCGCGGTCGATCGCTTGAGAGACGGCAGGACGGGAAACAGCGTCGTAATGATTCCTCCTCGGACAGTCGACGTCTTAAATCAAAGGATCGTACAGAGACTACACGTACGCCGCCACGTAAAGAGACTGAAAGAAAACGTTCCAAAGAGCGACAACGCTCAAAGGAGCGACGTAATGAGCGTAAGCGATCGAAGGATAGACACAGATCCAAGGAAAAACAGCGGGAAAAGTCCAAAGACCGTGAGGGATCTAAGGAACGACACAAGTCTAAGGAGCGACAGAGATCTAAGGAACGCATGCAGTCGAAAGAAAGACAACGTCTAAAGGAAATACCACGCTCCAAGGACAGACAGCGTTCCAAAGACCGAGCGCGCTCTAGAGATAGAGTGCATTCCAAAGAAAGACTACGATCTAAGGAGAGGAAACGTTCCAAGGAGAGACAGCGATCAAAGGAGAGAATGCGATCCAAGGAAAGACAGCGTTCCAAGGAAAAACAGCGCTCAAAAGAAAGGGCGCGATCTAAAGAGAGGCAAAAGTCAAAGGAGAAAGCGCGCTCTAAGGAACGCCAACGATCCAAAGAGAAAGCGCGGTCCAAGGAGAGACTGCGATCCAAAGAGCGACAACGTTCTAAGGAAAGACAAAAATCAAAGGAACGTCTGCGCACCGATGTACAGCGTCAGCGAGATGCTTCTAAGGAGCGCACGCATAAGCGTGATCGAAGCAAGGAGCGCCGTAAGGATCGCCGCTCGGTGTCACATGAGAAACGCGTCGAAGATCGCAAGCTTGGACGTTATTCTCGTTCCCGTTCACGCTCGCAAAAAAAGCAAAGGACACCTTCACCCGCTGCTGAGTCTGTAGCCAAGAAAACAGCGTCAGCTGTGCCTGCTTTCAATCCTTTTAAGGCAGCTGAAGACACTGTTAACGACATATTAGGCACCAAGTCGGTGATGGTTGCCCTCGAGCAAACTAAGCGGAAGCGTGCCGCATCCAGCTCCAGCTCCTCATCTGGCAGCTCCAGCAGTAGCTCCTCAAACAGTGAGGCTGGTACTCCGGCTCCTAGAAAGCAGCGACGTCGTAGTCAAACGCCGCCAGAGAAACTGAAACGCGAGCCAGAAAGTCCGCAACGAAAGCAAGACACTTCACGCAAGGGATCCAGTATCGTCAAGAATGAGCGTTCCAGCTCGCCAACCAAGCGTCGATCAAAGAATAAAGATAGGGGTAATACGCCAAGTCCGACGCGACCAAACAAACGACGTTCGGGCAGTTCCAATTCGTCGGAGCTGCGCTACTCCCCAGCCGAGCGCAATCCAGAGCGTTATCAGGACATTGTGCAGGACAAGAAACGGCAGCAATCCAAGACGCGCGATTCGAAACCGACGCCCATTGTGCGTCTGCGTGCCCAAAGCGATGATGGCAGTGATGCCGAGACAACGGTTACTGGGAATGTCGCAATAGATGAGTATCAACAAAGTAAACGGGAACGGGAGGAACAGGAGCTTCGCATGCTTGAGCAACTAAAATCTGGCATTGCGGCAAAGGCAAAGCAGAAAATTAAAACTATGGAGAAAAATGGTGGGGATGCCAAGGATCCCAAAGAGGGTGGCGAAGTAAGTGGCGAATCTCTTGTGGTGGTGGCTTCTAAACGTAATTCGCTTAGTGAATTCCTTGTTGCTAACAATGTAACCGCTTTAATTAACCCATTGACCAACACAACGGCTAACACGACAACTAAACCGACAACAACAACGACGAAATTAGCAGCAGCAACAACAATTTTAACACCGTCACTGGATTTGTCCGGTCCACCGGAGTCAAATTGTAGGGAGACAAATACGCCGCCAATTTGCAATGCGTCCCAAATCGCTGCAAATGGTAGCGCCAAGAGTCCCATAATGCCGTCAGCTCAAACCAGTGCAGCAGCAGCAACAACAATTGCAACAACAACAGCAATGCCAGCAGCAGCAACAACAACAACAATAGCAACAACATTTGCAAAGTTCCATCACAGACTGCCGCATCAGCAAACAAAACGAATCTTTCATAATCGCACGCTGAATAACAATCCCAACAGTAGACATAATACTAACAACAACAACAACAATAGTAACAATCATGCATGTGGTGGTGGTGGTGGTGGGGTTGGTTCTGGTGTTGGTGGTAGTAGTGGTGTCCCTCATACTAATCCCAATGCGCTGCCCTTTCTGGCCGGCACACCGGGCACATACAATCGCACGACAAATCGCTTAAATCATGGTCCACTGCTGACGGCGACGCATTACAATATCTGCAAGAATCAGCACAACAACAACAATGGCGCTGGTCTCAACAACAGTGGGCTACTTCAGCCATTTTTCGGTCGACGGAATCAGCAGCAACAGCATCATCTATCGCGTAGTCTAACCATGTATAATTCTAGTCTATTTGGAGGCCATGGTGGAGCACAGCATCATCCGCTGTTGCATCATCATCATCATGCAAGGCATGCGGCGAGTCTGCTGTCGCTTGGCAGTGGATCCGGTGGGGTCAGTAGTGCTGGTGCAGCCGCAGCTGCAGCCGCGGCGGCTGCTGCGGGCCTAGCTCTGCTTGGCCATCCGGTGCCACATGGGCGTGGTGGTGGCAGTAGCATTAGTTTCAATGCGGCTGCAGCGGCTGCGGCCGTTGCGGCCAATAGTATAAGTTATCATCATCATCATCACCAGCAGCAACAGAAACCCAAAATTGTTATAAAACCGTTCAAACTTCACGATCCACAGCCATTGGTAGCGGCGCTGGCGGATAGCACGCTGGTAGATGCCATTGTCTCCAAGGTCTCGACGGCGACGGTGGCCGCAGCGGAGAGTGCAGCACGACGCAGTCGCAGTCGCTCGCGACACAGTAATCGCAGCAAGAGGCGCACGAGCAGCGGGCGGCATCGTCATCGTTCCAACAGCCGCTCTAGATCGTAAGTGCACCTGAACAACTTATATCCCAACGGCTTGGATTTAACCGAAACTTTACTCCTTGCAGACGTTATAGCTCGTCCAGCAGCCGCAGCGGCTCGTGCAGCTCTCGATCACGTTCCGGATCACATTCGTCCCGCTCTAGCTGCTCGTCGCGTAGCAGCTCGGGCAGTTCATCAAGCAGTGGCTCTGGTACTTCACAATCTGGCTCACGTTCGCCCTCTATACCACGACGTCGTGGATCGCCCAGCTTTCTGGACAGACGTCGTATTACAAGGTGACCTACAATAAATAAATAATAAATAATTAACTTTTATTTTTTCAGTTTTATTAAATACCCTGCACCCATTGAAAGTAATAAGTTTATATTGAGTTTAAGCAGCGTAAAATTCGTTCAAATATTGTTTCTAAAAAGCTGCATGTTCAAGTGCAGGATATTTGAAAGTCGGCTACGCACGACTATAGTTTTTTATACTTGATATCTTGCAGAGTTGTAGTTATTTTCAATATCTTATAATGATCATAACTATCACATCTTTGCAAGATTAAAAGTTGTATTTAATTTATTTTAATACAAATATTTATTTTTAATTTTTTGTTACCTAATTTTTGTAGCCGTCGCTCTCCCCGCAACAAAAGACGCTAGCAGGTTACCCGCTTCAGTTGAATTCATTTCTTCAAATTAAACCGCCTGATTTCGTTTTAATTAATTTACAACTTTTTTTACAGCCACGCTCAGGAATACATTATATTTTATAAAAAGCAATTTGCTTACATTATGAAAAATTTATTTTTCTGTATGCTGTCTTATATACTTTGTGTGAAATCTATTGTAATTTCATCAATATAATTATGATTTTTCTTTTATTTAGTCAATGCAAACAATATCAGTCGCCTGTATGCACAATAAATTATGTCATCCCCAAGTACTTTTTTTTTACATTATTTTCTTTTTTTAGACGAATTTAGTTTTGTATGATTTCTGATTACACTTTTCAGTTTGGTGAGTTTAAAAATATAATTTGGTTAAATGGTTGGAATGCAAATATGTTTCCTATCTAATCTATACTTTACTAATTGCAGTGCTCGAAAGCGTCCCATACCTTATCATCATAAGGCGTCAGCGGATGGCATTGGTAACGGCGATGGTGACGATCTCATGGAGAATGATGCTTCCAGCTGTTGTTCCAGCTGCTACAGCAGGGCGAGCTCACCTGGCACCCCACACGGCGGGACACCGATGCACCATAGTCGAAGTCCTTCGATGATTGCTTTTTGAGTGTTAACCGATTCGCTGCGCAAGATGTGCAGCGGACTGTGAGCAACGGCGAACCCTAGATAAATCAACTAACTCTTAGTAATCATTCTAGTCAGATATAGAACATACAGATGATGATATACATACAGATATAGTCGCACACATTCTCATCCTTTATGGTAACTCATTTAAGATAGTTGTTGCGTTTGTTTTGAACACAATCTCAGTTGTACAATTGATTTGTCTAGGCCTTTTTAAATTTGGTAGCTAAATCTGAATCTAGTCACGACCAGGATTTTTTTTATTATTATGTCAATAATACTCGATTTATGGCTCTAGTTTTAAGTTGCGTTTAAAAATAAACATTATTTGTTGCCATTAAATGAAGTTTGTTGTTTTTATTAATTGGATATACAAAAGTCGACACCGATAAAATGCGCCTTTAGTTAATTATTGATAATCTTACGTGAATATATAATCTTAACACACACACACAGTCAAGCAGTAAACAGAAAGTTCAAGCGCTCGACAATCTATATACTTAAAGAGCTAAAACGGAATTGGACTCTGCTGAAACCTTTGAGCAGAGATAAAGAGAATCCGCTGTGGTTAGCGCGGACCTTGTTAAACTATGGGGCTGTTCAAGTATTACGTAAGCAGATTTATAACAATTATTTGCTTTGCTTAGCTTTACCCGAAGAAAATCGCTTGATTTTTAAGAAAGTTGTGAAGTTAGGATTTTGGTACTGTATCCCCCCTGTACAGTACCAAAATCCTTACCAAAATCACAAAAATTAAAAATTTTTCCCTGTCAAAATCACAAAAATTAAAAATTTTGTTGAATTTTTTAGATTGCAAAAACTATCAAGCCATTCTATTGTATAACTAAAATCATGAATAAAATGCTTTACCCGAAGAAAATCGCTTGATTTTTAAGAAAGTTATGAAATGGGGAAAGTGAGGATACTGGTCCTGTCAAGAGTCTTACATGTCAAATTTTTAGTCGACTTTGACATGATTTTTGGCCAAAAATTAAGTATCCTCTAAAACAACTTGAAACACTTGTTTTATACTAATTTTGACTTCCGCAATCGATTAAAAGCAAAAGCGGGCGATTTTAATTTTTGAAAAAAAAAAATTTTTTGAAAATGTTACAGGGGGGACCCTTGTCAAAATCACAAAAATTAAAAATTTTGTTGAATATTTTAAATTGCAAAAACTATTAAGCCATTCTATTCTATAACTAAAATCATAAATAAAAAGCTTTACCCGAAGAAAATCGCTTGATTTTTAAGAAAGTTATGAAGTGAGGAATGTGAGGATACTAGTCCTGTCAAGAGTCTTACATGTCAAATTTTTAGTCGACTTTGACATGATTTTTGGCCAAAAATTAAGTATCCTCTAAAACAACTTTAAACACTTATTTTATACTAATTTTGACTTCCGCAATCGATTAAAAGTAAAAGCGGGCGATTTTAATTTTTCAAAAAAAATTTTTTTTTTTTAAATTATAGGGGGGACCCTTATTGAAATCACAAAAATGAAAAATTTTGTTAAATTGCAAAAGCTATTAAGCCATTATTTGCAGGAATTCCCGAAAATGCGTTTCGTTTTCAAGCAAAGAACCCCCGCCCGCCCATAGTGCTTACGTAATACTTAAATCGTCCCTAATGCAATATGTTGAATATGTGTATGTATATACATGTGTATGTAAACTACACAGTTATGTCCCGATACCTCGCCTTCCAACTCAGATAATGTTTTGAGGTCAATTTGGAATAATGGAAGATAAGGCTTCCATTTGGAATGTGCTTAGGAAGATTTCTCAGCTGCCTGCTTCTCCTGGAGCCGACGACGTTTCAATGCAAGGTAAACTACCCAAACGAATGATATGAGGCTCGAAGAAATGGACCGGAGCATGGGTGGAACATATACAATGTTCAAATAAACCAAAAGGGAGAGGTACTGCCAGTTGGTACGCAGAACCGGCCAGTATAGCTTTTCCAAATTTTTCAACGCTGTGGCATGCGACTTGCCCTGCAAAATAAAAAAACAAGCTGTTTCAGATGTGTCCCATGAAATAAACCACCTAAAACTCACCTCGAATATGGACAGGAAGTATAGAGAGAGCAGCTGATAGAATGGAGCAAATGCCAAGCGCTCAGATAAGAACAAAAAGAATTTTCTGAAGCGCAGATCATGGCTAAATAAACGCTCGACAGTTTGATAGAAATAATGAGGCACCGTTCCGCCGAAGATGATACCGAAGAGTCCGTAAGCGAATACGCTTTGCTGGTTCAGCTTCTTAGCGCCGGCAATACGTTGGGAGGTCACATTTGCCGAAGTGGCCAATAAGCAGCTATTAAATTGTATTTAGGATTATAGAAATGATATCAAAAGTGGTCTAATCTTATCCACTTACGCAGTGATGGACTTCGTGCGCACCGGGTGATTAAATAGCTGCTCCAGGTAGCTGCCCATCAGCGTGTACAGCGGCTTTGTAAGAGACATGTTGATTCGGCGCTAAGGATGTGAAAGGTGATTTTAAGATATAAAGATTTTCAGATCAAAGTGCAAAGTACTACGCCCGACTGATAACGCAAATTGGTTCTTGTGACGAAAGAATTGTTTACCTAAAGTTACCACTCGGTCGAAACGGCGACAATTGACTGAGCTAAATATTCCTCACCTGTGGATTACTGTGGATTATTGCTTACCATTTTAATGCAGCCCTGACAGTGTTGCTGCAAATCTGGTAAAAATAAATAAATAATAAGAAACGGTCACTCTAACATTTTTAAGAAACAGTGATGCAATAGAGCAACACTGGCGTGTCATCAAAATAATTTCGTCCAAGTAATAGACAACTTTTTCATATAGCGTTTTAATAAGAATTTAGCTGAGACGCTATCATCGACAAGCAATTAAGGATGGAGTTTCCACCTTGCCCACCATCTCTAAAGTCAATTCAACACTTCCTTAAGCTTGCACAGGAACATGATTCTCGCGATGTCGTCATTGCCTACTGGGCAAGACTTTAGTAAGTAATCAGCTTTCCAAGAAGTATGTACATAAAGATTGTAATAATGATTCTTAAATTTGATACAGTGCTCTGCAAGTCGGGTTAAAGGCATCTACACAAAGTGCCGAGGAGACAAAGCTACTGCTGGGTACGCGACAAAAAATATACATATGTATGCAATATATCTATGACTCATCTGTGTTTGTTTTGAATCTACTTATAGCTCTTATGGACTGGTTGGAGCAAATGAAGAAGCAAAATGTCGATAACGAAGCTCTTACTAACGACATTGCCGCGCAGGCTCACATTGAAAACTATGCCCTAAAATTGTTTCTCTATGCCGACAAGCAGGATCGCGAGGAAAACTTCGGCAAGTGAGTAAGATCTCGCCTTCGTTTTATGTGTATAACTAAAAGTTGTGTTTATCTTTTAGAAACGTTGTGAAAGCGTTTTATTCCAGTGGAGTTTTGTATGATATATTGCTTACCTTTGGTGAGTTGAGCGAGGAGGCGTTGCACAATCGCAAGTACGCCAAATACAAGGCTGCGTATATCCACAACTGTTTAAAGAACGGGGAAACTCCTATACCCGGTCCCTTTCCCGACGATGAGGACACTTCTGAACTGGGTGGAGATGCTGCTGCTGGTAACACTGAGGATGGAGCTGCGGGTGGCAGTAATGATGGGGCTGGAACAAGTGCAACTCCTCCAGAGGATTCACCGACAACTGAATTGAAGCCAGAAGACGAACAGCCAGTGCAGCCATCTTCGCCATCGCCTCCAGCTCCACGTATCACACCACCCACAGCTGAGGAGGTGCTACAAAATCCGAACAAATTGCCTAGCCCCCCAGTAGAGGAGGAGAAACCAGGAGGTTTTGAGCCATATGTGCCTACAGCGCAACCCAATGCGGCCATTTATCAACCAATTGTCCCAGTCGCTGGCGTTCAAATAACTCCAGATCAAATGATCACAGCTCAGAAGTATTGCAAGTATGCGGGCAGCGCCCTCAACTATGACGATGTGAAGACAGCCATTGAGAATCTGCAGAAGGCCCTTAAACTTCTCAGCACTGGCTCTGAATAATTACGCACTTCAAATACCAACTGCACATTAGTTGCACAGTTGAAGCTTGGATATTGCACTCTTAACCAGAACGCTATAATCTCTACTATTGCTGGACATGGGCAATCGCAAGATGAATATTGAACACTAACGTAAATTCGAAAGCCGTTGAATGAATTGATTGATTGAGCATTATATATTGAGTATGAGTTATTCAAATTTATTAAAATTTTTGCTAAAATGTCATGGGCATTGATGGCAGCGACTACATACACATGAGTGTGCCGTATTTTTGTAAAGGATTCGTGAATTAATTCGTGTTTAATCATAGTGGTCTTTGTCTTTATAGCTATATACTTTAACTTGTATCTTTTACCTATATAACTTGAACACTTTCGCAATTATTTATGTATCTTTATTTGTATCTTGACGAGCATGTATTTTAATATTTGGCACCAAAGTGAAAACGTTCAATTGCAATTACGATTTTGATTTCTCTCTAATAATTTCAATTTAATTTATAACTAGAAATGAGAGGTTTATTCATTTTTTTTTCTATATGCTCGAGAGGATTTTTCTTGTTGTTGTTGTTGGGATACCAATTGAGTTCGAAACATTTGGTATAACTTATTGTGCTAAAACAAAGCTGTTTACAAAGTGCGACTAATGAACGACTATGTGGTTGAATCTGATCTAAGTGTGATAAATGATCTACTCTCTCTCTCTCTCTCTCTCTCTATCTATCTCTTGCTCTCCGAACAGCATCTACTCCTGTTTGAGTCCGTTCGCTTGCGGTGGATTAACCGCCGCCAATTCGGCAGCTTCCTTGCGGCTTGTTTGATACCACACAACCAGGCGGCCGCCAAGCATAAAGGTGAATACCAGCGCGGGTCCAGAGCGCTCGAAGGGATCACTAACCATCCAGTGTTGATAGATGCCCAACAACATGAGCATCAGCAGCGTCACATTGGCCACGTTCTTGACTTTGTCTGTGAAATGGGAGAATTTTTTAAGTTTCAACTAGAAAATGTATCGAGAACTCCCTGTACTTACGATAGGGTATTAATGCCATTGCCAGCCCACAGACGATCTCCAAGATGCCGACGGTGCGCCTGTACCATTTCGAAGGTATTTTTACGCCAAATAGTGCAGTTAACGGAAATACCTTGGCATACTTCACGTACTCTGTGCGCTGTGAAAGAAAAATAGATTAGAAAGGAGTCAAAATGCAGAAAACATTATATATAGAGATTCCCTAAAGTATGTATGTAGATTGCAAGATTCGCTATATAGTAAATACTATATCAATCGGAATATATATTCACATACATATGCACAGAAAAAACAAAAGCTGTTTCTCATCACATAAGGATTTTGTTTGGCATTGACCAAATGTTTCTCATAGAATAAGGTAATTATAAATCCCACAAAATTGCAACAGCATCTGCGGATATATTTATTCTCGAATCATGGGAATGAGGGGGGGAAAGGTAAAGAGCGCGAGTGTTAAAAGTAAAATGGCGCGTAACCAATTCGAATCGAAAATTGCATTTCATTTATAAGGTGGAAGACTCTACACATGCCGAGTTCACTCTCAAACGAAAGCGAAAACTACAAGGCGTGTGTGTATTTTTTTTTTTTAGAAGATTGTAAACAAAATTTGTCCGAGCCACAAACAAATCACATAAATATTTGGCACGTTTCTAAGCGGATAAGAGTATTGTTTATACACGATTATATATCGTATATATATATATATATATGAATACTATGAACAAGCAAATAATTTACAGAGCAAGCTGTGCGCCAACGCATTTTTAGTCATTTCTATTTCCATGAGCAGCGGTTACATTAAAAACAAAGCGAACATTTTCAAAAAAAATCTCTGAAAATCCAGAGAGCACTCATCTAAGTTTCCGTCAGTTTCCGAGCATACTTGTTCGTCTTTTTTCTCCTAACGGAACTGCGAAGTGTTTAGATAATAAAAATGTTATTTATGTTCAATGTGCGTGTGTTTTAATGAAGATCATTGCGTTTTTCAAAATAACCCCAATGAAGGCCATGGTCTGGCATTGCTGGGGTCGAGTTCAATGTGCAATTAATAGAAAGTGTCATGTAAATGATGAGCATGTCATAATCGTTATATATTAAATGTGTTTGCAATTTCTCAGTCAGAATACCCCATTCCCATATTACGATTCCCATCCCAAAGCTGCTCTGGTTGCCTAGCAACCCAAAATCCCTCTATGACCCAGTTATGTAAGAGGGATGCAGGACAACAACATGGTGAACTTGTTTCTGGGCATATTGGTGGTTCGGTTTCTCTCTCTCTCTCTCTCTCCCGCAGCGAGAGAAAATCGATGAGAGAGAGAGCGGCACGCCGCAAGGTAAACAATGCTCCGGTGCCGCAGAATCGATTTTTCCACTTACCAAATCCTTGTACAGATCCTTGCTAATGTGCGGCGTTAGCTTGAGAGTGCCCACAAAGATGAAGAAGAGACCCAGCAAAATGGATAGGCTCTTTAGCACAATCGTATTTGAAGCTGGCATTTTGTATAAGTCCTTGTTGTTCTCCTTGTTCTAAAGCTGTTTTAATTGATTTTTCACTTCATCCACACACACACACTCAGGGGAAACACCCTAGTTTATTTAAATATTAAATATTTTCGAAATTCGAATATTATACTTAATATATTTTTGTTGCATTCATAAGGAGACAACAAATACGATTTCAAATATTTATGTATAATATTCACAATTCAGGCAAAGCACAATTTGGGGCGCGAGCGTGGTTCTCTTTTTTCCGGCGTGCAGCAGGAAGGCGGGGAGGCAGAGTGGGTAGCTATGGGACTGGGACTCGAAGAGCATACATCACCCTACACTACGATACACCGGTCGCTAATTTTAGCGCACGTCGCAGCTTTTTCGTGCCGCAGACGAGAACACTCAAAAAAGAAACGAATTATAGAATTTTGAATGTTTGGCAAATCACTTAGTAGTATGTAGGTATAATTTTATGAATTTTTCCTATCGCCCGTTTTTTCGCCTATTTCTTTCGTTTTGCTCCGTTTGGTCTCGAGCTATTCACACAATGACGACGGCTTCCACTTGGCGCATTCGCGTTCGAAATGTGACTGAGGCGACGCGTGTTGCAAAGCAGCATCCCGAGCATGCCGAACGTCGGAAAATCAATATGTTCTCAGTGGGCCGGTCCCGAGATCAAGAGAGAGAGAGAGAGAAATTTGCTCATTATGTTGGCAGGGAGAAAAAAAGTGCAGAGTCTCGACAGAGGGAGAGAGTGAGCGGGCCAGCTGTGCCAACAGATTATGGGGTGGCGGCCCAAGTTGAAGTTGATGTAATTAAGGCCAAAGACCCCGAGCAACAACCCCTAAGTAGGGAAAAGCAACAGGGGTACAGACTAAAGAGTTTTATTCAAGCATTAAAAAAAACCTTAACTAGACAAGGATTACAATAGTAAGATTTACCAGCCCATCGGTTGGCCTGGCATAGCAGACGGTATCGCTCCAGGACCCGGGCCTCCACGATGCATCACTTCTTGTGGAGGGGTATACATGCGCTTAGAGTCGGTCATACGCTGGTTATAGTTTTCGATTTGCTCGCATAGCTGGGCATCTTCCTGCTGAGCACGCACCTCGTCATATTCCAGACAGGCAACGCCATCCAAACGATCCAAATCCACCCAGCCACGGAATCGCACACAAACTCCGTTCATAATAAAGTTCGAACGCAAGTGTACCTTGTTTCGTTCCTTCTCGAAGTCACATTCCTGCTCCTGCACGTAGGGATTGTGATTGGCATTGAAATACAGCTGCAAATTAGTGCCGGACGCGACGAAGGAGATCTCAGCGTATCCCTTGCGACAATCGTTAACAAATCGCATGCGACGCTCATCGATGGCGCGTTCCCTGTAGCCCGTATACCGTACTTCACTCTCCCGGCTGAGGCGGCGGAAGAGCTCGTCGCTTTCGAATTTGGATTTCTGATCCGGCACTACACGTGGCATTTTAAAGATAAAACGTGGCTTAGGCGGCTCGGCGTACATGCCCATCGTTTCGTAGGTGGGCGGCATCATGCCAGCCAAAGCGGCTGCGTCTCCAAGTCCTTGATGATGATGCATTTTCTGATATGTTCACACTTCAATACACGAAAAGAGACTGATGACTTTGCATTGCATTCAAGCTAATTTATATGCAAATCTTTATAATCTGTCTTCTACCTAAACTTTATTGTTTTATGACACAACAGCTGCAGTTGTCTACCTGTTGCCAGGTGTTTGATATAAAACTATTTTATATTAGGTAGAAACAATTTCGAATCTCAACCGGCTGGTGTTTAGAGTTGCCATATTTTGCAAAATTATACCCAACGTCTTGCAACACTTACACAGGGTGACACAGGTGACACGAACAGCTGACAATTTTTTGTATTGAAAACATTGCAACGTTTTGTAAACTCAAAATCATTTATATATCAGGATTTCGGAAGGATAAACATACAATTTCACTATGTCTCTTGTCGCATACGCTGCCAGCAGTGGTGAAGAATCGGAGAATGAGGAAGATACTTCAGAATCACAAGTGCATTTAGTTAAACCAATCTTGGGCACAACTAACTCAAGCAATACCAACAACGACGACAACAGACATGCGAATATTGCCTCAACAAACGGTCATATAAGTGACGACGACGATGATTATATACCTCAAGAAGTGTCTTTACAAGAACTCAAGCGACCAGCCAATGGTCGACTTATGCTTTCACTTCCTAAACCGAAAGCAGTTATTGCGCCAACAGAGGAGGAGGATGAGGAACTTCCCGACGAGCAAGTATCTCAAGCATTTGCCAAGTTGCCCATGCCACGAGCAGCAACGACAAGTAATGTTTTTATCGCAGAGGAGGATGATGAATTTTTGCACAAAAAAGCAATACCTACGGCAGGTAGTGATAAATTGGAAAAACCTCCCGCACCAGCTGTGAAAACTCGCGTCAAGATTAGCATACCATCTCTCAGGGAATTCGCAGATGTAGATAAGGAAAAGGCAGAGAAACAGCAACTACAAAAGGACAAGCAAACAGAGAAGCCCAAGAAGGGCTCTAGCTTGCTCAGCATATTGCCCCAAGCGAAATCGGAGCGTGATTTTGCAAAGAAATCGAATACGCTGCCTGTCAAGACAGAGCAGAGCAGGGTACCGCCAACCAAACCCGTAGATAACACTCCTAAAGCTACTCCAAGCTTTGTGCCTGATTCAGTAAAGCAACGACGCGCCGCACACAATACTGAAGGAGTCGATGGTGTCCGAGTGCAGCCCAGTAAATCAACGCCAAAGCCAGCCAAGCAACCCGTGTCCCTTGTCAGCGTTAGTGATAGTGAGGATGATGAGGACAGCGCAGGTGACTTCTTTTCGCTGAATAGTGAACAGAAGCTGCCGGAGGTCAGTAGTAACGAAGTGTCCGCTCTGGTTGCCAAACGCGCAGCTAAAATGGTGGAAGCCAGCAACAAGTATCTTGCGGAGGTTGCGAAACATGATGAAGCCGAGGAAGAGGCAGCTCGATTGCAAGCAGAAGAGATGCATGCGGCACAAAAACGTTATCACGAACAGCAATTAAACACGGAAGCCATGGATGCACTGGTCGGCAAGAACGCCAAGCGGCGTCGCAAGGAAGCGAAGGAAATGCAAGTTATAGATATTTCTGGAACACAAGTTATGCCCGATCGAGAAGAATGGATGCGGACAGCTTTGGCCTCGGCTACTACATATCAACCAACTGGTGTACTCACGGATGAAGAACCTGTGGCGGGCACAAGGAGAAAGCATCAAATCACATATCTGGCTCACAAGGCTAAAGCCAACGAGGCCGAGTTACAGGCCATGTGGTCGGCCAACAGGCAAACCCGTCGTGCCACTCAGAGCAAATACGGATTTTAATTTTTCCATTATATTACATACATATTATTAACTTGAATTACAAATAAATGAAATATAAATATAACATGTGTAGCTTCCTACTGTAACCATCCCTCGCGTTTCCTAAGCCTGCCGCCCACATAGATGATAGCTGTGCAAAGGAGAAGCATGAGTGGTGCCATGGTCACGTAGATGGGTACTCGTGTTGGATATTCTAATGTCATGCATATCATCACTTGGGATATTATGGTCAGTAATACGCCGCCAATGTTCCATTTGTAGAGTAACAGCGGATCAGTCAGTCGATTTAGGTTGCGCCACTTTCGTATAAACTTGATTAGCACGTAAATGAGGAGAATCCAGTCGAAGAACCACAACGGGGTGAAAGTCACAAACCAATTCCATGTTGTGCGTGGATCTAGCCGCAGGCAGAGTAATATTAGAAACACCAACACTATGAACCACGTGAATAGCGCACGATGTGCCAGAGTCATTTTTTATTTATTTAAATTGCATTCTTCGTTTTCACAGCTTATAAACAACAATTTCTGAATATCGTATCGACTATTGTTACGGTATTTGTATACAGCATGTATATCGATATCAGTTCATTCCGTCAGCTGCTTTCTGGCGAAGTGGCAACATTGAAATTACTGCAAAAAGAAGAAGATAATTGACGTGTCACTCGAAAAAATCATACAATTGGTGTGTTTTTTCATTAAATAGTGTATTAAATCAATTGTAAATGTATATTAGTTATTTCATATTGTAACAATAATACTAACTAAGTGTTTTCCCAATATTGAACACAGCCAAGTGCCACGCACTATTGTAATAAGGTCACGTCAAAGAAACGCCGACCACAGTTAAGACACCGCCACGGCAGCAGGAAGATAAAGCTACAAAATGTTGACAAATTTCGAATCGAAGTCCGCCCGAGTTAAGGGGCTTTCATTTCATCCAAAACGACCCTGGATTCTGACCAGTTTGCACAGCGGTGTAATCCAACTATGGGATTACCGCATGCACACGCTGCTGGAAAAGTTCGATGAGCACGATGGTCCGGTGCGTAGCGTAGCCTTTCATCAACAGATGCCACTTTTCGTGTCCGGCGGAGATGATTACAAAATTAAGGTGTGGAATTACAAGCAGCGACGTTGCATTTTCACTCTTCTGGCCCATTTGGATTATGTGCGCACTGTGGCTTTCCATCATGAATATCCATGGATTCTGAGTGCATCTGATGATCAGACTATCCGCATCTGGAACTGGCAATCGCGTAACTGCATTTGCGTTCTTACTGGCCATAATCACTATGTGATGTGTGCTCAGTTCCATCCCACAGAGGACCAGATTGTCTCTGCCTCACTCGATCAAACCGTTCGCGTTTGGGATATTTCGGGATTGCGTAAGAAGAACGTTGCTCCTGGTCCCGGAGGCCTGGATGAGCACCTAAAAGGTCATCCAGGTGCCACCGATTTGTTTGGACAAGCCGATGCTGTGGTTAAGCATGTGCTTGAAGGTCATGATCGTGGTGTCAACTGGGCTAGCTTCCATCCTACGCTACCGTTGATTGTTTCCGGTGCCGATGATCGTCTTGTGAAGTTATGGCGCATGAATGAGTATAAGGCATGGGAGGTCGACACCTGTCGTGGACACTACAACAATGTGTCCTGTGTGCTGTTCCATCCGCGTCAGGATCTTATTATCTCCAATGGTGAGGATCGCAGCATTCGCGTCTGGGACATGACCAAGCGGCAATGTCTCTTTACATTCCGACGCGACAACGAACGCTTCTGGATTATGGCAGCGCATCCTACACTGAATCTATTTGCTGCCGGACATGATGGCGGTGAGTAAAGAATATTTCACATCGTTATCATACATGTATATTTACATAATTCTGATATTCTCCAGGCATGGTGGTCTTCAAGCTGGAACGCGAGCGTCCTGCTTATGCTGTGCACGGCAACATGTTGTACTACGTGAAGGATCGTTTCCTACGTAAGCTGGACTTTACTACCACCAAGGACACGGTGGTGATGCAGTTGCGTCCCGGCAAGTCTCCGGTTTACAGCATGTCGTATAATCCTGCACTGAATGCGGTGCTCATTTGCACACGCACCAACAACTTGGAGAACAGTACGTACGATCTTTGTCAGATTCCCAAGGACAGCGAAAGCGAAAGGCAAAATGAATCGGACAGCAAACGCAGCTCGGGCATCACAGCCATTTGGGTGGCTCGTAATCGATTTGCTGTGCTCGATCGCAACCAACAGCTGGTAGTGAAGAATTTCAAGAACGAGGTGACTAAGAAGATTCCCACATTCTGTGAGGAGATCTTTTATGCAGGCACAGGCATGCTGCTGATCCGTGATCCCGAATACGTAACTCTGTACGAGGTGCAACGTCTGGTTTCGGTGGGCAGCATTAAGCTTGCCAAGTGCCGCTATGTGGTCTGGTCCCCAGACATGTCACTGGTTGCTCTGCTCTGCAAGCACTCTGTGACCATCTGCGATCGTCGCCTGCAGTACCTTTGCACCGTTCAGGAGAATTGCCGCGTCAAGTCCGGCGCCTGGGATGAGTCCGGAGTATTTATCTACACCACCAGCAATCACATTAAATACGCTATTACCAATGGAGATCATGGCATCATTCGTACCCTGGATCTGCCCATCTACTTGACACGCGTCAAGGGCAATCAAGTCTTCTGCTTGGACCGTGAGTGCCGCACCCGTGTCCTGCACATCGATCCCACTGAGTACAAGTTCAAGCTGGCACTCATCCAGCGCAAATATGATGAGGTATTGCACATGGTTCGCAACGCACGTCTCGTTGGCCAAAGCATCATTGCGTATCTGCAGCAGAAGGGTTATCCAGAGGTGGCATTGCATTTTGTCAAGGACGAGAAGACTCGCTTCGGTCTGGCTTTGGAATGCGGCAACATTGAGATTGCCTTGCAGGCTGCAAATGCTCTAAACGACAAAGACTGCTGGGACCGACTGGGCCAGGCTGCTTTGCTCCAGGGTAATCATCAAGTTGTCGAAATGTGCTATCAGCGTACTAAGAACTTTGACAAGCTAAGCTTCCTTTATCTGATTACGGGCAATCTTGAAAAGTTGAAGAAGATGAACAAGATTGCGGAGATTCGCAAAGATATCTCGGCACAATATCAAGGAGCCCTGCTGTTGGGTGATGTCAAGGAACGCGTGAGCATTCTCAAGAACTGTGGACAGCTTTCGTTGGCTTATCTAACAGCAGCTACTCATGGTTTCGATGAGCTTACCGAGTCACTGGGTAACACAATTACCGCCGAAGGCAGCACACTACCGGAAATCAATCCTCAAGCGCAGCTACTTCAGCCACCTGTGCCCATACAACAGCTGGAGACCAATTGGCCATTACTGTCCGTGTCGAAGGGCTTCTTTGAAGGCGCCATGGTTACACGTGCCGGCTCTAGTGCTACAGCTCGCCAGGCACTTAATATCAATGCTGATGCAGCTCTTCTTGATGAACACGTTGGCGGCGGTGATGGTTGGGGAGCTGATGCTGATCTTGGCCTAGGTGATGACGAAGATGGCGATGAGGAGATGCACGATGCTTTGAGTAACGATGAGGCACAGGATGACGGTGCTGGTGGTGGTGGCTGGGATGTGGGCGATGATGATCTGGAGGTACCCCTTGAATTAGCCTCCAAGATCAAGGCCTCGGCACTGGACAGCAATTATTATGCAGCACCCAATAAGGGTCAATCGCCTGCACAACACTGGGCCAACAACTCGCAACTGGTTTTGGATCATGTCAAGGCTGGTGCATTTGAGAGTGCCTTCCGGCTGCTTAATGACCAGTTGGGCGTAGTGAATTTCAAGCCATTCAAGACTCTCTTCCTGCAGAACTATGCCTGTGCACGGACAAGCTACACAGCCAATCCTAATCTCCAATCGCTCACAGGCTACCCGTTGCGAAACTTTGCCGAGACTAATCCCAAACTGCAGCGTCCGGCAATGGGAATTAAGCTTAACGAGCTGGTGTCCCGCCTTCAGTCTGGCTATCAGATGACCACATCAGGCAAATTTAGCGAGGCCATTGACAAGTTCCACTCGATACTGATTAGTATTCCATTACTTGTGGTGGACACTAAACTGGATACGGCCGAGGCGCAACAACTGCTCAAGATCTGCTCCGAGTATATTGTGGGTCTTAAGATGGAGACGGTGCGCAAAGGCATGCCCAAGGCAACGCTGGAGGAACAGAAGCGTCTCTGTGAAATGGCTGCTTACTTCACCCACTGCAAACTGCAGCCTGTCCATCAGATTCTCACACTCCGCACTGCACTCAACATGTTCTTCAAACTGAAGAATTACAAGACAGCCGCATCGTTTGCCCGTCGCCTGCTGGAGCTGGCTCCTAGGCCCGAGGTGGCACAGCAGGTGCGCAAGATACTGCAGGCATGTGAGGTGAATCCCGTCGATGAGCACCAGCTGCAATACGAAGAATTCAATCCGTTCAACGTGTGCGCCATCAGCTGGAAGCCGCTGTACCGTGGCAAACCCGAAGTAACTTGTCCCTTCTGTGGCTCCGCTTATGATCCGCAATTTAAGGGCAGGCTCTGCACAGTCTGTGAGGTCAGCCAGATTGGCAAGGACTGCATCGGCCTGCGCATTTCACCGCTGCAATTCCGTTAGACGGACGCATAACAATTTGATTTACGCGTAAATTCCATGCACCTTTTTATTGTATTTTTAGTGTTATGCCTTTAAAATAAACCTATTGAATATCGATATTATATAATATACTATACCATTCATCATCAGCAGAAACGTTAATATACTTTTTATTACAAGGTGATTTTGGATTTGAAAACTTGGGGTTCTAGAGTTTTCGAAATGAACCGATGGCATTGGGTATATTATTAATAATAATACGATTCAGTTTACAGCTACTAAATCAAATGATTACTTATTCATTCTTGCTAAATATGTAAATCATAGGGTAGTCTTTGTCATGGTAGTTCGTCATAATTGGAATATTGGAATTATTATGCGTAAGTTTATTGTGTTTTTCAAGTTTAAATATATAAATAATACATGTACGTCACTAAAATTGTATTACACATTAAAATGCTTTGTTCAATAATTAATACCATAATCATACGTTAAGTAATTTTACTAGATGCTAAGGCTAATACTAGGGAGCATTTTCATCGAGCGAATCTAAATATATATATATTATCGTAATCGAATCTCGCAATTGGGGGGCAAGTTTTAGTTTTCCATAAAGTATTGAGTATTTGCAAATTGAGTCTCATGCTGCTGTTGCTGCGGCTGTTGGGACGGCATCGATGATGCCGTCCAAAAGTCCAACTAACGCCGCCACATACTGGCGCCCACACCAATGCCGCCAGAGGCGACACCACGACGCACCGCCTCCATCTCATCCTGTCGATTGTCACGATAGGCACGCTTGGTGTCCTCAAATTCACGCAAGCGTTGATTGTATCTATCGATTTGGTCACGCAGAATCGCATCCTCGTGCATTGCCCTGCGTTCATCATATTCCAAGCAACCAACGCCATCGAGTCGTTCCAGGTCGAGCCAGCCGCGGAAACGTACACAAACGCCGTTCATTATGAAGTACGATTTGATATGCACTTTTCCATGCTCCTTGTCAAAGTCACATTCCTTGTCATGCAGGTAGGGATTCTGATTGGCATTGAACACCAGTTGAAGATTCGTCCCGGATGCCACAAAACTCGTCTCAGTGTGTCCTTCGCGACAGCCGTTCATGAAGCGCACTTGACGCTCCTCGATGCTCCGTTCCCGATAGCCTGTGTAACGAATCTCACTCTCACGACTTAGGCGACGGAACAGCTCATCACTCTCGAACTTAGATTTCTGATCGGGCACAACCCGAGGCATTTTAAAAATGAAACGAGGCTTTGGCTGTTCATAGAGTCCGATTGTGTCGTAGGGTATCATGTTTGCCAGTGCAGCAGCTTCATTCATCATTTTGAAATGGTTATTTTTGGTAACACAGTACAATATGCTTTAGCAGACTTCAGTTTTTGGCGCTTTTTCCTTGATTGCCTTGATTTATTTATTTATAATTACAATTTGCTGCAGCAACGCAACAACGCATACAACAAAAAATACTTGCGGTTTTGTTATACTAACCGATAGATTGTGGTGGTTGGTCGATATACAGCATGGAAGTTGGCATTGCCACCTTTAAACATTTTTAAGCGATCTGGCTACATTGATGGCCATATGGTCTCGGTGCCAACGAGGTGTTTGTTTACAAGTTAAAATACTTAAACTATAATTTATACATAAGACAGCCTAACATGAGCGAAGATCATCTAACAAAAGATGATGCATGCAATGAGAAACGTCCTCAGTTCGGCACACGTTTGCTTAAGGATGAAGCCGATGTTTTCCAACACAACGCTTGGTAAATATGTCCAACGGAACGGTTTTGCCAGCAAAACTTGGGAGCATACTCGCCAGCGCAAAAAACCAAGCGGAGCTGGTCAACGCATTCTCACCGATACGCGTGAGGTGTTTGAGTTCAATGCATGGTATAAATACGAACAGAAAATTAAATAACTCACACCGATTTTTTATAATTGGAATTTTCACAGGGATCACGTGGAATGGGATTTGGAACAGGAGCAAGCAGCTCAGTCTGCAGTCGAAAAGAATTCGACTGTTAAGATGAGTGAGGATGAACGAGAACGATTCCAGTCAAATGCACCCAAGTTCTGGGATTCATTTTATGGTATACACGACAACCGATTCTTCAAAGATCGCCATTGGTTGTTCACAGAGTTTCCTGAGCTTGCACCGCTGGCGGCCAATGAATCATCGAAACCCAGGAGCATATTTGAGCTTGGCTGCGGGGTGGGAAACACTATATTGCCCATACTGCAATACAGCACAGAGACCCAACTGAGCGTGTATGGTTGTGACTTTTCCGATCGCGCAATTGAGATTTTGCGCAGCCAGCCGCAATTCGATGAGAAACGCTGTAAGGTTTTCGTCATGGATGCCACGCAGGAGCAGTGGCAGGTGCCGTTTGAAGAGAACTCCCAAGACATAATTGTAATGATCTTTGTTCTGTCGGCCATTGAGCCGGCCAAAATGCAACGGGTGTTAGATAATTGCTATCGATACCTAAAACCAGGTGGTCTTCTCATATTTCGGGACTATGGACGCTATGACCTTGCTCAGCTACGTTTCAAAAGCGGAAAATGCTTGGAAGATAACTTCTATGTGCGCGGCGATGGAACCATGGTATATTTCTTCACTGAAAATGAGCTCCGTGATATGTTTAACAAAGCGGGGTTGAAAGAGGAACAGCTGATTGTGGACAGAAGGTTACAGGTCAATCGTGGACGATGCCTTAAAATGTACCGTGTATGGATACAGACGAAATTCCGAAAACCTCTGTAAACTTCACGACTAACATATTTCAACAACCGACAACTACTATCATCTACGCAATTTGTACTCGTTAGTTCTGACACTCGTCACATTGCGTCAGACTCAAAAAGCTCTGCCACTCGTCCTTAGCCTATTGGGAGCTTTTTCTCCAAATACACATAACAGTTTGGAAAGCTTCAAGTTTTCGCAGTTGGCTTAAAACGTCGTAAGTGAAAATTTTCCTTGTGCTGCATAAATTTAATTCATTTATTAAATTAATTGTAATAAAAAACTTTGCTATTTGTGTTGTCCATGTACATAAGTGTGCATAAGCATTTCCTTTAAAATATGTATAAAAATAATTAAACAAAAACGCCGAAATGAATTTGATAAACGAAAATGGTGTTGTGTAAAATTTCATTGATTTTTCCTTAGCAAGAGGAAAAGAACTTGTACATGGAATATTTAGTTAACTGCCATGCACAACGTTTCGAAATCTTATCGTATTTCAATGTGATGTGCGCCTGAGAGTATGCAATATTAATCGCCATCAAATTTGTTTTATGTGTATTCAATGAACAATAGAATCCACCCACCCACAAGTTGTGGGTGTTGCGAATACACAGGATACTCCTTGGGAGTTTCATGTTAAGCCGACTTCTTTTAGCATATATAAACATAACGAAAGTTATTCCAAAAATAGTTTGTAACTATTTTTATATTCTATATCCACAACAGTTTCATCACAGAGCCAGAAAATTCCCTGTTTCACAGCACTGCTGCAAAAGGCTGTCGTGGCAAGTGGCAAGTGGACCCGCACATACACACACACTAACACACCAACACATACCCCACTTCTGTGAACCGCAGCCGAGCCAAGCGTGAGAGAGGGGACGTTTGTCTGTGTCTGTGTGTCTTTCTGTGTGCGAATGCGATGAGGTTCAGCGTTGAGCGAAAATTCATTGACGAATAGCGGAAAAAGCTTCAAACGGAGAGCGACAGCGAGTCGACACAGAAAGAGAGCGCGCGCGAGAGAGAGAGAGAGTGACCAGCGTGACAAAGAGAACGCATGAGTGTGTGAGAGAGCCTTGCCATCGATAACAAAAACAACGAAACGCTTAAGTTGGGCTGCACCTAGCACCTGCCCCTTTCCTGCCTTCCACAAGCATCAACCACACGGCGCTCTCTAGTGAAAGACGTTGGGCAAGTGCATAGAAAGTCCACGACGACTACAGTCAAATTTGTTAACACAACAACAGCAGCAGCAGCAGCAGCAACGCCTGTTACACAAACAACAAGAGAAGCAACAGCAGTAAAAACAACAAACAGAACACAATGTAAGTGATGGAAATTATCGATTTCTCTTTCTCTGACCATTAAGCACAAACAAAAGAAATTAAAATGCGTACGCCCACAATAAATAGTGTACTACGCAAATAGTCGCAAGAGTCCCAATATAGTCCGTTCCATCGTTAAGTGTGAAAGTGATGACCGTCTCCGTCCGTTCCCATGTCCGTGTCCTTCTAAGCGTTGAGCATCACATGGCATTTTCCCGTACCGCAAAATCGATACATTTAAACACAAGTTGTGGCGTGCCTTCATGACTCAGTCATGCGACTAAGAAAAGCCTTTCAAAAAATGCGATGCAAACGTATTTTCCAGAAATCTTTATATATATCCTCTAACAGAGAACCATAAATATTTGTTGCATACTTTTAAGGGTTATATTTTTTTAAATTTAATGATTTTATTTGGCAGCAATCGGTTTTATTTCGATATAATTTATGTTTTTTATTGTGTTTTTGCTAAGCCTCACCCTGATAACACAGCTCAGTTATGGGCAAGAAAGATAAGAAAGACAAGGAACAGTAAGTGCCCATTCTCTTTGCGTAGTCCGGCTAGAACTTAAGCATCTAACCAATGCCAATACATACATATATGTACATATAGTATGTACACACATATATATAGAAGCATATGTATGTATCTGTTGTATATGTTGAAACTGCCATACTAAACATACATACATCATCATGTGTAATCGAATAGCCCAAGTACTCGTATTTAATTTGAGATCTCCATGGGGAGTTGATTAACTGCAATCGATGCCAATTATCGATGACTAATAAGTGTCACCATATATTGCCTCTCCACTCTGTCTACTAATATTATAGGGCGGATGCTGCAGCAGCTGGTGATGCACCACCAACCGATGGACCGCCAGCCGGTGAGGGAGGTGATGGTGAGATTGTCGGAGGACCACGCAATCCCCAACAAATTGCGGCACAAAAGCGTCTGCAACAGACACAAGCCCAAGTCGATGAGGTAAGTCCCCGAGTGGGAATTCTATTTGAGCTATACTAAACACAATTATGATCTATTGGCTCACGCAGGTCGTCGACATTATGCGCACGAATGTCGAGAAAGTCTTGGAGCGTGATGCCAAACTCTCCGAGCTGGATGATCGTGCCGATGCATTGCAACAGGGTGCCTCGCAGTTCGAACAGCAGGCAGGCAAACTAAAGCGGAAGTTCTGGTTGCAGAACTTGAAGGTATGTTCGATAAGGATGCAGAGTTATGATTAAAATTATCTCACCTTAATTCTCTCTATGAATAGATGATGATTATAATGGGCGTGATCGGACTGGTCATTGTTGGCATCATTGCAAGTAAGTTTTTCGTGCGGAAATCCTTCTTGAACATTTTTGAACTTCTTCTTGCTCATTACATTCCACCATAGCCAATACAGAAAATACAAAAGCACACACACACACACACACATATACCAACTCTCAACTACTCTATCCAAGAACCATTCCAAATTGATTTAAAATATTTTTTTTTTTTACAAAAAAACAAATTAGATCTTATTTAGCTTTAATTTTCGAGCTCACAAACTAAATTTGTTTATTTTCTTATTCCGCAACGTTTTTTTCTCTAGGTAACTTTATGTAGATTGCTAAACGAACCTAACATATCTATAAGAACTATAGTAACTTAGTTACACTGCAATGCTATCGAAAATCAGCCCAACAATATCAAATTCGAAACTCATTTAACAACCGCTACGAGTAGAACAGAACTCACAGTCCAACTGTTATACGTTTGATGATCGTTCGCTTCAGTACTGAATTTGAAATTGACGCCTTACAAAACTCCCTCAAAATTGTTGTCACTTGAAAAAAACAAAATACGAAAAAAAACAAACGAACGATCGATCGAGCAATAAAGCATCCAATGTACTTAGCATATCATGCGATCCAACAACCACAAAAATTAAATATATTTATTTAAAAAAAAAAAAAACTTCAACATCATCTGGTTCCATACGATACCATACGCACCAGGTTCGGTAACTTGATTTAAGGCCGTGTGTTGTTGTTTTGTTTTTATTTATTTGTTTCCTTATATTAATGAATACCCTGTAAAATAGCTGTTTCGTTATCTATGTATAGTGATCTCTCATTCTCTCTGTGTTGGGGTCTATACGCTCAAAAAGCCACCCGAACAACATGTGTCCGCTTAAAGCCAAGTACTAGAGTCGAGTAAAGTTAACCGATATTGCGTTATTCAGTTGTACCCGTAATCTGTAGAACCCTAGGAATAGTTAGAGATTTACATGCAGTAAATCTGTGTATAATCCGTAATATTTGTGGTTTGTTTAGTGTTTCGTTTACACTTTGTTTCTTTTTGTTTGGTGTTGCCGTACTAGCACTGAGTATGGAGCTACGTAGAGGGATAAAACGGCCACAAAACATGGGATATGCCTCTACCTAGTACTCTACTGAGTAGTATTAGTCTTCTGATACCCAACAACATCAACTTGAACTTCCCGAAATTATAGTATTTGTAGCTGAAGCCAACGGCAAATGCATAAAGTACTGCAGAGTTGATTATATGTTCTATATTTCCATATTATTTGTTAATGTTTTTTCTGTTATTTTTTGTCAACCACTATTAACACAATCCACATGGTCCACAATCCACTCCCCGTCCACACTTATTGTACACTCACCAAAAATTTTTTCCAACATTTACAGAGAAAGACGAAGAAAAATAAATAGTGCAAACTTTAGGGAAATCTAACATTATTTACAATAAGATATTATCAATAACAAAAAAGATATTTTATGTTTACATTTTTGAGGTAAAAAAAAAAAACAAAAATATAATATTTTGTCAGTCATCTGCGAAATATTATTGCTAGGTGCACAATTCCCAAAATATCACTAATAATTTCTAGTTGTAGCTTATAATCTACACCGACTCACATTCCCATACACTCTAACTACATTCATAAGTTCTAACTATGCGAAAATGAGAAAATTTTGGTTCCACTTTAATGGCTTGTGTCGAAACTGCAATTCAAATATCAAATCACAAATCTCTCGTAGAACCTTTCATGTCGGATGATGCTGCTGCTCCTCCACCTCCTGCTTTGCAGCAGATTCATGCATCCGCACCAGTAGCATCAGCAACAGCAGCACCAGCATCAGATTCAGCACCACCACACCATACACTCAAACCTGAACCACCAACGACACTCGAGAAAACTCCATTGGCTGAGAAATTGACCGATGACCCACCGAGTCCGACGGATGACGTGGCGACAGGACAATAAAAACGATAAAAAACCAACCAACAAGAACAGCCCAAAAACCAACAACAGCACAACAAAAACAACAGCAACAAAAGCAAAATCAAAATCAAAATAGAACTAAAATCAAAAACATTTCACACATTGTTTGAACAGTAACAGAAAAATTCGCAATAACCATATACGATAACTATCGAACACTGTAAGCAACAGCAACAAGAACAACAATTTACATGGCTTAACACGTGCGCTTTATCGATTATTAATCGGACTATCATTTTAGCTGCATGTGTGTGAGTTAACCGTTACCGTTATCGTACGCCAAATTCGTTTGTTTGTTTACATTGTTTTGTTTTTTTTTTACTTTTATTATTATTGATGTTGTGACTATAACATTTATCATATTTTCGATGAACAATTTACCTTCATTTAAAATGCACCAACAGTTTAACAGGGGACCAAATGATAAATTAAAAACCAAAATAATTTCTAAATTTAAAATTTCTACGCTTCTCGAAAAAATTGTGTCGCATTTGTCTAGATGTAAATATTATAGAGCATTATTAGCTCGTTGTGCTTCCACATATAAATTACTCACCATAACCGTGCAGCCCTTCAGTCCATTGACGTGTATATTATATTTGACGTACTATAATCGTATTATTGCATATCGATGTAATTGTCATTCAATTGATCCACTCGAAATGGAATCCTCTCTCTTATACTGTCAACTAACACACCCTTCTCTCTTTCTCCTCTCCTGCCCACAAAACCTCGTCTACAGATAAACTAGGCCTCATAGGGGGCGAGCAGCCGCCGCAGTATCCACAGTATCCTCAATATATGCCCCCACCACCGCCGCAGCAACAGCAACCCGCAGCCGGAGGACAGTCGGCATTGGTTGATAATGGAGGGGCCGGAGCTGGAGCTGGAACTGGGGAAGCAGGACTGGCGGGAAAAGCGGATCATGGTGGCGTGTAAAACAAAAACATGTATGGCATTTACTTGTAAAGCCAATAAATAGGTGGACGTTTCTTGACAGTGAAAAATAAATAAAAATCAATAATAAAAAACACAACAAAATAAATGAATAAAAGAAAATAAACTCAGTTACTCTCTCTAGAATGAAATCTTAATAATTGCAAAGATAATTTCTTCTGACAGAGAACAACATTTTAAGTAATTATGACTCATAATATTAATAATAATTATAATACCAATCTAACAGACGCTCCGGACAAATTAATGTTGTTGCTAATTTGTTTATGGTTACATTATCTCATGCATATACTTATATACGTATATACAAACCAAAAATATATACAAAGTACATATGTACGTATATACATATATAAATAAACGCTATGCTATATATGATATATATATATACATACTATATTATACTTAATACTTACCGCCCGTGCTGGCAACAAGGAGCGCCAGCACCTGGCCAAGGTTAAGGTTGCTTCCCAAATTTTCGCAATCGCAGCTCTTTGAACTCAGTTTCCTTATCTAATAATAATAAAATGATGAAAAAGAATACAAAAACTTTCGGAAGCATTTCGAACAAACGTGGACAAAATCTAAGCTTTTGTTCCTATGAAAAAACAAAATTATTCAAAATGTATAATCCAAAAAAAAAAAAAAGAAACAACAAACGGCATTAAAAAGAAAACAACCAAAAAAAAAAACACTAAATAAAATCTACTTATTTAGAGATAAAATTATATGAATGTATACATAAAAGTTTACTGTGCAAAATATTTAAAAGCAAACGTAGCGAAAAGAAGAAACATTTAGCAGAAATATACAATATTATTGTTTTGCGGTTTTTGGTTTAGACAAAAAAAAAAGAAAATAAAACTATAAAAAACTGATAAATACCAAACAGTTCAACGATTAAATTAAGCGCTTCTCACAATTTGTTGACAAATGTGAATCGGTCTGATTTGACAACCAGCAGCAAAGGAATTATGATATATGTATATTTCAATGTTATAAATTATGAAAACAAAACAAAATGAAAACATATTTGACTATTGATCGAAGGCATACATAATGATTATACTATATTGAACTTCTAACATATATTGTACGTTATGGTATATAGGGATAGCACTTCATATTCTTCACGTTTAACCAAAGCTAGCAAACTCAATTCGAAAAAAACACTCGCAAAATCATGTTTCGAAATAAAGTTCAATGGGTAAGTATACAAAAGCAACTCACTAATAGAACTTAAATTGTTCGAAACACATACACACATAAATAAATAAAAAGGAGTGCGGCACAAAGCAAACCGAAAATAAGTAAAAGAAATATAACGAAACCAAATAGAAAATAACAGACAACCAACAAAAAATGTGCAGGTATTTTTAGCAATATTCGTAGCGTGTACAATATGTCGCCAATTGCTTTATAATATTGATAGATTCGTTCAATTGTCGACGAAAATATAAGCACACACTCTCATATGCATATAACATGTAATCATGACCTCAACACACAACCATGGCTAACTTGACTAACAAACTAACTATCCAACTAACTGCATTAATACATACTCTAACTTGCTACAGTTTGTGTTTGTGCAGTAAATAGAAATTTGTTTTCACCTATTTTTGTTGAATCCCCTTACGGAATACGATATATATATATATATATTAATTAATATATGTGTATGTAACTTACCGGAATAAATACAGATAACAAAGAATATTACGTCTATAACAATTGTGTGTGTATATGTTAAAACAAATACCAGAAAATAAACAAAAATATAGAAAAGCACTCTGTAGTGAACAAAAGAGGAGTTGGCTAAAATAAAAGATGAAGAATAGAAGAAACCGTAAACCAAAAAAAAAATGTGGAAAACTAATAGAAAAGGAAATGAAGTCGATATATAATTATATATAAACATATATATATATAAATATATATACCTTATATAAACAATAATAATACTAATTAATTTAATGATTAATTGCACCCAAAAAATACATAATTATTTAAATAAATAAATAAACAAAAACCATACTGAAAGATCGTTTGAATTTCAATCAATTAAAGTATCTGGAAATACTTCAAAATTTCAAGTATAACATATTTTTCGAGCGAAAATAAAATACTCCAACAACATAACAACAGTAAACATTATTATATTTTTATGACGAACCACGAATATGACATGGTCTGGCTGCACACTTTGGCTCAGACGGCCAATAACAAATGTGCCTCCGACGTCGTTATGAACATGGGCGTCCTGGCCAAGCTTTATCGGCAGGCGCGCCTTTCCATAATGGAGGTAAGTTCTCTAATAGTTTAGTTGCTAAATAGCGCTTTTATTAAGGATGTTGAAATAAAACCATAAATACGAGTACAATAGAGGCATGCCCTGCATGTGCGCGCCAAGCTACAAGACTAATTTGTAGCGCAAAGCTAAAGTAAAGGGCGTGACAAAGATAGTTCTGATGATATTATACTTATAAACTACAGATAACTCTACAACAATTTTTCGATATCCTTGGCAATGTCCATAGGATCAGTGGTGGGTGCATATCGGTTGATTGGGACTCCCTCCTTGTTGACCAAGAACTTGGTGAAGTTCCACTTGATGCCGCTGCCTAAGGTTCCGGTCTGCTTGGACTTCAGATACTTGTACAGTGGTGCAGCATTATCCCCATTAACATCGATCTATAGAAAAACAATTATCTTATCGATCAACAATCGCAAAGAGATAACAGTCTACATACCTTGGCAAACACCTCGCCAATGTCGGCCTTTGAGTCACGCAGATGGCAGACCATAGCCTCACCATCAGCCTCTGGCATTTGGGAACCAAACTGATTGCACGGGAAGTTCAGGATAGTCAAGCCACGTTCACCATATTTCTCCTTCAGATCAGTCAATTTTTGGTAGTTATTCTTGGTTAGGCCGCACTTTGAGGCGATATTGACAACCAGAACAACCTTGCCCTTGTATTTCTCCAGCGATATATCATTGCCATGTGTGTCCTTGACGCTGAAGTCATAAATGGACGACGCGTTCTTGTAATCTCCTGCAGACATATCGAGCTGAAAAAGAATAAAAAAAGACGATTAGTAAAAATTATGGTAAAATGTGAAAAGGATAAGCGAATATATCGAAATTTAGATAAAGTCAGACCAAAGGATAAACGACAAACAGAAACAGAAGGCAAAGCATAACAGAGTTTTTAGTTCGCAATATAAAGTTTAGGATTATGATTAGTTCAACAAACTAAAGACACAGAGAGAAACACAGTACTCACGGCAGCTGTGGAGTACTGTGACTTGCTGACTGCTGGATCCGCACTGCAATGAACACTGCTGGCGATTGGGACTAGCGGCAGAAGTACAACGCAGAAGCGACGATACTGATTCAACTGAACTGTGGCCAAAGCCTGCGCGGCGCCAAAGCTTCTAGTTGTTTGATTGAGACACCTGTACGCCTGGCGCGATATGTTCTGAATGTGTCTGATATTCATATTTAATAACAAAACTGAAAATAGGCATATCGTAAAATCAGCACGTTTCTATATTATCAGTCATTAGCGCTCAACAATCGAAACTAGCACAGACAGGCGGGCGCCTAGTCATGGTTACGAGTGCATAATTCATGAAGGTCAAAGTTGTATTGAAATTACAGATGAGTCAACCTATCGTTTAGGGTTTTAGTAGTGTTGCCGATTTCCCGTTTTTCCCGCCAAAACAAACCTATGCGTATTAGCTTTTTAGCTATTTTTGGCTAAATGCTGCCAACACTGATGTATATATGTAAGTATATATGACGTGATATGCCTTTACATTGTGCGTGAAAGAATTGCGTCAACCGTTGGATTAGTCCCCAACAAATGCATTATTAGTCATGCAAACGAGTTCATATATGTTTATAACTAATAATTGTCACAGCAATTGGCGATTGACGATAAATGAATGTGTAATTACTTGCATAGTTAAGTAGATGTAGGTACCCAAGGCCGTGGCCAGCGCACCGAACAGAATTGATATAATTGATCGTCCAGCCATATTTCTAAAACACAATTTCACAATTATTCTTTCAAGTGGATAATACTAATCTTTGAATTCAGAGTAAATATTTTCGTTTATTGAGTGTGTGGGCAGCAGCTGTGCACGAATGAGAAACTGCAAGCTCACGCTGATATGCAAACAAAGAGCGAAAGGTTCAAAGTACAACAAGCAAGAAAATATGTTACTTATTATGTTCTTTGGTCACACAATCTTGCTCTAAAAATATGCTACACGATTTATATACTGGTGTATATTGAGTTTATTGCTTTGCTTACTTTTTTCGTAACCTTATTGTTTTGAAGAACAAATGAAAACTGTTGCCGGCACTTCGTTAAACACTGTTAAATAAGGGTTCCGGTAGTCATGTAGTCGATACATCGATGCCGTAATCGATACTTATATCGATAGATGTATTTATTTACACTTTAGTATTTCAAGCAAAAAAGACAATGGTCATACTTAATATAATTTTCTTCTTTTGTGCTTGATTTTGGCGATAGGCTAGATAAATAATTATGATTGCAAAATTAACTGTGAGATGCAGGGTTTAAAACATAAAAAAAGTAATATGCGCGCTTTCGCCAAAGTGTAGAGAGACGAGAAGCAGCGCCTTTTGCAGCCTTACTACTGCCAACAAGGATACACACATTTCCATAAACACACACAACAACACACGAACGCACACACACACAACGCAGTTCCACCTACGCATACACAGGCACAACTGCAGTACAGCCTCTAAATGATGCTTTCATCCATAAATAACTCGTTTGAGCAGGATACACACGATGTGGACGTCAACTTCGATGGTCCCGACTTGGATTTTATTTACGCCGATGTGGATAGCTACCAAAATGAAATCGCCGAGCTCTATAGCTACACAGAGTTCAGTGAATTTCAGATGAACGTAAAGGCGTTCGAGGATCAAATGGAACTGTATGACCTGCCACCCAACTGGCAGAAACAGGACGCTAGCTCGCAGCGAAGCATTGTGATGAAACTCGTCGATCAACTAGAAGTATCGGACCGCGCCTTTCGCATGCAGGCAGCCCGTTGCATTCTCTATCTGGCGCAGGGCTGTTGGGCTGAAGTGCAATCCGACGAGGAGCAGCATCAGAACACACGTGATAATGTCATTATGCTCTACCAACTGGGCGTGTTCTCTTCCTTCATTGATTTGCTCAACATGGAGTTCGAAACTGCCTGTTCACCGGATATTGTTGCGGTCAAGATTACCAATGTGACTCTTGTGGATTCGACGGATATGCGAGTTATTCTCTCCGTGCTGTACATCATAACAGAGACGATTCGCGATGAGCGCGAAAAAGGCAGTGAGGATTACAAACAGATGGCCGAATCCTTTGTCCAGGAGATCAATAGTCCACTGCCTGATGGGGAACTTCTGGCGGTCAAATTGCTCGGCATGATAACGCGTTTCTGTAGTGGTGCAGCACCTCAGTTTCCCATGAAGAAGGTTGTGTTGCTACTGTGGAAGGTTTCACTGTTGGGTTTGGGCGGCATGGATGTTCTTAAGAATCTTAAGAATGAGTACAGGGTGAAGGTCGGGCTGGATCCGATAACCGAGGACACACTGGAGGTTACAAAATGCATGCGTGCCAGCTCACCGCCTGCCACAGCGACAGATATCCTGGAAAATCAGTATCCCAAACGCAATTTCAAGTAAGATTTTAGATACACTTCGTTACTTGCTTTGCTCACTTTCTTTTCTCGCAACAGGCGATCCCTAATGAAGCAACGATTTCTAGACGAGCCCGAACAGATTGATATGGACCAAATGGGCAATGACGGCGGTCCGAATGCTAACAATGGGAACTCAACTACCAGCAGTGGTACAGGCAATGGCGAAGACGAGCTCTCCCAGTACTATCGCCCTTTCGACGATCCCTCTGCATCAACGTCTGGAAATAGTAATACATCAACAGCGAATCCAAACAATCAACCAAGTCTCACGCAGCCACCGGCAGCTATTCCGGCAGTGCAAATAACTGCGCGTTTGCCATGGACTCCAAAGGTGCGCCAAAAAGATATCGATCAGTTCTTAGATATATCACGAAACAAATTCATTGGCTATTCGTTGATTGGGGATCATGAGAGTCTCGCTGGTCTGCCGCAGCCCATACATGAGGGATTTAAGACACTGCAGCGTCACATGTACGTCAGCTTGGCTGATGTACAAATCAAGAAGGAGGAGGATATAGCACGCAATCCAATTTCAACCCATGAGGATGACATCAAACTGACACCGGCGGAAATACTGTATCAGGCTATATTACCTAATTTGCCGCAATATATGATAGCATTATTGAAGGTCTTGTTGGCCGCCTCACCCACCTCCAAGTCCAAAACAGAGAGCATCAACATAATGGCAGACGTGTTGCCCAAGAAGATGCCACTGACGGCTACACAGTCAACTAAACTGACAGTTGACATGGGGCGTCACAAGGAGATCATTGTCAAGGCTGTATCCGCCATCATTCTGCTCTATCTGAAACATTTTAAGATCAACCATGTCTATCAGTTTGAATTCATGTCCCAGCATCTAGTGTTCGCCAATTGCATTCCTCTCGTGTTGAAGTTCTTCAACCAGACCATTACGGAGTATGTGAATACCAAGAACTCGATCCCATTGCTGGACTTCCCATCGTGTGTGATTGGTGAGCAACCAGATTTGAGTGGTGATAGCTTTGTCTATGGCGGCGAGATGTCCGACAAGCCTTACTCCTGGCGCAACGTCTTCTCGTGCATCAATCTGTTGCGCATTCTTAACAAGCTGATCAAGTGGAAGCATTCGCGTGTAATGATGTTGGTCGTCTTCAAGTCGGCGCCCATTCTAAAAAAGACGCTGAAAGTGAGGCACGCCATGATGCAGTTGTATGTACTAAAGTTACTGAAGATGCAGACCAAGTACTTGGGTCGCCAGTGGCGCAAATCCAATATGAAGACTCTGAGTGCCATTTATTCCAAGGTGCGGCATCGCCTCAACGACGACTGGGCCTTTGGCAATGATCTTGAGTCTCGTCCTTGGGATTTCCAGGCGGAAGAGTGCACGTTGCGCGCCTGCGTCGATCGTTTCAACTTGCGTCGTTATCCGGAGGCTACACAAAAATGTGGTGCCGGTGGAGGTAATAATGGCACCGCCGCACAAAATGCCGAGAATGCGCAGCAATCCAACATGCATGCGGGCAATGGAAGTGCCAATAGTGGTGGCGATAGGGATACCAATGGATATGGGAACAACGGCAGCAGTGGAGGTGTGACAGCAGGCAGCGGCCAACAAAATCAACAACTGCATGACTACGGCGTCGAGGGAGGCTTTCCCAGTGACGAGATACTCACGCATTCGGATTTTGCCTTCTTCGGTCATTCGGGCTGGTGGGATCGCAAGGTGGAACTGACGGACTACTTCAAAGCCAACTATGCCGTTTGGTTAGAGGAGGAAGTCTACAACAGTCAAACCGATTGGGATGCGCTGTAGAGTAAGTAAATCCTAAGAATCCGATATAACTATCAATTAAAACACACATTTCTTCTGCTTCCAGGTGTTGCGCATCGATATTTAAGCAAAAAGTTATTAAAATTAATGTTAGGCGTATAAAGTTGACACTGATATAATCGAATCCAAGCCGAGTCAACCCCAGATGGCCCCACCCATACAGACAGGGGCTAGGGCCAGGCATATTACTCATAAAAAAAAAGAATACCATAATAGTAAACAATTGGCAATAAAAAAATTTGTGCATGCATCTGATCAATAATTATGGAAACCGATCGACAGAGAAGAGTTCTGTATATTTAATAATCGTACATACTACTTTCAACTTCTAATATATATATATTTAATGTATTTATTTTTCAATTCAATTCTTGTGTTTGCGCGGCACGAAACTCATCCCGTTCTAACTTGATCTCCCAGTAAATGAGAGAGAAATGCAATAAATTAAATAAATAAAAAAAAAATAACTGCCGATCTTTAATTTCTTTTCTTGAGGAGTTTATAGATAATGTGTATTTTACAAGATAAATCAAGGAATTACAATAGAGGTCCGTAGGTCTTAAACCTATGATCTAAAATAGAAGTTTATATATCGTAATCAGAAATATTTACAAAATAAATTTTAATCAATCGGATGATTACGTTAATTTCTACATTAGGTTGAATTCTATTCATGTGATTCAAAGTTAATACATAATGTGTTGTTTTATTTGTTTTGTTTGTTCTTTTTTTTCTGTAGCACAGCTAACTGAATTCCTGAACCATTTTCAATACATGATGATCTTGATGATTATCGTCTATATCTGTATATAGACACTTAAAGAGAATGTATCGCCATTAGACTAGCTTAAGCTAATTAACTAACTAGTGAAAAATATAAACAAAGAAACGATTGTTTTTGTTGATTATACAAATGGAGTTTATGACACAAAGGGAGGATCCGACTTCGTGGCATTAAAGCCCATAGATTACACAATATTTCTCTGGTATACGAATCTAACATAAATTACGCTTTTTTTTACAAATGATAGAAACTCTGAATTATCCTTTACTGCTCCATGGGGCAATTAGTAGGCATGGAACAATTGTTGTTATTGCCGCCGCCAATGGTGACGCCACCGTTGCCACCGGTCGTGGGCATATAGAGCATGCCGAAACGCTTCTGCTGAGGCGGGCAGGCAACTGGGGAGGCTGTGGGCACATCACAACGCTCCTCGAAGTAATGCACAATACGCTGCAGTACAAACTTAAAGAGCTTATCTTTGCTGATTTCCCCATTTAGAAATGTGATGTCCTTGCAATCACGAAACTCCGCAAAATTCTTTTCATAGTGTGGCCAGACGCAGAGCTCAAAGTAGCCCGTAACATCTGGCGGATCGTAGACGCGTTTCAAGCGACGTTCGTAGCACTTCTCGTAGGGAATATGAAAATGATACTTGAGATTACACAATGTCAGCAGTTCGGGTTGATTGAAGATCAAAAAGCCCTCAATGATGAGCACATTGATCACCTTATCGCGCAATTGGGCAGCAAGTGGAACATTCCGTCGCATGTGGAAATCTCCATGCTGTTGTTGTTGTTGCTGCTGCACTACCGGGCATAGCTGTTGTCTATGTTGTTGCAGTGCCAGTTGATGGAGCTGATGATGCGGATGCTGGTTAAAATGCGGATGCGGGGAACGCTGTTGTTGCTGATGCCGCTGTTGCTGGTGCCCCTGATACTGATACCCAGCACCGGGCATGTGTTTCCCATTGCAATGCATCTGATAATAGTTTGAGTTGTACTGTTGTTGTTGTTTTTGCTGTTGTTGTTGTTGCTGCTGCTGCTGTTGTTGGTATTGCTTGGCATAGTGCTCGAAAATGGTAGAACCCTCGATAAGATCAGAAGGAGGGCCATTGATAATTTGAGCCACGTCTGCCAGCATTTGCTTCATGTCGAGTGAGGTGAGTATCTCATAGTTGACAACGCCCAGCTCCTCGACAATCTGATGACGGCGATCGTCCACAGGCAGAAAGTAATCATCCTGCTGCACTAATTGCACCTCACCAACCGTATAGGGTGTATTCCAGAACGGCGCATTGCGGGCTCCCTTAAAGTATTCGAAAAGTCCGCGAGACAGTGTCGTCTTGCCGCCACAGGTGACACCCGAGATGCCAATGACCAGCCACTGAGGCATCGTAATTCCAACTGAATGCCCAGATCAGCGGAACAGCTTGGCTGTTTGTTTTCCGAGATGCTGATAATCACTCACAAAGAGTCGCGACCCACAGCTCTCTGCCTTCCTATTCTATCTGTGCGATCGATCTTCAGTTCAGCCTTGCTTAGCCTTCGTAAAGCTCCAGATGTGATAGGACGAGAAGAGGGCAATTCCACCCAGAAAAATGACGCCAAACACAGTGGGCACAATAAATGCGAATTTTAACGGAGGAAAAAACGAACGTATTGGATTACCTAAAGAAAGAGAAACAGAGAGAGAGAGAGAGAGAGAGAGAGAGAGTGAGTGGGGGTTGTAAACCAACGACCTTGACATTGTCGAGGTATTGCTATTTTATAAATTAATACGGGATGAACAAACCAACCACTTTCTGTAACTAGAAGATGTCTAAAACCACCACAATTCTTCTTTCAAAATAGTGTTTACTTAATTTTGAATTTTTTTTACAATTTTGAGAAAAAACACAAAGTTCTAATGTTCATACATATATGTATGTATCATATCATATTCAACATTGCAATTAATACGCCGCAGGGGCAGGTATAACATACATATGTACATTTAAATATGTACATACATATATGTTACCGAGCGATGAGTTTCAAT
The DNA here is from genome assembly GCA_018901885.1 of Zaprionus kolodkinae. Classification (NCBI taxonomy): domain Eukaryota; kingdom Metazoa; phylum Arthropoda; class Insecta; order Diptera; family Drosophilidae; genus Zaprionus; species Zaprionus kolodkinae. Next base: position 223,923 of record JAEIFM010000414.1, on the reverse strand, counting down.
TCGAATCTGCGGCACTTTAATTACTACACAAAAGCCGCATGGCCACAGGCGACATGGAAGGAAACTGAGATTATTTAATAAAAAAGCCAACACAATGCGAGCTTGCTCACAAACACATGTACCAAACACATATACCTTATACATTTACAAATGAATACATATGTGTGTATGCATGTATGATGTTTACGTATCTTTTGTTTGTTTTGATACTCACCTTCATCGAGTATCATAAACGGCAGAATCGCTACCCAAAAGAAGTAGTAGAAAAAGACAACAACAGCGATTAGCAAAATGATTTTCCCGAGTTGTGCATTTGAAGCCATAAATAATATTGTTATTCAGTTTGAACACGCGACCAAGGAACACACACTTTAGACTGCGGCGCATAGGGTTATGTACAAGCGGCACATGTAGAATATATACATATGTATACTACCTATGTATGTACAAATGCGGTATTATCGAAAATTGTGTGACGCATGCATACGCAAATTTGTTAACTATTCGCCGCCAAAAAACAAACAGGTGGTGCCTCCTCCAATGTCAATTGTTAGTCTCGGTGTTGTTGTAGTTGTAGTTTCAAATGGTATCGGCCTACAGCGATTTGTACGTAACTAGTATATACAAATATATATATCTATGTGCATACAAGTACATATATATATGTACATAAGTTATATCGGTGTCGGTTACTGCTTGCGTGTGTATGTGTGCGTGCGGGCTAAATACACTTAATAGCTGTGTTTGATTTCGGGTTTGTCTACACTGCGCACTTTTTAATTCTTACGTAAATTGCAAGCAACTGCAGTTAGTTTGCCTTGTTTGGCGCACTTAAGTGATTCACTTGTCAGTGTTTAATTTCTTTAATTTAATTTAAACAGCAAATTGTCGTAGGCTTTAAAAGCACAAGCTGTATGCGGCAGATTCGCGTATTAGTTATAAACAAAATACCAGGGCTGCAAAGCAACTGAGTTGATATATCGATAAGTGAGTACATATTTATCGAAAGTTTCCAATTAATTTGGCAGCCCTGTCGCAATTACTTGGTATCGTTTGCATAGTATACGCGCGTAAGAGATCAGGGATTTCAAAATCAAGTTCCACAAATACAAGGATATTTTACAAATTTAAGCACCAATATACAATATATAAATATAAACTAACGTGCATAAATATAAATATATTTTTGATACCAGCTGTTTATCCTAAGCTGTTTGTTACCTTGACAACTAACGCGAATGCACAAATAAATTGCGTAATGCATAATTAACGAAGATGACGCGCTCTGTCTACGACGTGCAAAGAGATTTTGCATTGAGCTGTGGACTCCGTTCGGAAATCATTTGGGATGCGTAAGTGAATGCAAGAAATGCCTTCAAAAATTGTTTAATACGTTTATTTACAGACTGTCACCTGAACAAGCGGATATACTAAGGCAAAAGATTAAACAATTAATTGGCGATAATGACTCAAGGGGGAAAAAGACTATCGCCCGACAGCGACAGCTTATTTTTGATAACGTGTGGCAGCAACGCAAATACACAAACAACATACTGCTCTCGGCTATTATATATGTTCTTGTGTCCAACGAAAACGACCCCGAGCTGGCCATACATTCCACTAGTTTCAGTTGCCATCCCGTCATACGTACTCGCAAGTGTCTGCGGGAGGGAAGCGACTGCGATAGTGAGGGATGCTGCATGATGTTCATAGATGAGAACGGACGAGTGTATGGCAATTGGAGAAACTATGTCTTCAACAATACATTACCCAAGGGCACAATGATTGCACCTAGCCACGGCATCTACAGATTTACAAACGATGAGGAGAATGGCGTCCATTTAATGGTGCACCCGACACCAGCATCTCGTGTCAAGCATAAAATACTTAAGGCTGGCGATACAGTGGCCACAGTGGGTGGCTTGGCATCTACTGTGCCTGTGGCTGCAGCCTTAGCGATGACCATAGCACCACCACTACTTCTTGGAGCTACCGTTGTGGGCATGACCGCAGCAGCCTACAGCACCGTTCGCTCGGTTGGCTCGCTGTACGATCGACGCCAATATGGACAGTCCACATCGCTACGGGATAGTGATGCACGCAGCAATTGGCTGGGTGTGGCCGGCGGTGTAGTTGGCCTAGGCGCTACCGGTGCCACACAAGCTCTCAGTCTTGCCGCTGACGTCAATATGGCTGCTCAGTTGGCCGTGAAGGGCATCAATGTGTCATCGATTGTCTTATCCGGCACGGGAGTGGCCAATGATGCCTACGATATTTATTTGGTATTTAGAATAAATAGCACTTTCTTTAGAAAATTCGAATAAATATCTCGTCTAATTGCAGAAAATCAGCGATGATCAGCCGCTGAGCTGCATCGATGTGCTGAGGCTTGCTTCCAGTTTGATTATCTTTACTCACTCTATTAACAACCTGCGATTGGCTAGCAAAGTGACCAATGGCTGTACACTGCGGCACACTGTTAGCCATGAGACAAGGTAAGTAGTGTATATTACTAATCGTGGCTAGATAATCGTTAACTATGTTCTTAATTTATAGGAAAGTCTTTAGTCAAATCGCCAATGAATCCGCTAAGCTGCACAGTGATGCTAACGGAAGTAATAAGTTTGACTTTGTGCGTACCCTGAATGATATACCCTATAAGGATGTGTTGCTGAGCATGCACGAAATTCACAAGCATTTGGTCGAGATGGGTGCCAGTCTGCTACCCAATCTGATCAGTTTAGATGGATCTGGAGAGTTAGGCTTAAATTTGGAATTGCTAAGGAATCAGTTTGGCTCAAAATTTGTGCAGCACATTAGCAACGAGGGCAGCCTGATGGATCTAATCGATGCCCTGACGAAGTATTTCAGTGAGCAAGCAATGATGCTGCTCATGCAGCTAACGCGCAAATTCCTAGACCAGAATGTGGATAACCTTGAGGGTACATTGAATACCTTTCTGTCCACGGAGACGGTACTATATCGCATGATGATGGAGTGTGTGCAAAATTATAAGGAACTTTCAGTCGAGTATCTGGAACAACGTATTGAGGAGATTTTGGCTATGGTTTCTAACTTCTTCCAATCCCTTGAGCCAGTCAGTAGGCAGACCTCCACGAGAAACAAGTGTGCGGATTGTCATGGATATTACTATATAGTATGCGATTGAACTTATTAGTAAGTTTCTATATCATTGTTAACCATTGTGTTTGTTATTTAAACTAATTTATTTAACTGATAATCTATAGTCGCTGTACTCTGATAATGCCCCTTTCCTTGGAACTGAAGTGTTAGGCTATGGTTACTTCATACAAAGCTTTATTCGACTGGGATGTTAAATGCAGGATAAGTGTAGACAGTGTATACCTTTAGTATATGTTCTTAATCTTCGCACAAAAGTTTTCACCGGTGACATCAAGTCGGTACAGTCCGATTATGTCACTTTTCTGGGAACTGATGTTGTAAACTATGGTTGCTTCGTACAGAGCATCATTGTGCCGGGTTGTTATGTACAGGATATGTGTGGTGATTTTCGGATCATCCATTGTGCTGGGAATCCTTATCATAACTTTTGGTATGTCTTTTAAAGTCAGTTTCGCACAGTCTTGGAAGGGGAGTTCGTTAATCTTCTTGATTACTTGCATGGCTTGATTCTTGTCCAGGTCGGTTGTTTCATTAGCCATACGGTACTCTCCACAGGTGCACCATTCTTGCGGAATAGCCACATCCCCGCAACTTCGGTTACTCGCTACGGGCAGAAGCAGGCTCTGGCATTGTGGGCAATCTTGGGCACCGCCCAGTTCCAACACATTAATGCGATTGGACAGAGCGAGAAGATGCTTCAGGGTTAAGTGCAAATCAAACGGATTGGTCAGCCGATTGCGATTCAGCAGGAGCGCATCAACAAACTCAGGATGGGATTGCCTTAAGTGCGGCGGCAGCCATATAAATAGGAATGGCAGACGATCCTCCAGCCAGCCCAGCGAACTAGAGCGACTGGGACCAGAGCGTGTTCCATGGTCACTGAATAGCACCACCACAGTGTTATCCATGGTGCCCTGTTTGACAAAGCGCTCCAGATATTCCAATATGTATGTGTCCATGGAACTGATGAGCGAGAAGTTCGCACCATGGCTATGTGTGTTAGTCCAGAAGAGACCAAAGAAGCTATCGTTGCGATATTGTCGGGCAAACTCGAGGGAATAATTGTAAATGTGCTCGAAATCGTGAGCGTATCCTAGGCAGCTGAGGTTACCCACATCCTGTTGATACTTCCGCGTCAGCAATGCCTCCGCTGCCATCATAAAGGGCCGCATATAGTAGTCCACAGGCGGCTTATCGAAACCGTATTTCTTGTAATTAAACGTTTGGAGGCTAACATCATCCTCTCCATATGCAGTCACATAGCCCACATCGTGAAATTGATTCCAAATAAATTTACATTTATCAAGGCCACCACGTGTGTTGGGATTACATGTCTTCTTGATCCTTTCTAGGTTGTAGCCGGTTAGCAAAGCCATTGCATTGGGGAAAGTGGTTTCGCCGATCTGTAAAGAGAATTCGGGATGGAATCGGTATTATGGTAGCCTCACATTTCATCTTTCCCTGTTACCTTGTTGTAACCCGCCAGTTCGAACCAGCCACTGGCCTGAAGATACTCATAGGTCTTTGGCATGGCACGCATGAGATTCAGACGCGATACGGTATCGATGGCAATCATCAGTACACTGGGAGCACGTTCTCCATCATTTTTTGCATCCTTTGCTTTCCAGTCATCCAGACGCTGCCGGGTCTCATTACGCCTCGGCACAGTTGCATGTCCATTGGTATAGATTAACCTATTCTTGACCCGACACTTGACTATGAAACTATCTCTGGCATTGTCCAGCAGCACACTGTGCTGAAATTTGATGCATTTTATGCTTAATTTGTAGCGATACTCAGAGTATCGCTGCACGGACATATAGCAACACCTTATTCTAGACCCATTTAGATCCTCCCTCAAATATAAATCAAATGTAGTTTCGTTGATTTTCAGTTCGTATTGTTCCATTGTCTCATTGTATTCCACGTATGTCAACGGTGGCTTGGTGCTGCATGGTTCATACTGCAAGCGATGAAATCCTTGCATAACGTCAGGCTCCAAAGGATCCGGGTCGATGATCCTACAGTTATCCGTATTGACAACATAACGCTCGGACTTCAGACGGGGAATCAATAGCAGAGCATAAAAACCGATAGCTCTCAAAGCGTACATGGAACAGATTGAAGTAGCACCAACAGAATGAAGTCGCTGGCTTGAAACCATTGGGTTCTTAAGCCGGAATAATCAATTCATTTTCCATACGAATAATTTTCGCAGCTGCATTAACCAAATGGATATGTAAGGCAATAAACAGTTGCGTAACATTATTAAAAACTAAATACCAGTTGGAAGTAGTAAAACTTCAGTACAAGTTCCCATATTTAATTTAAATTGTTGGCCCAGGTATTATTTACTCAAATGAACATTACGTATACACTCGAGCAGGGTATTCTATAGTCAACTCCTGCCTGGCCTGTTGTTCAACTTGCATGCGTTGTATTCGTTATGGGAATTACTTGTTGTCTATCTATTATCGTTATAGAAAACATGCGTTTTGATACACCTAGGGCTATCGCAAAACAGATCAATATGAAAATAGATTTATAAATGCGTAAATAATTAAAAAAAAATCTGTGTATATTTAATGTACTTATGTGACACATACATAGATAGTAGGAGCTTATAATTACACTAGATAATGGGAATCATTTGTCCGCAACAACATGATTTGTTGCTAATACTGTGGCTAAATTTGCTTGGCTAGATAAGGTTAGCCAGGGCAAACATAAGGTACCTCCTACTCTATAAGAGTGAGCGCGCGCATCTTAAAATCCTTAAATCTAATAGGTAAATTATACGATATACGATATTGCTAATGGACGGCATCAATTGCTGACTAGCCTGAGGATCTCTGCTGCACTCCCCTTTTTTTTCAACAGAAGAACTCCTCGTCGCACAGATGGAAACAGCAATAGGAGATATTATTATACTCATAGTTCTTGCCAGAATGATCACGCTTGATCCGCATCTTGTCGCCGTGCATCTTGGGCTTGTAGCGTGGCATCACGTCCAGGTTCATCAGACGATGATAGTGTTTCTTGTTCACCTTAAGATAGCCACCCTTCGGATAGGTACTGCGCACAACGCAATGATGATTTTTATGTAGTTTATCATCTGTAAATATTGTAAAAAAACAAAAATAAAGAAAAAACTTAATATACATTTTCATCTTGAACTTGTGCCTTGAAAAGGTTTAACTGCAGATCGGAACTGTTTTTATTTATTTAATTTTTATATTTCATATTTTTCTCGTATTTCGCTTTATGTTTTCTTGAGTTGACTGACTGACTGTGACCTTATTAACGATTGTAGTATTTCTGGTACTTACGTCCAAATCCATTGATATCATTATTCCCAATGGAGCGTTTTTCTCTTCCCTCATCCTGCTGGAAGAGTCGCTCGCACGCCTCGCGAGCAAATGTTTTCATCCTCTCCAGCGAACAGTGACCCTGCGCCTCGTTAAGCAGGCAACAGGCCAGGATCAGACCCAACAGTGTCAGACGGCACAGATTGAACTGTAAGATGAAAGTAAAAATACGAAATTAAAATCGATTCTAAATTTGGATTAAAGATTAACAGGCCCCCTCCTGAAATTCAGACGGAATTTATTGCATATGTGTTAACAATCCAGGGGAGAGTGCATGGATGACGCCAACTGATCAGTGAAGTGACAACGTCACCGGCTTTGGAGTTGTTGTTGTTGTTGTGGTTGCTGCTGCTGTCATCCTCGGCCAACAAACTGGGTCATCCTGTTGCTAACATAAACTGGAGCGCATTTGCAAGTCGCCGCAGCCAAATGGCGTTTTTAATAACCTTTTGCCGGCTTTAATGAGCGAAACTTCCCCGATTACCGAAAAAAAGAGCCCAAGTGAATCTTATGTAATAATGCCTCAGCGCAGCGCAGCGCAGCGACTCTCCTCAGGTAGGCATTTCCGCAATTTGATTAGCACGACGACAATCGACAGACAACAACGACAACAACAACAACAACGAAAAATATTGGACGCATTATGCTTATTTTTGCAGTGTCTTACAGAGAACAAAAGCCGTTTTTTATTATTTATTTTTAGCACCCCGTTCAGAGGGACAGAGAGAGAGAGAGAGAGAGAGAGTTGGAGGTAGAACTGCACGGGTGGGCAGGTTACAGGTTTGTATGGTACACACCCCTCTTGCTGGTTACGATAACAACAGAAATCCTCATGGAATGCATATAGAAGGCATAGATAAGTTGCTTGCATTGTATTGTTTAATCCGTATTGAGTAAAAGGAATTATGTGAATTCAACTTTTCTTGCATTTTTAAATTCCCATTATTTTTCAAGATTTCCCATTATTTATCAAAATTTCCCATTATTGTAAAATATTTCCCATTATTGTGAAATATTTCCCACTATTTATTAAAATTTCACAAAATTCGACTTACCTTAGCGCACATGTTTGTAGTTTTTGACTCGAATTCCAATTTACAAAAAAACACTTTGAATTTCGTCACACTTTGCACCTGCCCCACTGGCCACACGACGTATACGTGTTATAATATTGTTTTTATTTTATGTTGTTGTTATGTTGTGTTTGGCGCGCACCACCGCGAATAGAATGAGATTGAAACAAAAAAAAACCACCGACCGTCACCTGATAAGCAGCGAACCTCAAATGAAAGCTTCACCCAAAGCTGTTAGCTTTTTATAAGCAAATCAATACGGAGCCGCAGTCGCAGCCAGAGCGCAGGAGCAGCCGACGCAGTTAGCAGCAGCAGCAGCAACAGCAGCCGTCGGCGCCGCTTTGCGTTCTCAACGCGAGCGTGCGCCGTGGGAAGGAGAGAGCACGCAGCATACGTACACGCGCGCATGCGTAAGCGAAAAAGGGCGTGCCGGCGCCGAGTTTAGCTCCAATTAAAAGGAATATGGGCTGCTGCTGCTGCTGCCGTTGCTTAGGATCTCTTGTAGACGTCAGACCTGTATAACAAAAAGAGATGCCGGCGAATTAAACCGGCATATTTTCATTGCCTTTTCATCGGTTTCGTCAATCGAACTAATCTAATTCCATGTAATCACCGATTGAGTCATATTTTTTAGTCTTATTGCTGATAAATAAAAATACTAATCATTGCACCTTGAAAATAACTATAAATGTAATTATCATTGTAATGAGGAAGCCGATGTCGCTGTCGGTGTCGCTGCTAATGTTGCCTTGGCGCTGGAACTAACCAGACTGTAAGGAGAAAGTATTCGGCAGCAACGCCGACCGCAACAGCGACAACGACAGCGCCCGCGTGGCTAACATTAGCGTTAGCTGAGTAACCTTGTTGCTAGGGGAATTCCGTTGACGAGAGCCACACGCACGCACACGTTGGTTGTAGCGTGGTAAAATGATGAGAATGAAGAGAATTCCATTCATAAAATCGTCTTATCATTTATACCGTAACAGCATCAGCATCACGAGGCACAAAGCTGCACAGTAGCAGCGATAACGCGAACGGAATGTTAATTAGCATGTTAACATAATTGTAACATAACACTGCTGTTTGGGTCAAAGAGCTGCGCATAGTATGAAAGACGCAGCAGCAGCAGCCCAAGGCTAAACGGCTCTCACTGCTATGTTACTCTCATCTCGAATGCACTCTCACTCTCTTCTGCATGCTGCTGCTGTTGTTGTTCGGCTCAGCTGCTCTCATCTCGAATGCACTCTCACTTTTCATGCAGTTGTGGTTGTTGTTGTTCTTGTTTAGCTCAGCTGCTTGTGCAGCGAAGAGCGCAGCAGGTGCTGCAGCAGCGGCAGCACACGCAGCCGCCGGCGCCGCAGCAGCAGCAGCTGGCGTAGCATTGACGTTATACTGACATTGAGCGCTTAACGGTTGTTCTTAATGGTCGCGACGTCGGCGTCAGGTTCAGTTTGGTTTGCATATTGGCTGCACTTGTTGTTGTTGCTGTTCTAATTTTAGTTGAGAATGTGCGCATGCGCCAACGTGTTTATATTTTTGGCCCGTTAATGTTAGCTTGACTTTAATAATCCCGGTCAATGCACACTTTCGGCCGACTTTCATGTTAATCTCTTTCTCTCGCTCGCACTGTCTCATGCGGAAATGGGTCGTATGCGCAATATGCGTGTGCGTGCATGCATGTAAGACGCAATAAATAAAGTATGCACTTGTGTCTACGTGTGTGTGTCTGTGTGTGTGTGTGAGGTGTCATGTGCTTCGAGCTACGTGTGGGTCCCCGTGCTCCTTTGGTATTTGCGAATTTCTAAAATCTAACGGTATCGACGGCACGTCTCAAAAAACCGACAATGAAATCGAAAAAATAACATACAAACATACACAGATATGTCAGTCTGTATGTATGTATGTATGTATGTAGACCTCAGACAGAACGAACAAGAATGCGAAAATAAAGCTGCTTTGGCATTTACTAAAGTATGCATTTCATTAGTTTGTATTGTTATTGTGTTCATTATCATTGTTTTTGTGTTAGTCTATAAAACGCAAATTGGCCCGAGCTGCGCGGCACAGCTCCAATTGCCAGCTTGGTCCAGCCGGGAGCTGAAAAAGCCAGATACGCTCATTCATAAACACAATGTGCATATTGTATGTACTACACACATTCCCATATAGAAGAACAAGCACACACACACACACACACACACACACACGCACACACATGTGCATACACACACACACGTATTTCACAACCTGATTTAAAAACCACGCCACTTGCGCCATGTCAACGATCTTATGCTGTCTCTTATCTTATCTTAATTCGTACCTGGGCAGCAGTAGCGATCTCTCTCGTGGATTTTGGGCTGCCCAAAAACCAAAAAAAGAGAAAAAAGCCCAAACTGGTTCTCATTCTAATACATAGATAGCCATCGTCATCACTCTCACTTCGCCGTCTAGACGATCACCTTGGTCCTTGGCAACAGGCAACAAATCTGCAGCAGCAGGCGAAGGAGGCAGCTAACCAGAGGGCGAGGGGTTGCTCAGCTATCTTCCTTCTGTGTTCCTTGAACCGAAGGCGAAAGTAATGCGTCACGTCCGTGTCTGACTTTGCCCCCAGGCCAATTTGCCGTTCACTCGGTCGGCGGTCGGCCTCAGCTCAAAGAGTATCTTTTTTCATTATTTCAATTTTGAGTTCAAGAAACTCTCAAGGAATGCTCGAATTTCTAACGAACAATGATGACCGTTAAAGGGGAACCGACATTCCTATGCTCTATCCCGGGGAAATAATTAAGTTCAGGTTCACAGACGCATGTCTAATGTGTGCAGTCAATGCCAAATATATGAGTAACAAATAAAAAACAAATGCCCATTCATGGAATTGGCCAAAAGGTATCTTAGTCATCTTAGCCAAATGCTTGAATTGGTCAACATAAATCAAAGCTAAACGCAATGAAACCGAAAGTATTTCAAAATCAACGGTTACCCGGCGTATTGAATGTAATATCTGATAGAGGGCGCCACTTGCTGGCGCCATCTTGTAACCAACAACTAAACCATTAACAGCTGTTACCACTTAACATATGGCATAACAGCTGTTACTGGTTATCATTTGTTACACATTTAATTTTTCGAAACGTTTTATGTAAAAAAAAAAAATTATAGAAATGTTTGCAAAAATATCACAAAACCTAACTCGTAATGGCCATTTATTACAAAATTCAAGCTGGCGTCGCTGGAGAAACAGTAGCAGTAGCGGTGGCGTCCAAGAAAATGCAGTTAATCCAGAGGTCAGCGAAGCTAAACGCCAACAACTGTTGAATGAGTTGACGGATCCGCTAGAGACACCAAAAAGCCGGCCCACAACAGATCCCAAGGAAACTAGTGTGATGCTTTTCTCAGGGCAAGGTACACAATATGTAGGCATGGGCGATGATCTACTTCGTTTTCCCGGTGCGCGTCGCATCTTTGAGCTGGCCAATGAAGTACTCAAATACGATTTACTGAAGATTTGCCTGGAAGGACCACGTGATAAACTGAATCGCACCGAATACGCACAGCTAGCTGTAATGGTTTCATCGCTTGCCGCACTGGAGCAATTGCGTGAGGAAAGACCTCGAGCAATAGAGAATTGTGTTGCTGCCGCCGGTTTCAGTCTGGGTGAGATTACAGCGCTCGTATATGCCGGCGCGTTGCCCTTCGACAAGGCCCTCAAACTGGTGCAAGTACGTGCCAACGCCATGCAAGCGGCCTGTGATAAGGCCGCTGGAGGCATGGCTCTGACGGTCTATGGACCCGATACCAATTTGAGCGATGCATGCAAAAAAGCGCAACAATGGTGCCTGGACAAGGGCGTAGAATCGCCCTACTGCGGCATTGCCAACTACATGTATCCGCACTGCAAAGTAGTCGCTGGCAATGTGGAGGCCCTTGAGTTTCTGGAGAAGAACACTAAACCTCTTAAGATCCGCCGGATGAAACGTTTAACTGTCGCCGGCGCCTTCCACACGCCATTGATGGAGAGCGCCGTCGAACCGTTTACTAAAGCTCTGAAGTCCATCCAAATACAGGATCCCATCATTAAGGTGTACTCCAATATCGATGGCAAGCCCTATAAACACGCTTCGCACATCCTACGCCAGCTTCCCAAACAGATTGTGCGTCCAGTGAAATGGGAGCAGACTATGCACGAAATCTATGAACGACAGCAGGGCGTCAACTTCCCACTGACTTTTGAATGCGGACCCGGCAAAGCATTGGTCCCGGTACTCGAAAAGGTCAACTCCAAGGCTGCACAAACGGCGCATAATGTATTTGCTTAACCAAAATACAGATTAGAAATTTTACGTTATAAAAAATGTATTTATTCCTTTTGTTAAAATAAGGGAAAAACAAAAAAGCGGTAGCACTGGGATCGGAAGCAGGATCTAAGTTTTGTAATCTCTTGTGCTCATACGATGTGCAAAGGCGGCTCCCTTATTCTTACGGAACCTCTCGAACGGATCGTTAAGATTGTTTCCGACACCCTGTAAAGTTTAGGATATTAGCTTCATTTTTTTACTGTTGCCACTTTTTCTGACTGTCCCACCTTATACATATCTTTGCGATCACGCACTTCGCCGCCTGAAATGGGTGTGTCGATGCCCTGATTCTTTGAACCTAGGCCCGTGCCTGTGCCAGCCCAACCCATTTTCATGAGCATCTGGTGGCCTTTATTGGTTTCCTCGATGAATTCCTGCGGCTTGGCGAAACTACTGCCACTGAAATGGAATGGAATATATTAATTGGAAGGCGCTGCAAAGATTAGTTAGGATGCACTCACAAAAAACTGGGTGGCGTGGGTGATCTGTCTCGTTCCACGCGTCTTGAGTTGCTCGTGTTGCCATTGTTGTTGCTGTTGTTACTATTATTACTGCTGCTGTTACGCTCCGAACGATTCTCACGACTGTTGCTGCTGTCACGTTCATGACGCGGCGAACGATTGCGACCTTTCCGGCTACTTCCGCTGTTGCTACTGCCTCCACCTCCTCCTCCTCCTCGACTACGCTGTGGCGGCGGTGTAGGAACACGTTCAACAGATCGTGATCTGGAGCGTGTGCGGGATCTGGTACGATTAAGTGGGGTGCGGGAACGTGAACGACTTCGGCTCTTTGAGCTGCAAGAGAAAGCACTTTTAGAATTGATCTCCCTGGAGCCTTCGAGATTCGCCCTCACCGATAACAGCGCTTATTGGACTTCTTTGCCTTCTCCAGCACAATGGGACTGGGCGAGCGGGACTTGATGCGCGTGCCATTTTTGATTTCCTCCTCTTTTTGTTTACGCGCCGCATTCTTCACCTTGTAGTACTCATAGAGTCCAAGCTTCTCCCAGCCCTCACTGAAAGTTCACAAATGTTTCATTATTAAAGTCTTTGGGATTTCACTTTACTCTACTTACTTGTCCCTGGGTCGATCATGCGAGGGAGCCGCATAGAAAGCATTCAATGCGTTTGTCAAGCGTTCGCTTTGCGGCGCTGGCGCTGGCAATCGAATGTCTGACGGATCAAGCGGTTTGTAATTGTAATCCTCCAGTCGTATCAATGGCACAATGAGACCGGCAGGCAGATCATAATATGGCGCCGTGGGTACCTGTGGTTCTTGTGGCGGCATGGAAGTCTCTACTGTATCTAACCTATCATCCACGTGTTGCGACGACTCATCCTCTGGTCGCTGCTGTAGCACAACATGTATTGCTGCATTAAGTGCGCCCAGATCGACACTTCCGTCACTTCCTGGCGCCATTGTATTGCCAGGCATTTGGCCATATGCAGTTGGTGCTTGTTGCTGCTGCTGTTGCTGTACCTGTTGCTGGAGCTGCTGCGGTTGTTGCTGTGGAATTGGCTGGATTTCGTCAGGATGACGCTGTTGATGTTGTTGCTGGTGCTGCAGCTGCATCACAGCTTGAATTGCTGCATTCAGCACACCCAGATCCACAGGTGGCTCATGACCTGTGGGATACTGTGCTGGCGGTGGCTGTTGTTGTGGTTGTGGCTGCTGTTGCGGCGGCCCTTGCCCGTGTATTGGTGCAGGGAATCCTGGTGGTGGTTTTGACATATCGGGAATGAAAAAGTTTGCACCACGAGGATCACCAAATGGATTGCCCGGCTGTTGTACAGGCTGTTGTTGATAATTCGCATAGATACTGTTGCCAGGCGCCTGCGGATGTGACTGAGGGTGCGGATGCGTCTGTGGATGTTCGTGCGTTTGAGGCGGCGGTGTATTCATATGCTCCTGATCTACACCAGGCATGGCAATACGCTGAGACATAAGCGCCGGAATGGACTTTCCCGACGGCGTGCCAGGTGCTACAAGTTGCTGTTGAGACTTCTGCGCGACCAAAATTTGTTTTTCCAACTGCAACTTTTGCTGCTCAAGTTGGGCAATTTGTTGTGTGGCATGTTGAACAAAGACCTGATGCTGCTTCTGATAACTGCAGATATATACGTAAAAGTTAAGCAAGTTGACATTGTGTTCCACCCCTTAGATTTAACTCACTTATCCAGTGTCGCTTTGGTGCTCTGCGAGTATTTGGCCACAATGTCGTGATGAGTGTTCTGCAAATTTGTTTTATACTCTTGCATTGATGAGTCCGGCGACTGCAGCTTTGATATGACACAAGCATCAAAAAACTTTGCCTTTGACTCCCATAGTGAAAGCAGCTTCGATAGCTTTTGTCGCTGATCATTGTTGGCAACTTAACATTGAAAAAACAATAATAGATTAATAATCTTAAAATGTTTACATTATGCTTATTACTTACTTAAGTCCGCGCTGCAGAACATCGGAATAACGACATTCTCGAGATTGTTCTTCAAATCGCTGATATTTTTTCGCATACTGTAAATAGATTATTACACTTAAAAAAAACTTGCCCGTAGCTCACACGGTGCACAGTTTGTTGTGGAGTTTGTCAAATCTTTCCGTCTGTTTGTCTATGTTAGATTTATTTGTTCCTGAACTAAGCAATTTAGTAAATACTTCTATAATCGGGTTTATACCATTGCAGTTGGTTTAGAAAGGAGGCGAATTCCCAAATATGGTCAGGGTAATATAGAGATTTTACAAAACTAAATATACATTTCATTAGCTTCTCCTCTGAACTGAACGACCTGCATGGGTATTGCATCTTCGATTGTCCGAAGTGAACTTGTCTGTCCTCTCTTATGTTGATGTATAGATTTATCTGATATTAATGTGCGAACTTACCAATGATGGAGTATATCATTAACTAAATATATAAGATGCAATTTTTGCTGAAACGTTGAACCATTGACCAAAGCCCTAAAAATAAATTAACAAACGAAAAACATATTTTTGTCCATATTCTCTGTACGCACAACAACAGCATTTGCCAAAGGTTGTGTTTGTTGTGCTGCGAGTACGTGTGTGTTAATGTGTTTTGTGTGTATTTTAGAGTATGTGTATGTTGTTTTGTGTCTTATCTAAAGCCTATCTCTCTATCACAAAATGATCATTGAGCCCGGAAATAAACGCGCGCATTTCTCTCAAAACGAATCAACGAATATTAATTTAATAAACATTTTAAAGAGTAGAGAATTTAACGAGTCAGCGACTCTTTCTCTATTAGTCACTCTCTCTCAGCATTTGTTTTTTTTTTCGCTCTTAAATTGATCATCACACGCTCTTGCTTCATTCGCATGCACTTTCTCTGTAAGTTTTCGATTTGTTTTTGACTCGTTTTGAAGATTCGTTGAAAGAAAGAAACACATATGTAATTAATAAATGTTGAAAGATCATTAGAATATATATAAACTGAGGCATACTTCTTTAAAAGATATTGTAAAACGACATTGATTTTTGCGCTGTCGGTTGAATGCTGTAAAATCCAGTTCTTGCCTAAAATTGCAATATCAAACGGGTTACTCAGATTGTCAAATGTCTCTAGCAAATTAAGTTTTTAAAATTAAAGTTTCATTTTTCAATTAATCTTAATTAAAATTTTGTGCAGTTTATCTAGCTCAAAAGTTAACTGACGCATAATATTTTGGTATACAAAAATATGTATTCGCATAAACTAAATATATATAAATATTCACATTATATTTACCTGCTGAGATGCTATCCTTTGTACATGACTCGATAATCGGCTGAAGGACACCATCGAAATCCCTGAGCACTATACCCTGCTCATTGGCCAATTGTTCCAGTTGCGTTGTTTGCGCCGCTTCCATCGCATCGTCAATTTGTTTTGCCTTTTGAGTCATCAACGCCTAAAGGTTTCATTTGGTTTCATTCGATTTGGATTCGATTCGATACGATTTATTTGGTAGTTGTTGCGTCAGTTTTGTTTGGTTTCATTTGCGTTGATTGAAAGATTTGTGATTCGTTTTTGGATTATTTTTCGAATGCGACATAAACGAGAGTTTCGTTTCGAACAATATTTTTGATTTTTGGGTTTTTGTAAACACATGGTTTTATCAGTTGGTTTTGATTTTTTTTTTTTTAGTTTTATGTTTCAAAAAATATACAATAAAGCAAAAATTTAATGTAGCATTGTAAAATTGTTAATTGGATAGTTAAAGAAAAAACGTAATAATAAACATACTAAAACTTGTGATTCGTTAATAGAGAATAATATGCATTCAAATAAAGCTGAAACACATTTTATACTATATCCGGTGGTCGAAACGACTGATTTAAACAACAAACTCACACACTGCAGATATTATATTAGATGTAAGGAAACAGAAAGAAAGGGAGCCCAGTTGGTCAAGTATCAAAGACAATTTAATGTTAAACAGGTTCGAGCAAATTAAACAACTAGAGAATAACAGCCACTGTATATGGTAACTTTAAGAAGTTAACAAAATTGAAATAGTCCCATAGGATTAAGAATGCCAATTTAATTGAGTGAAGATTTGAATAGGGGCAGAAACAGAAATTCATTGAAAACCAATATTAAATAGTGCTCTTCGTATTGGGGTAAAGTTTGTTTTTCTTGAGCACAAGGGAAATTGGAAGTGTGATCGAGTCTTAGAAGTGTAACTCTTGCTGCTTTCCTTGGATGAGCAAGTCTCAGAAAGTAATTGCAAAATATAGATATGTATGCATGTTTATAGGAAGAGTCACGCCTGTGAAGCAAACAAATGGAGTAGCATTATTTACCGTATGTTGTGCAGAAAGATTTGCATCTGATTGCTTGATTTGTTCCCTCAATGTATTTTGTTGCAATTTGATGGTGTCCAATTGGGAGACCAAACTCAATGCTAACGATGTGCCATTGGCTGCTTGTTGTGCAGTTGTTGGTACTGTTCCTGGTACTGGTGCGGAACCGGCGCCATTATTAGCATTAGGTGGCCACAGATGCTGCGACTGTTGTTGTTGTGCTTGTTGCATAGTATCCTGGGGATTAGTCGGCGCTTGCTGTTGCGGTGGCGGATAGTGGGCGTGTGTGGGTGGCGGTTGTTGCATATAGTGTGCACCTGTCGACATGCCACCCTGCTGTTTCAACACTAAATCAAAAGGGCAAGTTAGTAACCAATTTAAGTTAAGAAGTCCTAAGCCTACTCACTTGCTTGTTCCGCTGCTACACGATATTGATAGTAGCTGGCAAACTCGCCGCCATATAGAAATTCAAACTTTGGATTGTTTTGTTGCTTTTGTTTGGTGATTGCTTCGAACTCGGGTCCATTGCGAGCCACAAATTCCGCCAATTTGTCTATTATGTTGCGTAAACTTGCATCTAAAATGGCAAGAGAAAAAGGTTTTTACTCACATTTAGCAGCGTGTGCATGTGTGTGTGTTCGACGATTTTGAAATTTGCTTTCGCAATCCTTTACCTCTCGGCGGTTGTACATCCATTGTATGTATATGTTTACAAGCTAGTTATGTTAGTTATTAAGGCTTAAGTATTTAGTAATTTTGACAATCAAATCATCACTTTTTGCGGCGGCCGGACAGAACTTTTACCAATTTCTCTTCTTCTTATGAAGACGCCATATTTAGAGCTAGTACATGGGCAGTATTTTTTTAGCAGAACTGCCAACTATCGATTACTTCTTTGCGGCGAATTAAATAAAAATAAGCAGCTCTGGTCTCTGTCCACAGAATATCGATAAATTGCAATAAGACAAGTGAGCATCTTAATTTTTTATAAAACCTGCCAGTCATTCATTTACATTTTCCCTTAAAAAAAGTAAATATGGCAGTACGTGTAATCAACGACGAATCACATTTTCAAGCCGAGTTAGCACAGGCAGGCGTACGCTTGGTTGTCGTAGATTTCACGGCAACATGGTGCGGGCCCTGTCAAAGGATTGCGCCAGTTTTTGAGACGTTTCCTAGTAAATACCCAAAAGCCATATTTCTTAAAGTGGACGTAGATAAATGCCAGGACACGGCCGCAGGACAAGGTGTGTCGGCTATGCCAACCTTTATATTCTATCGCAACAGGACCAAAATTGATCGCATCCAGGGCGCTGACATAATGGGGCTGGAAGCCAAAATTCGTGAACACATTGGGTCGAGCGATGGCGAAGAATCCGGTGAAGATTATGGACAGGGATTGGTAACTAACCAGCAGAAATTGGTACATTGGAAAACTTTATTAACATGCAAGTTTTCTACTCACATAGATGGAGCTTAACACATTTATCTCGAAGCAGGAGTGCGAATGCTTGAATGAATCGGACGATCACAATATGAAGCATGCGCTAGTTTCGGCTGGAGGATACTTGCAGTCTGACTGCGACGAGCAGCTAATTATGTCTATAACCTTCAATCAGGCCGTAAAGATACACTCCCTTAAGTTCAAGGCGCCACCCAATCTGGGACCCAAGCAGGTCAAGCTCTTCATTAATCAACCGCGTACAATTGATTTCGATAAGGCTGAGTCGATGAGCAGCGTGCAGGATTTAACGTGAGTTTCAAATGCATCAACTCAAAATAACTATTTTACAACTGTAACGACTTGTAGGCTTGCCGAGAAGGAGCTGGAAAGTGGAAATCCTGTAAATCTGCGCTATGTGAAATTCCAAAATGTACAAAACATACAAATTTTCGTGAAGAATAACCAGTCTGGCGGCGATGTCACGCAGATCGATTACATTGGCTTCATCGGTTCTCCAATCATTACAACCAAGATGAACGACTTTAAGCGTATTTCCGGCAAAAAGGGCGAGACTCATTAATCCATCGGCATTTGGAGGGGGGAATTGAAAACACGATTTTATTTCGAATCAAGTTGAAGATTCCCCCTCATATGTATTACCCAGGCTTGCGCTCGCTCCCTGTACTTTCGACTTAAAAATAAGCAAATTTAAACAAATGCATTAACAATGACAAAAACAGAAATTATTAAATCATTAGTTTGCAACCAATTAATATCCCAAATATAGCTGAATCACAGACTGCTGTGCTGTTTTGCGTCGAGTTCCTTGTTGAGCATTTTCCAGGCACGCTCTGCTTGGCGACGCGTGAAGTCATAGTCCCATTGTGAGCTGAAGATCACTTGAGATTTCGAAACAATTTCCGCATTAGGTACTGCACTGGCAACCCGATTGCGTGCCTCAGTTTCGCTTAAACTGTTGCGTTCCATGACACGCTTTACAGCCTCTTCCGGCGGTACAATCATTGACCAGACTTCATGGCAATTGGACTCCCAGCCAGCTCTCAGAAGCACAGCTGCTTCCAGCACGACTATTTTCGGTACCTGGACTCCACTTCCTCGTAATTTATCTAGTCTTTTGTTAACTTCAATCATTAACTCTGGCCAAACTATGGAATTTAATAGTTGTAGTTCTTGTGGATTGCGGAACACTATTGGTCCCAGTTTGGTACGATCGATACGTCCATCGCTAGCTAGAATTTCGTTTCCAAAATGTTCGACTATCTTGTTGTAACAAGATTGACCCGGCTCGTACACATCGTGCGCCACCTTATCGCAGTCAATGACATGGGCACCCATTTCACCCAAGCGTTCAGCCATTTTGCTCTTGCCCGAAGCAATGCCACCGGTTAAACCAATGATATATGGACGGCTGGGCAGATTTAGGCGTGGCTCAGGCTTGCGAAAACGTGTGCCCAGAAGATCGATCCGTGTGTTGCTCGAACTAACCTTTGACTCGTGCACACTATCGCTGACGTTACTTTCAACAATGTCGATTGAAAAGATATCCAATTGGCTTAGATTCTTAGACGCCCTTATCTCGTTGACTTTTTGACCGCCACGCAACGTTTCGGCACTAACGACAATCATGTCAATGTTTGGATCTGTTTGTGTCGGTCCGAAAGGATCATCAATGGGCACAATATCATATTGCAGCGTGCTGTCAATATCCAAAAGGAACTCTCGCAACTGAGAAATTCTTTCCTCCACGGGCAATATGAATTCGGGCAGCACTTTGTCTACAATAATGAGTAAGCATATTAGGTGCTAGACGAGGATAAGATAACAATCGAATATTTACTCTTTGTCATTGCGGCAGTCGTGACACCAACAACTAAACGTTTGCATGTGCGCAACACAGCCTGCGTAAGGAATATCTTATGGCCTATATGAATGCGATCGAATGTGCCGCCAAGAACGACATTTGGATACACCTTGATATTGTTTGACTGCAGCGAATGGCTGTTGTCATTAGAAGTTTGAAAGTCCATGTTCTTTGTATCTTGCAGAAATATTGTAGGTTTGCTTATATTCAGCGCCGTACGCAGCTTTTCGCAGATTTCCGGTTGATGCTCATCCGAGAATATAATATCAACAGGTTTGCATAGCTTCAGGGATTGTAGATCCTTAAACGGTGTAACTAAGACGCGTAGGTCGACATTCTTGCCCACATAACTGCTACTATCAGCGTACAACTGTGATATAAGACGACCCCAAACAGGTGGTGGTGCCGTTGAAGTTGGCGTAGCCACATTCAGATGAATGTATAGCGAGTTCACATATTTTTCAATGCTGCGCAGGGACTTTCCCAGTTGTTTAATGTTGGACACCACCAAAAGTCCGGTAGAAGCCATGATAAGTTAGTTATTTTACTGGCTCAGTCACCAGAATCACAGAAGTTGCTTGTACTTTGGACTGGGAATGTTGTTATGGTCGGAAATATCAATTATCGATGTATTACAGTGCTAACATCGATACATAATTTAACAAGTTGGCAGTCTATCTGCAGCCGGTGATTCGCTGGGTATGGGAACGAAAAGTACTCGTTAATCGTATTCCCAAATACTCGCTTCAGTATCGCATTCCATTGCTTGTCTGTTTAATAAGAAAGTTAGTTTGAAATTTGTATTTACCGATAAAGAATTTCTAACTGAAAAAATTAGTAATATGGAACAACATAAGGAAATGTTAAAAACAAGGCTAATGAGCAGTCGCAATCACCTTCAGATTAATCGGGAAAATCACCGCGTCGCACGATCAAAAAGGCGCGAAGATTCATTTTTCAAGAATCGTGTTATTAGTGTTAGTCCGACGCCGAAAAAGATTTTCTCAACACAAGCACAGACAATGCCAAGGAACGAGGATGCAACTTCCAGCGAACAAGAAAATAGGAATCCTCAAATTCCGCAAACATCTGCGTTATCGCGTAGAAAGGAATATTTAAACCGCTTTAAGGAGTGGAGGGCAGCAAACAAACAGCGTCAGGCACTGGAAAAGACTCAAATTGACCACACAGCGAAGGCGACACAACAGCATGCGGCGGAAGCAGCCTTTGTACCATCGAATCGCCGATCACTGTACGTTGTTGTTGACTTTAAATCAAAGAAGAATGCTACTCAGGATACAGCAAATCCTCGGGCAAAGCTCGTTTCCAGTACTGCTCCGAGTGCGCCATCCAACCTAAAATCTACTTTTGGTGGTGCTGGTACTCGAGTAAATTACGAACATACAGCCTTAGCGTCCAAACCTCCGGCTGACGCCGTTAAGCCGCAAGTCACTGCAAAGAAGCTGCCGCCGGCTGTCACAGCAAAGCAAGTCGCCACTACTGCTGCAGCTCCTGCCAAGCAACCGCTCACAGACTGCACGGATTCCAAATCTACTGCTCCAAAAGTTACTGCCATTGCCACTGTAAGGCCCATAAGAACTGCTGCCATAAAGAAGCCCGCAACTGTTTCTGCTCCTTCTGCTGCTAGTACAGTTGCATCTGTAAAACCTACAGCTTTGTCAAGGAAACCACTCTCCAGCATAAACAAAGTTGCAACAAAACCGTCGACGTCTGCATCTGTTGTGCCCGCCACTACAATAAAGAAGCAACTGGATCCGTCTGCAGCTGCAGCTAAACCTGTCAATTTAATAACGCAACCTTTTGATAAGCCCGTCAACTCAGTGAATATAGTAAAACCTATAAGAGGTGGCGGAGGAGCTGCTGGCAAGTTCAAAGTAAATGCTAATCCTCCGCTGAGGGGAGCAAAGAACAACGTGTCATCCAATCTTGCAAAGCGTATGAAGGTCAAAAGGACTGATCATCCAAATAATAAACAAAATATAGTGGGCCAGCTTAGGCAGACCTTTTTTGGAAACACCGCCGACATTGACGAGTTGCCCGACACACCACTGGAGCGGTTTAGTATTGAGAATCCTTTCCAGGCCACATCGACGCAATGTTGTAAAACTACCAATGTCAGTCAGGATTTGTTAGGTTTGTACCGGGATTTGACTAAGCTAAGTCCTTTGGGAGCCGACGATCTCAGTACCGGTTCCACCACACAGACCAAATCATCGGCCAAGCGTCAATTGTTAACAGCGGAAATTGCAAAGGGCGTACAGGAGGAACAGTCGAAGAGAAAGTTCGATTTCACGCGCTACTCGATTGGTGAACCCCTTTTGGAGACTCCGGCAATTAACAGATCTGTGAAAGCAGATGAAGGTGAGCAATTAGTTTTCTATGTCATGTTTAGGTTTAATAAATATCGTATTAAATATTTTAGAAAAAGGAGACAGCGGTGATAAAACTATGACGCCACCTCAAGACACAACATGCAAACCAAACTACTTGAGTCCTTACGTAAGCGTTTCTCGAGGCAAGGTAAACTCACAAGCGGAACGTACCAAGCGCAATAGCATGTATCTGCTAGATGATGAAAAGATGAAGCCGGAGACGCCGATTGCAGTGCGTCGTACGATGGAATCAGTGCAGTACTTCCGCTTACAATTGGAAAATGAAATCGGCCGCCTCAATTCGCTTTGCGATGAATGGCTTCAGTATAGCAGTGGAGAGAATGAGGCACGGCTGGCTGAGACAGGCGGCAAGGATATGATAGATGCGGCGATTGGACAGACTAAATTGCTAACTAGCAAAAAAATGATGCAATTTTCGAGTCTCATCGATCGCTGCGAAGCAGGCGCCACGGGAATCGGACTACGTGCTAATGATGGCAGTGAAGACACAAAACCAGTGCTTGCCGAGGATTTAGAGGGTTGGTGGGACATGATGCGTTTACAAAGCGATAACGTGGACAAACGTTTTGACAACTTGAAACGATGGAAAGCCAATAATTGGGTGGATCCAGATGAAGTGGTGCCAATGCCCAAACCCAAGGCTAAACGTAAAGTAGCACCAAAGGACGCTGCCGCAAAGCCAACTTCGAAAGCAAGTCGAGATTTGAAGAGCTTTTTGCTCAAGGCAAATGCTGAGGCTCGCAAAAAGCGAAAGCAAAAGGAAAATGAGGAAAGCATTGTGAATACCACACCAAAGCATCATTTAATTGTTGTGCGAGATAGGAAGTCTTTCTCACCGGCAAGGACCGTGCTCCGGGTGTCCACTGGAAGCGGCAGTCGACCCTCGATTGGCGGCAGTAGTCGGAAGTCTATTAGTGGCGGCGCCAGGAAGTCCATTAGTGGCAGCGCTCGGAAGTCGATTGGGCCAAACACATTGCTCAGATCTGCCATAATGGGCGCTGTAGCTGTACAGGAAGCCCGTCAGCAAACGCCACCACCAATTGAGACACCCCGGCGAATGTCCATTTTGAAGACTCCAGGCACAAAGAAGCAGGACTCCATTGCACGCCGTGTCATCTTTAGTGCCAAGAAAAAGGTGCGTCACTTCCAGTTTGCTGTCGAGGAGGGTGTCATCAATGGCGATGATGAGGCGCAGCTGGGAGTTGAAAAACTGGAGGATTGCGAAGAGGATATGTCCATGGAGAAGAATACATCTGCAAAGAACAGTCAGGCCCAGAATGAAGACAACACACCACCCACACCACAAAGTGCATTGCGAACGTGCACATTGAGAAATCGGAAGGTCAAGATGAGGTATTCGTCCGACTTAAAATATGATTGAGTTGCGTTTTTAGATCTTTTTATTGTTTCGCATGTTTTTTGAACTTTTACTATTTCATAAGTCGTATCACCATGTACTCCTTCTGAATTAAGATGACTGATGTTATTTAAATAAACCTAAATCATTTTAATAAATACTTTTCTATTAATTTTTGAGTAGCGTCTTTATATCAAAAATTCGATACCAACTTAACGATCCAGTTATCGATATATTTGCATCGAATTTTATGCAATCGCAAACTTCTGAAAATTTCTGTTGGTTTTTTTTTCCTATTCGAGATTTGGTCACACTGCACGGTACACCCACCACTGAGAAAAAAATTTCGACGATATTTCCAACCAAAAATGTCACGACAAGCCTCAAGATTGGACGCCAAGAAAGTGGTAAGCTAATCACATAAAAGCAGGGACTAGACACCCGACTATCGCCCGTAGTAGTTGTAAGGCTAGTTATTTGCCCTAGTCGTTAATACGAAACATTCAAGTGGTACCACCCTCAAAATCGGCTTCACATTCGCTTTTCCAGTAAGTGTATTGAGGGCGTAAGAGGGAAACGAAACACACAGAAAATAGCGCTACCTGCGCGCTATGGATAACCATTTTAGCAGTAACCGCACATCAACAGCAACTCCAAGAATGAGCAACACTGCCGCCGCGAACAACGGCAGCAATACCAACAACAGCATCAACGTCAGCGTCAGTGGCAACACGAGCAACACAAGCAACAACAACAACAATGCGAATGTAAACACGACGACTACAACTGTCGGCGTAGGCAATGCCGGTCAGCCCATACAAGTTATACCGATGCCCCTGTTGCCGGGCGGTGCGGCACAAATCATAATCGGGCAACAGCCACAGCAGCAGGGTGGCGCCGGTGCGGGTGGACTGCAACCGCAGTTGATACCGCTGCAAGCAAACCAAATAATGTTGCAGGCACAACAACAGCCGCAGATGCAACTGATGCAGTTGCCGGATGGACAGACAATATTCTATCAGACGCCGACCATAACGTCGCTAGATCCCAATTCGCTAGGAGCAGCTGCAGCAGCTGTCGCGGCACAGCCAACGCCTCATTATGTCAATATCAATGGACAAATAGTGCAAATCACGGCAGCTCCGAGTGCCAATCAGCAAGCAGCTGGAGCTGGTCAGCAGATCATAATGGTTCCACAGATGACGGCAGTCAATGCGGCAGCAGTTGCAGCAAATGCAGTAGCTGGCCAGACAACACAAAACAGTGTCAACGTCAGCGTCAACAATGTGCAGCAACAGCAACAACAGCAGCAGCAGCAGCAACAACAACAATCGCAGATGCAGCAGCAACAAGCCCAAGTACAGGTGCAAGTACAGACGGCCACGCCTACAACAACAAGCGTTGGTGTTGCCGCCAGCAATGCGAGCAGCGCCGATGTGAGCACCAGCACCACCGGGACCAATACGAACAGCGAGGATGAGAACTCCAAGGGTGAGGCCGAAGAGGAGCCGCTCTATGTGAATGCCAAGCAATACAAACGTATACTGATACGACGCCAGGCGAGAGCCAAACTCGAGTCCCGGATACCCAAGGAACGCTGTAAATACTTGCACGAATCTCGACATCGGCACGCCATGAATCGGGCACGCGGCGAGGGCGGTCGCTTCCATTCGGCACAAGAGAAGGGAGATCAGTCTGGTGGTCTGGATGGTATTACCATGCCAATGGTCCCAAGCGGCGGTGCTACGCTCAGTCGGGGCACCGCGCGTGCACCGCCAAAGCTGATAGCGCCTCACCAAACACCCAGCATAACCATAACGGCCATCAAATCGGAATAGAAATGAAGCAACCATCCCTGCGCATGTGCACGTTCATGTTGTAGATAGTTCTTAGTCCATAATCCGTAATTCGTAACTCTAAGCATAAGTCTAAGATCAGGACACACTATTGGATTGTACACAATGGAAAATAAATTTGTATTTATTTAAACTTGTGTGCTTTGCCCCAACAGCGGCAGCTTAACAATATGTACGACTCTGGACAGATTAGCCATGCATATATATATACATACAAATATGTATACGATTTGCCATACTCGGGACATATATATACATAGGTAAAGGGGGCGAAAAGTAAACTACAGATATTATAGATATTATCTTGCATATGTAGAATGTCTTTCTCCACTTGGTTCGTCTTATTGTGAGCTCAATATGCATTTGTTTCGTTTTCTTTATGTGCTCACACACACACACAACACACGCTAAAGAACTCGGAGTTCCTTACGCTTACCTATGGTGCACTGGTCACGCAGATGCTGCGTGACTTTGAAAATGTGGACGATGTGAACAAGCAGCTGGAACGGATTGGCTACAACATGGGAATGCGTCTGATCGAGGACTTTCTGGCACGCACCTCAGTGCCGCGGTGCTTGGAGATGCGTGAGACGGCGGATCGCATACAGCAGGCATTCCGTATGTATTTGAATGTGCAGCCCACAATATCGAACTGGTCGCCGGCTGCCGATGAGTTCTCCCTGCTGTTTGATTCCAATCCACTGACAGAGTTCGTCGAGCTGCCCGCAGATCTGAGCAATCTACGTTACAGTGCCATACTCAGTGGCTGCATACGAGGTGCTCTGGAGATGGTCCAACTGGAGGTGCAGTGCTGGTTTGTCCAGGTAGATAAATGATATATGGTATAAGTAAATTGTGCATGAATTAATCACTCTCTCTCTCTCTCTTTCCATTGTGTGTGTGCGTGTGTGTGTGTATGTGTGTGTGTGTGTGGAATACTTTGTGGCGGTGTCTCTTACAGGATCAACTCAAAGGCGACAATGTGACAGAGTTGCGTGTTAAACTCGTGCGACGTCTAGAGGAAGCCATACCAGCTGGCGAGGATTAAAAATACACAGAAATATATATATATAAAGATAGTGATAGAAAGAGAGAGTTGTACGAAGTTATAAGATTTAGTAAGATTCTTATTTAAAAGCTGCATTCCGAAGCGGACGCGTGGAACATCAAACAACAACAATATATATTAACAATGATTATAACATGTTTAGTTTTATTTTTATTCGACTTTATACACAAATTTGAATTAAAAATATATATAGCATATATATATATATAATATAAGGTAGTAGTAATTATTGCTTAAGCAAATTCAACACATTGTTAATTATGCAAAATATGTAAACAGCTTGAAAAACTCTCCAACAAGTGAATAAGCATTATTTATGAGAGAGAGAGAGAGCGCGCGCATTAACTTACAGTCAGAGAACCGAGAGCCGAAACGTTGTGCATCGCTTGAACGATCAACCGCAACTAAACTCACTGCTAATGTTACTCTGCTAATGTGATGCTAAGCCGCGCTTAATGCTGTTAATTTATTTGCAGCGCTCTGTTATGCCTCGAGTTTTTCTGTAGAGCAACATTTCTCTGTTAATGCACGCTCTCGAAGCAAATAATTGTTTATTAATTTGTTTATAGGCGGCTTTTTTTTTAAGTGGGTTAAGTGACTCGCGGCCTGCCGCCAATTGGGATTGCTCCATTAGCTCGGGGTGCCAAGGAATCCCGTAACAGAACAACAGAAATATGTATATATATATAAACTGAGTAAATAACATGGAATACTTTTTGCAGGCACAATACAATACTTGGTTACATTGGTTTCTTGGCTTTGGTTTTTTGTTGTTGCTGCTGGAGTTTATTGTATATGATGTTGTTGTTGTTGTTGTTGGTCAGCTTAATTCTGCTGCGGGCAAAGCATTAGATTTAGGTTCCGGCGCGTCAGAACTTTGCGCAAGGCTTGTAACGTTTTCATGCAGATGACGACACAGCAGCCATTCGCCACGCCCTCTGCGGGACTCTTGCAGGTACAGGAATTGCTTTTAATGGCTGCGGTGTTAGTAGTGCTGATAACGGGTGCAGGTGGTTGCGTTGAAGAGCAGCAGCCGACGCTCGCAGGGGGTGCTGCAACTGGTGGCGCAGCGGCGGGCGAGCAGCAGCCTCCTGTGTTAGTTGTCAAAGCCGGCGTACTTTTGTTGCCTGAGCAACAGCCACCAGCAGTTGGTGCTGGTGGTGGAGCTGCTCCACCACTACAGCAACCAACTCCGACTGGTGCCGTCTGGACAGGAGCACTTGATGAGCAGCCGCAGCCAGTAGTCGGAGTAGGTGCTGCCGCCTTTGCAGCGCCACCGCCACAGCAGCCTCCTCCAGCAGCGACAGCGCCGCCTCTGACTGATCCGCCACTCATGGAAGCCAAGTTTTGGAGTAGCAAAGCAACATCCTCAATGTTTTGGTTCATTTCCGCATTGCGTTTACTCACTTTTTTGCTGGTCGTGCTGCTGCCGCAGATGCGTTTACCGCCGGAGCTGGAGCTGCTTGCAATTGTTGTAATTTTTGGCTTGACACTGGCGGGCTTAGTTGACCCTGCACTACCAGCACTACCACCACAATCACCACCGTGACAGCTCTTGGTTTGATCACACTTGCAATTTGTGCAACTACAGATGCCTGCATCTGCGGTGATCTGTTTGAGCGTAGGCTTGTTATCCCTGATATCAAGCTCCAGTAGACCGGAAGCATCACTGGGCACCTGCTCGGCCTGGTGCAGCGTTGCTTGCAGTAAGGCACTGTTGTTGTCAATGGTCATGAGTATATCGTTGAGCAGCGATTCCGTCTCCATGTCCTCGTCATTGTCAAAGCTATCATCCTTAAGCAGCTCGTCGATATTCTGCTGGTTCAATTCCAATGTGGGCAACCCAGGCGAAACAGAAGTAGGCGCTGCAACTGTTGTCGCCTCGTTATTTGTGCCCGCTCCTATCATCTCAATATCTAGAGATGGTGGCAAGGCTAATTCATCCATGTTGCCACTGACAGCGCTGCCAAAGGTCGGCTTTAGATCTACAAAGCTGGGCATCTCTGTGGGCAATGCGACGCAGGCATCGGTCAATGGAGTTGACATGGACATTAGAGGTTTAGAAACGAGTACACCGGCATCGATCCAGGGACTTGGGATCTCTTCTTCGGCAGCATATGATAACGAATATGCTTGTGATGTTTCCGGCAATAAATACACATTTGACAATTGCGGCAGCACGACGCCGCTGTCGTTGCTCGTCGTCTCCGAGCTCCCACTGCCGGAATTAAGTATCACCATATCAGTTTGTTGTAGATCCGGTTCCGTACTCGGCTGTTGCAATTGCTGCTGCTGCTCCTGCTGTTCCTGCTCTTTCTGCTCCTGCTCCTCCAGCTGTTGTTGTTTATGTACGCGCTTTGATTTCTTCTTGCCCTTGTTCAGC
Organism: Zaprionus kolodkinae; assembly: GCA_018901885.1. Classification (NCBI taxonomy): domain Eukaryota; kingdom Metazoa; phylum Arthropoda; class Insecta; order Diptera; family Drosophilidae; genus Zaprionus; species Zaprionus kolodkinae. Next base: position 194,778 of record JAEIFM010000414.1, on the reverse strand, counting down.
ATCTGACGCTGATGCGTCTTCTTATGCGACTTGAGACTGTGCGAAGTGCTAAAAGATTTCTGGCAACTGTTCTCCTGGCAGGGATATGGCTTCTCACCAGTATGCGTACGCTTATGCGTCTTTAGGTGATGAGATGCGGTGAAAGCTTTGCCACAGTCGTCCTCGGGACACTTGTATGGACGCTCCTGGGTGTGAGTCCGCATATGCTTCTTCAGGTCGCTCAGTGTGGTGAAACACTTCTGACACATTTCACAATTAAATGTCTCTCCATTGTGCAGACGCAGGTGGGCGTGTAATCTGATAGAGAAATATATATATTTGTAGATAAGAAATGTCCACTTGGCTATCTTGTCGAGAGAGACTCACCTGTATCGCGTATTGAATGCCTTATCACAGCCGCTCACCTCACACTCGTAGGGCTTTACCTTGGTGTGGACGCGTACATGGATCTTTAGGCTGTAGGATGTCAGGAATGCCTTGTTGCAGCCCTCCTCCGTGCACTTGAAACTGTAGTCGCCTGCAAACAATTATAAGCACAGTTATTAATAAATAATCTAAAAAAAAAAAACAACAAAACAACCGCGATCCGAGCTGTGTTGGTAAGCGCTATCGATAAACTATCGAAATGGGCTTCAATTCTTTTCAAATCAAACGAAAATATCGAATTATGAGTAGATATTATTTTAAATTAAGTACTTTACTCACCTGTGTGCGTTTTTAAATGCGTTCGGAGATTGCCAATCGTGCTATAGCTGCGATAACAGTTCTCATAGTTGCACTTATAGCGGCTGAGAGCTTCGTCGGAGCTCTATATGTTTGTGGGCACAAGAGATCAGATAAATATATATATACGCATATTAGTTAGTATTACGAACTATACAGTTTGTTTATCAGAAAATATATGTACAAGTCGTGGGCTTTCGAATAGTCATTAGGTCGTTAGGTATGTATTATGTTTAGGTATTCGTAAGTCGGCCAATAAATAACTATATAATCTATATAGTGTGTAATATACAAAAAGCATGCAGTGTCAATAGAATTTCTACTGAGTTTTATATACTATGTAAATGTGTTATGTGGCTGTATGTTGTGTGAGTGTTTAGTGGGAAATTGGGAAAACTCTAAAAACTACGCACCAAGTTGACGGTTTGATAAATGCGATAATTGGTTAACAAAATTAATTGTACGCTTAGCGAGAGAGAGCAGCGAGGATCGAGCGGCCAGATTTAGCTGATGATTAATTCGTTATCGATTACTATCGGCCACTATCGATTACTATAAAGCAGCAGTTACAACGTTAGTTACGTTACGACACACGTTTTATACACAATTTGCGAGAGTGTTCGTGTGTACATTTTGTGTGAGAGAGAGCGCAGAGTACTATTTGAAAATGGGGAGCTGAGTACCTCGTACGCCAACGCCATCAGCTGATCCTCATCGGTTTCCTTATGCAAAGCGCCCGGGTGTATGCACTGAGCCAGCTCATTTTCCTCGTCTGGCTCAATTTGCTCTTCGACATAGCTGCAAGATTGGGTGGGGTTGTTGTTACTACAATCACAATACGAAACGAATGCAAATTCGACATCGAATTCGAATTTGGATTCGAATCATTCGCTCGCTCACTTGGAAACAAACAAAAACAAAATGCGGCGGAGCGAGCTGTTGCGTTCGATTTGTGTGTCAGTGGGCCGTTAAGATGTTCTACACACACAAACATATGTTCTGCTGTACACACACTTACACACACGGACGTGCTAATTTATGTTTGTTTATGCATGTGTTTGTAGGAATGACTGTGCGTGTATTCGTACTGCATAGGTTAGTGAGGTTATAGAGCGTAACGTGAAACAATAACAACAAACAAAAACAAAATGTGTGTGTGTGTGTGTGAGTGGGTCCAGCAATAAACACTTGGCAGCAAGAAAGCAAAAGCATCAGTCAATGTTAAAAGAACAACAACAAAACAAAAACAACTAAAACAAACGGATCAACTTGACTGCTCGAATCCCTATATAAGCCTTAATAACCAGATTAATTAATATTTAATATTGTCATGGTCAAACACGACGTCGACAGAACTATAAAAGAAACTAAAAGAAAGCACACAATCACAGCAACACACACACATGCAGGCTGACAGTCATACAGGCAAAAACAAAATATTCAATTTGGATAAACAACAAGTGCGTGGGCGAGCTGGCTAGCAGACCTCTCTCTATTCCTCTCTCCCTTCCTATCCCTTCGCACACCATTTGCTTTCTGTCCCTGTCATGGACACAGCTGGCGTACGCCCCTCTCAACCTGCCCTAATCTCGCATATCTCGCGACTAGAGCGAGTGCTGAAAAATGAGAAATATGATTGAGATGAACACTCATGGTGATAAAAATAGCGTCGCCTCGTCGTAGACATAGAGGTATACAAAGGGGAGGGAGGGCTGCAGGACAGACCCCAGCTACACAAAGTGGAAAAATAAAATAAATTGAAATATGATTGTACTAAAAATGAATACAACTACCAATGGTCTTGGCTAGCATCATCGTCTAATATCATTTAAGTCGTCATATAAATATATACAATGCAATTAAAATTAAATTAAAATAAGTAGAAATAGTCAAAGCGTTAATTAAAAATAATTTAAACATTTTTAGAAATTTATGATCGACATATTTTTAGAAAAGTTCGAAGTAAAAAATCTTGTAATTTATCGATTCCCTTGTATGACAAGTTCTTCTTATTGGCGCTGATAACATAAGAGAGAGAATTATGAAAAGATTTTGCTACGAAATAAAAAACGTTGTCGCTTTCAAGATAGATTAGGGTAGAAAAATAACAATAAACAGAGCTAAACAGCTGAAATTATGGTGCAAAAATTAACATCTTGTCTGTTTCAATATAAGACGATCTTCAAGTGGCATACTTGATGGAATTTTCTCGATGAGAATAGAATTTCACAATGAGGGGGGTCAAGGAGGGGCATTTTGCCAGAATTGGAAACCGGCTACTTTATACCAAGTGTGAATGAATTTGGGGAAAAATACTAAACTTGTGGAGCGTATGTATGTATGTATGTTTATATGTATACTTATTCTTATATCTATGTGTTTGCGTGTGTATTTTGTAGTGGGGGGAAATCTAAATGCGTTCATCGGCGTAATTATTTTTAGACCAAACAAACGATTTGGATACAATCATCGTGTAGCAAGAAGCAGCAGGACGACTGCAGCAGCAGCGGCAGCAGAAACCCCCGTTACATTCTCATTGCCGTCAAATTCGAATACATATCGAAACACACATACATACATATACGAAAGCATACAAACAAACGGTATATGGGGGGGGGGGAGAGCGGGGAAACACCGGCGAACACATTTCAGGCAATTAGCAACAACATGCTAGCAGTTCGGACACTTTGCAGACGTGAGTTGTAATATGTGGACATTGGAATTGTTGAAATTTGCCAAATTTATGAGAAGAAAAAAACAAAAACAAAAACACTCGTCTTCCTACAGTCGATATTCGAATCTAATTAGTTTCGTAAAGCAACCAAAAAAGAATACGAAAAAAGGAAAAGAAATATATATGGCAGGCGCGTCACATTCAAAGCAGCAGATGACGGAAAAAGAGAAACCATGCAACAAACAAAACCTGTGTGGGCGGTGGAAAATTTAGTCATGGGCATAGCCATGGGCGGGGGTCAGCATACACTAATTGGGACAAAGTGCAAGCACCTAGCCACAATTTTACGATATTTTAAATACATTTTTAATAGATTAATCGACATTCACAATGGTAATTGGCATGCTTTTTAGTATCTTAGATGGTATTAAAATTGTCAGCAAATCTAATAAAGTTAATTTATCGATAGGCAAACAGAAACACAAACAACAACATCAATTGCTATTGCTAAGCAGTGTTGGAAAGCATGCAATGAGGCTACAACGCAGAGCTTAACTACCTCGTCCCAAGAGTAAAATATGCAGTAGGAGGAGAACTTGATGCAGATGCTGCCGACTTGCTCTGCATAGAGTCGTTGCTAGTTGTTGTTGCTGTTGGCGGTGGCAGTGGCAGTGGCTCTTCGGTGGCTGGTACCATGCTGAAGGATACCACCGTCGGTGGCTGCACCTGGACGAGCTTTTGATTTTGAAATTGATATTCCAGCGTAAAGCAAATATCATCCAGATTATATGTGCCCATTGTCGCTATTAACGGTACTGACGCTTGTGTCGTTGATGGCGATAGAATGTGTGTGGTTGGTGTGGGCGAGGATGATGTGCTTGTGCTTGTGGTTGTTGTGTTGTTGGTGGTTAGCAACATGGGTGCACCTGCGGTCAGCGGTTTCAGTGTAAACACTTCATCGTCAGCTAGGTCGTCGTCATCGTTGTCTTTTTCGTCCAAGTACACGGTCTGGGTCTGGGTCTGGGTCGGAGTCTGTGTATGAGTCTGCACCTCCTGCAACAACGTATATGTTCTGGTTATAGTTGTTGTACTAGCATCGTTGTCGTCCGCCTCAAGCGTCAAACTTAAACCTAATGGTTGCAGCACCTGTTGCTCCCCAGACTGCTGTGTCTGACTGTGACTGCTGTAAATGCTGCTGTTGCTGCTCCCACTCCCACTGCCATCGGCATCCAGCTTGGGTGCTAGGAACGATGCAAGCAGTGCTTTGTCTTCGAACTCATTGAAGTCAAGCTGCAGCGATGACGCAGTTATTGACGACGGCGATCCAGTTAATGATGTACGCGTCGAGTTTGTATCATAATCCCTGCTGTCTGATAAGGAATTTCCATGATTGGCCGACTTCCAACTATGCTCATAATATTGTTGTTGTTGTTGCTGTTGTTGTTGGTGTAGTTGCTGTGCGCTGAGCGTCTCATCGCTGCCTGCATCCATTTTATTGCTTATTCTATTTGTATTGCACTCACACACACACTTATAGAATAATTTCACGCATGCAGTTTTTCTTTATTTTACTTATATCACTGTACAATGCCGATACATATATATAAATATGTATTACAAAGAATTAGAAATTTATACGGAGCGACACCCAGCGGCGACCCGAGCGAAATAATCACGTTCACGCTGCGCAACAATAAAGATAAGACTAGTGGTGGGCAGTGGCGATGTAAGAGAACATCGATATACCGTTCCAAAGTTTTCTCAGTCACGAGTGTGAGTATTTTAGCTTGTTCTAATATTCACAGGCGGAATATTTCAGGATATTTATATGAATACTAATTACAGTTCGGTGTTGTCTGAAATAAAGGTATTAAATGAAATTAAAGCAATATAATAACTGATGAGATAACCCTACGTTTATAAATTCTCTTTTTAAAAATGCAACACACATGCGCCACGAGTAAATTTAAATCAATTTTGTGCTTTCGCGCCCTCTAACCTGCACGCAAGTATCGATATCGATACCATTCTCGGGCTCGGTCACACTATGCGCAAAGGCAAAAGCAGTACATATACAAAATTCATTGATTTTGTCAACGTAAAACACAGCGCATAGCTACACAGGCGAACACATAAAGTGAAGTTAGTTAACTAAATTAGGAACGCAGCTGTGGCAAGTGGAAACTGAACAAAATGCAACGCTCGCACGACGAATCGCAACTGTGAAGAAGCGCAAAGCAAAGGCAGGCACTAGGTTCTACCCCAATAAGAAGAGCAGCTAGTTCAGTTTCGCTGCTTGCTCCCAATTTCCCAATAAGAAATAAGTGCGAAGAAAAAGAGAGCATACGGTGTAAAAGAGGCAAGCAAAGCAAAACGCAACAAAAAAACAAAAACAACAGCAAATATATGAAGCAAATAAAATGACAATCGTATTCAAAGATTAATATTGGGACGCAATTGAGCTCCGGCGGCCGGCCGTAAAATGCCAAGGAACACTTGCAGGCCAAGTGAATGTGTAGCTAACGGTAATGGTAATGATAAGGAGACGGCTAACGGTAATCATCAGGATGATACAGCCTCCGGTACAGCGGAGGATGTTGCCTCCGCCGCGGCTGTGTCCATTGTTAAACAGGAATTCGATGCAACGCCACCCGTTTGCCACAGAAAGTCGGAAAGACGAAAATTCGCACGGGATATATTTCTGGTCTTCGAGGAACAGACGACGCGACGTCGACGCGGACGTGGTGGAGCGCGGGGCAAGTGTACGCGTGCCAAGCAGAAATTCGGACACCTCTCAGTGGCCAATACGCCGCGAATCAATAAGAATATATTGCGTGAAATCAAAACAGAACCAAAGTGCAGCCAAGCAGCAACAGCAGTAGAAGAGACTATAGCTGTGACATCTGTGGCAGAGCAGCCAGCGGCGGGTACGGGGCCAGAGGCTGAACCGGAGCAGCAGCAGCAGCAGCATGAGCCCGAGACGGAGACCGAGCCCGTGTCCATGCCCCTGCCTGCACCTGTGCCTGTGGCAGAGGCTGCGCCAGAGCTGCAGATGAATAGTGTTATAGAACGAGAGCCAGAGAAGCCCAAGGCCAAATTGGCCAAAGTGAAACTTGAAACCAAAACAGGAGTGGCAGCTGGTGGACCAGCAGCCGCTACAGCAACAACAGTGGCTGCGCCCGCGCCCCTGCCCGTTGCAGAACTGAGTGCTGCCAATGGAGCTGGCGCAACCACATCATCAACATCCACATCTCCCGTCGCATCGCCAACAACGCCCAGCGTGAATCCCATTTTCCTGTGGGTCAAGCAGGACGATACGCGGATTGTTGAAGTACGTTGCGAGGATTATGATAAACGCAATCGCATACGCTTAACAAAAACGACAAATGGTTGGCGTTCCATGCCACGCACAGATGCTTCATCCAGCCGAATTGTCAAGTTCTTCCACAGTGCTGCAGCACCCTTGATGAAGGTCAAGCGGGAGCAGCTGCAGCAGCAGCAATCAATTGAACAAGAGCTGGAGGATGAGGAGGAAGAGGAGGAGGAGGAGGTGCACCATCACCACCACCACCATCAGCAGGAAACGGAGAAGCCACAGCAGACAGTTCTGCATGACTGGAGCGTGGTGCAGGAGGAGCCCGACACGGAGCAGCAACAGACTAACAATCTGGCCACGGTTATTGAGGATGTTGTTGTTGTCGTGCCTGCCCAGCAACAACAGACGAATCAGCAGTTGGAGACGACTCCTGCTCGCTCCGCGGATGTCTGCTTCGATGCGCTGCTGGACAGCGAGACGAATGCATCGACCAAGGCGACCAAGACTAGCACCAGCAATGCCAATACACCAACATATCAGTGCTCCTCCTCGCCCAGCCTATCGCCTTCGCAATCGCCGTCGCCGTCACCATCGCCGCCGCCCTTGCCTTCGCCACTGGAATTGCAATTGTGTCCCAAAACTGGTCTCTTTCTGCCCAAAGGAGCCGGCGGCGCTGTGGAGCCGACGCTGGCCCTGGCCTCTGAAGCCAATGACAATGCTCGGGCGCCAACAGAAATGGTTGAAGAAGATGTGGTTGAGTGTCAGCGACAGGAACGGGCTAAACAGTCCAGCAGGCAGGATGTGGAGGCGCCCAAAGGTGGAAATCTCTGTACGGATCATTCAAGTCTCGATGCAAATACCAAGAATCTTAAGGATCTGCTAGACGATGCAGATGAACTGTTGCAGAATTGCAGCAGCGACAACGGCAGCAGCGGAGCCGATTTGCTCGATTCGCTGGTGAAGCGAAGCTGTGAAGACAATCTCTCAGCAGGATCAGCTGTAGCTGTATCTGGCAACAGTGGAAGCAGTGGCGGCACGGTAAGCGGCAACGGATCCGGTGCTGGTGGTGGCCTTAGTTCGTTTTGTGTGCCCGACGTGGTGGCTGGCAAGGAGTTGCCCAGCATACTTGGTATGGACAGCAGCGATGATGCACCCAAGTGCCTGTCCTTCAATGAGGCCGGTGAGATCGAGGGACTCAATGGAGATCTCTTCCTAGGCATTGATCCGTTTGACAAGCAGCCGGAGGCTGAAGTTGAGCCCGACCAAGCCGAGACGGTGCTGCCTGTGGCGGCAAGTCAGGAAAAGGAGCAGCCTCAGGCCGCGCAGGTTGTGGTTCCCGATGAAACGCCCAAAGATTTGAGCTATAAGAAGCGGGAAGAAGTGTGTCCGCCCTCGGAATCTCGTAGTCAGTGTGCCGTTACCTCCAGCTCAGATGTGCTAAAATCCAAATCACCGGATCCGGAAATACTTCAGCTGCCGGCCAATAATATACCAGCCGAGGTTGAGACCACATCGGAAACCATAAAGCATCTGATCCTAGAGCAGTTCCTGAAATTAAATGGCAATCCACAACAGCAGGCCGAACCCATGGATCTGGGCAAGGCGGCGGCGGCAGCAGCTGCAGCAGGTCGTGTGGGCAGCGAAAAGCTGGTGCACACGGTTGTAATCGATGATGATGACGAGGACAGGGATGCGGATAGGGAAACCGCAGAGACGGCTGAGCCGTTAAAAAAGCGTCCCAAGGCCATTAAAATGGACAAAGATCCGGATGCACTGACCCAACTGAAAATGCTGATTAGCAATCCGCAGTGGAAAGTGCCAGATCCCATACTCGTGCCAAAGGATCGACTTGGTGCCGTATTGGCATCGCCTGCCCGAGAGATTCCCCTGCTGCTGACTACCAGACCGGAGCTGCGTCTGCCCGAGGCATTTGCCTATCCGGAAATCATACAGAATCCCAATATTCTGGTAGTGACCATGGAGCAACTGGAGGCCATACTCAAAAACGATGCCGATGGTCAGCAACAGCAATCCAAGTCGCAAAAACCAAGCGATGTCCCGCCCTCAAGTCAACCCTCGCCCGCCTCCCTGGTGCAGCTGCCAAGCAGCAAGCAGGCTGCCATCAGTTGTAGCCCAATTCCAAAGCAACATCATGCAGCTGCTGCTCCTCAACTACACAAGGCAGCGCCGGTGCAGCAGCAGCAGCAGCAGCAACAGTTGCCAGCGAAGCCCACGGCGACCACGCCCACCGCAGCCGCATCAGCAGCTCCTCCAGCCGCGGATTCGAGCATGATGTCGTCGGAATTGAATGCCACCACACTGGCCCTGCTGCAGCAAATGCTGTGGTTGCCCTACTTTGGCCAGCTATCGCAGGAGTTCTTTAAGACGCTTAAGGATCCGCTGGGGTTGCAGCGTAAGTTCATGAGTAACCTGCTGCCGCTGTACAACAGCCAGTTCGGGCTGCAGCATCTGGATGATCCTAAGCAGAAGCAGGCAAGCCAAGGCGAGGAGCAAACGCCCGCTGCAGCGCCACCTCGAGCTACGGTGCAACCCACGCCCGCTCCGGTCAAGCAGCAGCAGCAGCAGCAGAGTGCATCTATGGCCGGTTTTAATGGCTTAAGCAATACCATGGAGCTGTTTTTCATGCAGCAACTACTCCAACATCAACAGCAGCAGCAGCAGCAGCAACAACAGCAGCAACAGCAACCCAAAGAATCCTCACATCATCATCATCTGGAAAATAAACGCGCCAGGCGGGAAGCGGATGCCGTGCCGCTGCATATACCCGACTTCAGTAGGCAGCCGTCCAAGTCGACGGCAACTGCTGCTCCCACTGCTGCTGCTGCTGCTGCTACTCCGCCTGCGTCAACTCCAACAGCAACTGCTGCTCCGGCCTCATCGACACAGCCAGCGGAGCACAAGCCGCGTCTCACCTGTAAATCTCTCTCAAATCTGCTGGAGCCCGAAAGCAATGTGGTGCCGCTGCTAAATGTGCCCTTTGATAATCTGCGTCGTGGCACTGCCATGCATAAGACGCCTCATGAACTGACCAAGGAGCCAAGTAGCGGACGCACCTTGCGCTCCAGCAAGGCATGCGTCACATACAATCCACTGGAGCAGGCAAAGCAGACCCAATCGCAATCTCAGCAGCAGCAACAGCAGCGCAAACGAGGCAACATGTTGGGACACGAGATGCAGCAGCAACATCAGCAGCAGCAGCAGCAGCATCAACATCAGCAGCAACATCAGCAGCAGCAGCAACAACATTTGGCCGAAGCGGCTGCGGCGGCAGCGGCAGCAGCTGGTGCCGGCGGTATGGACGCCAATTCAGCACTGTGGCATCCACTGTTTGGCAGGTAAATATATATTTATTTGTTTATATAAAATCATCTATACTAAAGTACTTAATAAATTCCTTGTAGCAATCCCAAGCAGGGCTACAACAGCCCTTGGCAATGGACCACAGTGACGGCAACTGGCGAATGACAGTCAAGCCGGGCTCACAAGGAGCCGGCATCCCATACAGCCAGCAACAGCAGCTACGAGGAGCAGCAGCAGCAGCAACAACATGACTACAGCAATAGCAACGGCTACAAGCAACAACAGCAGCAGCAGCAGCAGCCATTGCCGGCAGCCATCAACAATCAAAATAATCATAAAAATCACAATAACAAATACGGTTATCCAGCGGGCATGGAGAACATGTTCCAGAGCAATCAGCTGCTCAACTCGTATCTCTATCAGAAGGGTGACAACAATGCTATCGTTGATACCTCCTACATTTCGGAGCAGGCCTATTGGCAACAACACCAACAACAGCAGCAGCAGCAACAGCAACATCAGCAACAGCAGCAGCAACAACAACATCATCTGCAGCAACAGCAGCAATTGCATCATAAGCAGCAGCAGCAACAGCAGTGGAACAACAGCAGCGGTGGCAATGTGAGCAATCAACGCAACAGCAGCAGCAGCAGCAGCTATGCGAACAACTATGCTGCTGCAGCAGCCGCCTCCATGTACATGCAACACTTCAATCCCTACATGCAACAGAAGGCAGCATTGTTGGCCGAGAAGGCGGCACAAGCGGCGGCTGTAGCTGCTGCAGCTGCAGCGGCACACGGCGGCAGCAGCAGCAACAGCCACGGCACCAACAACAACAGCAGCAGCAGCAGCAAGCACGCACGCTATGCTGGTGACTATGGCTAGGTGGGATCTGGGAGAGAAATATGTGAAGCAGTACGATCGTTCATATAACCAAGTCTTACATAAACATATAGAGATAATAAATACAATGCGTATAGGACATTTTATCGAAAAGGAATTGCTAAGGATTATTTTCCGTTAATTTAAACGTAACAACAACAGCAACAACAAGGTAACCGGAAAGCAACAACAATAATTAAAAAAAAACAAAAACAAAAATAAGAAAAACAATTAGTAAAAATTTGTTATTGGTAGTTTGTTAAAAAAAAAGAAAATTAAAATACGAAAAAAACACTAAACAAAACATAATAATTAGTAGCGAAAATAAGCGGAGGCAAAACGAAACAATTGAAAAGGAAACAAGAAAAACCTAATTATTGTATTATTGTTAACCCAAGCTGCGTTATATTATTATTATTATTATTATGATTATTATTATTAACTCGTGTGTGTATATAGCGTTTTTATCTAGATGTATTACACTTGGTAAGCTCCCACTTCCCCCCTCTTCCTATCTGTCTCTTTAATCCTACTAGACCAAACCGAACCCTTCCTTTCGCAGCGCAAAAAGGCAAAAAACTAAACCAAAACCAAAACAACAATAACATAAAAAACAATTTTGTATTCATTCCGCAAAGCAAAGCTAAAAGAAAAGAAAAAACAAGAAGGATTTTTGTTTACACCAGTTATTCCTCTAATGTACTACTATTTTTATGATTATTATTATTATTATTATTTTTACTATTATTATTCTTATTTGTGTGAGAAAACAAAAATCGAATCCCCTTAAAATGTGCAATCTTATATACAATATATTTTATGTTTTAGCGACGACACAAAGAATCACAAAAAAAAAAAGAAAACAAACTCTTATAATGACAACAAGAATGGCAAACAAAGCAAAGATGAAAAATAAAGAAAAACCTTTTAGAGAATTTCGCAGATAAAGCCAACAGAATAGCAAAAAAAAAAAACAAACCTTTGTTTTCATTTGGGAGAGAGAATGTTTACGGTTAACTTTCAATATCCAAAGGGTTTAATAGAAGAAAAAATTAAAAGGTCTACGTACTTCTTTAGATTATTCTTCAGAAATAAAGCTGTATATTCTATATGTAGCGAAGAACCCCAGATGATTAATCGCCGAGGGGTGCGTAATGAAAGTGAGGTCTATTTTTAGATTCCTTCTCATCATTCTACAATTGCAACTTACGCAATTCTCCAGATTTTGGAACTGCGCTGGGTGTGTTAGTCTATTCGAAATTTTGCTTTATGTATGTATAAATATATAGTATTTATTTTAATTTCGGTGTATAGATATATGTGTAAATGTTAATTTCAATATAAATACGCAACTTTTAACTTACAAACAAAATTACATAATTACATTTTGTTTCCGTTATTTGTTTTCCTTTTTTTGTTTGATTAAAAACCATCTAAATCTTCTTTTATTATGTTTAGTTTTTTTTTTTAAAGCATTTTAAATGCGCTCGTGCGAATGTTTTCAGCTATTTTAGTGTGTTGGTTTATGCTTGTTCTCCCAGCCGATAATCGGTATTCCGCCCCTCGGTGTATATATATTCTAAACTCATTCAATCTGGCGATGTGCCTCCTGCAAGCGAGCCACAACACCCTGATAGAATTTAATCTGCTCAGCAATGAAATGTTTGAGTGTTTCCTTTAGATGCGTATCCCGTTGGCTCTTGAAGTGAGTCAACTCAGCGAGCACCGTATAAGAGACAACATCTGTGCGTCTATTCACCTCCTGCATTTGTGCATTGCTCATTTTGTTCTCCGCGGTGGAACGCTCACACTCCTTACGCTTCTGTATAGCACCCTTATGTGTTGAGAAGATATCCGGAAAGCAGTTCAAAACACCCCTAAAACAGGACAAGTTATTAGAGATTTTGCCAGCAGCATATACCCAATAGCTTACCTGTAGATATGCAACCGATCGGCAAATGGTATCCAATCATGCTTGGGTTGATCCCCAAACATTTGCCCGATTCCAATGTATATACCGCCAATCCGTCCCACACTCTCCGATAATGGCGTGCCGTTGCGTGTAGGCGCGCGTCTCTCATCAATAAGCAGTGCCTTGGCCAGCTCTGATAATCCATCGCCAATGCGTTGGAATTCCTTTTTACTCTGGGCCAGCGATCGTTTGGCCATGTCGTTAGAAATCGAATTTAAATTGCGCACTGCCCCGTCCATGCTGTGTATAAACTGTGATCCACTCTCAAGATTTGCATCTACCTTGGAAGCTAGTAGACTTTTATCTGGTGGCGATATGGCCAGACAATAATTTACACCCATATACGGATCACGTTCAGCTTTCCTCTTGCCCAACTTCCATACCTTTTCGTCGGTGCATGTAAGAAAATGATACCATACCTCACATTTTGACATGACCGGATGACGGCACACCCAGTCGACAAATTCTTGCAGCTGGACACGACGATGTTCGACAAACTGCTCCTCATACCGCCCAGAAATCTGCTTGTCCGGCAGTGGTGGCACCGGAATCAAACAGAACTTGTCCGCAAGACGTTCGTGCAGCCAATCGAAATGTTTGTAGCGACGCGACACCTGTGAAAACAACAACACGAAGATTAGATAGAAATTCAATTTGGAAATGTGTGTGCAACAAAAACAACCCACACATTGAGTCATGTGTGGTGGGGCACACAAAGAGGGAGTCATAATTGATTAGCAGCTGAGTTGGTCAGCAAAAGGTCACTTGCCCCCATTGGGCTGCCCTCAATTGAACTTGCAACTCCAACTGCAACTTACATCACTTCTTCACTTCATTACACTATACGACAAAGTTTAAGGTTTCAAGTTGAAGAAAATTCTATATAATATGACTTCAGACTGTTTTTTACACACACAACAAAGCTCACACATATAGAGGGTTTATCTTACGTAGTTCTGATGGTACGTAGGGCAATACTCACAGATATATTATTAAAACTAGGCGTCAGCTGGTAGGCGATAAAGGTTTTCATTCCTTTAAATTTGGATTCCTTTTTTGGGCTAGCCACAATAACGGTATAGGGTGAATGATTCTGTGTCCACTGATAGATGGTTTCTTCAACATGCGTTATATGGGCCAATTCGCATTCGGGAATTTTCTCCTTGAATGTGGCCAAACCAAGTATATATGAGTCGGAACTCTTCGCAAACATGCCTTTCTTCATTGTGGCCGAACTAGCACCACCAGCACCAGTTGTTGTTGAGCTAATCGAGATACCATCCTCGTTGGGCGCAACAGGTAGATGCCTGTTGTCGTAGTCGCTATTGGAATGCGTGAGACCGCGTGATGCCACTGCTGATGACTGGCCACCTGCTGGCGGTACTGGTGTATAAATATCATCGGACCAACTATCAGAGTCGTCGTCAACGTCGGGAGTAGGATCATATCGTGGCGCAGGTGGTGGCATATCAAATGGATCGAGTGCAGCAGTGTCTGGTGGTCCTGAGGTGTATTCGTAAGCCTCAGCTGCGGACATTACCTCAACATAGGTCGCTGGAAAGAGTCCGATTTTGCCGTCTTTGTTTTTGCCCTCCCACCAACCTTCGCCAACGTCGCTCCTTGTTACAGTTAGGACGTCTCCAGCGAGTATCGATAGTTCGGATGAGCCAGGCTCACCAGAGAAATCGTACATTGCACGTACGTAAGATGTCATTTTTGGTTATTGCACGATTCTAACGTTTACAGCGTTTCTTTTTGTGTTTTTTATCTAAATCCTCTCCCATAAAACAATTGAAAAGCCAGCCCAGTGTCTGAGTCAGTGTGTGCGTGACTAGTGTGACCGTTCTGCATCACTAATGAATTTCGCAATCGATTACCGATTAGCAACTGACTGCAACTTCGTGTATCGCACAAACACAACCCTGCAGTAGTGCTTACAAAAAATCTGTTCACGATTTGTTCGATTGGATTTTATTAATCATTCACTAATTGCGCGTTGCCGATTTTACTGGTAAGTGGAGAACACAGATTTGGTTACTTGCCTTTCAACCAAAGTTTATAAAAGTATTTTAAAACGTATACACATTGATACATAAATATAAATGCAACTAATATACGAATTTTCTGCTGTTAATTCGATTCTTGTTTTTCACCGATTTGTTTTTCTACGTTTTTTTTTTTTTGGGCAACAGTAACAACAAATATAAAAGAGTGAACACGTCAAGAGAAAAAGAACAAGAGAGATACCGACGACAACAGCACAGAACACATAGTAGGGTCTCGAAAATTACCAAGAAGTAAACAAGCTATACGGAATCGGTGCAATTAAGCAACAACAACAAAATGCAGCTGCAGGCCAAATATTTGCTATTATGTCTGTTCGTAGGACTGTTTGCCTCACACCGTTGTCAAGGCGCAGGAGGGGACGGAGCAGGAGAAAAATGTAAGCATGAGAAGATTTGCTACAGAGAAATTCATTCATCTGTGTATGTATGTTTTGCGTGCGTTTGCGTGTGCCTGCAGTGAACCAACAATTTACCCATACATATGTTTTGTGAGCGTGTGTGTGTGTGTGTGCGCGCTTGAGTGTATGCTTGCATGTATTGGAATTTTAAATGCCACACTTGAGTATTTGTATTGGACGTACATGTATGTAGATTAAGTGTGTGTGTGTGCGTGCGTGCATATGATATGATATTTAAGTAAGCAAGATTGAGAAAGATTTGCAACAAAAAGAACTTTGCTGCTTATGTAGTTGTAAAATTGATGTTCTCTTTATTATACTAATGTATTTTTGTATGTGTTCACTTTATAGCGACAACTCCGCCAGGAAGTTCTGGGGCGGTAACCGAAGGTGGTGCAACTTTAAGTCCTGCAACATTGCCGCCATCTGATTCAACGCCTTCAACAAATACGACAAGCACACCACAGCCTACTACAGTTCCAACAACTACCCCAATCCCTATAACAACCTCAACACCGGCTCCTACAGTTCCACCAACTAACTCAACTTCTACAACAACAACCACAACAACAACCACAACAACTCCTCCACCAGTTCCACCAACTAACTCAACCACTACAACAACCACAACCAGTACAACAACTCCTCCTCCAGTTCCACCAACTAACTCAACCA
Organism: Zaprionus kolodkinae; assembly: GCA_018901885.1. NCBI lineage: Eukaryota > Metazoa > Arthropoda > Insecta > Diptera > Drosophilidae > Zaprionus > Zaprionus kolodkinae. The sequence goes on along the minus strand of JAEIFM010000414.1, from coordinate 178,751 downwards.
CTACAACAACCACAACAACTCCGGCACCGCCAAAGCCAACACCCGTGCCATGTGGTCATTTCGATGGTCCCTCGTTCATTGGAGGCATTGTGCTAACTCTGGGACTTTTGGCCATCGGATTGGTTGCCTATAAATTCTACAAGGCCCGCAATGAGCGCAATTACCACACTCTTTGAGCCGCCACCGCCTTTACGTCGGCCTTCAATGCAGCAGCCGGAGCATCGGCCGTGAACAATGCTCCCGCCACGGATGCCGAACGTGTGCGATTTGTTCAGCCATCGATACCGCTGCGGTCGCCGCCAGCACAACCACCACCACCACCTCCCTATCTTCATCAACAGATATTAGCCGGTGGAGGTCCCGGCGCTGTGGTTTCGACGGCGACAGCATCGACATCGCACTCAACCACAACTCCAAAAAATAATGATTCACCCTCGGCTCGAGATCGGCTGCTGCATACGTAATTTATCTCGGGGTACAATACAAATTGCAACAAGTTAAAAAAAAAAACAACAACAAAACCAGAACAAAACGAACTATCCAAAGAGCCCCGATAATCTCTTTTTTGCTTGAATAATAACTTTAGCCCCTCACACACTCACAAAACGCTGCATAATTCAGAAAACTTATCATATGAAATGCGAAATATTTAAACAGGCTCTATTACACTCTTCCCTTATCAGCTATTATATTATATATATACATAAACCTATATACATTATAATATATTAAATATTATATATACATTTCGTATGGCTTTTGTAAATGATGATCACGAGGTTCGCTGAAGTTTAATCAGAGAATGAAGCGGATGTTGAGAACGCCTTAAAAAATTTCAAAAGAAAAAAGTATGAAACATGCCCTTCGGCATGGAAAGCCATAAAAGAGAGAGAGATAGGGGAAAGACGAAGAAACGATAACAATTAATAGAATGTATAAATCATATACAAATATATATATATGTAACTGTATATGTATTGTATTTATCAGAATAATGTTAAAGGAAATGATTGTATGTACTACAATAACAGCAAATATGTGAGACTGCTTGGGAAAAATACTTTAGAGCAAGAAGATAAGAGAGAACGGGCATGTTTCCATTTTTTTAAAGTACAGAATATATATAGGAATACAAGAAAAAGCGTTGAGGAGAAGTATAAATTTTGATTGTATTTACAAAACAATTTTAATGTACTACAACTCATAGATATCTAAGGCATAAAACTATGTATGCATCTAAAGTCAAAGAATCCACATCGTAATCGCGTATTCTTTCCTTCCTTTATTCTTCTTGCGTACAAAACACTTTGCATTTTGAATATTTAATTACTTGCTGATTACCTTTCTGATATTCGCCTCGATACAGACAAGCGTGCATAAATAATAACGAAAGTACATACATATATATACTATATATAAGCTTTTCCGTGTCGGAGCCATTTTGTCATCGTCGTCATAATTGCAAGAGCGAAGAAAAATCAATAGGGAAAGTAACAACAACATGGCAGCTAAAAACAGATATATGTAGATGCACAGATACCGACACTGACACGGAATCCAAAAAGGGGGAAATTGAGTATAATAATAATAATAATAATCATAATGAAGATGAGCTTGCATGTTATTTTCTTAGTAACTTCGTGGGGCAGACTTTAAAATGATATCAGCGGCAGGTCCAGATTGGAACAAAACTATAAAAAGTTATAAAAATGTTAAATATTTTATATATTTAAAGTGAACGACACATATGAATTACCTATGCTCCCCATTACTTATTGTTACACCTTCGAACAAATCAAATACCCAACAAAAAAAAACCTGTGCACAAAATACTCTCATATATGCTACATATACATATGTATATTATAAATAATATATAGATATCCAATAAATCTCAACCGGCTTATTCAAGAATACAAATACCTAACTATGAATGTATGTATATCGTTTACGATAATAAATATTTTAAAAATGTATATTCGCCTCTATGGGCTTGCTTCGTTCTTTTCAAAAAACGGGGAAGTACAAGATTTGCTCTATCATTCTAGCTCGGTCTGGTTATTTATCAGTTTTACATCATTTATTAAACATTTGTAGAATATACTAAATAGATAATTGGTTAGTTAGTCTAATGTAGCGGCCTTCTTGGCTTTTTTCGCTTTGGGAATTCCAATTGCTTCAGCCGTTTCGTTTCTTTTTAGATTATTCTTTTTGTTGGATTTCTTCTTCTGCTGCGTATTAAAGCGCAGCACCAGTTTTGTGCTTCCAATGCTCAGGTTTTGTTTCAAGGCGTTGCGGGCATCAAAAGTGGTCGGCAAGGTGACGGTGGCAGCGCCAAATTCTCGGAATTTTCCCTTGCCAGGTTTGATCTGAATGTCGACGGCATTCTCGAAGAGTTTGCGCACCTGGGCCACGGACGTAGTCTTGGGTAGATTGGTAATAACGACAGAGGATGTGAATTTATTCTTTAATTTCACTTGTTTGGATGCGCGTTTTAGCAATGATTTAGTTTTTTTCTTCTCCAGCGATTGTTGTTTGCGTGCAACAAGTTCGTTGACAAAATCCTCTGAATCTGTTTTCGGCAACGAGACGTAAATTCCCTTAAACGCGGAATCTTTTTCTATTGATGCTTTGATACTCTTAAGAGCCTTATCCCGATCATCTTTCGATTTGAATTCTACTAAGCAGAATCGAGCATGTTTTTGACGTGGCTTTAATGCCTTAGATATCAAGGGATGCAGCGATTTCACCTTGGATTCGAATTCCTTTTCATCCAGAGGTAATTTCGCAGGAAAGCGGACATACAACCGCGTGCCCTTTAACTGTTCGTATTTATTGCATATTTGTTCTTCAATGAGTTCCGCCTTGGTTTTCGTAGGTGTCTCGGGTTCCTCGGCTTCGCTGTCCTCATCTTCTTCATCCGATTCAGTTGCACTGGCAGCCAAGTCAAGTTCGCTGTCTTCTTCATCAGATTCTTCCACTTCGCTTTCATTATCCGACTCAGTGGATTCTTCTGCAATACTTTCTTCGTCATCTTTAATAGGCTTTTCGGTTTTTTTCGTCATTTTAACAATTTGTTTATGTCGCTTAGACTGCACGTGTTGGTCTTTTTTTAATAATATCAATATCGATAGCTGTAATGAAAATACCTAAAGTTTTCTTCGATATTTTTCTTATTTCTAAGTATCGATATTTATTCGATAAGTAAACAGCTGATGGAGGCGTAAACGTTATCGAGACTTTTGCCCCATTCGATATATTTTACAGGTGCAACTTCACCAGACAATACTATCTTTTTCGCAAAACACTTCTTAATCAAATAAAATTCATAATGGGTATTTTGGATAATGTTCGTGAACTGTTTTCATCGAGAAACAAAAGTGTCGCCATGGCGGCAGGATTTCTAGTAAGTAAACCGTAAAATAACATTTATGCGTCATTTGAAAATGTTTTTCCGTTTCTATTGGTAGTTCTTTACGGGGTGGTGGATAATAATCGATGCCATGGCTCGGGATGTGCAAAGCCAGATCACGACTGGACATGTATTTATAGGAATCTTTGGCACACTTAGTTTCTGTATGATAAACACCGTTAAGGGGGAACATGTAAGTAACCGTATTTCCTACGTATATTATACATATACATATATGTACATGAATACAAAGAAATGAGTCACTGATTCCGGTTTATTTTCAGATTTCGGAAGAAAATAGTTCAGAGTCAGGACAAAGGATCGCCAAAATATGGTTGCTTATTGGTTTTGTTATTGGATTTGCTTCCATCATTGCCGCCATTTGGGTTATGATCGATGATTTTGTCAATAACGGTAAACAATTTTCGAAATTTGTCATATTAGTATATTAACTTGGCTTAAATCCTACGGATCCTTTACAGCTAAAAAAGATACCAGCAAAGGCGTGGCGCTGCTACTGCAAAACGTCTTCATACTCTTTGCCAGCCTGGCGTACAAATTTGGACGGAACGAGGAGGATTGGAACTAGTAAAGTGCATCTTCAGTAGATTTTTAGTTTTTAAATATATACAATATACATACACACAAACATAAATATAGACCTCAAGAGGACTGCGAGGGATGGCAATACGCGTTTTAACCCACAGAAGATAATCTCATTTCGGAATAATAACATTAAACGACAAGTCGATCGCATAACTTGAAAGTTAATTTATTGTATTGTCGTAGAGCTTATTGCTGCTCGTTGAGAGTTTTGCAAACTTTAAATTTGGTCGACTGGACACTCGTTCTCGTTCTGCAGACACCATTCAGGTTGCATTGCCTCGGCACCGATTCCATTCTCTACAAGTCGCTCGCGATGCAGCAACAAACGTGATTCAGCGTGCTTCCAGCCTTCGATGGGATTCGACCATAGTCGCTCGGCTAAGGCACTTGCTCGTGGCCAGAAGCGATTGTCTAGCGTATGTTCATCGATCTGTTCCGACCAGATTGCCGCCTCTGAGCCCAACACATGGTTGGTATAATCACCAGCGATTTCGGTCATGTTATTGTCATAAACCTTCTGCCAGCCAATGTAGGGGGAACACCAGTTATTGCCAGATGTAACCCAAGCAGCGCCACCACAGTCAAAGTACAAGGCATCGTAGTTGGACACAATAATACGGAAACCACGTTTCAGTATCTTCTTTACCACTGCATCGGTTCCTTTGGTCCAGATTTGTATAATATATCGCTGGGTGTCCAAATATTCATCGATGAACGGCTCCTCCGTAAGTTTGCTGGTCCAGAGAATAATAGGCGTTTGTGTGTCATTTGCAACACGGTCCACACGCTTAAGAGCTTCGGTCTGGAAATGACCCCACAGGCGCATAAAGTCAGCTTCAGAAAGACCCCAGCCACGCTGCGTCATCCAGTTGCGTATCGTCTCGCTACTGTTCCAACAGGCCACTGAGACCTCGTCTCCGCCCATGTGAAAAACATCTGGGTTGTAAAGCGCAAACATATCACTGTAAATATCTTCGATCACATCGTACAATTCATCCACGGTGGGATCCAGCTGTCCACATGGTGGCTCCACGCAAAATTTGCTCCAGGGTTGAGCATTGAAGCAGGCGGTCATGTTCTTATGCTGCCATCCTTCGCCCACATGCGCGGGGCTATCGAATTCGGGCATAACGCGAATTCCTCGAACTCGTCCATATTCAACCTATCATTGTGGAATGTAAGTAAGTTTAAAGAATATATCTTAGGGCGGCGCTACTCAACTATTTCCTTCACATCCTTGTGAGTGTAGACCTTGGCGGACGTGTAGGAACCCAATTTGGAAAGCTCTGGCCGTTTGCTTATCTCCAGAGGAAAGCTATGCGAGTCAGTGATGTGCCAGTGGAAGGTGTTCAGCTTAACCATGGCCATGCCATCTGTAATATAGGAAGTGGAAGGGAATAAGCTTCTTGGCTCAGACAACAATAATTTAGGTTTGCTTTACCTAGCGTTCGCTTGATGGAATTAACTGAGAAATAATTCCTTGCTGTATCAAGAAGCAGACCGCGCCACTTGTAGACCGGAGCATCACTGATGGAGGCATTTGCCGCAACCTGCACTTCGCGCCGAATGTCATCATAGACAACCAGTTGATTCAATGTTTCCAGGCCATGACGTGCACCAAAGAAACTGTTGGCAGTTATATTCGCAATCACCTGCCCCTCATTGTCAGGGCCGATGTTAAGAACGTAGCTTTCATCAGTGTCCAGTGTTAATCTTGGTGCATTACCACTTTCGGGTGCGTTCACGACAACGGTGAATTGGTAACCACCCTTTTTGAGTATGTTTCTATTGGGTATCTTTGCTTTCAGCACATCCATCCAACGCTTCTCTGTTGCTTTCCACAATTTGTCCCTCTTCGCTGTGCCCGGTACTTGGAATATAATATTTGAGAGATCAATCTGACGCATCACCGGCTCTAACTGCACAGCGCCCGTTGGCTTGGGCCACACTGTGCCAATGCTGCTGCCACAGAAAAGTCGACAAACGGGTAGGCTGATTGCCTTGGCGAAGTTTTCCTCGCTCAGCTCTACCTTGCGGCAGACGCCAGTCTGACATTCGTAACCGTATACCAGATCACTAAAAAGGTTGCAATAATTATGTAAATAAATGCACAAAGGAAACTGGAGGTGACTTACTCTGCTCCAAGTGCTTCACCTGGTGTTGGCGCCAGGCCAAAGGTTAACAATACAGCGACGGCAAGCGTCGTCGTAATGCTCTTCATTTTGTCGACGTCGCTCAAGTGGACGCACAGGGAATATTAAATAATAATATTAAACGACGCGTCGATACAAAAAACGGGTTTCTCAGTTCCTGTTCAAATTGAATTGAAGCGTTGCGTTCTGCCCACTGTAAATAACGTTCGACTGCCGAGAGCCTACTGAAGTCTAGGTATTGCTTCGCAGCGAATTTATCGGCTCAGCAACAACACTCGAACATCGATTCCCGATTGCACTCATACAAAGAAATCGCTTGCGCTCCCCCCACACACACATACAAGTACAAGTTGCGAGCAAGAGAGAACACATAATGTTCATTGTTGTTATTTTGAGAGGAGATTACATGCATTTGCTTTTAAATGCCGTTAGTTATTGTTCAGAGGAAAAGAAACAGAAAGTCATATATAATTTTAAAATGATAAAACAAAAACCACTAGAAGATTGCAAGAGTGGTTGTAAATATTTGTGAAAGCTTCATATCGATACCCTCCTGTGATTATTACGGTATTTGTTTATAGATTGGGTTTAAGTTTAAGATTTGTTTTAGATTAAATTCGCATACGCATTTATAACGTATATGTTGATGATGGTGTCATAACATAATTTTGTATTATCATAATTTTATGCGATCATTGACTCAATTTTTTTTATATTCATTCTATGCGCGTAGAATACCATTTTGTACAAAGGAATATATAGGCTCTTTAACATGACTTATATCTAATATCTACTTTATTTCGAAATATTTTTTACGTGGGATTTGCGCCCTTTTGGGTTAGGGTGTTGTCTTCGTAGGTCTCGAGAACATCAGCCAAATGCTCGTTGTCTCGAGGTTTCTTGAACTGGCGCTTCTTGTTGGCTGCCTTCTTACGTTTCGGCATTGGCTTCTTAAGACCATGATCTTGCATAGAACGAATACCTGTATAGAGGAATAGGATAGGTATTAAGCAACTTATATTTCTCCAATTTAACATGACTGTCATTACCTTGTTTCTCGAGGTATTCATCGATTTTCGCATCGTCCATTGCGTCCACTGTCGCCGATCGCCAAAGTTTCTGGAATTCGTCGTCGACCTTTGAGAGATGACATAGATTAAGTTAAGAGTTAAACATCATGTTCGTTGTGTAATGCTCACCGCAAAATTAGCCGTTCGATCGTTGTAGAACAATATCTTTTTCTTATCGATGGGACGAACTATGAATAAAATCTCGGCAGCCCGATTTTTCAACACTTTCTCGCAGTGCGGCAGAGATTCTTGCACATCTTCCAGCAATATGCCACCAAGTCCTTTTAGATCATGTTGTTTCAGCAAACGCATCAAACTCTTACCATCCTTTATCTTATAAACCGGCTTAAAGCTGAACTTTTGGCCGTCTGGTGTTACATCTATCTTTGGGTTATTGCTCAGCGCTTCACCAGCTAGCCACTGAAAGATAAATGAATTTTAAAAAGTTATAATCTTGATGTAGAAAAAGTACCCGAAGTACCAAAAGGCCATCTAGATCGCCTCATCCCTTCTATACTGGGATTACTCACATTCTTCACTGATTGACCAATGTCCAGTTGATTTGTTTCATCTAGAATTTCCTCAATGCTTAAGGGATGATCATCGCCATCCTGATGCCGGGTTCGCATGAACTTCACGATTTTGGCCAACACACCAAACCTGTACTGCGAGCTACCCGACATTGTCTTGTATCTGTAGAACAAAATCATTAAATATTTATCTATTATATTGAATACAGGATTGTTTACGTGGAGGCATCAAGTTTGGGTGCCGTTGGTGGGCGCATTCGTTTCTGGGAGTCATCTCTACTAGCTGGCGGTAGTGCCTTCTCCGTTCTGGTTTTCTTTTCAACGCTGTGAATAGAGAAGTCATGTGTTAAAGATGCACTCCAATATTAAGAAACTAAATTACATACGTTGGCGTAGCCATAGCCCGTTTTTTGAACGCCTCGCGTTCACGAAGAAGCGCGGGATCCATTTTAATTGTTTTTACAATTTACCAAAATGAATAAAAGCAATATTTTTACAATTTGTACAATTGCAAACAAAATCTACAGTTTTGTTGTCAAGCCTCTGCTTCCAACAGCTGTGGATTTTTCAGGGCTGCACTTGTCGACTGATATCGAAAAACATGTATCGAATGTTCTAACTGAAATCAAAACTATCGAGTGTTCGACGGATAACTTGATGACTGCTTAGACGCCGCAGTGTTTTTAAGACATCTGCGTATGAAAATTAAATTTCAATTAAAAATTGTTTATTTATATCGTTTATTTATTGATTAATGTGCTTTACATAATATTTGTATTTAATTAATTTATGTCATATTTGAGTGGATAGTTTCAGTGCAGAAATCTATGATCCGTAAGTTTGCTTTTTTTTTTTTTTTTGTTTTTTAAATATGTATTATTATGTACTATATTATGTTATCTTTGTCGGGATACGTTAGTAAATAGTACAAAGAGTTCGTTATTGTATATGGTTTGTTTCTGGGTAACGGTAATGCTTTATAGATTCAATAGTCCCGTTAGTGGTTGGGTTAGCAATCATTGCGGTTTCGTTGGCTCCGTTTAGGTCTGGTCTATATAAAGGTTACTTCGGTATTATTCGGTACTACAGCGCACTCGATCAAGTCAATAAGTACGGGTGGTTCTTGTTGTTGGTATTTCTTGTTTCCGTATTCTCTGTGTGGTTGGTTCTTGTGGTTGGTTGTGGTTCTTGTTGGTTGCTTCCGTAGTGTTTGGGCGGTTGTTCTCTGTCAGTTGAACTGTTTAATTGAACTGTTTTTTGAAATTGTTTGAAAGTTAACTAACTCGTACATAATGTTCTCAGTTAAGTACAAATGTTGTCAGTGGGTCTGTGGAAATAGAAAGATAAAAATTGGTTTTTCTTATTATGTTCGTGGTCCATGGCAGGAACGTCATATTGATGTATGCGCAGGTATAAGTACAAATCGGTAGTATCTAATAGAGCAGTCTGAATATAAATGCGTTAAGTCTATATATAATTGTAAAAATATCACTTTTTGAATTGCTTCTTTTTAAACTAACTCTAAGAACTTACCTCAGTTACGGCGTTTAACGCTTTCCAATTATGGCTACATTATTACATATAGATACACGGTTATATGGTTAAAACATATTACTCACACTTAGTTGCGTCTCAAGCGTTTCCTGCCGCTATCATCTCCATCCGAACCACTTCGCTCCTCTGCCTCCATAACCTACAACAGAATTAGATCGATTATGTTTTTAAGGAGAAATATAGAGAACCAGACGATTGATACCTTTATTTTGGTGCCGCATATTTCCGCTCCATTCAAGACACCTATGGCCTTCTGAGCACTATCTCGTTCGGAGTACTTGACGTATCCACAATTTTTGTTTGGCAATAGATACACATCGATTAGACCCTTCCAGCAGGAGAATATGTTTTTCAGTATTGAGTGGGGAAGATTCTGCAATAGGATAAATAGTATAAGAACAGGGTATAGTTAACAAAGAGTTGATTTATATAACTCTTACCGCTGCAAGAACAATGAAGAGCCGCTGTGCAACTTGAGCATCTGGAGATGCCAGTGCCTGTGTCGGTGGCAAGGGAACGTTGCATATGGCGTCCTTTTTGGTACGTTCTGAAAAGTAATCGAAGAACGATTATGCAACACACTTTATACAAAGATTTGAAAATTAACTTACTGTCTATGAACGAGGTGTCCATGCGAGCTGAACTCATGCCGTTTACTTTAACAATAATACGCTCGCCCATCGGGTATTCCAGCCCGTGAAGCTTGTCTCTGAAAGATAAAATTATACTAATTGCTACAACTGTTAACACGAATATACTTACTTGGCATAAATGGCAGCTTCGGGATTATCGTAGACAACAACAGCCTCATTTGTACGTGGGCCATCTATTATAATAAACAACGCAAACATATGAAATCTATTTTTGCTTATAGCAAGCTTCTCTACTTACGTTCTCTCATAATTTGACAGTAATCCAGTCCAGGAATAATATCAAATAGACGCCACAGCTGATCTTGGTTGACACAATTGCTAACTGTGACCTCGAGGCAGGTGGGCTGTGGCACGGGAACATTTTGCATGCGCAGAAAGGCAGACATATCACTGTTCACTGAGGAATTCCAGTCATTGTTAAAACTACCACTAGATCCACCACCACCACCGCCGCCGCCGCCATTATAATTTGATCCGCCACGACCCGAACTATACACAGGGCTATCCTCAGCAAGTCTGCCATACTGATCGCGTTGCGTTCGAGATGAACCCTTGGGTTCGGCAAAAACAGCCTTGTACTTCGCGGAGCAATTCTCAAACGCTACAGCCGCGTAGTAGAATCTGAAATAGATAACTTGATGTTAATTTATTGCTGAGCATCAAAGTGAAATGAACTGTCAATTTTAATGGGTAATTAAATCCATGAGTTGTAGATGCATACATATTCATAAAATACGTCATACTTACTTAGTGAAGCGCACGTAGCCAAAGCCCTTGGGACTTCCATTGTTCTTCTCCCTAACAATTGTGACATTCTCGACTTCACCCCACTGTGCAAACTCATCGCGAATATCCTCTTCTGTAGCTGTCTTTGGAATCACAATGAACAATCTGACATATTTTTCCTGCTCGTTTTCCGATTTGTTAGAACCTTGATTACGACTGCAAAAAAAAGTACAGAAGGTAGATATAAAAATCGAAAATATCAATTTGCTGAGGTAAGCAAGTAATTATGCCAGGTCACTTACTTTGCGGCTACCAGCACCTTCAATGTTCTGTCGGTTTTGCCAATGGTTTTCCCATTCATTTGTTCTTGTGCCTTAGCGGCATCTGAAGTTTTTGAGAACTTAACATAGGCGATGCCCTTGTTCTCTTGTGTGTGTTTATCCTTAACAACCCATATATCTTCTATCTCACCATAAGGGGAGAATGCTTCGCGAAAATCTTCTTCTGTATGTGCTTTGTTGCAAATTATGAAGAGTCGAGACATCGGTGGATCGTCGTCATTCGAGTATTCCTGACCACCACGTCCACCGCCACGAGATTGAGACCGATAATCTGACATATTTTATTTTATTTCTTATTTGCTTGTTTTTTCTTTTTCTATTATTTTTTCGTTGTTTTCTCAGCCGACGCCAAATACAAAATGGCAGAATAATCAGAAAGTATTGTGTATACTACTACAGAAAGTAATCGAATGTTATCGACTTGTACCGGCCTTTTTTCTATCGTTTGGTTTGCTTTTCAACACTGTTACAATTATAAGTTTTTCTACTAGGTAGACGACCTAATGCTCTGCCTACCTGGTTCCGCATATTTAGTACTTGAGTCTAGTCGTGAGAATTGTTCGCATGTAAGGCGAGCTTCAGCATCCGTAACAGTTAGTTGTAAGAAGTCATCCAGATGTCATCAGCTAAAGTAATTGGAATACTTATTATGGCATTATTGCCACACATCAACAAAACAAATTGCACTATGGCGAAAATGTCCAAAAAGTCTCATGTAGAGAACTTTGAAGGATTAACTGCATTATTCGAGGCGTTGACAGCATCCCCAAATGATGGTTACGCCTACGAATGGCATGTGTATTCCTTCCGATCAGAAAGTGACAAAGACGGCGAGCAAAGCACAAACATTCGCAATTGCACGGTTTTATATCTGGATCAGTGTACATCCTGGAATAAATGCAGACAGACATGCCAGAAGACAGGTGCAACCAGCTACAGGTGGTTTCACGACGGCTGCTGCGAATGCGTTGGCGAATACTGCATAAATTATGGTATAAATGAAAGTCGATGCACTCAGTGCCCCGAACCAGCATGTGATAATGAGGATTTAGATTAAGAAAATAGTTAAATTAATTATAGTATTTGTAAAACAAATAAATAAACATGAAAACAATGAAACAAACCAATCGCACTTTAGTTTCGATACATTCTGGTAATCGATATTTAAATGTAAATATCGCTCTTTGTCGCATCACTATTTCATTTCAACTCCACGTTGTTTTGGCTCTGTGTAATTTTAAAAACTTTGTAGACGGTTTATTTAACAATGGGTCGCAAATTCCAAAAGAAAAAGAAAGTTGAACAGCTAGAGATTGTACCTCTGGATGAGAACATACCACTTCCATCCCAAAGACCTTCTGATGAGGCTGTCCCACGCAAGGTGAGCACATACACAGAATCTCTCATAAATTCGTCGCTAAAATTTCATTCTTTCTTAATCGTTTCAGGAAAAATGGGTAAACAAACAACGAGTTTTAGTGTTTGCAGCACGTGGTATTAGCCACCGTGACAGACATCTGATGCGTGACATCAAAACATTAATGCCCCATCATCGGGCCGAGTCTAAAATGGAACGTTCCAAGACGTTGTCGGTAATCAACGAGATGTCCGAAATGAAGCATTGCAACAAGGCCATGCTATTCGAGGGACGCCGCAAACGTGACTTGTATATGTGGATTGCAAACACAGCGGGTGCAACAGGTCCGTCTGCAAAATTCCTCATTGAAAACATTCACACAATGGCTGAGCTCAAACTTACTGGAAACTGCTTGCGAGGATCACGACCGCTACTCTCGTTCGATGCCAAGTTTGAAGAGCTGCCGCATTTGAAGTTGCTGAAAGAGCTGTTTGTGCAAACATTTTCAGTGCCCAACCACCATCCCAAAAGCCAGCCGTTCGTCGATCATGTGTACACATTCACATACCTGGATAACCGCATCTGGTTCAGAAATTTCCAGATTCTGTCCGAAGATGGTGGACTCTCTGAGGTAGGACCACGCTATGTGATGAATCCAGTTAAAATATTTGATGGCTCATTCACGGGTAAAAGCATCTGGGAAAACCCCGATTACGTTAGTCCATCAAAGCAGCGACAAATACTCAAGAAGGCAGCCAAGGATAAATATGTTAATCGCGTTGAACAAAAGGTGCAGCATGAGGCAACACTTCCACAAAAGGCCTATGAGGGTATCGAGAATGAGGAGCTCTTCGATGATGAGGATCCGATAGAGACTGCAAAATTGTTGGCACTTAAAGCCAAAAAGGCGGCCCTAGAGAAGAAAACACCTAAAACGGGACTAACCAACAAGATTAAGGAGAAACAGATGAAGGCCGTGCAGCAGGTGATCGAACAGAGAAAGGCAAAGGTGAAACGTGTGAAAAAAAGTGAAGTAAATATTTAATTTCGCGTTACGTTTTACGAATAAATACGATATATAAATACATATATAAAAGATGAATACATTTAATAAATACAATTACAATCTGTGCATTTGCCTCAGTTTGATTGACAACCAAAAAACTTTAAATACTATTTATAATATCATAAATATTTTTCTTGTTACGTTTTGTACGTTATGTTTGTTTGTTCACGGAGGGTACGCGCTGGTTTCTTTAGTTTCTACATTCTTTCTTAGAAAGATGTGCGTTCGTTAGGTTGCTTTCCTATTTCTGGGAATAGAATGTTTCAAAAAGAGCGTCTTTGTTTGCTAGAATTTACTCCGCCATAGGAGAGACCTCGGCGTCGCTTGGTGGCAGTCGCGTAATGCTAAACGGCTGTTTGTTGATAGGCATCATCTCGACAACATTAATTGGTGGCTCTTCACCTGGCTGTAGGGGTTCTTCACCAACCAATTTGGCCAGATTGCTTTGTGCCCAGCGTCCGGAGCGACCATTTATAGTTTTATCTTCACAGACACACAGGAAGAGCGTATCGACCACCATCTAAAAAATAGGTTCAAGAATTATACATATTGCTATATGAAAATCCATAACCATTTTAGTTGATCTACCTCAAAGAGCGACAGCACGATATGGGCAATGAAGAACGAGAAAATGATGATCAATATTACTGGTGCCATATAAAAGTTTAGTCCTGGTTTATCTTTAAGCATAAAAATGCCTATGAGACCACACAGTGCGGCTACCACAACCTTGCCCAGGAAAAGTATAAAGTCCCCGATGCTGTTAATAGTTGCCACTTGTAGTGCATTGGTTGCCATTGCATTCCAGGCCTGAAATGAGTTACAAATTATTTTAATTTACATCAATAATTATTATTACTCGATGTACTCACAATTCCCGCTGCTGGGCAGAAATTAATTGACTCAATAGCCACCACAGTGTAGGCATTGTGGTTTAAGAAACGAATGAACTTCTCTAGCATCCAGAAACCACAAATGCAACACTTCAAGCAGCAAGCAGCGCACTCAGAGCCCTTATCTTCTCCTTTCTTCAATCTAGAAAGAACACATAAAATATAGAAGAGTAATATAGGGGTTTTGGCTATAACTTACTTGGCATATAAATAGGTTAATATCAGACGGGGTATTTTAAAGATTGTGATTACGAAAGAACCCTTCGCTACGGTTCCCAAATGGTATTTAATCAATTTTCCAATTGCATACCATGTCGGTGTCGTTGTGGGCTTGCCAAAGTACCAGAAGGCAACAGCTGCAGCCAATGCAAACTGCTGGCAGGCAAAAATGAACTCCACGGTCCAAATAAGACCCACCACATATACCCAAAACATGCTGCGTAAAGCACCGGCATCGGCGTACTCTATGCGAGGAATAGCTGGGGAATAATCAAGATATTATCAGTATATTGAATGAGCGAGATAATCTACGTATAATAAATAAACAGCGAAGCTATATATACAAATATAAATGAGTTCGACAAAATTACATACTAGATATATACATACACAATGTGTATATACAACAGATTGATGAATAATACAAAGTTTCAATGTGCATGCATCAAATATATACTGGCTTGACGGATGATGAAATAACACTTACGTAGTCGAGACATTGCAGATTTTATCGACGAAAATTTGGAAACACAATTAGTATACTTTATAATTTATGTGGGTCTTACGCCTTTTTGCTATGACTAATAATTTGGTGAATATTATAACGTTGAGCCTTTGTCTTAATTACTTGTTTTGCTCTCAAAACTCCCTCATGGGGGTATTAGAAGACACATCTACAATCATCTACCTGAAACTATATGAATATACTTACTTCTCTGATCGCTTCCCAAAGTTGTTTGATTTAGCAAAAGTAGCGCATTGGTGGGAAGTGGCTGATGTCCTGCATTGCCATGAAACGGCGCCAAGGGACTCTCATCTGGCTTCGTAGCAGTTACAAGGCAGATGACCACGACTACCCAAAATGCCAAAAATGCAATCAGTACAATAAATGCCAGCAGGGGAGCTATTAAAAGCCCAGGGAGATTCATCATGCAGATGCCTGCCTCTTCAAATAGAGCAGACAAACCAGATAGTTTGTTTTTAAGGAAATAAATGATGACCAAGAGAATGATCTGCAAGAAAAAGGGAGTTAATAAAGTTATGCACACATTTTGTAATTTTTACTCACCATTGTTATTGTAGCTATAACAGCGAGAGCAAATACAGCGTCTTGGTTCCGCAGGAATTCTTCCAACTGAGAATATGTGTTCAACGACTTGTTTTTACGTATGCTGTAGTAGGCATACCAAAGCGCACCCGCAAGACCAACGCTGGCCACAATTACCAGCACGCAAATCAGCCAGGAAACCAAACGAGACAGCCAATGCATCATGGTGACCAGGACAATGGATATAACTGCAGAAGGAAAGAGAGACATTAGTAATTATTTTGTAAATAGCTTGTTCTACACTCAGAGCGTACGCAAAGAAATGCCGCAGACAGCGGCAATTATATGCCAGGTGGAGTAGATGTCGCCAAGAAACTGTTGCGCAACATCCCAGTTATTAAGCGCTTCATAGATCTTCTCCGAAGAATGTTTGGGCACACAGCGATGTAGCACAGGAGTACTAAAAGGAGAACGCAGAGATTAGTTCTATAGATTTTTATCAAAATTCATTTGTTGATACCTCTCATAGACTGGTAAATTGGGACAAGGGCCCAGGGTGTTAAATGTCTTATCAGATTTGCTCAGCTTATCGAGTTGCGCCATATTGTAGTCATATTTGCAGAGTTGCGTCCCGGTTTCAGTGAGATATTGCAGCAGCTCCCTGGGTTCGTTCAAGGTTCTCTTTGGACATGTTTTTACACAGATCTTTAACGACTGCTTAAGTTCCTTAACGTCAAAATAAAACAATTCAGTCTTGTCCAGGGTATTCATGCCGGATAGAGGAAAGTTGTGGAAGTGTTCATTATTTTTGACACCACAGGTGTTGCCAAAGGAATCATAGCCATTGATTAATCGCAATGGATTGCCGAAAACAAACGAGAATATTGCAATGACAATCTGTAAAGAAAATCAGTGTTAAATATGGCATAATAAATGATCTAATAGGTAGAGTCATGCATATACTATGCATATGTTTGTATGTGCTACTGTTTAAGTGCCAACGCCCACGGTTGTGGGATGAGAAATTATCACGGTTAATAAGCATAGAACATGGAAATAGGTTTCATGACATGGGAATTGCGTGTCCACCTATATTTTGGCCAAGGACTCTTAATTGGCATTCATGCTCTATTTTGAACATTCCATTCCGTTAAGGCTTGTTCGCGTTGAGTTCAAACGAAACCTGAATTAATTATTTTGTTCAGAGTTTTCATTAGCGGAATTAGCAATAATCCCACTCATATGATAGCGATGACGACACATGACGCACAGTAAATCCATGTAGTCTGTTGTGACCCCTCCCCTCTTTGCACCTTTCCTAACAAAGCACAGCAAAACACTGCACAAACACATAGAGAGTAGTCTGATTAATCTTCACAGCTTTCACTTTCTTAAATTGAATATATGTATGAATGCGTATAGTATATATTTGTATACAGTCATGTGGGTGTTATACAAATATAATTTCTATTTAAACACTTTCTATATTTATAAATAAATTTACTTAACACTGACCAGAAATAGCCAAAACAAGACATAAATTGTTAGCCAAAAGACGTCTGTGCAGGAGCGGTACTTCGGTCTATTTCTATTACTTTGAGCTTCGCCATCGCCGTCTTTGCTCTCCGCGCAGCCCATATTATAAAGGGTCTATTATTTTCTAATAAATATTGTTTATTTATTTATTTTGAGCCAATGTTTTGTTGAACTATGTTCCGTTTCACAACCAAAACCGCGAATGTCAGCTAGGGATGCATATGCACGAAAAGCAAGTACTTAGGGATGGCACAAACATCGGTTAAACGATAGTGTAACGTTCAAATGAGTATTATCGATACTTATCGATACTTAGTCACAACACTTCTGAGCTCTGCGCATGCGGACATAACTATCAAATTGTATCGGCAAAGCACAACGGTGAAATTTAAAAATATCGGCACGGTGAGTTCACAAGAAATTTTATTTAAAAATCAAGTTTATTAAGTTATTCATTATTTAAATATTTACTGACTAACATTTAACTTATCACGCTACTCATACAAATTAATATATTACTGCACTGTGAACTTATTGAAATACGCATACGCTAAAGCTAACGGGAAATATTTTCGTAGAGTTGCCAGTGAAAAGTTGAAAACATTCGTATACATTAAATAAAAAAATCGTTGTTACTTGTCTACAATTTGGCAATTGGGAAATCTATTGCCAAGTGCGCTACATAAATTGTCATTCCAAAATTGTTCGTATTACCGCGCAGTGAACAATTTTCGAACAAGATTTCGTATGCGCCAATTTCTACGACTTAAATTTTCTACTTAAGAAAAGTTCTTATCTAGGATTCACATTCAAGAACAGAATGGTCGCATCGTTACTTAATCTCAGGGTGTTAAGGGAAATGGGGAGATGTGAGAGGGCATGTTCACTTCTTGACCGTGACCTTAATGCCACCTTTGACGACCGCCTCCGCGGGAGGTTGTCCAAATCGTCGGCTCTGATTGATGTTGCTCTTGCGCCTGATGCCACTGATGCTACTGCTAGACTTGACTTTTGGTTTACTGGAGACGGGGGCGACGGGGATGACCTCACTTGAGCTTTGGCTACGCTGTGATTCGTAGTCGAAATCTTCCGATGATGGCTTATAGATGCGAATGCCAGAGTTCGAGCGAACGGGTAGGAGTGTGACCAAGTGATGGGGACTTGCTTCTGTTGTGGGCGTGGATTCGGCGAATTGGGATGTTTTCAACAGTTCTTCATACTTTAGCGGATCAATGACCTCCACCTCTGCCTCTCCAACCACAGGAATTGCAGCACCAAGAACCTCCGCGGAACCATCGTCCATGAAACTCGACATTGGTTTAATAAACGGTTCGCGCTGTTGCAGTGGCAGCTCTATGAAGTTCTTTACACTTGATTCCAGCACGGGCAACTCCGTTGTGGTCGAGGTTGAGATCAGCTTCATCTTGGTTTCGTTGCGCTGCTGGCTATGCTTCAGTTTGTTGTGTGAGAAGGGCGGGAATTTGGTGGACACACTCGGTGTGATGCCCAGCTTGGAGGCGAGCGTGTCGAAGATCAGTGATATGTCCTGTATATTGCTGGCATTGTTGATCCTCGTCTTGATGTCGTGCAGCGTAAAGTTCTCAGTTTTCTCCACATCCTCGGAGACCCAAGCTTGCAGTGTCTTATTGAACACTTTGCGCATGTTTACACCGTAGCCAGAGTTCAATGGAGCTGAACTATTGACGAACTCCCACTTGGAGTGCGAGGGGAAGAGGTTCGAGTCATCCAGCATGGTGGGACGTTCGCTGCTCGGTCGAACACGGTTTCTTTTCGTTGTCGTTGTCGCAGGAGGAGGAGTAGTTGAAGTTGTTCGTATCGAAGCTGTTGATGTTCTCGCTGTTGTTGTTGTCGAGGTTGTGGTTGTGGAAGAGGACGCCACTGTTGGCGCCGGCGTGGGGGAGTTACGTTGCAAAATAAGTTCCTTGAGATTCATAAAGTTCGGCTTGGGCTTGCCCGTGGTTGCCAGTGACTCCAGCTCGAGTTCAGCTTCCTCTGGGTCTATGCGTGACTCGATGGGCTCTGGTTCCGGCGTGGACGATGCGTTACCCTCCTTGGGCAGATTAAGTAGCTCCATAAAGAACTCACCAATGGTATCTGCCAGCGCAGAGTCCTCAGTCGGTTGCTGAACAAGCACAGCGGGTTTCTCAGTCGACGCCAGCGTGTCCACCTTAGCTGGGTTTGTGGTAGTAGTTGCAACTGTTGTTGTCGTTGTTGTTGTGCTGGATGCAATCTTCGCCGTGGTGCTCTCCATTGACTGCACATCCAATTTGCCCTCCACTTGGCTGACACTCTCCTGCTTCTTGGCAATGACACCGCCACCAAGATGCTCGAATCGCTCATTGCTGCCATCGATGTTGAACTGCAGCTTATCCATGCCGCCCAGCGTGGGATTGATGGGTCTAAATGGTGGTACAATCACGTCATCGATCAGCGGCACTGGCAGTGGATGCGGCTCGACAAGAGCTCCGCCCAAGCGTTCAATGTTCTCCGTGCCGGGCAGAAAGAGGGGACTGCCGAAGTTGTGATAGAAGAGCATGTCCTGTTCCTGCTGGGTGGGCGGCTCTAGCATAATGTCTGGCTTGCGCTTGACGGGACCGCCCATGAAGCCTGGCAGGGATGCATACGGATCCAGGGTAACAGCCGATGGCGGCGTGGGATTGTCACCTATAAACGGCAATTCCAATTCATCGATGCGACGTTGGGGAATATGATTGACAGTCGGAGTGGTTGGGCCACCCATGCCAGGCAGTGTTTTCGTGGGGAACGCAGGCGGTGGACCTGGCAATAGTTCTGGTACCTCACGATGAATTGGACGCCAGGGTTGGGTATCCAGTATGGGGAAGGTAGTGAAGAGATTCGCATCCAATTTGGGTACCACAACGGTGGGTGAGCTTAGAGAGGGGAAAGTGAAGGGCGTTGTCGTGGTGCTTGTTGTGGGTGGAGTAGTGGGCGTGGTGGTGGTGGGCGCAGGTGTTGTTGTGGTTGTAGTACTCGTCGTTGTTGTTGTTGTCGTCGTCGTGGTGGTGCTGGGCTTAGGCGTAGTGGTTGTTGTAGTTGTTGTTGGAGTTGTTCTTCGCGTCGTGGTTGTTGTTGTTGATGTTGTGGAGGGTTTCGTGGTCACCTTGGGACGCCTTGTTGTGGTCGGCGCTCTGGTCGTTGTTGTTGTCGTCGTCGGCGTCGCCGTCGACGTGCTGGTTGTGGGAATCTGCGGCGTCACTGTCGTCAGTTTCTCTATGCCAGGTTTCTTGGGCTTTACGCGCAGCGAGTAGGGTGTCACAGAGATGGCCTTGGGCGGCAGGCTGCTGCTGCTGTGGTAGCTGCGCGTTGGTGCTGCCTTCTTGCGTGCAATATCCGCATCCGTTTTGGTTATCTCAAACGAACCCTCGAAGGATCCCTGTATGACGGGTGCATTCTCCACATCGATGTCGGGTTCCTCGTCGGCGGAGTGTGGACGTCCTGCGGGGCTTCGAGGTTTCGGTGTCGTCTTGGTCTGCAACGGAGCAAGCGGCACTCCTGCTGTGGCCACCGGAGATGCACCCTTCTTCATCAATCGTTTCTCCAGCTGGGTCTGACTGGTGGGAACAGTTTGCTGCGGGGAACAAGTAAGATTAGTTCGGTACTTAAGCGTGATGCGTTCATGCGACTCACTGCCTCCTTGAGTATAGCTGCCGAGCGTACCAGCTGCTCGTCCAGAATGCGTTTAATCTCCACAGATTCAGTGTCCAAGCGTATCGAGCGATAGAGTGACTTGTTGGCCGATGTCTCCAGAAAGAGGGATTCTTTGATGTACTCCTCCACGCTGAGTATGTTTCTAGAAGATGTGACAAGGGATCAGGTTGATGCTTAAACGCTCCGATCAGATTGACTTACTGTGGCAGCTTGCGCACATCGAGAAACACACGGAATGAGACCTTTATCAAGGGTCCCTCGCCAAAGCCCCAGACATCGGTGCGCAGCGGTTGCAGGCCATTGTCCGTCAGAGCACGCTCTACGAATCTCCGATAGAATTCGATCTTTTGCTTGTAGGTCGTTGTGTGATTGTACTTCAGTCCGGTGGAATAGAGATCACCTTTGGCAATGCGGAAGGAACCCTCGAAACCGAGCACAGCTAGAGGAGAAATCAATTAGAATTTCATCTTAAATCGTATCTAATCATTTAATACATACGATCCTCTAGCGTCGCCTTGATGGAGCTAAAGTAGAAAGCCAATCCAGCTATGGAGATCACAGCCAGCAGAACAATGAACGCGGCCGTGGTGAGAATGATGGAGAACGATCGATTCTTTGGATAATGCGTATGGGTCTTGGTCGAGAACGTCGAGGGTGCAATGTTGCGACCATCCCGCCAGATTCCCCAGGTATTATAGCCATACTGACTGTTGATACTATGATCGTTTGTATAGGATGGTTGCTTGTTCATATGATAATACGCGCCCAGTTGGGAGCGTCGTCCCAGCGTGTTCTGGTAATTGTATTCGGAGGTGTTCTGGAACGGGGAGAGAGAGACATATCGGATTAGACTACAATGTTTTTTGGGTTTCCAAAGCATGTCAGTCAGGTCAATCCCTTCAAACGATTAAACGCAGCTAATTGATTAATTATCTTACGAGTCAATCGAAGCTTGGCGAAACTTTCCCAAAATACCCAAAAGATCCGCTAGACACTTTCTAGTCAGTCAGGTGCAAACTGCTCTCTCTCTCTCTCTCTTCATCTCTCTTGTCTTAAATGAGATGCAAAGACTTAACTAGTGGTTAGGCGTGAGAGTGGATGCTTGGATGGTTGGTCATGTTATGTCAGAATCAATTAGCATTATCGCAACTATAGCGCAATGAAGTATCATGTCATGATTCGCTAATTAATGCTCCATCAGGGGAATCAACACTTCCGAGTGGAATCCACATTAAATTAGTCAGCAAGTCAAGGGAATGGGAGATTGCAACCAGGGGAGAAGCGATTGTAATGGAGGATGAAGAATGAAACAAGTGTCGGACATTTGAACTGGGAACTCGCATCGGGGACTGAGATTTCCTATGCCTGCTGGCATAATTAGACACATTTTGGGAGCTCTGTGATTGTTTTCTGATGGCCCTTTTACCGTCATTAGCTCTAGGGTAGAAGAGTGCGTAGTCCCCCCCCCCCACACCATTTCTTGCATTCTCTTTGTTCTTCTCTCTACACTACCACAACCTGTTGTTGTCACTACTAGCAGCTGTTTCCCTTGTCGAAATTCTTGTTAGTTCTTCATCTCTCTCTCTTTCTCTCTCTCCCACTTCGTAACGCTCTTCGCAGAATTGCTCTGTGTTCTGCCTGGCACGCAGAGAGAAAGTCATTCACCTTTGGCGTGTTGTTGTTTGACTTAATAACTAACTTGGGGTCTGTCGTGTGCCCGAGGAATGCAAACATCCATCTACATACATCTTCAGTGAAATCTTGCAGCCTCTGTGGAAGACGATGCCGAAGCCTAAGTAAATATTCAGACTTCAAATTGAAACTATCTATGCAAACAGAATGTGCTGCGCGCCTGTATCAACTCAAGTGCACTGTGAGAAAAATTCAAGGAATACTGAAAAAGAATTTCATAATTGAATCAGCAAAAGTTAAAGAAGAAGCAGAAGAAGAAGAAGAAGATGTAGTTAGTACAAGGGATTCTTCAGTGGATGAAAGGGTGTATTAAGTTTGTGCAAATGAATGCAGAAAGAACAGAAAGAAAAAGGGGCGTGGCAGAGAGCGTACAAAGTATGGTCTTTATTGAAATTGAGTAGGCTCGTTTACTTGTTACCTCTAGGTATAACGCTACATGGTCTTTCAGTTCTGCCTACTCCAATTTTTTGTCGGGTAGATCGTTTTAAACTTTATTTAATTTTTCTATAAAGATTTTTACTTTAAAAATCGATATCAAATAAGTTTCAGAGTGTAGTTATATAAAATTATGTAAATTCAGCTAGTTATCTCTTAAGAGGAACCTTCTGCAGTCTCATCTGATTTATTTTTAGGCCTTTTTTCTATTCTTCTTTCCTTCCTCTTTTATCTGTTTGTGCTTATGTAATGTCTCACAGTTCTATCGAAAAAAATCTTTTACTGTCTCCACTTTTAACCTACATTTTCGGTTGTCATGTAAATTAGCTTCTAGTAGAGTATTATTCGCTTCCAAGTTGTATAATAACAGTTAACCATTCTTTCGAATGATATATTGTCTGAGATCTGTTGAGGAAGTTATTGTGGTTGGCTTTTGGAGGAGGAGTTAATTCTACTTACCATTTGTCGACATGTTTGCGTCCGATATATATCGCTGACACCCGACAAACTCTGGAAGTATTTCTTGGTGCCGTAGACGGTATCCATTGTGTGCTCCTAGTGTGGGTTTCTTTGCGGTACAGTTATTCTGCAAATAGAGTTAAGAATTGGACAATTAGACGAGTTATACATACTACTACATTTATTAGCTTCACTTTCATCAAACCACTTGGGGTCGCTCTTTGTACTCGAATTTTTTTTAGCTGAGATTGCTTCATCAGTTCCAGGCAGAGTTTTCTTAAGCTCGTTAAATGCTTCCGGTCGCCAAAAAAAAACCAGCTAATCCTGTTTAGCGAAAATTCTCACTTTTCGCCGAAGGCGAAGAGAAGGAAAAAATGAAGAAGGAGATGGAGATAGAGAAGCAGAAACAACGAGTGCTGAGTGGAAAATTGTTATGCACTCAACTTGTCAACCGGTTTGATTTGAATAGACCAGGAATGGGAGGAACCTCTTCGGGTACCTCATTCAGAGTGAGGTACCTCTTGTCCGCTCATAACCTTAAACTGACATCATTCTCTGATATATTTAGGGAACAGTCAAGTGCTCATAAAAAGCGAAAGCTTTCCCCAAAAAAAATATATAAATAAACAAAACTCGTCCAAAGCGTAGTCTAATTAGAGAACCTCCGACACTTGGATACGCTTCGGCTATCTGCAGCTACAAATTCGAAACAATTGTCTCTGTATGTGTGTAGAGCTCTAACCTCCCCACAACTCCACTTGAGCTTGGGAAAGACAAACAACAACATCATGGAGTGAGCTCACTCTAAGTACGAGCAGAAGATCAGAAATCAGGCAAAGAAACCAGTTCTCCAGCGAAACCGAAGAGATGCTTCGTTGTACGGACTGGAGGTCTAGCTGGGGATCTGACTGTGGTTCGGTCTGGGGTCGTGCTTGGGATGCCTTGGCTGGTTGGGCAGGGTTATTGCTCGTCGTGCCAAACAGCACAACATCATCATATACATATACTACACATATACGAGAGATGCGAGGTATTTATAATGCCACTCTCGGTGTAATCAAAGAGCCCCAAGAAGAAGAAGAAACCTGTGTGTAAAAATAGTCTATGCCATGGATAGTTGGGATGCCGCCGAGGCAAAGATACTTTTTTTATGAGCTTCGAGTTCGAGCTCAACTCTCGAACTGTCAAAAGTAAAAGTTCTTCTGCCTCGGAATGCGATGACGACGACGACGATGACGATCACCGTGAACTGCCGCGGGCCAAAGTCTTCAGGTGAAACTAATTGGATAGCCCCAAGATACAACATATTGTATTGTATGTATGCGTATGTGTATTATACAAAACGATATGGAAAGGCGAGCTTAATTAAGAGTCGCAACTGTAGCTGAAAAAACTCATAAATATTAAAGAAAGGGTCTACGAAACCGTAGGTAGCTCTTGCAGAGGTTAAACCATTCAATAACTTGGGATTTAATAGTGTATTATAGATAGCAAGAGCTTTGATAGGTTGGGCACATATAACTAATAGAAATCGCTCTACTTTGTGGAGTTTTAGCAAGTCTGCCTGAAGAAGTTTTCTCAGCAAAACTTAAGTAACAACTTAAGATTTGATGGGATACGAAAGAGATCTTCGTTTCTTCGAACTATCTTTTAGTAATCCACAGTTTTCACATAATTATTCTTAAATTTAGCACAGTTCTCAAGTAGATCTTGCCTTGTGCCTTGTCTAAATTTTCTTCCAACTTGGACATGCTTAAACGGAAACTTTTCCATGTAAGCTTAAACTAAATTTGCATAATAATCGCAAAAAAGAAGCGAGGCAGAAAAAGATTTAAATGCGAGTTGCAGGGTACAATTAGTGTTACGAGCACAGTCTGAATGCTATGAGTACACTCATACGGCACAGACACTCACACACTCACACACACACACTCATCATGTGTGTAGTCAGACTGACAGTTAGCCAGAAAAACAAAAACTCCGGGCGAGCCATTGCCATTGCCATGGGTTGACGTTGACCCAGTTGCGCATGCGCGAGGAGAAGGGGAGCATGGGAGGAAGGGGGACTGCCGGCGGCAGCACTTGAGGTGCAGGCCCAGACCCCAAAACTGGAAACCTGACCATTTCTTTGAGTGCCTACGGCTGTGTGAATATATGAGTGTGTGTGTGTGCCTGCACGCTTATGGGCAAAGAACAAATTGAATGATGTCTGTACGTTTAAGACGCGTGAATAAAATGACTAAAAAGACTCAACACAACGACTCACACTCGATCACTCACACTGGCACACTCGCATTCACACTCGCACTCACACTCGCACTCACACTCGCACTCGCATTTTGGCGGCGTTAAGACGTCGCGTCGACGCGTCGTCGCTTCTCGTCGCGTCTCCACGCATAAGTTGATTAAATTTCTCGCATTAGCCGATTTTCTCCTAGCCGCAACTGGTGAAACTGTTACTCAAAACATGACAACAACTACAACTACAACCGAGAAGAGACCCAAAAAAAAAAGGAAAAGAACAGACAGAAGCCAAGAAGAATGATCGATGAGAATTTGGTCAAGTTGAATTTCTAACGGAAGCGAAGTGAACGATTGTTTTTATTCGATTCTATTCACCTGTTGCCAATTGCGCGCAAATGTTGCCAAAATATGAAAAAATCATGCGATATTTTAGAAATTTGTGTAAGGGTCCCCCCTGTTACATTTTCAGAAATTTTTTTTCTTGAAAATTTGAATTCGCCAACTTTTAATTTTAATCGAAAGCGAAGGACAAAGTTAGTACTAAACAAGTGTTTAAATCGATTTTGGAAGATACTTAATTTTGGGCCAAAAATCATGTCAAAGTCGACTAAAAATCAGACATGTAGAACCCTCGATAGGACCTGCATCCTCTTTTTTCACTCACCATAACTTAGTCAAAAATCCATAGATTATCAAGAGGAATGACATTTTATTTATGTTTTGGAATCCCTAGTTATTCTACATACAAAATAGACTTTTTGAAAATTTTCAATATTTTCGAAATTTATCTAAGAGTCCCCCCTGTTACATTTTCGAAAATTTTTTTTCTTGAAAATTTTAAATCGCCAACTTTTAATTTTAAACGATAGCGGAGGTCAAAATTAGTACTAAACAAGTGTTTAAATTGATTTTGGAGAATACTTAATTTTGGGCCAAAAATCATGTCAAAGTCGACAAAAAATCAGACATGTAGCACCCTCGAAAGGACCTGCATCCACTTTTTCCACCATCCATAACTTTGTCAAAAACCCATCGATTTTCAATAGGAATGACATTTTGTATATGTTTTGGAATCCCTAGTAATTCTACATTTAAATTGTAACGAGATAGACTTTTTGAAAATTTTCGATATTTTCGAAATTTGTGTAAGGGTCCCCCCTATGAATTTTTCAGAATTTTTTTTTGTGTTACGAGCAAACAAAATGACATTTTGTTTATGTTTTGGAATCCCTAGTAATTCTACATTTAAATTGTAACGAGATAGACTTTTTGAAAATTTTCGATATTTTCGAAATTTGTGTAAGGGTCCCCCCTATGAATTTTTCAGAATTTTTTTTTGTGAAAAATTTTAAATCGCCAACTTTTAATTTTAATCGAAAGCGGAGGTCAAAATAAGTACTAAACAAGTGTTTAAATCGATTTTGGAAGATACTTAATTTTGGGCCAAAAATCATGTCAAAGTCGACAAAAAATCAGACATGTAGCACCCTCGATAGGTCCTCCATCCTCTTTTCTCACCCACCATAACTTTGTCAAAAATCCATCGATTTTCAAGAGGAATGACATTTTGTTTATGTTTTGGAATCCCTAGTTATTCTACATTTAAATTGTAGCGAAATAGACTTTTTAAAAATTTTCGATATTTTCGAAATTTGTGTAAGGGTCCCCCCTATGATTTTTTCAGAAATTTTTTTTTTGAAAAATTTTAAATCGCCAACTTTTAATTTTAATCGAAAGCGGAGGTCAAAATTAGTACTAAACAAGTGTTTAAATCGATTTTAGAAGATACTTAATTTTGGGCCAAAAATCATGTCAAAGTCGACAAAAAATCAGACATGTAGCACCCTCGATAGGTCCTTTTTCCACTTTTTCCACTTTTTCCACACTTCATAATTTTGTCAAAAATCAAGCGATTTTCACGAGGAATGACATTTTGCTTATGTTTTGGAATCCCTAGTTATTCTACATTTAAATTGTAGCGAAATAGACTTTTTAAAAATTTTCGATATTTTCGAAATTTGTGTAAGGGTCCCCCCTATGATTTTTTCAGAAATTTTTTTTCTGAAAAATTTTAAATCGCCAACTTTTAATTTTAATCGAAAGCGGAGGTCAAAATTAGTACTAAACAAGTGTTTAAATCGATTTTAGAAGATACTTAATTTTGGGCCAAAAATCATGTCAAAGTCGACAAAAAATCAGACATGTAGCACCCTCGATAGGTCATTTTTCCACTTTTTCCACACTTCATAATTTTGTCAAAAATCAAGCGATTTTCACGAGGAATGACATTTTGCTTATGTTTTGGAATCCCTAGTTATTCTACATTTAAATTGTAGCGAAATAGACTTTTTAAAATTTTTCGAAATATTTTCGAATTTTGTGTAAGGGTCCCCCCTGTTAAATTTTCGGAAATTTTCCTGAAAATTTTAAATCCAAACTTTTAATTTTAATAGATAGACTGATAGACCAACTGTTCTGCCAGTCTTCCCACATTGACATATCACGTTATTTCCGAGTTAAGATTATATCTCCATCCACTTTCAATATGAATGGCTTCGCACAGAGACGAAAGAAAGTGAAATGCGTGAACTACATAATTTGGAAATCACTTGGAAATCGCTTATCAAAATTACAATAAAAGCGACAACATACAACGGAGGGGAATTGAAAGGGGAATGGGGGGAAGGAGAGGGCAAAGAGTGTCATCAACCGGCAAAGAAATGGAAAGTTTGAGCGCATCTTTGAGAGCCAGAAGAGAGCACAAATTAAATCATCCCAAACAATGCAACGGTCAAACTCGACTCGATTCGAATTCCAAACGAATCGAAAGAAATTTTCGAATTTTGAAAGTCTTTCACCTGTATTTCTTCTTGTATATTTATGCTATGTTATTTTCGGATTGTTTTGTTTATTTTCATTTTAGATGCTGTCATAACTGTTTTACCTGATTTATTGGCCCGATCGAAAAATATTTGGACAAGCTACAAAATTTATGCAATCCCCCAATACGGAGGCACTCATGAATGGAAATAATTGTATAATGGCAGGTATGTGGGGGGAGTATCTCTTTATATGTATATAGTAAAGATAAGTGTGCAGCCTTGGCTTGAATGAATATATGCAATCCGATGCAGTTTCATAATCATTCTAACGGCTCTTGAGCAAAGGCCTTACTGGAGCAGAACAGCCAGCCCCAGCGCACATTACGGTGGTAGTACGGAACCGGGTATTCCCCGTACGATGCGCTCTATCACTCTCGCACTCACTCACTAACTTCTCTCTCTCTCTCTGGCGTTAAACGCTGCCCAAGTGCAGCTGGAAAAGTGCATTTCATTTGGGATGACAGTGAGTAGAGACAAGACGTCAATGGGAATTACGAGTGCTAGTACAACCTAACCTCTACTATCTATCTATCTCTGTCTCTCCCCCTCTCAACTGTGGGCGGAGCAGGGGTAGTCATTAAAAGCACAAACCGTTACCGACTAAACTTAATATGCAATTAAAAGCAACAAATCTCGCAGCTCTGCGCTTTCCCAGCCCCCGAAACTAAGCAAGTGTGAGCGAGAGAGCAGGTGTGAGCGAGAGAGCAGCTGTGTGTGTGAGAGTGTGTGCAACAGTTTTCGGTTAACTTGGCCGTACTTCGCTGGAATCTCAGCCACAAATTTTTTTTTGTGGAGTCACCCGAGTGTAAGTTGTTGTCGTCTTTCCCTATGCCTCCGCGGCGTGTTACAAGCTAAACCGTTACACAGTGAGCACTAACAGTATTGGCACAGTGCGAGTGCTAAACGGCACTCACTGTCGCAGTCGCAGAATGATATGATAAAGTAGCAGGTCGCTAGTCGGGGATTAATCACAGCTCGAGAACACTTATTATCACTACAAAAAAATGGGAACAGTTGTGGGGGAAATCTACTATGCAATATTATTTTTAATTCTCAAGAACTTTCTGTATTCTAAATAGTAAGAAATATGCATATTATTACTATTATAATTTTTTTTTTAGATATTCTACATGCGTTTCTTAACTTCTATTGAACTATTGAAGTTCTTTGAGAAATTTGAAATTCTAATTAGAAATTACTGAAGAATTCTTAATAGAGACGCATGCTACATTGTACGGGGAGAGAGAGAGAGAGGGAGAAGCGTGCAATTAGTGCCACGATCAAAATGCAAGACACGCAGATGAGCGAATGCATTTCATTTTCTGCTTCTTCTTCTTCTACTTCGCTCGTTTCTTTTCTTCTAGCTGGGTGTGTTGTTTTTTTTTTCTCTCTTTCTGGAAATACCCCGCATCAAGGTGCATTCGCTTTACCGCAACGAACTCCCGAGTCTATCACATCGAGACATCGACTTTGAGGTCGCTTTTCTCTCTGTTGTCGGTTGCGTCTTCTTCGGTTTCTTCTCCACCTTCTCCTCCACTCTTCTCTTCTTCTGCTTCTTTAGGCGCAACAAAAGAGCGAGTCCATTAGATGCGATTTTGCATCATTTGAATGCAATTTAGCTTCAGCGCTTAGCGTTATGTTCTATTTCACTCGGGGCTGGCAGGGGGCTTCTCCAGCTCAATCTGATTGCCAACTCTCTGTCATTTGAGCTGGTGCCGACGAATCGTGCGGCACAGATGGCCACAAGAATGGGAAACAGAGAGACAAGACAAGACGAGACCAGAGATCTGTCAATGGCGATTCGGGCCAGTCGAGACTTATGTATAATATAATGATAAACCCAAAGCCAAAGCCAAATGATAATGATGTCGATGCTGATTGCTTGCCAGTTTGCAGAGATCAGATCGTAGTTGGAGACCCAAGAGAGAGGAAAGAACCAACCTGGGTGCGTGGGGGCGGATCACATCAAAGGCAAACGAAGCTCTTAACGAGCGAAAGTGTTGGGCTAACTCGAGAAGAATTCGACGTGAATTTGAGGCAAGAAACAAAAAAAAAAAGAAAAAAACTCATAAGAAAAACGTACATAATTCATAAATCTACATAAATTTCTGTAAGTTGGTATTATAGTCTTTTTTTGTGGCAGGGGGGGTCGCTTTTCGTGCCTCATTTCTATTTCACTTTTGATCCACTTCCGCAAAACGAAAATGTTTCGGGTTTTTGTTTTTTTTTTTAATTTTATTTTCTGCTTTTCGGGCGCAGTGAAATTATAATTACGAGTGAAAATGAAAATTGTCCACAATTCTCTATGTGCGGAAAGACAGGCGGGCGACGGGACGGGGCGTGGCATGTTCAGTCGTGTGCGAGCATGTTCAGGATTTGTCGAGCAATGCGATTTCGTTGGTTAATGTTGGCCTGTCTTGGCCTTGTCGCGCCGCTTGATGGCCCGATGGCCCGTTAACAGACTGTGAGTGTGAGTGTATGTGTGTGTGTGAATCACTTCCAGCACTTTCACATTTGGCAATTCGCATAGCTCTCAACGCATTGCCAGATCGAAAATACTACGAAGCGATGATATATGCTACATATGTATGAATCAGTTGGAATCTGCGTGAGTTTGCCGTTATTGGGTCGGGGCGAAGAACAGCTTCTTCCTGCCCCACACAGAACAGAATCAATTTCCGGCCAGTTAGCTAGAGATACTATCACCTCCGGTCTCTATCTCCTACTACTACAGATCATAATAAACATAATGGGTTCTACAACGGGTCTCTCGCTCTTCTGTCATTCAGTCAATTGGCCCAGTTCGTAAATGTGGTAATTGCGCGCTTAGCGACATATAAAGAGACAAGGCGCAGAGTTCTACGTTCTACGTGCTTCTTTCTTCGCCTTTGGGGCTCTACACGTTCTTGTGCTCTCTCTCTCTCTCTCTCTCTGTCTCTCTCTCTCTCCCTCTGTTTGCCAGCCTGATCACCTGTTGGTCGTTTAATGCGTTCTTTTTGGTTCAAAGTTCTTTTATACTGTTCTTCTTCTGCTTCTACCTCTTCTTTCTCTGTCTCCCTCTGCCAGTCTGCGTGCATTGCCGCCCTTTTTTTTGATTCGTTTTTTTTCTGCCTCTGTCTTTGGTCTTTTATTGCCATTTTCATTTTAACTTCCATAATTTTTAGCTTCGGCGGGTTTAGTTTTTCTTTTCATCGTGTTTTCAGCGGGTTTTTATTGCTCTTGAAATTGTGCTGCTTCTTCTTCTTGCTCCTTCTCCCCCTCCTCCTCATCGTCTTCTGCTGGCGAAGTAATGTAACCAGTTTTATACCTTTGTACCTTAAGTACGAGTTACGATTTCTTGTTTCTAGTTTAATGCATGTCCAACTAGTTTATGGACAGCGGTCGACTAACTACACCATTTTGTCGGGTTGATGGGAACTCTTTGGATCCCAACTTTATACGACATGCACTACATTATAATCGAACTTCACGGCGGGATTTAGAACAGGGGCGGGAGGAGGTAGGGGCTTACCAAAAAATCAGGGTATACCAAAGGGTATCGCTATAGTCCAAATTCGTAGCAGAAGTTTGGTTCCATCTGACTTTGCTCTGATTTTCAAAACAATTTCAATTTATTTGCATTCATAACTTTTTAAGGGTTATATTTTTTTATTAAAAAATCACCGCACAAAATATCTCTATATGTTTTCCAATTGGGATTTAACGGTAAAGATTTCACGTTGATCAATTGAATCCCAAGAGGAGAATCTGCATTTTTTTACCACCAACTGAACGCGCCCGCTGCTGAAAGAAAACTGAATCTAATACGATCTGCAATCACAGTCAGGTAGCCAGGTGAGAGAGAGAGAAAGAAAGAGAGAGGGAAATGAAGATGGGGCCGGCTTGCTACAAAGAGAGTCTGTTGCGCAGACGCCGTCGCAGTCATGTTGTGCTCTCTCTCTCTCTCTCACACTCTCCCTCTTTTCACTTTACGCAAGTTGGCAGGTCTGTCTGGCCAACTCATGTTTCTATTTGAAATTAATAACATAATTTAAATACTTTTATTATTTGGTTAATTAGATACAACACTTTCTTGACATAATACAATTTTTATAATACATTAATTTGTGGGCAGCTTTAACATTAACCCTCAACAAGTTTATCGCCCCACGACTTGGCAATCATGGCAATAACGTCTCGCTTCATTTTCGGTCCAATCAGTGGATTCATTTGAGCCATGTAGCAACACAGCCAGAATAGCCAGCAACATGCCGCCGTCAGCATCAGGATGCAGCGTATGAGATTCTGATGAGGACCCTTTGGCGTCATAATGGGCATGCCAATGCCCACAGCACCCCACAGGGCTGTGAAAAACAACACCGGAAAGAACGCAGCGCCCATATTTTTTATAACAACTAGCACACTTTAATTAAAGTGACGTTGCCGTCGTCCTTATTATATTATATAACGAACCGAGATAATCAAAAACGGAATTAAAGTCCTTGTGTTGTTTTCACCAATAAGAAAAGTAAATGGTAACGAGAAATCAATAATACGCCGATAATTTTCAAACAACTATCGATTACTTCTTGTGCGATACCTAATGCGATATGTGCAGTTGCTTTGCTTGAGAGGTTGCGGTGTGAAGTGAGGCTGTGGTGCGTCGTAGTTGTTATATTCTAAAAAACAATTTAAAATACTTAAAAACACATCTGAAATACCACGTAATCTAGTCAAAGGTCAGCGTTAAATCAATACTACATTTTCTCCAATATTACGTCAAAAAAGAATTATCCTATTTTTACCTAATAGACTTCGATGCAGCTGCTATCGATAACCCATAATCAGCATTTAAATGTAAAATCCTCAAGATGAATTGGATTTACAAGGAATACCCATGCATTGAAGAAGGATGCGGTAGAATATTTAACACTAGATGGACTCTAAAACGCCACTATGCCACCCACCGACTAACTGATAATCCTATCTACAACTGTAACAAATGCGATAAGAACTTTTCCCGCAAAGACTCTTTAGATAGGCACCACCAGTATGTTGACCGTTTTATGACAAGAATCAAAAATATAATACTCTATACGTCTTCGTTAGATTGTGTCACAGCAGCATTATAATGATGTATATGTGTTCTGAAGACGGCTGTGGCAAATTTTTCGGAATGAAGTCCACTCTCTATCGTCATATGTCTTCACATACCGGCAGCTATGAATGTCAAGAATGCTCGAGGAATTTCACACGCAAAGACAACTTAGCCAGGCATCAAAAGTACCGACATTTAACTGAAATTGATTATATATATTCTATAATTATTTTTTTATTTAGTATGCATACGAAAAAACAATTGACTAAGTGTGAAGAGCTAAAGACCGTGCAACAAAAACAAGTCATTTCGAATGGTTGTCCAAATGAAGATAGTACAAGTACTATAAATCCGACTGATAACACCTACCTGGATTTCAACGATCGTCAGGGCGACCATGATCATACTTATGCCCTCTTAGCCGTATAGCTAGCCTATCGAAATTTTATTTATCCCTCCCGCTCAACCGTGATACAACTCTGCGTTAAAGTCTATCGATAATCGATTATCATAACATTTTTATATCGCACTAGTAATAAAATAAATAGTTTTACACTTTTGGAATTTTCGACGCAAAACTAAAGAGAACTTTAAAATGACGATGCGACCAGATGACCACCGTAGAAAATGGGACAAGAACGAATATCAGAAGTTGGCGCAGGAGCGTTTGCTCAATCAATCCGCTCCCAAGGAAGAAGGTAATAATCTTCAAGCATCGTTTGCATAAAACAAATTGTAACCCATCCATCGACTTTATTATCAGAGCCTGTGCAGCGAGAGAACCTGAAGCGTCGTGACTACAAGGTTGATCTCGACAGCAAATTAGGCAAAAGTGTTGTGATAAACAAAAACACACCTACCTCACAATCCGGCGGCTACTACTGCAATGTATGCGACTGTGTCGTCAAGGATTCCATTAACTTTCTGGACCACATCAACGGAAAGAAACATCAGCGTAATCTTGGCATGTCCATGAAGGTGGAGCGCAGCACCGTTGACCAGGTGAAGGAACGCTTTCAACAGAATAAAAAGAAAATGGAGGAGAAGCAAAAAGACTACGAATTGGATAAGAAATTGCGTGAGGCAAAAGAGGAGGAAGAGCGCTACAAAGAGCATCGAAAGGAGAAGAGAAAAGAACGCAAACGGAAAGCGGAGGAGAATAATGATGAATTTGCCAATGGACTACCCGATGATATGGCTGCCATCATGGGGTTCTCTGGCTTTGGCGGTTCAAAGAAGAACTCATAGGCCTTAGTTGTTGAACTGCAATTTATAGTTAAGATAAAAACATACAAAAAAACGAGTAGAAATAGAAATAGACGATTTTTCAACCAACGAACAAACCCGTATATTGGGGCTAATCGCTGTGACTGTGATTGGTTTGCGACATTTATTTCATGTATGTATTGTATATATATATATATATCTTGTATATGCATGTATAAGACAATTTTACACCAGTTATTGTATTGTACAACAGCTTGCCCAAGTAATAATTTAATAAGCAGATAAAAATGCAAAAGGACTTAACCATTTCACTAAACCTTAACTTAAAAGTCCCGAATACCATCTAGTTTCAATGGGACCTATGTGAATACGAATCCATGCTCGATCGGTATGTCCCAGGGAATGTTGAAGAACTCCCCAGGCAACTGTGTGCAATGTGTCGAGTTGTAATCGCGTATATGCTTGCGCAGCTGCAAAAATTAATTAAATGAAACCCATCTACAGATTTCTTATATACTCTGCTCGCTTACCAAGAATAATGCCATTTGACTGCGAACTTCCTCATTGTAATCAGCTCCAATAAGCATTGGGAACGATTTTCCCTCATCAGAGGCATAAGTTATAAGACGCGACATGCAGAGTTTCTCTTCGGCAACGGTGTAGCTGAAAGTTTCCAGCGGCTTTGATAGTAATCCCTTAGCTCGTGATAGCTGGGTTGCATTGAACAGATTGGGATAGCGATACTTCAGCACAGACAGCGTCAAGAAATTTCCTCGATTTGTATCAATACAATTGTCTCTGGTTAAAACAGATAAAGAATTCAATATAATTGGAATATAGTCAGCAAATCCACCACCTACTCGGCAATAATCTCATCCTCGGTACGTCGAATCAACATCACGGGTCCATTGTATTTCATCGCCAATTCGGCATTATTAAGATTACAATACTTTCGTATGGCGATGGTTACAATACTGCCCAAGCATGCTGGCATACGTGGTTGAGCTAGATAAAGAACATCATCGAACGTAGCATCCAGAATCTGCAAGTAATGAAGAGTAAGCTCGGCAAGTTTCTGACGCAGTCAAAGGTACTACTAACCACTCCTTTGACTTCAGGATAAATAGATGCAGCATACAGTGTGCTGAAACCACCAATACTCCAGCCATATAATATAATATCCTCAACAGCAAATCCCAGTTGATCAATTGCGAATCGCACGACAGCATCGATGGCATTCTTATCCTGTTCTGGATGTGGCTGACCAGAGCTACCGGCAAAACCAGGATGATTCCAACCTAGCACCGAGTACTTCAATGCAATCGGGGTCCCCATGATGCCCACCTCGTAAAAGCCGGCGTTTCCCTCAGAGCAAATCACCAGCGTCTTGCCATTTCCCACATTATCGTTGCGATTATCAATGAACAACGTATCAATTTCGTTCGAATCGATGGTTTTCACTTTATTGCGAATACCATTATCGTCTTCGATGAGTTTCGCTCGTCCTGAGATCAACATCGGCCCTGCAAACGAACAGTTTTATAAAACACACATCGCACCCAATACCAAGACTTACTCATAAATTTCTGTAGCAGCTTCACTGAGCCCGGATAGATCATGGATAGACCAAAGGTGTTGATGGCCACATATGCAATCGCCTCGTAGGGCAACGTTGTTAAGTTCAGACTATCACGCCGGCTCACAGCATTCGCAGCTTTCTTTTGATCCCTATCAAGTTAAGAATATTTTGAAATAGATAAAGTTTATTGCGAGAGTTGGCACTCACCCAGTCAGTGCTTTCACATCGAAGTCGACTGGCCATGCTGAGAATTCAATGTCGAAACGACGCAGTGCATCCGAAGATGGGTTCGCTTTGGCCTGCATCAGGGCATTTATCATATTCGTATATGCCCGCGATTGCCGACGTCCCACTCCGCGCATAAACAGTGATATGATAACAATCAGGCCGACGCTTGTGGACAGCTTGACCAGTGTTGGCATCGAATCCGCGACCAAATAGCCACGACGATACAGGAATGTGAAGATCAAAGGTGACGTGTAATAGCTGACCGACCAAACGACCGACAGCTGCAACAAATAAATACATATTGTGTTTTGTTATCCAAAGATGACAGCGTAACCCACCCGGTGACAACGCACACATATGTGTATGTGTTATACACATACACACATACACGCCCACCCACCCACATATTCACCCACACGCCCGCACACCCACCGTTGATAGTATTTGTTCACCAAACTTTTCGACTGCGCCGGGCTCATACATTTTCCTCTGCAAATAGAAATGAAATGAAATGCAATTGCATATTTTATGCAGGTGAGATCATCATCGCATTTTACCTGCGCTTCCGGGACACCTCTGTACTCCATGTACAATTTGGGCCCAAAAATATAATTAAAGAAACTCATTTTGTAACTGTTTATGCGTCTGCGTCTGAAAATATTATGATTTTATTATTTTTTTGTATTGTGAAAGTTAGGGTTTCACAATTCAACCCAAAATGGAACTAGTTCCTAGTTCGTGTTGTCACTGGGCTGAGTGAGTGTGTATTATTGTGAACAATTAACGTAACATCATTAATCGTTTTTAGGTATGCAGCTGACTATCGATTAGCCGAACCTTTTACAGCGCATCCCTGGTACTAAGTGCAATCCCTGGCATGCGAAATTTGTAAGTTCAGCGCAAGATTTATTTACCGGCAGAAATGGAAAAATTCAATAAGGCACAGGCAAAGAATTTAGCAGCGGCCCAGAAGCTTGTGGAGACGTACGCATCTAGCTCAGAGGATGAGGGTGAACTGGACGAGAAACAAATCCTAGGTATGTTTTCTTGTGCTATGATAGATATTATGACGTGTCTTCTGATTTGAGGCTTCTTTAACCCCATCAGATCTGCTATACAAACACTATCAGAGCTCTAAAGATGGATCCGGCAATAGTGGAACAAAGCGCAACGATAATAATGCCAATCGTACAGCTACATTTTTGGAAAATACTCTGCACTCGGGTGCGGCGACATGTCTCATCTGCATTGGCAGCATACGCCGTGTGGAATCCATATGGTCTTGCAAGTCGTGCTATTGCTTCTTTCATCTCAATTGTATACAACGCTGGGCCAACGACAGCATCATGCAAATGAAAGTGAAGGCAGAGCAGCAGAATGGAAACCAGGGTTATTACAATCATCTGGGCGAGTTTGTACCGCCCAAACGTCAGAAGTCGCCGCACTGGTGTTGTCCACAGTGTCGGAAGGATTACCAGCCGGCGGATAAACCAACACAGTATGAATGTTTTTGCAGCAAGGAGCTTAACCCGCAGCCGCAACCTTTCCTGGTTCCCCACTCTTGTGGTGAAATTTGTGGCAAGTTGTTGCAACCCAAGTGCGGCCACGATTGCAAACTGCTCTGTCATCCGGGTCCGTGTCCACCATGTGCACAATTGATGCAAACCTCTTGTCTGTGTGGCAAATCGCCGCCACGCTCGGCTCGTTGCCTGGACAAGAACTGGAAGTGTCAGCAAAAAGTGAGTCCACTTCAGGATAGCTATAATCGACGTCATCTACATCTCATTTCGTTTGCAGTGTCAATCACTATTGCCCTGTGGCAAGCACAAGTGCAACCAGCCCTGCCATCGCCCTGGTCAGTGTCCGCCCTGCAGCAGTAAGAGCTCCCAGTACTGTAACTGTAGACGCGAGCAGAAGGTGGTCAACTGCTCAGAGCCCAAATGGAAGTGTAGCAATGTAAGTAGGAGAGGAGAAGTCAGCTCAACCTAGTCTCAATAACATTGGTTCCATCGATTCTTTTGTAGGTTTGTGGCGCTAGCTTCGCCTGTGGTCTACACAAATGTGAAAAGATCTGCCACGAAGGACCCTGCGGAGGAGGCGAGTGTCCGTTGGGTGTACGCAGCTGCCCCTGTGGAAAGAGTGTAAGTAAATGGAAATATCCAATGTAATTTATTCTAATTTTAATTCTGACTCAGAGCAAAGCCGGCAATTGCAGCGAGGTAGTAGAAACTTGCGGCGATACCTGTCAAAAGCTTCTGTCCTGTGGCAAACACACCTGTACGCAACGCTGTCATCGTGGAGCTTGCAACTTGGTAAGCAGCATCAGACCAAATAATTATCCACATTCTTGAGTACATTTTTTGCTTGCAGTGTCTGGTGCGCACAAAGAAAAAGTGTCGCTGTGGACACCACGAAAAGGAGATGCCCTGCTCTAAGGATTTCACATGTGAAACGAAGTGCAAACTGATGCGCGACTGTGGCAAACATGCATGCAACCGCAAGGTACGAAAATAACATTCGTCGTTAAACCTTTCTATACTCACAAGGTTCTCTTTTGTTGCTCTAGTGCTGTGGCGATCAGTGTCCACCCTGCGAGAAAATCTGTGGCAAGCAGTTGAGTTGCAATAAGCACAAGTGTCAATCGGTATGCCACAATGGTCCCTGCTATCCCTGCAAGCTGGAATCGCAGGTGAACTGCCGCTGCGGCAAAACGCGTCGCAGCGTGCCCTGTGGACGCGAGAAAAATGCACGCATTGCCTGTCAGGAGCTGTGCCGGTAGGTTCAGGCCAGCAATTCTATTAGTTTAGCCATCTCAATCAAACAATGTACTCCACAGTATCACAGCCAAGTGTCACCACGCCATAAAACATCGTTGCCACAAAGGTGAATGCCCACCCTGTGCCCAGCCATGCGGCTTGCCTAACAATACCAGTAACTGCTCGCACATCTGTAAGGCACGCTGCCATGCAGCTATTCGCGTACCGAAACCAGCAGATGCTGCAGTGCGTCCCCGTACCAATAAGGTAATATACAGTGTTTGCTTTGGATATATGGATATAGCATTAGTAACGTCTTCCATATTTTTCAGTACGAGTATCGCGCTTTGCCGCATCCACGCTGCGAGGAGCCTGTCAGTGTCACATGCATTGGTGGTCATGAGGTGGCCAATTGGCCCTGCTGGAACTCGAAACCAACGTCGTGTGCACGAAAATGTGCCCGAAAATTGAAGTGCGGCAATCACAGCTGTGCACTAGTCTGTCACCCAGTCCACAGATTGGATGACATGCAGCAACAGCCTGGCTGCGCTAATTGTGAGCAGGGATGTGCCATAGCGCGTCCCGCAGGATGTGTGCATGCCTGCCCAAAAGGCTGTCATCCGCCACCCTGTTCGCCATGCGGTGTGGTCATTAAAACCAAATGCCACTGCGGTCTCAATCAGGTGCTCTACAAGTGCAGCGAGTTTTTCCAGAACGCGGGCACCGCACAAGAGATTCTGGAGCTGCGAGAGAAAATGCACAGTTGTGGAAACCGTTGCTTGAAGAACGTATGTATACTAAGCTGAGTTTATGAATATCATTTTCATTACATTGTTTTCATTACAGTTTGCCTGTGGTCATCGTTGCTTGACCATTTGCCACTCTGGTGCGTGTCCTACTCCGGAGCTGTGTCGCAAAAAAGTACGCATCTTTTGCGCCTGCAAGCGGATTAAGGTGGAGATTTCATGTGACAAACATCGTGCAGGGCAAACGGCTTTGGATTGCGACTCGAACTGCACCATGGAGCGTTCCAAGGCACAGGCAACGGAGCAGCAGCAATTGGAGCAAAAATTACGCGAGGAAGAGGAGCGAAATCGCATAGAACTGGAAAAGTTTGAGAAGAAGTTCGGCAAGCGCAAACCCAAGGAACGTAAAACTGTTGATGTGAAGGCGACCAAGCGGGAAA
Organism: Zaprionus kolodkinae; assembly: GCA_018901885.1. Taxonomy (NCBI): domain Eukaryota; kingdom Metazoa; phylum Arthropoda; class Insecta; order Diptera; family Drosophilidae; genus Zaprionus; species Zaprionus kolodkinae. The sequence goes on along the minus strand of JAEIFM010000414.1, from coordinate 138,132 downwards.
TAGATTGGAAGCGCATAGCCATCTATGCGGTATCCCTGCTCGCTGTGATTGGTGCCCTCGCTGTGGCTTACTATGCCGATAGCTAAACCAAATACTAGAAACAAGAGATCCTTATTGAAATTAGCAGAAAATGCCAAATGAATTGATTTAATATAGGATAATTTAACTGATAAAAAAGAGAGAGCGTAAAATCACTGATAACAATTGTAATCACTTGTCTTTTAAGTATTAGTACTAGTTGATCATTTTCTATTCTTTCTTTGACTTCTTTGTCTTGTAGAAGCAGGCAGCAGCGAATACAGCGGAGCTGAGGAACGTGGATATAAGGAAATTGGACAGCAGCATCAGATCGTACGACTGCACAAATACCGTGTAAATGCGGGCTGTGTGTAGAAAAAGACAAAGACAAAGAAAAATGTTGATGTGATATGATGAAATGTTTGGTGTTTGGCTACAGCTACAGTACGTACTCATGTTGGTGAATGCGGATAATGCCCAAGTTGTGCGACTCACAGAGCTGGCATCCTTGGAGCGCAGTATGGCCACCAGCTGCAGCACTTTGCTGGTGGCTCCAATCGGTGTGCAGAATGGCTGCAGGAAAAGAAGATATATGCAGATAAGTATTAGTTTTCCATTTGTGTTATAAGTGACCACTGTACGCAGAGGCTTTTAAAACAATCTCGACGATGGCAATAAACGAGAGTATATTGTGTCGTATATAAATAGCAACCTCACAAATATTATACAACAAACAAACTTGACCTTGGGGCAATGATGCCTAGTTCGGTTCGGCTCGGTTTGTTTCAAAGCAGCTTCTCATTAGGAAAGAGGTAAAAAAAACAAAACATAAGGCGAAATCAAGATAACAAAATTAGTTTAAATGGAGTAGGGGTAAACGAGTTTCAGCTGCGTCGAAAAGCAACGCAGAACTGAGGCGTCGTTATCTATTTCAATGACTTCTAATCAATTAATTACCCCGATTGGCATTCTTATTCAATTATAAGTTACTCACCACCAGGAACGTAAGGATTATAATGGGGAAGAGCCGCAAATATATAAGCGTCGCTATAATTGAATAGAGTATGGCCACAATTTGTGTGCGCTTGCCCAGCAGATCCTGATACTTGAACGCGTAATAGATGAGCACGTACTCCTGCAGCAACAGCACCGGATATTCCATGTAAGAGAGGAAATCGTATCCCGATATATAGTTGTAGGACATCATGACCGTATAACTGAAAAGTTCCAAACATAGCCCCAAGACGCTAATGCCTGAATAAATAGAGAAAGTAAGGAATTCCAGTGTGAGGTGTGTGGGAGGTGTCAACATGTGTGTGGGCGTTTCTTTCACTCACCTTTCGACGATTTGTTTTCACGAATTGTGTTTATTTGCGGCACTTTAATAACCAAACATGATGAGACGGTTATTAAACTTAACAAGTCGGCAATGATTAACACTATTCCCTTGTCAAGGTAGTGGGACACAAGGTCCCCAAGGCTATCACCCTCATCCGCCACCGTTGTAGACATCTCAGCTGCCAAACTGCTATTAATGGGCTTTTGGACTTGATTTAAATGCCAGCAATCGATTGCGGGTCCATCCGGGTATCGATGAAAGGTAAGACGCGTCATATTTCAAACCAGAATATTAAAATACACATCATGTAGGGCTAGTTATATATTATAGACGTAATAATAGCCAATTCTATATTTTACGCGGTAGTTTTCATTGATTCATTCGAAGCAAAACAGTGGAATCTCATAACCTCATATAATCGAATATTTTGAGTGCTTGATATCTGTGATTTTTCAGGGCTTCCGAAAAGTTGTATTGTTGAATCTATCGATACCATGACGATGTCAGATAGCATGTCGATACTTTTGCCTCGATACTCTGGTGCTGCCGATACTTTTAGTGGCAACGCAGCTCAGTCGAATTTAGTTTTTTTCTGTCTGAAATATAAGAATTTTTGTTATTGTTATCAGAATAAAACGAATACGGTTAAACAAAACAGAAATACTGAAAAGCTGACAGCACCTTGAAGAAAACGGCTGAGAAACGTACGTGCTAATTCGATTAAACGTGTGTGCTCAGTGCCAACTGCCTCTTGTGTGCATATGCAAGTGTGCGTGCGTGTGTGTGCGAGTGTGGGCTAAACGCAAAAAGTGTAAAACGGATGAAATAATTAAACAATTTAGCTAAACTGCAATTGCAGGTTACTCTTGTGTACCGAATTTCTGAAAGCTGTTGTCCAAAGTGAAAAATAAAGTTATCTTTGGGGTAAAGTAAACTCATTTTCTTCATGCATGTCGTGACATTTGTTCTGTATGTGTGAGTAGTCGTGTGTGTGTGTGTGTGTGTGTGTGCGTGCGTGTGTATGCATACGCGACTCAACGTAGGCACCTTCGTATGTGTTGGGCTGAGTCTGTGTGCATGTGTGTGTGTGTGTACAACAATGTTCACATTTTTCTTTTGTTGTTTGCTCCACGAATTATTATGGGGCTGGCTTGTGAGAAGTGCAGGTGCAGAAAAGTGGGGTTAGGGCCTAAAAGCAATTTAAGTTTGTTTAATCGAGTCACAAAAAGAATTTGTGATTTAAAAATGCATTTCAGATTTTCCCCGAACTCCAAGGAAATGCAAGTTACATTTTCGAAACAATTTGAACCTTGAAACTGACATTAATGGATGATAAACGATGTCTTTCTGCCTGTGTGTGTGTGTGTGTGTGTGTGTTTGTATGTATGTATTGTATGAGAGGAGGGTCTCGCTCTAGTCCTGTGGTCGGTCGCACAGGTAACACGAATGCCGTGTGAAAGTAGACACACAAAATGAAGCGAAACGAAGAAGACCCTTAAACCTTCAGGAGGTCAACAGCCATTGGCGGACCGAAAAGAGGACGGAGGGTTCACAACGCAGTCCAGCGACATTCTTGTACACATCTGATCTGCTTTACGAGTGATGCAACACACAGGATCCACACATACACGCACACACACATACACACAGACTACACACACTTATGCAGAAGAATTTCCTTTATATGGATCGGGGTCTTTATTGTTCGAGCGCAAATGCAACACGCCGCAGCCTGCAGTGATCCCTTTTCAGGGTGTCGTCTATCTATGTGTGTGTGTGTGTGTGTGTGTGTGTGTGTGTGTGTGCGTGTGCGTTAAACTGATGCTGTGCGACAAACTGGGAGAGAGAGACAGAGAGAGCGAACGAGAGCTATGTGGTTCGACTGTGATGAGAGCAGAGAGCCCAAGCAGCAGATAGCGGCGCGGCTTAAATTGCAAGGTGTACGCCATCATTGTTGTTGTTGTTGTTGCTGCTGCTGCCGCTGCTGATGCGGCTGCTACTGCTGTTGTTGTTGCTGTTGCTGGTGGTGGTGTGTATCTTTATTGCTTCTTCTTCCGTCCGTTACTTTTGCTCTTGTCATCGCATGCCTTTACCTTTTCTGCCTGGCTACTGATCTGCCTGCTGCCTGCCTGCCTGCTAGTCTGTCTCTCTTCGTATGTGAGTGTGTGTGTGTGTGAGAGAGCGAGCGAGCGATCTGTCTATGTGTCGGTATGTGTTTGTGCCTTGGGTCTCTGTGTTTGTGTTGTTGTAATACCCGTTTCATCTTCTCTGCCCATTCTACTTCGCGCCGTTTTAGCTTCTTCCGCCGATGCACTTTTGTGATTTCCTTTGCGAGTTTTTGATTGCTGAGAAGAAGCGACGGCGACGTCGACGTCGACGCCGACGCTGACGTTGGCGGCAGTTGGTGATGCTGCTGCTGCCTCTCTGCTGCTGTTTTATAAACGTTTTCCCACTGCTTTTCTTTTCTTTTGATTTTTATTTTTTTCTTTTTTCATTTTTCGCAATTCTCAGTCTCATCATTTGAACGTGAGAGAGACAACACACGATCATCGTGCTTATTACTTTTGCTGTTTGCTTCGTCTCCTTCTCCTCCCTGCTTCGGGCATTGCGTGGGAATTTTTCGAAGCGTCTCTGTCAAAGTCGCAGTCGCAGTCGCTGTTGAAGTCGCAGAGCTCCATGAGCTGCTCGTTTCTAGTGTGCTTAGAGGTATAGAAAAGAAAAAAAAAATAGAAACGATTGAAGGATAGTTTGGGTAAAATCTTGCATCTTGTAAGTTAGGAAAATGGTTTTTTAATTCTTTGTATTAGGTAACGAAAGGGGAAGCAAGGGATTTGTAGGGATTAAATGTTGGGTTTTCTAAAAATATCCCTTTTCCTTAAATTCGCAATCGTTGGGTCCGTAGGGTTCTTTTTCCAGAACAAACTCGAGGATTTGCGAAAATATGGGATGGGTTTTTATGAAATTGCATATATAGTTCTTTGCAATCGATGTAGCTTCGAATTTGTAGCTTCGTCTTTTTAACTAATATTTTTCTCTCAATTCTTTGCTTACAGCAGGAGCCCAAGTTGATGACCGAAAAAGTTGACTTCCCCCGTGCATAGTTAGAGTATTATGGAAAAAGGATGTCCAGTTGCTAGCGATAATTGTGAAAGAGCCAAGGACGCTCAGCAGGAGAGCGTACTTAAGCCGAATATAACCAAGCCGCAGCCAGAAGATCAGCCAACAACTGAACAACCACCACAGCCAAAGCCCAGCACTAGCCAAGTGAGATTAGTAAACGCTGTAGGAGGAGTAGCAAAGGGAGCAAGTGGACCCACAAAAAGAAACGGTAACAATTGTGTAACCGTACCGGTAACAGGATCTATGTCCAAGTTGAGGGAAGACGTGGAGGACTGTGTCTCTTCGAACTCGCAACATGGCTTTGCCGTAGTTCTCGATGATGAGTCCAGTACCGAGACGGGCGTGCTGGAAACATTCGAGATAAGCTCTTCCAATTCACTGCCCAATTGCACCACGGGTGCATCGGCAGCGTCAACTGTTGGCGTCGGGCACGGCCATGGCGTCAACGTTGGCGTTGGCGTTGTTGTGCCCGTGGATGACAGTTCCTCAACAGATACACTCAATGGGAACGAAGATAATGTACGTACCGCAGACAGCGCCGTATCGGAAGATCACAGTCGAAGCGCCAGCTCAATGAACAACGTGTTCTTCCAAGATAACGATAACGACAACGAGCCGCCTGTGGTATGTCTAATAAACGATGAAGATGATTTTGATGAGGAGGAAATTGTCGAAGAAGAAGAGGATGATGATGAGGACGTAGTGGAGCAGCCAACGCCTGTAGACTGCCCAAACACATCACAATTGAATGTTGGCAAAAGCGGCAGTGCCAGCGAAAGTATCATTATGACAGCAGATGGCTCCAAGATATTCCTGGAGACGCCAGTCGTCGATGAGCCGCAATCACATACACATACACTCACACATACTCACAGCAACAGCAGTAGCAGCAGCAGCAGCGCAACAGTCGCCGAGCCAGGCAAGCCGAAGCGTCTCAGCGATGAATTCGAATCAGAGGCACGTGCGGATGAGGAACAGGAGGAGCAAGAGGCGGTGGTGGCAGCCTCAAGGGGAGTTAAGTCTGAACCAGGATGCGATGTGGCATCCACATCACTGCACGACAGACAAATGTCGGTGCGGCTAAAGCAAATGAGCCTCACTGCGAATGCAGAGGCCAGTTCCAGTGGCCCATCTCAATCGCAGTCGCAATCCCTTTCCAAAGCGGACATCGAGTCAATGGATAGGATAGAGCGAAGGGATTTTGAGACCGAACAGCGACTCACAGGAGGCATAATACTCGGCACCAGCTCGCTGATAAGCAAGAATCGTCTAAATCTAAGTCTGATCAATCCTGCAGCAGCGGCAGCAGCAGCAGCTAAGGGAGCACCAGCAGGTGGCAACGATGATTGGCCCAGCAGCAGCAGCAATGGACGCGCATTCTCCTCAGATAGCAAGGTAAGCTAAACGATTATCTGTGCTTCCTTCAATATACTGATTGATTCCTTTACAGTGCACGTACAAAGATCTGTCGACGACTCCAACAAGTAGCCGCAAGTACACCAATAGCCGACTGAGCAAGTCCACTGCCAAACTCAACTTGGGTTCCTCGCTAGCATCTGCCACAGCCTCCGCAACAGCCCCAGCTTGCCCACAGCATAGTTCCAACAGCAGCGCCAAGCTGAAGTCTTCGGTTATTGTGGAGCCAAGTGGCAGCAGCAGCAGCAACAGCAGCAGCAATGCATCAACCTCAACCAGCAATCGCAGCGATGTCTACACGAATACCAACTCGAATGACAACCTGATCACGTCCTCTTCCTCCTCTACTTCGTCCGCAGACAAAGAGAGTCCTGCACCGCTGGCCACATCATTTAGCTCGGTGGGATCACAAACTAGCCAAGATGGAGGTTGTAGTCGTACCAGTGTCGTTGCTTGCGGTGGCACTGCTGGTGTACCCGTCGATGTGGATGCTCAGCCATCAACCTCATCCACTTCGACGACATCGTCGGCACGTTGTCACTATGCAGCAGCTGCAACCACGTCCAAGATTGTTGCACGACAGGTGAACGCCAGCGCACAGACTCAGGAGCGTTTTCTGGCACGCAGTGGATTGGCAGCCGGCGGTCCCGGTGTGGCTGCTGCTGCTGCTGCTGCTGGTGCTGGCGTCGGTGGCAATGCCGTGGTTCGGCCACGGCGACGAGTTGAGGCCACACGTAGTGCGAACAGCGATGTCATTGTCCTAGAAGTGGTGGTCGAGGAGAATGGCAATAACGGCGGCAACGCTGCTGGCGGCAATAACGATGGCAACCTGGTTGAGCCGGGCGATTTTAGTGCGGAGGAACCATGGGGTAATTGTGACGAAGAGAATAATTGTTCAGATTTGGAAGAGATATGCACCTGCCAGAATAGCATGCTAGCGAACAGTCACAGTGGCAGCAATGCCAGTCTTAGCGAGACGCTCGATATGGATGCCACAGATGGTTACCAACAAAGCGGAATACCGGCTGCCGAGGAATCCCTCTCTGTTTCGACTCCGTTCAATACACAACAACAACGGAAGCGAAAGTACAACGAGGGTCGCCTATTGGACGGAGATTATTCGATGAGTGCTACAGGCAGCGGCGGTGCAGGTGCCGGCGGTGCTGGTGGCGCTGGGAATGCCGAGTCGGGCGATAATAGTCGCAAACGGATCGCCTATGATTTTGCCTCAACTCCACGATCCTCAACGCAAACCTTGGGCTCCTCTGTCATGCTAAACGTGACACCAACGACAGCTGGCGGTGTGGGATTAGGTGGTTTGGGTCTCGGTAGCTCGCCAGCGTTGGGACGACGCACACCACGTTCCCTGATACCCACACACGATAATCCACCGCCAGAATTGCAACATTGGTTGGGGCAATTCCAGCGCTGGTCTCACGCCGAACGTCTGGTGGCCGTTGATCGTCTGATCGACAATTGTGATCCCTCACAGGTGCGTCACATGATGAAGGTGATTGAGCCACAATTCCAGCGTGACTTCATCTCGTTGCTTCCCCGCGAATTGGCCCTGTTCGTGCTGTCCTATCTGGAGCCAAAGGATTTGTTGCGTGCCGCACAGACATGTCGCAGCTGGCGTTTCCTTTGCGACGATAATCTGCTGTGGAAAGAGAAATGCCGCAAGGCGCAGATCCTTACAGAATCACGGAGTGATCGTCCCAAACGCGGTCGTGATGGCAACATGCCGCCCATTGCCTCGCCCTGGAAGGCTGCCTATATGCGCCAGCACATTATCGAAATGAACTGGCGCTCGCGGCCGGTACGCAAACCAAAGGTGCTGAAGGGACATGATGATCATGTCATCACTTGCCTACAGTTCTCTGGCAATCGTATCGTCTCCGGCTCCGATGACAATACCCTCAAAGTCTGGTCCGCAGTCAATGGCAAGGTAAGTGGGCGAAAAAACAACGCCACAATCTTATCCAGGATTAATCAAATGCTTTTTCTTTTTATCGTTTAGTGCCTTCGCACATTGGTTGGCCACACTGGCGGCGTCTGGTCGTCACAGATGTCCGGCAACATCATCATCTCTGGCAGCACAGATCGTACGCTTAAGGTGTGGGACATGGACAGCGGTGCCTGTGTGCATACGCTGCAAGGACACACCTCGACAGTGCGCTGCATGCATTTGCATGGCAACAAGTAAGTCCCGATTGCTTCTATTCACCTGAAAATAGAGATTTAATTTGATTGTGCCTCTGTAGGGTGGTGAGCGGATCGCGGGATGCAACGTTGCGTGTTTGGGATATTGAACTGGGATCGTGCCTGCACGTGCTGGTGGGTCACCTTGCTGCGGTTCGTTGTGTGCAATACGATGGCAAACTGATTGTCTCTGGCGCATACGATTACATGGTGAAGATCTGGCATCCGGAGAGACAGGAGTGTCTGCATACGCTGCAGGGTCACACGAATCGTGTCTACTCGCTCCAGGTATGCAATTGGAATCACTTCGCTCCAGCTTAACAGATATTAACTTTATTCCGCGTTACACATTTCAGTTTGATGGACTGCATGTGGTGTCGGGTTCACTGGATACTTCGATACGCGTCTGGGATGTGGAGACGGGCAATTGCAAGCATACACTAATGGGTCATCAGAGTTTGACGTCCGGCATGGAGCTGCGTCAGAATATACTCGTTTCTGGCAATGCTGATTCCACAGTTAAGGTCTGGGACATTACCACTGGGCAGTGCCTGCAGACGCTATCGGGTAAGTTGCTAGCTTTATGGGATGAGAATGATGTACAGACTCACTGATTGATTGAATGATTGACAGGTCCAAACAAACATCAGTCTGCTGTCACTTGCCTGCAGTTCAATTCACGCTTTGTGGTGACCAGTTCGGATGATGGCACCGTCAAGTTGTGGGACGTCAAGACGGGCGATTTTATTCGTAATCTTGTGGCCCTGGATTCGGGTGGCTCCGGCGGCGTAGTCTGGCGCATCAGGTACGTTGTCTCTTGTTTATTGGTTTAAGTATTTCCATTTAATTTCGATTAACTTTCGCAGGGCCAATGACACAAAACTAATTTGCGCTGTCGGCTCTCGCAATGGCACCGAGGAGACCAAACTGATGGTTCTCGATTTTGATGTGGAGGGCGCGTGTGTGAAGTGTTCATAGAATCTGAAGACGCTGCAGGATCCGCGACTGCACTTGCAGTTCCATTTCCGTTTAGGCAGCGGAAGGCAGTGTAGTCTACTTTATGTCAGGATATTTGCAAAGTCCAGGGATGAAATCGCAGGTGAAACGCAGGGGCAGAGCTCACCACAGCAGGGCCGCAGCAACACACCTCCACACACGTCCGCCTCCACATCCGCCTCCACATCCACATCAACCTCCGCCCCTGTCTCTGCCTCAAACACTCAAAGAAACAGAGATGAATTAGCCGAACAGAGAGGGATCTGTAATTCATAAATGGAACGTTATTGTTGCTTGCCTTGCCAACAAATGCAGCTGCTCACACACACCACACACACACACACACACACACATACTTCTATACACACACCTACATCCACACACACACACACACACACACAAACACATCGGGAGTTGGGAGTTGTGAGTGCGCGCGTGTAATGTTTTCAATGTTATAATTTGTTCAATTGCGTTGCTTTATAGCCAAAATTTGTTTTCTACAATAGCGTAATTTTGCTTATTAGTTTTTATTATGAATTATGAATACGTACGATCCATATGCACGCATATAGAATTTTACTTTTATATGTATATATGTCAGTGTATATCGATCGATCATACAAAAAAAAGTCGAGTTAGGATCTATATATATACATTATACATACATATTATATACGTATTATGCATATACATCTACACACATACACAGCTATTAGTTCCGTGTCGAACGAACCTGAGAACCAATATGAAAACAAACAAAAGATGAATATGAAGAAGAAGAAGAAAGAGAAAGAGAGAGAGAGAGAGAAAAACAAACAAACAAACAGCTTTATATTGATTAAATTGTAAATTGTTTAATGATTGAATTGATTATGATGAGAAATATGATTATGTTAATATTGCCGTTAGAGCATTTCGTTTTCCACCTGAGTTGTCGTTTCTATTTGTTCGTTTCCAACTGTTTTGTTTATTATACACTCACACACATACGCATACACACATAATGTACATACATGTAATACGTACGTATGTTTGATTTGCTAATGTGTTTTGTTAAAAAAAAAATGCTTCCGTGTGGAAGCTCCATTTAAATTGTATGTCGGTATATGCAAAATGATTATATATAGAGAAAGAAAGAAAAAAGGGAGATAAGCCTAAATTAAAATCATTAAAAAAACGCCAGAACCTGCACAATTCCGATTAGGATGTAGCTGGGCTAGAGCCGTCGTATAAAAATATATATATATATATATATAAATATACATATATAGAGAGATTTAAGTATTTCGTGGTACTCATTTTGGGAGAGCAGCTCACACTCACACACAAAACACATACTTACACCCACAAAAGCATTAAGCGAACATATATTTTAATTATAGACTGATTTATTAGTAATTGAAATTAATCTACAAATTTAAGCATAAATCTGAATAAACGCAGGAATAATACATAGTTAAAAAGAAGAATACTGAGAAAGAAAAAAAAAACAAAAAATGCATGTGCATGTGATTTTATGTTTGTCTATAAATATATATATATATATATATACATATATACAATACGTATATATAAATATCTTTTCTAAAAACAAACAAAAAGAAAAACACAATGAGTAAAATGATTACAACGCATCAATAATCTGCCAATAACACGATATTCGCGATATACGAATATATTTGTACTCAAATTGAAGCATTGAACAAAACGTAATGCGCAGGGTTTATTGGGGGCGGGATTCTTCTGGGGAAGGAGAAACTACCATATAGCTACAGGCATGCATATTGTACGCGAATTACTCTACACAATAATTTATGAAATACTTTATGGCATAATAATCGTAACAATAAATGCAGTAATTCTAAAATTGTCTTTTAGATTTAAAATAATTATTTACAATTGAATTGCAGGAATTGCAGCGCAATTTAATTTGAATTCGATATCAATCGAGGAGACGCGCAACGACATCGATTTTGAAGAGCAGAAACTATCGGACTTTGAGCTTACATGAAAGTTATGAGCTTTACGAGAGCATGAGCCTCGATCGTATGAGCGAGCTTTAAGTTTATGAGAGAGCTTACAGGCTTGAAAATCGCACTGCGAACTGCTGCCTGCTGCTTGCTGTTAATTCTGTTCGCCTGGTACATTTCCATGTTTCATCGTTTGTAGAATACAATTTTGCCGATCGTGTGAGATGGCGATTTGACTGGGCGGGAGTGCCGCCGTCAGTCTAGTCCAGCAGTGCTGGTCAAAAAAGATGTCCAGATATCGCTATATGTTATTTGTTTATATTTTTAATTATATTATATTTTTATTAATTATTATTATTAATCTATATTATTATTAATCTATTTTTAATGCAATGGATTTTTAATAATACCCTAAGTGTGTATATTCTAGATCAGGATCACTTCTCGAGGTATACACATCAATTTTAGCGGCCCCTTGCAGAGCAAATCAACTTTGCATATTTTTCTGCGAGTCACGTCGTTTCGTTTCGAGTCGCTGCAAATCGACTAAAATTCAGCATTACACCAGGCGAACAGAAATATTAGCAGGGTGTAAAGCACAAAAACACAATACCGAATGAGCGCGCAAATGATCAAGAGCGTGAGAGCAATGTGAAACAGAAGCAGACAATTGAGCTGTTTGTTTTGTTCGAGTGACTCTCACACTTCTTATCTATCACTCATGTGGGTCCCGTTACTTCAGTTTTCAGCCAATCAGAACAATTGACGCGGACTTTGTTTTGATCGAGCTCAAAACTCTCGCTCATTAATTTGCTTGCGTTTTCTGCCAGTCTGCCTGCTGATTTTGCTGCGTGCCTGGTGTTATTTCGTGCCGAATCGATGACGACGCATCTTATGCTAGCGACCCCACGCAGCACTGACTCGTCATCTCTGTAATTCTAATTGTGAACTGATCGAGACAAATACATAATTATAATCAAAATCTTTTATGCGACTTTTTTTTTATTGTGTTCATAAACTAAAAAAACAAATCACTTCACTTGCGATTCAACTTATAAACGGTTAATCAATTGAGTATAATATACACGGATTAGTTATTAACTGGAGACAACACTTGATAGTGTTTTGTTGTATTATATCTTGGACTTCTTACTGCTGTGTCCCTCGATGCCAAGATTACAACGCGAAGCCACATCCTGCACAGAGGTCAAGCCATTGGAGCTGGGCACGGGGCCACCAAATGCGGAGGCGGACAGATTGCTGTTGCTTGGACGTTTGCGTGTGGGTGAATGAACGGGCGACTTTTGCTTGAGGCACTCCACATCCTCGAAGACGACCTGGGCCCCACCACCGCATGTGGGAATCACATTGCCCTTGTACAATTTCGTTTCCACATCGCCATCGGTGTCAGCCTCCTGTGAGACCAGACAATATTTGGTGGTGCCATGTCCCGTGAGCTCCTTCATATCTGTCAATTTGGTCACAGACTTCCGATTCTTCAGATACGGCTGCATTATGGTGCCCAGTGGCACTGGGTTGGCAGCACGATGCTCAAGCCATTTGTCGCCGGCGGAACGTGATCGCCGATGTCGATTGTTGGCAGCTGCCAGGCCCTAAAAGACAGGGGGAATATATTCTCGGATTAGTATATGAATATAGACTCAATTGGGACTTATTACTTACATGTCGTGGAGTACAGTAGATGTCTGTGCGTGTCGTCGGCTGTGCAGAGGATTCTGTGCGCGCTGTGAAAGCGCCGCCCCCGCGCTCCTTGTCGCTCAGTATATCCTCTGAGCTCTGGGAACGCGGTAGACTGGGCACATCCTCCGACTGCAGGATGTTCGAAACCAAACGTAGCTTTTCGTCTTTGATGCGCATCCGTTCCTGCATTTTGGCGCGCTGCTCGCGCAGTTTCATATCGAATTCCCGCTTATTCTTATCCGACTCTACGGCCAGTTTTGAGTTGAACTTCTTCTTTTGCTTCTCCTTCTCATGTTCCTTTTGCGTCAACATCTGCTCCTGCTCGTTGAGCTTGTGCGTCAGTTCCTGAATCTGTCGCTCACGCTTGGCCACGGTATTATTGAGCACGTCGATGGAGCTCTCATGGATGCGCACTCTGTTCTCCAAGGCAGCACTACGGTCGCGTTCCTGCTTGTATACAGCCTTGAGGGAAGCCAGCTCTGTGCGCAATTGTAGATTATCGCGATCAAGATTCATCAGCAGCTGGCGGAAGTTGTCGCCTGGAAAGCGAAAGTAAAATTAGAATTCCAAACATTTTTCTGGACGGGATGAGAGGTGACTCACATTTAATGTCCATGTTAGCGCGCAGCTTGCGACGTTTCTCGATGCGCTGCTCGAGGTACTCCATCAGCTCCTGAATTTTACACTCTGCCTCAGGACTGTCCATTTGATAGCTGGGGAAATCTGTGCCAAGGCTATAAACAAGACCAACATCCACTTCCAGGTCCTTGGCCTCGGGTATGCCCAGCTCGTTCAGATTGTTGACAGCAATCTTGAACAATTTATTCGCCTTACGGCGACCTGGCGTCAAGCCCAAATCTGGTTTAATGGGCGTGGCACGTGCTATTTGCACCTCCTGCGTCATTTCCGCAAACTTCATGACTTGCTGCAAGATTATTCAGATAATTAGAAATATTTTTTAGTAACATCAGATTTACAGATATTTACCATATTCTCATCGTAATCTTCAATGCGCGGATTGATGCATACAATCATGGAGACCTGTCCCTCGCCATCGAAATAGTTCTTGAACATATGCGTGATCTTTGAGTCACGATATGGTATCTTCTTGGGAGCCGGATTAGGACTACTCTGTTGGTTCTCTCGTAGATATTCCAAGCAGGTGCGCAGGGTCATGAGGGAGTTGTTAATGTTTCCAGCCTCGCGCAGACGCACTCCTGTGTTCTTGGTACGCGAGGATCGCTCGCTACCCGCCAAATCGACCAGGGAAAGCTGACTCACCGTTATGTTATGCTTGTCCTGCACCACGTGCTCGCCCTGACAGTCTGTGGGTGCCTGAACGAGGCGTATATTGAACACAGAGTGACTGCGACTGGACTCCGCGTTGAGCACCGTGTGGCCCATGCGCTTGCGTTTCTGTCCCATCTGGAATACCTCAAGGGCCTCGTCTACGGTCTTCACCTCAACTTCAGTGACGCCGTGCACAAACATCTGATGATTACCATCCTCGCGTATGATCTTACACTGCATTGATCTGGAAGAGGATCAGAAGATTAGTTCAGAGTCACTATTTTTGTGGTAAATGTATATTCATACTTCTGTATACCCGAGTCCTCCAGCAGATCGTACACACTATTGTTGTACATCTCCACGTAGGTTATAAACACTGAGTACATGTTATCCTCGTCCAGCACAGTGAGGGGCGTTGGCTCAACCGATGCTTGTGACGCTATTTCGGGATCAGATTCCTTGCGTCGGAAGGCAAAACGGCCGGTTCCAGCGAAACGTTGATTCATCTCCTGCTGTCGCTCGAGCAGTGCATCTTCCTCCGACAGGATTTCGAATCCATTCAGTTTATCCGGTTTGAAGACAAACTTCTTGGCCTGATAATCGGATATGGTGCGAAAGAGCAGATCCAAGCAGCGTGGCATGACGCCACGATGTCTCGAGTTTCCTGTCATTGTGTACGTCTTTCCGCTTCCTGTGACACCGTATGTGAAGAGTAAACTATTGCGTCCCTTAACCAGATTCTCCACCAGCGGCTGGGCAACGGACACGAAGACATCCTGCTGCGAGGCGTCCGGTTGAAAGACATGCTTGAAGATGTACTGTATTTCCCGCTGCGCGCCATTTTGTTTGTGATGCATCAGCTGATCCTGCGCATTGACTGTGATCGTAGTGGAGTTCTTCACACGCATGCATGTCAGATCCGCCTCCGATTGCAGTGGACGCACGCGACAGAATACATTTACTGGATCCTGCAGTTTGCCTCCTGACATGTCCCTTCGCTTCTCTGTCGCCGTATGCGCCTGCGCTGCTCGGGGTGTTTTCGGGACGCGCATTGGCGTACGCGCGCTGCAATGAGAATTCCAGCACATCACACATGTTTTACAATGAAATTCATTTAAATTTCTACTCACGTTGCTTTCATTTTGACTTTTTTGTAATCTTATTACAGTTTGAGTGCCTTTTTCTTCTTTTTTTGTTTATTTTTAATCTGGGAAAATTACTTATGGAACGTTATCTTCAAATGCTTTGCGCCCATACAGACGCCACGCTCGCACTGCGTTTTCTTCGTCAAGTTCGCGCTGCGGCCAACTTCACGCAACGCAAAATTGCGCAAAATCAAGCACTTTCGTTAAATATAACATGATAATATTTAATAAATATTTTAATAAGTCAACTGTATTTTTTTAACAAGAGCGATCTATATTTATTTAAAATTGTTAACATGCACAGCGTGAATTTTTATGATTATGATTTATAAAAAAATAACACTTATTGCGTGTTACATTTTTGCCATTCACTGGTTACAGCAGGCACTCAAACTGTAAATATGTTAATTAACAGACAACTGTTAACTTACAAACAGTTTGTACTGACGTCAAATTTAAATTTTGAATTTTTTCCTGCTATAACTTAATCATGGTGCAATTATAAAAAGGTGGTCTCGTCGGCACCCAATATATATTTTGCTGACATCACATCGTTAAGGGCTTGCTTGTCCCACAATACCATCTTTTATATTATTGCATCATGGTGCAGCTTTACTTTTTCTGTTTGCTCTTGAAAATTGAAAAGATGTTACGCATTAGGGCGGGACCATTCCAGTACCCGTTCATCATCAGTTTCCAGTACAGTATGGGCATCAAGTCCTTCTTCATGATGAACATCGAGTAACGCTCCTTGTTCTGCGCCACTGGAAACGTCTCCAGCGGTTGCAGATTATAATCAAACTCGGCCAAAATACATTTATTGTAACCGGTTACCAGGGGACATGATGCATATCCATCATATGATTGATTCGGACTCTTGCCCTCCAGCACGGACATTATATTGTGGAACACAACTGGCGACTGGGCAGCTGTGGGCGAGTTGTTAGATAATTATTGAGCTTATCAAATCCCTCCCCATCTCTCTCTCACCTGCAGCCGCAGCTGTCTTGGAATTGGGTGTACTGGCACAGTCGCCTATCGCGAACACATTACTGTACTTTGTATGCTGCAACGTACTTTGATTGACATCCACGAATCCTGCTCCATTTACCAGCTGCTTGCAGTGGCTTAGCTCATCCGGCGTACTCATGGGCGGCACAGCGTGCAACAGGGAATACTGCAAAGGAAATTAAGATATTATGAGTTGCTCAATATACTGAATCCTTTGTACCTTCTCCTCGAACCGCTCGTCGGGCTTATCAAGATTCTCAAAGATGGCAACATTCTGTTCGGGCTTGACCTCTACAAGATTACGACGCAAGTTAACTGTTATGTTGCGCTTCTTCATAATTGGCCACAACGCATCCGCATAGTGTTTGACTCCAAAGAGCACGGGCAGCGCCGTATTATACGTAATGCAGATCTCATTACGCTTTGCCAACTGAAAGACAGAAAGAAAGATTACTTTGGTACTCTTTGATACTTCCGGCTGGTGCTCTTACCTTGCGGAAATAGTGCTCTGCAATGTAGACAATTTTCTGTGGTGCACCAGGGCACTTGACCGGCGAATTGGGAAAGGTAAAGATCGCATTGCCCTGCCGAATGTTGCGCAGGCACTGGTATACATGCTCCGCATACTCAGGGGCGTAGATGGAGCAAACGTTGCTGTTGGGTGTCTCTAGCGCCTCCACTAAGCCGGGTATCTAAAAGAAAGGATAAATGTGTTAGTTAATCGGGCTATGCTATACTCCTATCCTCCCTGCTCCCTACCTTATTGTAGTTCAACTGCAATCCCGTAGCGATCAACAGAATATCGTACTGGATGGTGCTGCCACCCGATGTGGTCACCGTGTTGGCATCCGGCTGAAACTCTACTGCCTTTTCTTGCAGCCACTTTGCCTTCTGGGGCAGCACATCGGCCATCTGTTTGTACGAATGCTCCAGACGTTTCATGCCGCCTCCAATGAGCGTGAACATGGGCTGGTAATAGTGTCGCTGCGGAGTGAATAGATAGGGTATTCAATTGGGTCGTACTACATCATCTCGGGAAGCTTACGTACTGCGGCCGGTTCCAGCACGATCACTTTGTCCTTGCCCAGGCGGGATGAGAGCTTGGCAGCCATGGCACAGCCACCGGATCCACCGCCAACTATCAGAACCTTACATCTGTAGGGTAGAATAGAATAGAATCGTATATATAGAGTATATGTATGTATAAGCAATGCGATCATCTACCTTAGGCACAAATATCCTTGACAACTCCTTTGGGACTTATAAATAAATGATACAACATTACGAAAATATGATTTCCTCAACTGTGTCATTTATTGATCCAGATAAACCAGTCTTAATCCATTACTCTAAATAATGGTATTATACACATGACATAATATAATAAATAGACGCTGTTTTTATTTCAGGACGTATATTAGGATAGAATACAAAATGGCACCTTTACAATTTTCAAGAAAACTGGGCAGAATTTTTAAATGATGTTTAGACCGAAATTTGAAAATAAATACTGACAGCAGCAGCATTTCGGGGCTGATCGACAGAACACGTATCAAGTAATGATCGTTAAAGAGGGGTAATAAAATAAAAATAAAAATGGAAATAAGCTCAACCGACTATTGAATACCCTGCACATAAGGCTGAATTGATTGATGCATTATGTACGTATTTTATTTGTATAGTTCATAAGGTCTGGCACGCCCTCTTCTACGCCTTGCACAAAATCAATATATATACTACGAATTAGCCTGATGACATTAGATAAACTTTTTAACGTTTGGCATACGTGCCTAAGTCCCCCGAACTAATCGTACTAATTGTATTTGTTCTTCTTTGCATGTATGTATGTATGTGCCTCGCATATAAAATATATAAAATATTTTGGATCGCTTGGGAGCTATTAATTCCATGGGGACTGCTGGCAACAGACCGACAAAGCTCCACTTGAGTGTGTAGACACGGGGAGGGGAAAGTGGCGGGGGGGGAGGGGGAGGGCGTTTCGTACTTACTCATGCTTATCAAAGTTGGTAGAAGAGATGGAAAGGTGACGCAGCTGTTGAGCCTCATGCAGGCAGCTTCTTTTGGCCAACAATTGCGCCTGTCTAATGGCCAGATGGGATAACTGGCAACTGTAGTTGTAGCTCATTGTGCCGGCAAAGAATTGTTTTGGAATTCAGCTGATCGCACAGAGAGATAAATTAAACAAAACACAAATCGAAGAGAACTCACACGCCGCGGCGACGTCTGCTTGTGGACTGACGATTTTGCTTGGCAGAAGCTTTTCTGCGATTTTTATTATCACATCGCTGCCTACACCCGCAGAAAAATGGAATGTAGTGAATGCCGACAAACCGGATTAAGTGGTAGAAAACAATACCCTATTCTGGGCAAAAGTTCTAATTTGTGTGTTAATTTCTTGTAACTCTCACGACCAACGTTTTCTCAACAAGTGTATCAAAGCTTGGCGAGCACGCTCTGCACGAAAGCTTTGCGGCAAACTTAACGAAAGCGAGAGCGCAAAGCTTTGATAACGAATGAGTGAGAAAGAGAGAGAGATGTGTGGCGCACAATGCTGAGCATTGCATTAGAAACACTTGCAAAAGTGATTGTTAAATAGGTTATAGATATTATAAATAGTATTGATATTAGTTATAGATATTATAAATAGTATTGATATTAGTTATAGATATTATAAATAGTATTGATATTAGTAAGGTTAGAGGGAATATGTGGGATACACCCTTATATATTGTAGTACGCATATTTAATAGTCACAGCGCTGTAAGTTAGAGCCTTCTTCAGCCTAAGTTTGCCGCAAAAACTGATGTAGTGCAGCTAGATCATTTAATAGTATAGCACACTTTTAGGTAAATTCTAGCATAGTTTCATTTTGAATACGCTTTTAGAAGACTAAACTTAATAAATAATTAATAATATAAATATAATACTATATATTAACTACACAATTATTTATTCTTTGCTTTATAATAATAAATGGAGAAAAGAAAATGATATAATGCATAGCAAAGTTCTCTGGCTGCATATATTTTTATATTTAAGATCACAATTGGTTCATTTAGGGTCGGTCTCACGTATCGCAAAACAAACATCATATCCGGTCTGCCCTGGTGGGCACGTGCCCCTAAAAGTATAGCTTAACATTTTGCAAGAGAGAAGGAAATCAATATGACAATCTACGCAAAATGCTAAATATAGATCTTTGCTAGCGGGGATTAGGGACAATGTACCCGGCTTTTGGCTAGGATTAATGTGGCCAATTTGACAAATAACTACGCCGCAAGGATGGCACAATACGCGCCGCCCATGGAGGAGGCAGCCCAAACCGAGGACACATAGATGGGACAACCGAAGGGCACATCATCGCGAGGCAATTGTCGGGCGTGTGTTTAATTACGCCCCGCTGTCGAGTGATTGGCCACTGGTGTGGACTGATGATGTTGACTGAGGGGCAAACAGCATGTGCCGCGTCACGGGTCACAGACATGGACGTGGGCGTGGATGTGGACGAGGACGTGGATATGGACGTGTTGCGGCAGCAGTTGCCGTTATCAATTGGAGACAAGCTGGCAATTCAAATGAAGCCCTATTGCGATTCTTTCTGATGGCCAAATTAGATGCGCGACCGCGTGGGCGACAGCCGTGGTAGATAACCAAGAGTGGAGTAGAGTAGAATGTGAAGGGGAAATGGGGAGGGAGATAATAAGGGAGCACTACGGGAGGTGCTCGGTGCGGTGCGGTGCGGTGCTGTTGCCGGGCGACAGACAGACACATTGATTAGCGGCTAATCATGATAATTATCATGATTACAATGATGCCAATCATGATGATGATGATGTACATTTCGCAATTATCGCACATGTCAGCTTTTACCTCAGCTACAGCTACCCCCCTGCCTGCCTGCCCTACTCAGCCTTCCTCCTCCTCCTCCTCCCAGTGAAGCAGTAGCCTAGCTGCAGGCAACTTCATTTGAATTTAACGGAGTCTGGAGATGGAGACACGCACTGGGTGCACCACGAGTGCATTTCAATTTATGGCACGGAATCAATTAAGCTTTGTTTGCAACTGCATCCGCCCTGGCCCCGCCCCGCATCCCTATGCAAATAGTGCAAACGGAGGCAGCAGGTCTGCCGAGCTGCCGCCTGCCACACAGCCTGACGTGACGTCTGTGTCGTCTGCTCTCTTAACTGCAATTGATCCGCTGCTGCTGCTGCTGCAGCTGCTGCTGCTCTAGGCAGAACGTACTGTGCAGCTCACCTAGGCAGCAGCAGCAGCTACGCAACGGAAGTGCCGCTCCAGCTGTAACTGGTTAGATAGGGAGGGGAAGGGAACAAGGAGGAGCAGGGAGCAAGAGCTCAGGGGTTCGCCGCAAAGCAAATGAAATGCAGATTTCGCTGGCTTTTCAATTCGGACAATCAGCCGCAGCAGAGACGCACAACTCGTCGTAGGCCGAACGAAATCAAAGAATTCCAGCTGTTATACAACAACGCAGAGCAACGCAACAAGCGGTACCGACCGAGCACACTCGAAAACCAATTCAAATGCTCCAAAGTTAACGAGGGTCAACAACGGGTCGAACCCTAATTACTGGACCATGGGATTTCGCTTGTCAGATGCGGAGATACAACTACGTCGTCCGTGTATGTGTCATTTTGATGGGTGACGCGTGATCTGCTCTGATCTCGCCATATCCTATGACACTCTGTCTAGCTGAAAAGCGGCTAATTGATCGATTAATCAATTGAGGGGGGTGATAGGGAGAAAGAGAGAGGGAAAGAGGAATCGGCACTGCTTGAGCTTTATGTAACTGATCATTTAGGGTAGTTCAACTTAGAATACCCTTACCACTCAATACAATCCTGTGAACCCGAGTGTCCTAACATAACCTTACCTTTTCTATTCTATAGCTAGAAATAATCGATAATACTTAAAGTAATCGATAATTGATAGCATAATCCTTACCAAGATTGCCTGTACCCTGAGGAATCCCTGTCGTCCTTTAACCTATGGTCTATGATCTTGCTTATCCTTTTGCATTTAATTCCTCCTCCTACCCTATAGCTACCACAACACTCTACCTTAGCTTATACTTTTCCTTTATCTATCTAGTTTCGCTAGCCGATTCGCTCAGGTCTATACATCCATGTCGTGCCACTTGATCTGCTCAAAAGTGTTGCCTACTCATAACTATTTATAAGCTTGCAGCTGCAGCCTGCCCTGTTAGCTCCCGAAGGCGGCAACTGTACTTAACTTATGCATTGAGGTTAGGCAACACAAAATCGAAATCCAAGTGGAAATCGAAATCGAAATCGCATCAAATGAATGTGCACGCATTTCAATACATATTGGCGCGAATATTAATGACAAAAAATGTGATATAAAAAATTTCAAATAAATTTGCATTCATTTTTTCAATCAAAGGAGTCGGCAGAGCAGAGCAGACCCACAGCAGCACCAGCAGCAGCAGAGGCAGAGCGGACACGCACACACACGCACAGCATCATACGACGGCAGAGACATCGGCTGCGATGATACCCATACCATAACCAAACCAATAGCCGAACCCATACACGAACCATACCAATACCCGAGACCCAAGTCCGATACCAATACCAATAGCGACGCCCAGAACGAAGATGCAGACGGTGCTGGAGAGGGGCAGGCTGGTGGCAAGTGGGGGGGGCGGCGACAGAGACGCCATAACTGTTAATAAGCCGAGTGGGGACCAATTTGACGAGCACTTGTTGATTTCGGTGGACGATATAAAAGCCGGGACGCTCAACCTTTCGCCGCACAGTACTGAGAACACTAGCCTCCAGTCGCATCTCGAACGGACGGAACACGCAAGAGTAACCACACGGAGCACATAGAAACAAAAGCGTAACACCACAAAAAAAAAAAAGAAAACTATAGATACTTCGCCCGGCGAAAGTGTACGGAAAAGTGCGAGAAAACCAAAAAAGTGTGCGAAAATCGCGTCAAGGAAACCTACACCATGCAGGTAGGTGCACCCCCCTGAAAAGTATTTTATTACTTATATCATGTGTGAGACGATGGTCTGCTGCGTATGATAAGTGAATTTCATTGTAATTGTGTTTATCAGTCAGTCAGTCAGTCGGACGCCTTGACGGGTCTTCTACCGACTGACTCAGCTAGAGAGCCACCTGACACCTGGTGGCACCTTCCGGCCCCATTGATACACGATGATAGCATCAATTTAACAATTATACGATTATTGTGCTAAACAAGCAATAAAGAATTCGAGATTGGGAGAGTTTTCTCTAACTGACCGAAGGTTTTACACTCTAACGGAGCGCGATAAGAATACAGAATAGAAGGAATCGAAATTAATGAATCGAAATCGATTTCAACCTTTATTTTATAAGATATACGCGACTTTTCCAATATTTTCCTTTAATCACATGGTATATATCAAGAAGATACAAGATATCTAAGTAGGATTTAATCTTAATTCCACAACCACAATGTCGAGTCGCATGTACCCAGTCGTCCGAGATTATATATTTTATTGTATTGTAGAATTGCCATATAAAATAATAATTGCGATCAGTGCATGTGATTGCGGGGAAAGAACAGATACAAAGGCGGAGGGATGGAGAAGTGAAATTGGGATTTCGGTGGAGCGAAGTGGATTAAAGTAGATTCAGGTTCCAGAGATATACGTACATACACACAATATATTATTTCAATTTACATATCTACACAAATGTATATGGTATATGTAGTCGTTATAGGGGCAGCAAGATTATAAAATCAAGTTTTTTGATTTAGTCATTTATATTGCAATTAAATTGTACTAAAAATTGTCATATAAGACGACCTATTTAAAATCTAAACCGAAAGACCTTGGCAAATCGTGACGCTCAAAGCTTATCGCGGAATGGGGCGTAATAATTTGACCCATACAGTCCAGATAGAAATAGATAGAGTGAGAGAGAGAGAGGGAGAGAGCGTGGAGAGGCATGGCAACACATAATGCACACTGCACACACAACGCTTGCATTGAGAATATTTCGAATATGACACCTTTATAGGACCCAAACAAATATGAGAAGAAACAGAAACTGATAAGTCTGAAGATTTCCGTTCAAGTTGGTCCGAAAGGATCGCGACGCCGCCGTCAAGTCTGCTTGTGCAACTTGTTTGTGTTTCTTTTTTGTTTTGCGCTTCAATGAGCGAACTTCGTAAATACTTATGGGTGTCATCATAATCATCATAATCATCATCATCATCGTCATCTTGAAATGAACGACGATTCTCAGGCTCTCAGGCTAAATATGCTTTAATGCTGCGATGCATAAACAAATACAGAACCCTCATAAGTAAATAAGAACCGCGAAGATTCCGATAAAGTGTGAGAAGAGAGTGAGTAGAGGATGACAGAGAGTGAGTAGAAGCGGAAGATGAAAAGAAATAATAAACTTTGCGATGTTTTGCGTGTGTATGTTTTGCCAAAAAAACATTCCCGAAACTTCGATTGCAGTTTCTCAAGTATGATTTTAATTCGCCGACATCTGGCAAATGCGCAGGCGAAGGCGAATTCCATGCATGCAGCAATGGCGAAATCTCGGTTCGAGGCAAAGCCGTGTTTAGTGTCATGTCAGCTGCATTGGGGTCTGTCTCTCTCTCTCTCTCTTTTTGGGGCTACGTGCGTGGCGAGACATCCGAATCGAGCAAAACTGACGTTCCACTGGTCACGCAGTCGCAGTCGCAGTTGCAGTCCACACCCCGATTTGAGTCTACCGCCCACCTCCCTCACCGCACACTGCGCTGCGCCGCTGTCTCGGGGCAATGCAAACGAGTCGCACAAGCGAAATCAATTCAAAAGCAATTAATAATCAGATCGCTTTGTAATAAATTGCAATTTATTTAATGAAAAGCAGAAAAAAAAAACCTAAGCAAAAATGAAAAATTGAAGGCAAAAAGCGCAATGAAACGTTGACAGACACACACGCACAGCCCACATAGAGTCACTTACACAGATGCATGCAAACGTATGCGAATTATCAAAGCGAAGCAAATGCGTCACAATTGCTGAGCGGGAGAGGAAGTAAGTCGAGGGGGATTGCTGAGGAGAGAGGCGGAACGGGGCTGGAAGCTGACAGGCCGGCGGATCAACGGCATTCGTTTTTGCATACTGCATTCGCCGCATTTGCATGCTACCGATCGAGAGAGAGATAGAGATAGCAAGCTGCTACTCTCTCTGCGAGAGCTTGGCGCGGCGAACGGAGAGCAATGTGTGTGCGAGTGTGTGAGTGAGCGCTCACGATGAAGCAGAATGTGCGTCGCTGCCTCTGCTGACGTTGGACAAACAGCAGCAGCAGCAGCAGCAGCGAGAGAGACGAGCCCCCAAGTGTCGAAATAGGCAAAGGGTGCGGGTGCGGCGAAAAGTGCGGCGAATATCGTGTGACGTTGCGCTGCTCGCGACACTCTCGACACACACACACACACACACACACACAGAGCTTTCATTATGCTTTGCAGGGAGACGACGAAGACAAATATGTATATGTTTGTATGTGTGTATGACAAGATGGTGGAAGATAAAAAATACAAATGTATGTGAAATATACGTACATGCGTTTGTGTGTATGTGTATGCGCTGTCAATTAGGAGAAATTGTTAATTGTGCGGCACTCGCTTCGTTCGTTTTCCATTATGAACGGCCCTGTCCTCGATGTGTGATTGTGTGTGTGTGTGTGTCTGTGTGGAGCAACGAGCCCCCTTTTTGTTATTATTATTATTTTAATAGTATATGAACACACACACACACATTGGTCATAATTGTTTTTCAAGCTCTATTGAACTCTGCGTTGATAATGGCCCGAAGATGAAAACATCATCTACACACGTCATCGGCCCCCAACGGGGTTGTTGTTGCAACAGTGGAACTATTCCATGATATTGTTGTTATTATTAATAAACGCCGACAGCGGCACATAGCATAACCCATGTCGACGTGCCTGTGGCGCAGTTCCGAGTGCGTAGTTCGTCGGAACTAGCGAATTTCATGCGAAGACTTTCCCATAAATCAAGACGAGTTGGAATAGATTAAAAAAAAAACAATATCATTCGCCATCTCTGACGTTGCTCGAAATACACACATACATACATACGTGGAATCCAGTTGTTTTTATACTATATTTTACGATTTCTTGCGAGAGTGAGCTAACCTCGCCTGCATTTGTATGCTAATTCCATTCTCCACCTGCCATGCTGTCATTAACTGGAACTGTGACTCATCGCATCAAACGATTTAACAGAAACTCACACTCTCTCGCACACACACACACACACACACACGCACACGCACTCACAAGCACTAACAGCAGAGGCACGCACGCATCAAACGCTTCATTGACAGCAAGAATACGAGAGAGCGCAAGAGCAAGAGAGACAAGGGCATGGGCATTATGAGCTATGGCTTGGCTTGGCTTGGGTTTGCTCTACCTTTTGCCCGCTCAATTGCAACGACTGCGCTGCGCTGCTTGCGGCGCAGTCAAAGTCAGAGTCAGAGTCGAAATGGCTGATGCAATCTTCGTTTTAAATTGGGCGAGAGAGTGTCGGAGACGATACTTTAATGGTGGTGGTATCGATACTTGTTGCACAATCAACGTAAAGGTAACCAGAGATGGGTAAACACACGCAACCACGTACAATACAATTTGTGTGAGCAAAGAATGCAAGAGAAGCAGATTAGCTTCGTACTCACACACTCTACACACGCACAGACATACAGGCAGGCATACTCCTCGATTAATTGATAAATTACAGCGCGCACAATATGCATATGAATGAGCGAGACAAGGAAGTGCGATAACAACTGCTATTGTAATCGTTTTAGTACATATGTTAAGCCGCTGTTAGAGCTTATGCTAATGCTAATGACCCACCCCCCCGCCTGCCCAAAAACCTTATGTTAATATATCGGTGCGAATGCCGGCGGCTTTTCGTGTGAATGGCGGCCAAACAATTAGTGATAATTGGATTGTTCATTTCGATTTCTCGAATATGAAAATTTTCCACAGAGAGTTGTTACATATGAAAAATTCAAACGGAATCCGAAAAGTGGTTTCTAAAATTTTCCATTACACTATACAAAGCAACTACAGCAGCAACAACAACAACGACAATTCAACAATTGTAAGCGAGAGATTGTGATTGTTCGTATGTTCGTAGAATTGAAGACCGCACACACACACGCACACACACGCACACACACGCACAGGCACACACACACACACATATAGATAACAGTATACAGGCTTGAAAGGGAAATCCACTTGATGATAGATTACAGACATGAGGAGAAGGAGAGATGGGGAATTCAATTCAAGTTCAGCTTGAAAAGTGCACTGTCATGGCAAGCCTGTCTCCGAGAGTTTCCTTCTGAAAGTTCTGAATGAGCTCGTGTGGTATTCACCCCGCATGTGGTTTCACTGGAAAAACATGGCCCAAAGGGGTTTTGCCCCGCACGAGTCTCGAGTCTCGGGGTCGAGGTCAAGCGTCTCTGTCTGTGTCTGCATTGATCGAGGACAGTCGAGTCACGACAAGAGGAACCTGCAGGCAATGAGCTCTGCTCAGGTGTGGCATAGCGACGCTTGACTGTGTCTACGGGCCCAGTAAAAACCCATGAAAACGGCACAGAATTTGTGGCATGCACATGAATTTTCTCACGTCGTCACCCGGCACACTCACACACACTCACACACACACACACACACACACACTCGCACACACAGTCGGCATGGCATGGCACACACAACACGCTGTTGCCATGCTGGCAAGTGAATTGCAGGTTGTACGAATCATCCGATCTCTGTATGAGTGTGTGTGTGTGTGTGTGTGTGTGTGTGCCTCGACTGGTCTTGGCAGTTGCATGTTGCACTATCTTTTCCCCGAACTGCCTCGCTCTAAGTCGCTCTGCCTCGATCTCTGTGTGCGCCCGTCCGACCATCCGTCCGTCCCATCGTCCGTCACGTCGTCCGTTTTGTCTATTTGCTGACTTTGAAT
This sequence comes from Zaprionus kolodkinae, assembly GCA_018901885.1. Classification (NCBI taxonomy): domain Eukaryota; kingdom Metazoa; phylum Arthropoda; class Insecta; order Diptera; family Drosophilidae; genus Zaprionus; species Zaprionus kolodkinae. The sequence continues at coordinate 110,875 of JAEIFM010000414.1, read as the reverse complement.
GAGGCGTTTTAGTAGCTCTGCCTCCGCTACGTACCGGCCCGACCCGGCCCCCGGCTCCCTGCCCCCCGTAGCCAACCCAGTTCCGGTGCCGTTGGCCGTTAATTAGCAGAAAACTGCAAACTAAGTGGCAGACAGAGAGCGAGAGAGAGAGAGGCAGATAGACGGGGAGAGGCAGAGAGTCAGAGGAGCAGCAGCCATTAGCGGAAGCGAGCCAATTTGGCTAGCCAAGTGTGCATCTTTCAGCATAGTCTCCCCCTCCACCTCACCTCATCGTGCTCTCTGATGCAATAATTGGTGGCATATCAAACGATCGCTTGGCAAACGATCGTACGATCGCAGAGAGATCTGCAGACAATGATCGCGCGACGTGACGCGACGCGGCGCAAGGCAAGGCAAGGCAAGGCTATTTGACGATTGGCCCAAACCTCGACCTTTCTTTCGAGCCGCAGATTTCTAGGAAATCGAAATCTTTGGTAGCATAAATCATTGATCGATCGATCGCTGCGATCGGTATCGGTCGGTGCCGCCTGCCACGATCACCAACCAGGGGCACAGGGGCGGTAGCAGCCTATGAATATGTATTTTAGTTCTTTATCATCTGTAACTATGCGTATCTCTAGGCGTAGCTGCTTAGCTCTATCTCCATCTCTATCTGTATCTCCATTTCTCTATCTCTATCTGTATCTCTATATGTGTACAGTTTTGTGCGAGTTCAAAGATTGCATCCGTGTTGCGGCAACTGCCTTTCCTGGAAGACAACGCATCATGTTGTTAATGAAATCTCGCCCAGCTGCAGCTTAATTGCCCGTAATAGGAAATGCCACCCCGACAATGTTCAATCTACACGGCGAGCAATTACTGAGGGTTCTAAAAAGTTAAGGATCCATTCGGAACTTGAAACTACTTCGGGCAGGTTTTTCCAGTGCTGTAGGAAACGAGGTGTTGCCATGCTAAACTGCTACCCAAATTCTTTAACTAACTACTCCACTTTTCTCACAGTGTATTATGCATCAATTTAAGTCAGATCGACAAGTATTACGTGCGATATGTCTCACTCTCTGCCCCTCCCTCTCCCTGTCTCGCCAAAAGGCCATTTCAATTCATGCCCGGCCCGGCCCTTACGTCAACGTTACATCGACTATCGGATCTGCCCAATCTCGCCAGGCATCGCTACCCTGCTCTCTCCCCCTCTTTGCTTTGAGTTGTTTGCCGGCAACCTTAGGGCGCGGGCACGAGACACGAGACACTTGTCAATTGCCTGTAAAAGCAGCACCTGCAAGATTTTTTCTCTCATTTCTTCTTCGATTCAATTGAATTTTCGCTTTGTGCGCGACGTGCCGCCAAATGTCACAGGGGCGTAGAGAACCGGGAGGGGGGGGGGTTGTCTGTGCGGTTGGACGATTTGTGTAACGTGCAATAAATATATACATATGTATATATATATTACATGCGAATTGCATCTCGTTGACGGGATCTAAACTGGTCGAAGCCAGAGAACGCGATCCCCCGATCTCTGCCGCGACCCGTCGGTCGATCTTGCCGCAGCGGCTGCCGAGTCGGGCCCCAGTTCTGGCTGCCGCCCAGCAACAAGCGGCCGAACAGTCAGCATCCACTTAAGATCCACATCCACATCATTTCAACATCCACAACACGCGATCGCGCTGAATTGGCTACGTTTGCGGCGACTGCGACTGCTGCCAGTCTGTCTGCCATTGTGGCTGCAGTTGCCTACCCCCTTCACTACCGCCCCCTTCTCGTCACGCTCTCGAGCCGCACCCCGCTCGGCTGGTGACCGGTCTCCAAACACGCTTCCAATCGCAGTCAAGTTTCTGCTCTCGCCCCTCCCTCCCCCACCCAGCCGATCCCCAACGGGCAATCAACGTTGCGGTTGTCGCTTACATTGTGGGATTGTGGTTTCTGCCCTCAACCGAACCGATCGCAGCAGACAAACTGGCACTCACTTGATTCCAATGAGCGTGACAAGCGAGCAGGGGGCAGAGACGTACCACAAGACAGACGATAGCGAACATGCTTACATAGCTTGGGTCGCGCGGCTAATGGAACCTTGCATTAAGCCGATTCTCGCCCCTTGCTCCATGCTGCCCCTCACGTACGTGTCTGGGGAAGCAGAGGCAAAAGTAGAGCTCTGCCTGGCCAGTTGTCAACTGGTTGCCCAAAGGAACATTCATTAGTCGTCGTTGCGTGGAAAGGGGTGAGGCGGGACTTGTCTCAGCCTGTCGCAGACCTGTCTAAACTTCTATGAAAGCAATAAAATACTTAATAAATTGAAATACTCGGTATAACTCTATGCGAAACTGTACTCCAGAAGGTGCTAAAGGAGTGTCTGATCGGTTTAAATAATATAGAAGGTGCTACATAGTCTAAACAGTCCTAGGCAAGCAACCTGAAACGGGTCTAGGCGCAACTGTACCTCGAAGGGTTGAGCTAGACCCTTGGATTATGCAGAACTGAAGCTTCTCGGCACTACCTAGCAGGGTTATACGAACTTGCCTAATATCTATGCAGTTCAGGGAGTATTACTTGCTCACATAACTGTACCGGCAACAAGAAATTCGCCGCATAATCCCAAATAGATGAGCTACAACTCATTCTCTATGGATGCGCCTGTGCGCTATCCAGTTTACACAAGTCCACTGGCAAATCTGGCCAGAGTGGGCAGCCAGTTGGAGTTGGAGAACGCGGCAGATGATACGATTGCAGCAGCCTCGATCAGTGGGTATTAATTGCCGCGGAGCTGGCGGCGAATGCCGCTAAGAACCGTCTGAGTGAACAACTGCAGTGACTACGAGGCGAACGCAGAGAGAGAGAGAGAGGGAGAGGGAGAGCGGGCAGAGTGAGTGACAGAGCAAGAGAGAGAGAGGAAAAAAGAGAGACAGAGGGAGAGGGCACTGAAGCAGAGAGCTGTGGAAGAGCACAAGAGAGCGAGAGAGAGCAACAGCTTCGGCTGCGTTGCGACGACGCAGCGTGTCGTTGTCGTTGTCGTCGTCGTCGTTGTCGTTGTCGGCTCTGCCAGCTCGCTGGGCATATATAAGTGAAGACAGCGCCGTTGGCCATTCAGTTCTGTTACAGTTTTCTACTGTTGAACACAACTTAGTGCCAAGTGAGCCGAGTGAGCCAGTGCCAGTGCCTGTTCCTGTTCCCGTTTTCTGCCGACGCGCCACCAAAACCCCAAACCGAGATCGATCTTAAATCGAAAGCCAAAGCCAAAGCCGTAGCCAAAGCCAAAGCCGCCGCCAAACGAAGCAGACCAAGCCGTCGTATTTGAGACACCTTGACTTGTGGACTTGTAATGTCGATGAACCGTGCGTCTTGCGCCCACAACAACAACAACAGCAACAACTACAAAAGCATCCCAAATAAGCTGCAATTGCAACGCCAAGAAGAAGATTTTAGCAAGCTTCCCGATCTGCTCTGCTAGACTAGAATTCTCTCAAGCCAAGAAGCAAAAGAAGTATAGCAAAAAAATAATTGCAACTAGAGCAACCTTGTCGCAGTGTCCTCTATACTCTATACTCATTCCGTCTGCACACCATCTCCGTCTCCACAACTGTGTCCATCATCATCAATCCGTGCGCAACGTAACCAAGAACATTGCCAAGATTCCGCCAAACGTAAGCTGCTCGGCTATCAAGACGGCATCCCGCACCGAACCTATGTCAGTGCTAAGCCAATTGCTCTACCGCAATTTCAATCAGAAGGCACAGATCAGAAGCAAACACAACTTAGAGCTGATAAACTCCTTCATAACATAACAAATCGCTGTCTACGGGCTAATCGTGAATTGGGGGGTAGACCAAACCAAGTGATTAACGCTTTATACTCGCGCGTTAGGGGGAAATTCGCAAACATTTTTTACCGGAAGAGAAAAAAGAAATCAAATCAAAAGGTGAGTCAAGAGGTTAAATGAAGAATCAATGTCATATATACTAGACATATATATAACCTGCCTGATATGAGAACCCGACACAGTTCGACTTGTCATGAATTTAATTAAGAATCAGCGAATTTCGCTTGAAAAAAAAGAAAAAAAAAACCCACAACGAAGGGCAAATCGAGTCGAAAATCTGATGCAACATTCGCTATAAGAAACGACATACAACACAAATGTCGGGTACTTCGGAATAGGGGAGAGACCGACCGACCCACTAATGTATGCATAATACCCCACGAAACTGAACGCGTACGTCAAACCTATTGAATAACTAATTGGTCTAGACGACAGACGACGCGACCGACGACGGTTTCTCATAATGAATGAGAGTGTGTTGGGGGGGATATATACATGGAGTGGAGTATTTTTTTTTTATTCGAAATCGAATTGAAAATCTTTAGCTAGATCACATTGTGTGGCCTTTGATCCGTATGGCGCGTGGGTGGGTTGTCAAAAAGGAGCTGACGTCACAAAATGAATGTGATTCAGTTCTTTGGTGCTGCTGCTGCCTACGTAAGTCTCCTACTCTCCCTCTCTCTCTCTCTCTCTAGTTCTTACTTACTCCCTCACTCGCTCTCTCTCATTGGGCCTTACCCACCCTGTCTCTCTCTCTCTCTCTCTCTTGTCTTCTCATTGGCCGTAGAATGTTCTATTTCGGTGAGAAGCGCGTGATCAAATTGTATTGTGAAATTAGCCAGAGTATAAGAATTGGCCCCGAAAAGGATGCTTATCTGAACTGGGAGGGCATTTCGCAACACCGAAACGCTCGATCAGTCCACAGGCCACACGAGATAACGACGGGACGATCGCAACATCATCATCATCATCGCGATTTAAAAAACGTTTTGACGTTTGACAGGTTGATTTACTGTGCTCGACCTCGTGTTCGTACTGCAGCGTCATGCTCAACGTCGGGGGTTTATTAACCTATATTATAGTGGAATTATGTTGAACCTTGCTCCCGATCTAATCGCCGATCTTCTCTTCTCTCTCTCTCCCTCTCTCTCTGTTGCGCAGAAAATGAACTTAAATCTGTGCGCTATAGCGCTGCTGCTGTTTGGCAGCCTGTCGGGCGCCCACAGTCGCGCCGTGGAGACCATCGATGATAGCAATGATGTCGATAACTCGATTGAGGTTGAGGCCGAGGATACGCCTCAGACGAAACATTCGTCACGTGGGCGACCCTTCGAGGAGGATTGGCTGAAATTCACCAAGACGCCACCAACGAAAATGATCCAGGCAGCCGGAGCAACCGTTGAGATCGTGTGCGAGATGATGGGTTCCCAGGTGCCAAGCATTCAATGGATCGTTGGCCATATGCCCGTCTCGGAGATCGATAATCTCGAGTCGAACATTGTGTCTGAGGATGCGCCGACAGCGATTGTGCGTGTACGATCCGTCCATGTGATCGATCACATGCTCAGCGAGGCCAGAACATACACTTGCATTGGACGCTCCGGTTCGAAAACGATCTATGCCAGCACTAAGGTACATCCGGCACACTCCGATCAGGTCCTAGGCGGTCTGATGGTCACCGAGAAACAGTACCAGGGACCACAGAAGCCACGCATCATTTATACCGAGAAAACGCATCTGGATCTGATGGGATCAACCATTATGCTGCCCTGCAAAGTCCATGCTCGTCCACATGCCAAGATCACCTGGCGCAACAATGAGGAGAAGGAGATCGTGCAGAGTCATCGCTTCAAGGTGCTGCCCACCGGTGATCTCTTGATCACCGATCTTAAATGGGAGGATATGGGCAACTACAAGTGCATAGCGCACAATGCCGTCGGTCGGGACTCAGCCGATACCTTCGTATACCCTGTACTTGTAAGTATCCCACTATCCCACACTATTAACTGATCTTCCAGCTAGACCCACCCTATCAATGCCTGAAACTAACTCGATATTCTTTCCCCTACTTTGCTTCATCTCATTGCAGAAGGAACAAGACTAATGATTCCACAAAGACAAGGCTATTGGATTGAGCGTAAATCCTGTAGTTAGTTAGATAGATCAAATGCCTTTGAAGATGCGTGAAAGAAAAATACAAAGAGAAAATACAATAAGAAGAAGAATCCACACAAAGAAGAAAATGCAAAAAAAAAATACCACATGAAAATGAAAAAATGGACTAGATTAAGATCAAGTTTAGATTGTAATCCCCCAGGTTCAACTCTAGTATCTAATGCCGGCTTAGACTTTAATTCAACATCTTTCTCGAATTATTTCACAGTTACTTTTCCAATTCATACACTCTATATATATATGGTTTAGTTTTTATTAGTTTCTAGTTTCGTTTGTCAGGTAAAAATCACGTCTCGTTTATATATATATATGTTTTTTGTCTTTTTTTTTTGTTTGTAAGTAGCAATCGATTGTTCCTACATGGTAAACGATTCAGGCAGACAATTTGAATAACGATAGTTTATGCAATTGGCCGTTACTTAATATTGGGCTATGAGCCAGCACCACCAAACCACCAAATACCACGCAACCACCACGATCAGCAGCAGCACCTTCAGCTCGAATTCTCCAAGTATTCGCAAAAAAAAAAAATATATCTTATCATTTCTACAATTTATTTATTGAAACATCCATCAATCCATTAATTCGCACATATATATTCTATACGATGAAAGTATTCTCACCAAGTTAACAGAACAGTCTTTATACATATATACTATATATAGTATAGTATATATACCCAATACACACACACCGACGATACATGCCCCTATACGATCACTTTATGTTTTATTTTGTAAGCTAATTGAACTGAATTATGGTTTTTTATATAACGCGTATATCGTATATTTAATACTATATATATATACTATATACTATATATATTTAAAATGTGTTTGTTTTTTGAATAAATACGGAGTAAAGAAAAAACGTTGAAATTGCATTCTCATTTTGGGCTGACTTGCAACTCTTGGGTTTATTGATTGATCAGTTACAGTTACAGTTACAGTTGGTACGTACAATCTATACACAAATATATATATATATATATATGGTATGCTTGGTATTATCTACAGCTAAAATCGAAACACTTTATTACTTCTTATTCTGTTTTTCTTTTTCTTTTCTTTTTAACAAATAACGAGCAAACGTATAGTACGTATATATGTATAGAAGAATGATATATCGCGTGAGTGCAGTGTGTGTGCATCTCCCTAGGGGAGCTACGTATTATATAGAGTTAGTTAAGTATTGCGAAATATGTAGTATTGGAATAGCTTGAGTTCGATAAGATATATCGCTCGATTGTGCGCTTCGAAAGTACAACAAACCCTACACACATCATCTCAATCGATCGATCGATCGATCGATCCAACGATCCTACGATCTCTCGTCTCGCCTCGATCTCTAATTATATTGTCACTTGTCATTGGAATTGGATTCGAAAGGTAAAGCGAAAGAAAAGGTGTGTGCGCGCAGGCAGGAAAATGAAACAGAGACAGAGACAGAGCGATAGCGAGAGAAAAGGAAAGGAAAAGGGAATTTTTTTTTTTTTTTTCTTTTTTTTTTTGGCAAATAACGCTATTGTCTGTGGCCTGTGGACGGACTCTAATTTTACGTTAATACTTCGTATCGTATCGCATCGTGATTGAAAAACGAAATTGAAATCGAAATGAAAATGCGATCAGATGGGAGATCGCTTTTGCCTTTCAACTGCTTCCCTTATACCTCCCCCCTCTGCGTCTCTCTGCCCCCCTCTCTGTCTGTCTGTCAACGAAAGTTTCTCACTGTGTATAGTGTTGCGCGGTCTGGTCTGGTCTGGTCGGGTCTGATCTACTCTACACTACTCTCTGCTTCTTGCTCTGTTGCCGGGCAGATTTTTTTTGGGGCCAATTTGAAAGTCGACGTGAGTCAGATACAACGGAAACGGCGGCAAGTGCGCGAGGAATGCAGAGCAGAGCAGAGAGGGTAGCAGGGAGCAAGCAGGGAGGTAGCAGGGAGCCGGGAGCCGGTCCACTTGCCGGCAACCAGTTTGCCATCGTTGACGTCGTCGTCGTCGAGTCTCCGGGCACGTAGTATGCGCTAATTTATGAAATGTCAGCGTCACCATCAGCCCCGACCTAATGATAAATGATTTATATGAAAATTTGTCAAGCTAATTGGAAGGCGCGCGCGAAGCCCCACGTAGTGCCTGCACTGATCCCCCCACCCCTCCGTCAATTGAATAATTGCCTGATAAAGGCAAAGGAATACTAGAATACTGCTTAATAGAGACAGACAGAGAGAGAGAGAGAGAGAGAGAGAGAGAGAGAGAGAGAGAGAGAGAGAGAGATATGGCTAGATAGATAGTTATGGCTTCTTCATGTGTCATCGTACGATTGCTACCCGATTAATACCCCTAGATAGCGTATGCCTTACTAGAACTTTTCTATCAATCTAAACGCATCATCATCAGTCACGAAATACGTGAATTTCATTCGAAAACCATATCGCATTTTCTTATCTCTCTTTCAATTTCTCATTAAGAAATTACAATACAATACTTTTTAGGGGAAAGGTGATTCGTCATTGCGAAGAAGCTTTACTATATATCCGACTGACTGTGTCATCGTATCCGTTTATAGGTTCTGCTTCAGGGGGAATGCTAACGTTCGCTGCGATCTAGATATGTCGCTCTCTATATGTCTAATGCTAATGGAATACACACAGATATCTCAAGATATTTTTCTAAAGAAATCAGAAAGTATTTCTTTTTGGCACTAATCACAAAAATAAAAAAACAATATTACGAAAATACAAATACGGCGTAAAATTCGCGGAACTGTTGTCGAACTTTCTACGGTTTCCTACGTTACAAATTGCGGGGACGAAAATAAATAGAGAAATATAATAATAGAAGAAGAAAATTGGAATAAAAAGAGAAAAGGGAAAGGCGGCATATGGCGAGCTTGATTGGCTTCGTCTCCTGCCCGATTCGTTTGTCCAACTCCTGTGCGGGGTTTGTGCTGCTACTGCTCCTAGTTCTGCTCCTGCTCCTACTGCTGCTCCTTCTCCTCCTCCTCCTCCTCCCCCACTTAAACATTGAGTACGGAATGCTTCTTGCTGCCCGCATTGGGCAACTGCACGGCAACCACAGCGAGACGACCATCCCGCAGCGGTGCCAATATATGCGTATTACCCGGTGCCACCACCACCGTCTGGATGGGCACATGCAGCGGAATGTCAAAGATGGGCTTCAGCCTGCAGTGGAAGAGAGTAGAGGGTCAGTTCAATGTCTTAGTCATAGTAGTCTAACGCGTTAGTCTTACCCGTGCAGTCGACTCATGGTTATGTCGCCGGCATCATCGGCCACCACAAGGTAATCCGAGGCGCAGGCCAAACCGGTGACACGACCCGATACGTATTTGGAGCCCAAGCTGGCGCCATTGATGCTATACACATGCACCGAGTGCGAGGTATCGTCCAGGGCGCTGAATGCTATGTGACCTGCAGTAGAGGAGCAGAACAAGAGAAGGAGCAGAGAGAGAGAAAGAGATGAGAAATGACGTCAGCAAGATAATTGATAAGCCAAGAAGGATGCCAATAAACTGCAATGAGATTGAGTCGAGCTGAGGGGGGAGGGGAGGAGCAGGGGCAGAGACAGGGGCACAGGGGACTGAGGCAGAGGCAGCTGCGTTGTCTGTGGCATATCTTATCGCAGCCAGAGAACGTGTGAGATTGCGGAATGTGGGGCAGGGTGCGTCGTCGTCGACGTTGTTGGAATCGATCTACGCAGTTGGAAAAATACCATATAGTAGGCCTATATGAACGGATCCGGCCCAGCCCAGCCCAGTCCGGCCCGGCCCACTTGTGTGGCGACGATAACCTGCCCGACGAAGAAGCGCAAGCTATATACACATACATGTGGAATGTGCGTGTGTATCTGTGTGTGTGTGTGTGTGGAAGAAGATTATGATTATGACACGCTTCTGCAGATACGAGCGGCGCGACGAGAAACGCGATGCGTAGTTGCGCTTATCAGTTGCCTCTCCGTGTGACAAGTGAGCAATGCCAATGAAATTGGATTGAAAACGAGTTTCGAGAGGCACAACAAGAGGGGACGTAGTAAAGCAGAAGGCAGAGAGAGAGAGAGAGAGAGAGGAGGCAGATCGGCAGAGATCTCGCGCTTGGATTCGCCTCATAATTCTTTGCCCGCCCGCCCGCCTCAGTTTGCTGCTCAATTTGAGATCGCAACGATGTCCACGTGATTTTGTTTAAACTAGAAATAACCAAGTCACACGCAGTTTACCACCCGCTCAACCCCGCCCCAGCATCTCCTCCACCTTCACCTCCATCTTCTCCTGCTGCCTTGTCTTCTCGCTACGCTGTCTTCGCATCTTCCACATATCCATACTGATTCCCGCCAATTGCGACATTTTACATTCATTCAAAAAAATGCTCGCCTGCTTTTTTTTTTTATTGTACCCACACACACACACACCTATGGATACACATTCACACCCATAGATACACACACACACACACACTCGCCCGTCGTCGTCGTTTATGGCCCCTCGCTGAGATTTACTACAACTATTTCATAAAAATTTTCGTAGCGCCTCAAGAAAAGAAAAAAAAAAAAAAAAATTGTCATGAATGAGTCTCCCCACTTGCTGGGACGTTCTGCTGAGCAGGCAGCGAGTAGGGGCAGGGTTAGGGACAGAGGGAGGTGCTATAAAGCGGATGGGCTAAGAGGAATGGAAGTAGGTAGGTAGGGAGGGAGGTAGGCAGGGAGGCAGTCATCGAAGGCGGTCGTCGGGTCGTGTGACTCTGTGATGTGATTGCGGCGACTGACTGTGTGTGCGATGAGTTGAATTGATTCCATTAGCTATGAGTGAGTGAGTGTGCCTGAGTGAGTATATAGTATGAATGCGCACATTTCAAGCAACTGAAACTGATAAGCTAAACGATCTATAGTGGGGAGAAAGGGCATAAAGGGGGGAAGACTCAGTGCAAAGTTTGACTTTTAAATAAGCTCTGATTATTAATTGAACCACAGGAGAACGCAATACAGAGAGAGAGAGATAGAATTTGAATTGATTTATAAATATTTAAATACAATTTACTTAAGTACACCCAAGTATACTCTATATAGTATATAGTTATGTCGTATTAAACTCGCTGCGATTACTTGTTACTGGTTTAACTTGCTGCCGGATATTGCAAAATTATAATCGGCTTATCCCCTCTATATATTACTGATTCGATTATTGCCTGCTATAAGAGAGGCCTGCCTTGTCGATGCATATTAATGTTCCCCCTACCATATACAAAAAATACCCACAACATGTGATTTTATCGTTCCCAAGCAAGAAAGAAAGTGAGCGAGGTGCGAAGTCATAAATACCTCGAGCAGGTGGCGCCTCGTGAGGTACTTGACAATTAAGATTACGCGAATGTACGAATTCCATAGAATTTCCATATATGTACAGACACGCGACACAACCTTGGCTGTATCAAGATGTATTAGCTAACTAGTTACCAACTAAATCGAGTAAATCTTGAGTAACTAATCTCGATTTACTAGTTCAATAAGATACGATACATAAGTGATCTTCTCCTATTTTATAAATTAATGGAAATGAACACACAAGTCGTACGACGATGATTCCCACATTGTGACACATGGTCACATACACAACACACACACACACACACATAGTCGCTGCTCTTCTAGAATATCACGTGATATTAAGTTATACGAGTGTGTGTGTGTGTGTTTGGTGGAGCAATTTACTGCCCTCTTGATAAGGCGACAGTGCGCTGATTAAACTGTTTCCCCCTCGAGTTTTGTTTGGTCTGCAAACAAACGCGGAGAGCATCGCTGCCTTCGCAGTGTGCACGTGAGATTCGCCCGAGCGCAGCGGGTATGCGATAAAGGGCCAACGGTTCAATGATACTTCCAACGGAAGCGCACATGAGATTGCGAGTGCGAGAGAGAGAGAGAGAGATAGAGGGAGGCTTATCTAATAGGTAGTCAGAGGAGAGTCATGATAGTTGAGTAGCTTGAGCACTTATTGCAGCATACTTTCATGCGCTTAGGCAATAAAAGAGTTGCCTACTTTTGAGCGCCAGCATAATGAGTATAACAAATTTATTACAAAAAGCATTGCATACTTTTGCGCGGTGGGAAGCAGAACAAGCGTGCCATTGATGAAAACACGTTGCCTACTTTCGCGCTGAGAGCTGTTATACAATCGTAGCACATTTACATATAGCAAAATAAACTTTTGGAAAATTTTCGATATTTTGGAAAATTATGTAAGGGTCCCCCCTGTTACATTTTCAGAAATTTTTTTTCTTGAAAATTTTAAATCGCCAACTTTTAATTTTAATCGATAGCGGAGGTCATAATTAGTACTAAACAAGTGTCTAAATCGATTTCTGAAGATACTTAATTTTGGGCCAAAAATCATGTTAAAGTCGACAAAAAATGAGACATGTAGAACCCTCGATAGGTCCTGCATCCACTTTTCCCACCCACCATAACTTTGTCAAAAATCAAGCGATTTTCACGAGGAATGACATTTTGTTTATGTTTTGGAATCCCTGGTAATTCTACATTTTAAAAATAGTAAAAAACACTTTTTGAAAATTTTCGATATTTTCCAAATTTATCTAAGGGTCCCCCCTGTAACATTTTCAGAAATTTTTTTTCTTGAAAATTTTAAATCGCCAACTTTTAATTTTAATCGATAGCGGAGGTCATAATTAGTACTAAACAAGTGTCTAAATCGATTTCTGAAGATACTTAATTTTGGGCCAAAAATCATGTTAAAGTCGACAAAAAATGAGACATGTAGAACCCTCGATAGGTCCTGCATCCACTTTTCCCACCCACCATAACTTTGTCAAAAATCAAGCGATTTTCACGAGGAATGACATTTTGTTTATGTTTTGGAATCCCTGGTAATTCTACATTTTAAAAATAGTAAAAAACACTTTTTGAAAATTTTCGATATTTTCCAAATTTATCTAAGGGTCCCCCCTGTAACATTTTCAGAAATTTTTTTTCTTGAAAATTTTAAATCGCCAACTTTTAATTTTAATCGATAGCGGAGGTCATAATTAGTACTAAACAAGTGTCTAAATCGATTTCTGAAGATACTTAATTTTGGGCCAAAAATCATGTTAAAGTCGACAAAAAATGAGACATGTAGAACCCTCGATAGGTCCTGCATCCACTTTTCCCACCCACCATAACTTTGTCAAAAATCAAGCGATTTTCAAGGGGAATGACATTTTGTTTATGTTTTGGAATCCCTAGTTATTCTACATTAAAAAATAACTAAAAAGACTTTTTGAAAATTTTCGATATTTTCCAAATTTATCTAAGGGTCCCCCCTGTTACATTTTCAGAAATTTTTTTTCTTGAAAATATTAAATCGCCAACTTTTAATTTTAATCGATAGCGGAGGTCATAATTAGTACTAAACAAGTGTTTAAATCGATTTCTGAAGATACTTAATTTTGGGCCAAAAATCATGTTAAAGTCGACAAAAAATGAGACATGTAGAACCCTCGATAGGTCCTGCATCCACTTTTCCCACCCACCATAACTTTGTCAAAAATCAAGCGATTTTCACGAGGAATGACATTTTCTTTATGTTTTGGAATCCCTAGTTATTCTACATTTTAAAAATAGTAAAAAACACTTTTTGAAAATTTTCGATATTTCCAAATTTATCTAAGGGTCCCCCCCTGTAACATTTTCAGAAATTTTTTTCTTGAAAATTTTAAATCGGGAACTTTTAATTTTAATCGATAGCGGAGGTCAAAATTAGTACTAAACAAGTGTTTAAATCGATTTCTGAAGATACTTAATTTTGGGCCAAAAATCATGTCAAAGTCGATAAAAAATCAGACATGTAGCACCCTCGATAGGGTCCTGCATCCACTTTTCCCACCCACCATAACTTTGTCAAAAATCAAGCGATTTTCACGAGGAATGACATTTTCTTTATGTTTTGGAATCCCTAGTTATTCTACATTAAAAATAACTAAAAAGACCTTTTGAAAATTTTCGATATTTCCAAATTTATCTAAGGGTCCCCCCTGTTACATTTTCAGACATTTTGCAATGATAATGAATATCTTTGAGTACTTACCATGATATGAAACAGTTACAAATGAGATTTGCACACACGACTCAGTGCAGTCGATGGGCTTGAGGGTGCGCACGAATTGACCTTCCTGCAGTGTATAAACATTGACAGTGCCGTCCTGCAAAAGAAGGCATGGTTGAAATAAGTCAACTCATCATCATAATCTCTCAGCATCCAGTTAACTTACCAGCGAACCGGAGACAACTAGATCCAGCTCAGTGTAGATGGCTACACTGGATATGGCATCGTCGTGACCGTAGAGCACAGTCAGCGGCTTGGGTGAGTAACTGTTCTGCGTGTTCAGCTGAGTGATCGCCTGCAGATGCGATTGCCCTGTCAGCGCATGCACTGGAATGTTGCTGCTTGGTCCACTGTTCTGCTGATTCGCCTGTATGCTCCACACTATGCAGGTGCAGTCACGTGAACCGGTCACCAGATATGAACCACAATTATCCAATGCCAGACATGTTATGATGTCAAGGTGCCGTGTCACTGAGGCAATCGTTTTGCCCTTATTGAGATTATACACTCGCAACGCATTGTCCCAAATGCCTCCGGCGTAGAGTAGCTTGCCATCGGTGCTGACAGCAAAGTTTTGCGAGTGCGGCGGCTGTGAGGAGTGGAAGGGGCCAAAGACACGCTTGCGATTTCTGCAAAAATTTAGGATTCATTAGAAATTGTTACAAGACAGAGATTATCTATGACTTACTTCAGATTTGTGGTTGTGGCATCGATTTCCAGCAGAAATCCTTGTTCCTTATCAAACGACATCCACGAGTTGCAGCCCAGAATGCAGGCCTTGGATACGCTGACGAGCACATCGGGACTCAGCTGCAGGAACGAACGTGGCGGACTACGCGGAGGACTTAGATACACAATGGGATCTTTGGGCGTCGACAATTCACAATAGTACTGCACCACCTTGTCCAGGAATTGCGTGAAATCAGGTTTCTTCAGTTCTGCTCTCACCAACTTAAGTGCAGTTTCATCCTGTGTAAGTCGACGTGGATGTGGCTCACGCAATAGTTGCGATGGCACCTGGCCAAAATTGTTGATCATGCCTAGAAAGGAATCGATTAAGAAGTGGATCATAAGACTGGAGAAATGTACTCGCACCCTCGACAGCCTCCCGCTCAATGGGATTGGTGATTTTGTCCAAATCTACAGCGCCCTCGTAGGAACAGTAGTAGAAAACGTTCAGGGCCTCCACAGCCTTGGGACCTCTCTGCTTATAGCCAAAGATCAGGTCAATCCAGTGATGCAGATGTTGGCTAACATATTCGGACTCAAGTGCACGGCGATGTATGGCAATAAACTCCTCGGGGGTGGTGGCCCAAGTCGGCAGAATGACATCGTCGACCTTCTCCTTGGTGATTTGCAAGTGACCCAAGTCGAATCTGCAATCAAACTTTATAATAGCTGCAAAAGAATTATAACTGGTATAAATCTCACTTATTCATGTTCTTGAGGAACTCCGGGAAGTAAAAGAACTCGGGTATTAGCTCCTTGACATCGTTGGGATTGTCCATTAGCAGCTTCCACGTTTGCGGTATAGAATGAAATTGTCGATCTGCCACGTCGAAGCGACCGCTCTGCAAATCGACATGCAGTGAGGTGAAGGGTTCAACACGCAGCAGATAGTGAAGTACCCCAGCGGAGTTGGAGTAGTGTGTTCCATAATGGAACTTTGGTATGGCACCCGAGGGATCCTCAAAGGAATCGTATTTGCTGCGCACTTCAGCCTCGTTCTTGGGATTGATCTGTGAAGATGAA
This sequence comes from Zaprionus kolodkinae, assembly GCA_018901885.1. Lineage (NCBI taxonomy): Eukaryota > Metazoa > Arthropoda > Insecta > Diptera > Drosophilidae > Zaprionus > Zaprionus kolodkinae. The sequence goes on along the minus strand of JAEIFM010000414.1, from coordinate 95,035 downwards.
ATAAAACAATAAGATGAGGTACATTTGGCCCTAATAACACATGACTTACGCATCCAATTGGTTTGGACAAGTCACGGAATGATTTGGGATCTGTCAAATCCAGCACGTCGCTGGTGTAGTCAGCAAGAATCCAAGGGAAGACGGGATACTGGCTAAGATCGTTATACGATCGACCTGTGGGGACAAGACGTAAAGTGAGTATGTTGACGAGAGCTTGGGGTGTGCTCTGATCTTACCAGCAATGGTATTCAGGTACATTAAGTACTCAAAGTTCGAAATTTCGCGATTAACCCAACGCTGGGTAAGGCCAGAGGCACGTAACAGTTCCGGAGGTGATCTTCCCGAGCCGTAGAGTATGTTTGGCAATGGAAGTCCCACAATTTTCGTGAAAACCTTGTTACGTGTCTGAAAGAGAGAGAAACAGATATGAATAAGCTACAATATAAGAAATAAAGATCTTCTATCACAAACGCACCTTGGTGGTAAAATTAAGAAAATAACTGGTCTGATCTATCAGGAATATCTCCAAAGCGCTGCGTCGTAGATTATATTTGCGCAGATGGACCTCACGAATCTTGTTGATGGAGAATCTAGAAAAAAGAAAAGTTAGGATGGATTACAAGCTCATCTTGCATGCTCACCTAAAATCATGTTTGGAACCATCTTCCGAGGGCGGACTGAGATCGACAAAGGTAAACACGCTCTGATTGACCTCGATGCGACCCTTGACTTTGGTCATTAGCGTAATCAGCTCACAATCCTGCGACATGACCAGCTTCTCCTGGGTTGTATCCTGTTGTGCCTGTGTGTCAATCAATTGCCGCAGTTCCTCCTCCAATTGGGAACTCTCGTCATCGGCGAGAAAGTCACGCACCACCGCATTTTTTATGGTCGAGTCGAACTCGGATATTTCTCTGTAGATATATAAGATAGTGTATAAGGATTGAGATAATCTTTCAAATTGAACTCACTTTGTGTCGTAGGCATTGGTCGCATTGTCTCGCAGATTGGCAGCATTCTCGTGCTTATTGGGATACAGCTGCGGTTCCAGCTTGAGGCGCATGCGTGCCACATTCTCGTGCGGCGACAGCTTCCAGAATTCTTCAGCTAGCTGACTGCAAAGGTTAAAGAAGAGAAATATCTGATATGAGAGGGATGTAGAGAGAAGATCTAAGACAACCTATTGTAAAATAGATTAGCAAAGCTTAAAAATAGTAACTTAGCTTAAAAGATCTACATATCTTATAATAGAAAGTTAAAAGACAATTTCAGTTTTTTGAAATCACAAAGTTGTTGATAGGTTTCTTTAATTTTGGGTTCGATGAAAGTTATTTTAGAGCACGACAATGATTAATCGAATATGTACAAATGAAAATCCTTTGTCATGGCTTAGCAGACCAGACCAGAAGTCTTTCTCCTCCTCCTCCTCCTACTCCATGTTCTGTTCCACTTTAGACAACGATGGGTGCGGCCAGAGTCTTGGCGAGCACTGGAGCTGGGGCAGCAACAACTGGAGCGGCAGACAGTTTGGCCACAACGGGGGCAACGGGAGCGACAGCGGCAACGGGCACATCCTTCTGGACGACGGCATTGAAACCGTTGATGGAGTCGGCATAGTAGCTGACAATACGACGGGAACCATCGGCCTCGATCAGGGAGTAGCTACCGCGCACAACATCACCATCACGAGTCTCCTCCTGGGTCTTCGAGTCACCGGTCAGAGTATCCTGCACATCGTAGGCGAACTTGTACTGTGGGTGAGCATCGACGATCTCGGTGGCAAGGGGAGCAGCAACGGGAGCAGCAATTGGTGCAACTGGAGCGGCCAGTGGGGCGGCAACGGGAGCAACTGGAGCGGCCAGAGGAGCGGCAACGGGAGCAGCCAGACGAGCAGCAACTGGAGCAATGGGAGCGGCAAGTGGGGCAGCAGCCAGAGGAGCAGCGGCGTAAGTTTTGGCCACCAGAGGAGATGCATAGGCGGTGTACGGTGCTGGAGCGGCAAAGCCCAGAGGTGCTGCCGAGTAGGCAGCCGCAGCTGGAAGTCCCACTGGGGCAGCGTAGGCAGCTGGTGCCGCGGCATAACGCAGAGGCGCCGCATAGGCAGCCGGTGCGAAGTACGGAGCTGGGGCAGCGGCAGCAAATGGAGCGGCAGCAAATGGTGCGGCAGCAAATGGTGCGGCAACGTGCGCCTGCGCCGACAGAGCCATGGTGGAAAGGACTGCAACAACCTGAAGGTAGAAAGGAAAGTTACCCATGTCCAACTATGGGCTACTCCAACTTACCGTCAAAGGATTCATTGTTAAGCTTGGGGTTTTTTTTTGGGGTTTGATTGTCACCGTCGGTTATCGAAAATGAACTGACATGCCGTTAACAAAACGACGACGTCTTTTATACGGGCAGATTCATTCGCGAAATTTGCATGCGCTGCTTCCATCGCACCACCGCACCACCACCACCCCCATCTACCCAAACTTCCACACCTTCCCTAACTATGATCCAAATGCAAAACACGTAGTCCATTTTCGGCTTGTCAGCTTAAGCGCGCTCTCAACTTGACTTGGTTTTACTCATCGTCGCGGGGGAATATACTTCCAACGGAATCCGTAAACCCGACTCGGAATCGTACTACAACGAAGAGTTCATTTCATGGCTACGAGACGACGAAAGTGAATGCGATTTTTTTTTGTTTTTGGTAATTGTCATGCAGGTTCCATTCAATGGCAAAACCGTAATTTCTTTTGCACCCAAAATAAGTAGTCGAAATAAAATTCCGAAATGATCAGTGATCGTAGATTGTACGTAGAGCGTAGATCAGCATAGAGGATTATGATGGATTGTCTTCAAGGTATAGGAGGTCTCTATATATTATTATATAAATATATCATTAGATTTGTTTAATATACTCTCATATCGTTATGTAGATCACAAGCAAATGCCGATAGATCACTGATCGTACTTACAATTAGATTCGAATCGATTTTCGTATATTCAAATATATTCATATCTGCTCACGATCATTTATAGATCATTTGTAGATCATACAAGCAATTCAATCCGTATATAATATCACTATAGATCACTTAAGGGTCGCATAAGTAGAAGTAATCGTTAAAAAACGTTGTACGATCACTTGAAATAACGATCCTCAAACTTTTACATATTTCCAGATGTAGATCACACAAACCATTTAATTAGTATTATTAATGATATTGTACGATCACTTAACCTAACGATCCTTGAATTTTTTCATATTTCAAGATGTAGATCAGACAAACAATTCGATTAGTACTATTAAAGATACTTCAATTTTATCACAAATACGTAAAATATATAAAATTAATGTACATTTAATTGTAGGGCATATCGGATTATTCATTAGCCTGGCTCTGGGTGATCGAGGTGTTCGACAAAGTCGCATGGAAAGTTTCAATTAGAAATGCTAAGGGAGTACGGCGTGCGGTGTAGGGTTTCTCTTACGTGTCTACAACCGATTTACAGTGCTTTTATTACCCCCTACAATACAGTAGCTCGATCGTACACCTGATCGCTCGCAGCACTGTAGATCAGACGACCCCATTCACAATAGTGTCTGTTAGCTACTACTTGGCTGCAGATTTGACCTGATTTGTCCATTGTTTTTTTTCTGTTTTTTTTTCAGTTGTAACGCGATGCGTGACTCTTTTGCCAAATGCAGCTGACGACCTTGCGACGCTACGCTTTGGCTGCGCACAACAAAATGAGAGAGAGAGAGAGAGACTTGGCAGACGCCTCAGGGTTCGAAAAACAAATCTCTTGTCTCTTGTAACTGAAATTGAGAACTCAAAAATCAAGTTTAGCCAAAAAAAATATTGAAAAATTCTTGGCAGACGCACTAACTAACGGTTTTACGCTTGTCACCGGAAACTGCGTTAATTGAGGCTCGGTTTTTGGATTCTACAAGTAGTTGCCAAACTGTACAAACTGCACAAGTTAACCAAGCTACCATATTGGGTAACTCGACTGGACTAGACTTTTACCTGTTCAATTTGTAGTCCATAAATTGAGACGACTTAGTGCGAGTTCTAGTTACGAAACATTCTGGGAGTAGAAGAAGTTGTGCAAGTAAAAGTGAAATCGAAATACTATATAGTATTTACATTGAATTATAGCAACAGCAGCACAATCACCCAATTTATGGAGCATTTGGAAACGGAATCGGAAAAAATAAGCCCGGGAGTGACCATAAATCGCAGGTACCGCCTGCCTGCACCCCCTCAAAAAAAAAAAAATAAACGTTTAGTCGGGAGTTTTAAAAGGTGTTCGGTGCGTAATTAAGATAAAGTTGGATTGGATTTGGTGACTTGGTGACTTGGCGACTTGGCCACTTGGCTTCGCTTCGTCAACTCATTTGTTGGCAATTGTGGCAAGGTCACAATGGCTTGGACTGAACAACATTTCTGACGAGGCGAATGCGAATGCTAAGTGCAGCGTGGTGTGTGTGTGTGTGTGTGCCGTGTGTGTGTGTGTGCCGTGTGTGTGTGTGTGCGTACCACAGTGCGTAATTGCTTTGTCTGTGCCCTGACCCGCCCCTGCTGCCTGCTGCCTGCCCCACCACATTGATCAATTGCATCCATTTTGGGTTTCTAATTAAACGAGTCGAATGGCCACGCAGCTAGAGCGGAGGATTGGGCTGGGGGGGCTGCAATGAATTTCAGTCTCGTTTTGCGTGTTCGCTTTGGCCACTGGCCAAGTGATTCGCTACCCAACCGAAATTACATCAGACAAAACGAAACATAGCTGAAAAAAAAACCGTTTGGAGTACGCGAGAATTGCACGAGATCTGGTTTTGGTTTTGGTTTTTGGGAAACGAGTCTAACGCTTTGGAGCGGCGCTCTTGAGTTGCCTGCCTCGTGGTGTCCAGGTGTGTCTGTGTGTGTGTCTGCAGCTATTCCATTGAGAAAAACAGCAGCAGCAGCATGACGAAATGTGCAAGGCAAGACACGAAACTGCACTAGGAGCACGCGAGTCTTGAGTCCAAATCTCAAAGACTCTGAGTGTGACTCGAAATCATAGTCTGAGCATGTGCATCGTCGCTCATCGAGATCTAGAGATTCGATTCGAATTGATCCGCCAATCACAGCCAACTGTCACTTGCCAAGTGCTGTCGTCCATTTCGGGGATTGTGTGTGTGTGTGTGTGTTGATTAGCAGCTACACGGAAGGCGGACCAGGTGGGGGCAGTTGGCGGAGGAGAAGCTGGCGGTTGGAAGCTGCTGCAAGCTCTGCCGGTCTCGCCGAATATAAAACTGAAGAACTCGCGGAAAATGCATCTCACATTCGAGCTGAGTTCTTGCAGTGCAGACACGCGCCTCCAGTCTCCTCCAGCCACATCCACAGCACATACAACAACTCCAACTCCACAATGTTCGTTCAGGTAAGCACAAAGGATCATCCTGACTAGGACACCACACCCATGGCTAATTCTCCTTCCTCTGCAGACTGTGTGCATACTTGGACTTGCGCTGGGCGTGGCAGTGGCTATACCCATCGATCCTTATGGTCCATCGTTGCTTTCCGCCGGTCCGGCCATCTCGTATGCATCACCCAAACTTCTGGCTGCGCCTGCCATCTCCAGCATCTCGTATGCGGCACCTAAACTCCTGGCTGCCCCAGCAATTTCATATGCAGCTCCCAAGCTACTAGCTGCTCCGGCTATCTCCTATGCGGCACCCAAGCTGCTAGCTGCTCCCACCATTGTCCAGCATGCGGCACCTACCCTGCTGGCGGCACCCGCTCCAGCCTTGGCTCTGGCCAAGGTTGCTGTACCCGAACCCTACGATCCGAATCCACAATACAGTTTCTCGTACGGTGTAACCGATCAGCACACCGGTGATTCCAAGCAGCAGGAGGAGACACTGGTCGATGGAGTCGTCCACGGTAGCTACTCGCTGGCCGAACCCGATGGCACCATTCGCAAAGTGACCTACACCGCGGACAAAGTGAACGGTTTCAATGCGGTTGTCGAGAAGAAGGGTGTCGCGACTGTTGCTGTGGCCAAGCCTGCCCTGGCTGTTGCTGCCCTGCCTGCCATCACCAAGATTGGATACGCTGCTCCCGCAATTGCCAAGATCGGATATGCTGCTCCTGCTATTGCGGCGTCCGGTTATGATGGACACTACTAGAAGCAGACGCTGCTCGCCCGGGGACATAGAGAATAGGTCAATCTCACACCCACAGTTGGGTTGACCAATCCGAGACCATTGTTGCATAGTTCTAGTTCTATCCGAATTCATATTAGTTTTAACTCGTACATGAAGCTTACAGAATACTTTCCATATCCATAATCCCGTGACCCAAAAAACACAACCAAGACATGACGTGCCGCCTCTGTCTATCGCATCCTTTTTGCCTCAACTACGTAATGTAATGCGTGCTGCCGTAGCTCTTAGGGATAGGACCGTTTCTAGGGGATTTTGGGGAACGGCTTATCGGCCAATTATCTAGTGATTTACAAGCTGCATCTACTGAATAAAAGTTTCGGTACAAAAGAAAAGTTGAAGTTGTTGTCTTTTGATGGGGGGGAGAAGGGTCTGGGAGCTGGGTAGATCGCTCTACCTCAAGAAGATGAAGAGGGTAGAGCGAGAGAGTCTCTTCCAAGGGTTTACCCAAGCTTACCAATTCATTAACTAACCAAAGTTTGAAGAGTTAGTTCAATTCAGAGGAAAAAACCCTAGACACCCTTCATGCTCTTTCAAGGCTTAGTCAACTTGTCCTAGCCCTCCCTATTACTTCAATCCACAAGAAGAGCTTAGGAAACCCAAGGCTAGCCTCAATACCTTTCTTTCTCTTCCATAGCCTAGTCATCTCTTCAGCTAATTCATTACCTCATCAAAGTTAGAAGAGTTACTGCAATTCTGGGTTAAACCCCTAGACACCCTTTCTGCTCTTCCAGGGTTTAGTCAACTGGTCCTAGCCCACCCTATTACTTCAATCCTCAAGCAGAGCTTAGGGAACTAAGTCAAGGCTAAGCTTTAAGTCTTTCTTCCTCTTCCATAGCTTAGTCATCTCTTCAGCTAATTGTTTTCTTATGACGAGGGGAGAAGGGTCTGGGAGCTGGGTAGCCCGCTCTAAACCAAGAAAATGAAGAGGGTAGAGCGAGAGAGTCTCTTTCAAGACTGTTTCAAGGGTTTACCCAAGCTAACCAATTCATTACCTCATCAAACTTAGAAGAGTTACTGCAATTCAGGGGTAAAACCCCTAGACACCCTTCCTGCTCTTCCAGGGTTTAGTCAACTGGTCCTAGCCCACCCTATTACTTCAATCCTCAAGCAAAACTAACCAAACTAAGTCAAGGCTAAGCCACAACAACTTTCTTCCTCTTCCATAGCTTAGTCATCTCGTCTTTGTTGTGGTAGGTTTCGACCTCAACCTCAAGAAGCACCATAGTTGGAAAGCGTTTAATGCACATCACGTGCCAAGTTATTACCATCATATTTGGCCAAAAGACTGGGGAGGGGTTACCCCATATTGTGTCTTGGCACGTCGATTGTGGAAATTTCATAGGTTTCCAGACTGGGAAGTGCAGCTTACGCCACAATTGGCTTTGGCTCCAACGATTGCCACAGTGCATCCGTCAATCAATTGGCGGACTCGAAGCGTTTAAAACCATGCGACAAATCGATCCAGAGACAGTCAAGAAAGCGTCGCAGCTTGAAGAGCAACCAAGTCAAGAGTATACCAAGTATTCCTCCAAATCGATCTAACTTCAACATGGCCCTTCTTAAGGTAAGTTTGCAAAACAGGATTAACTCGAGGAGTTCACTCAGTCCAAGGATCTAACTGCCTTTTTGCAGTGTTTCCTCGTGAGCTGCGCTCTCTTTGCCGTCGCCGTGGAATGTGGCCTGCTCCCAGCTGCACTGCCCATCAACACAGAGATCGATCCGCATCCACAGTACGCCTACGCTTACAACGTACAGGATGCCATCACAGGGGACAGCAAGAGCCAGCAGGAGGTACGCGATGGTGATGTAGTCAAGGGTTCCTACTCTGTGGTCGATGCGGATGGTTCGTTGCGTACAGTTTTCTATACAGCGGATCCCATCAATGGTTTCAATGCAATCGTACAACGTGGCCCTGTGCCCGTACCCGCTCCAGTGGTGGCTGCCGCCGCTCCAATTGTACCACGCCATGCAGTTCCCGCCCTGGCACCAGCACCATTTCTGGGCTAGACATCGATCGTACTGATCCTAGTCTGTAGATAAGTTATTGTGTCTGTAGTCCAAACCAAAGTCATAAATCAGTTCAATCCGTTTAATAAATAATCAGTTAGCCAAAGAAAGAACTGTGGCACGCCTAGCTGGACTGGGGATAAGATCAGTTAACAAGCTATCGATAATATCGATGACAAATCGATGGGGCAGCTGGCAAGTGACATGAGAGTTGCAAATTTTCTGTAGGGGAATATGTAAATTCTCTTGTTGATTTCGCCTTGATTCATGCTCCCTGGACTTCCCAGCTTTGCTCTCTTCCCCCTGCTCTCCGCTGCTCTCTTTGAGTTATCGATAATATCGATAACAAATCAACCAGACAGCTGAGAACGGAATACCCCGACTGCCTTCTCAGCTCAGATCTCCCTGCTGCCGATCCACTCCCACATCCACACCTTCCTCTCTGAGCTGAGAACGGACTACCCCAACTCCCTCCTCAGCTGAGATCTCCCTCCTGCCGATCCACTCCCACATCCACACCTTCTTCTCCTCCTACGCTCACTCCCAAAGAACACTCTCTCCCTCCCTCTCTCTCTCTCTCCCAACTCTGGCCGAATGCGTACTGCAACATTCACTTGGCACTCGGCACGCACTCGAATTATTCAATCGCCTAATTGAAAGTACTCCACGAGCCACAATTTTCGATTACGCAAACTGCGTGCGCATGTCTCCGTCGTCAGCGCTGACTGCGCTGCCTGCGTTGGCGTTGACGTCGCCGTCGCCGTCGACGCCTAACAAGGCGCACTGTGCGTTCAAAATTAGTGATAATGGGCAAAATTGTTCCAATGGCAGTAAAAAACCTGAGAAAAAAAAAAGAGAGCGAAACATTGTTGCAACCGGAGGAGTCGGCCAGTCTGCCTGCAGAGAGAGAGAGAGAGAGAGAGGGAGAGGTGGAAGCGGGGGCGTGGCAATTTGAGGGGGTAGCTTGGGCGCGGCACACACACACACCGAGTGCCAGTTTCGAAGGCTGAGCCACCTTTCAACAAAGCTGCAACTGGGTGCGTGCCTCACTGTGAGATCTGTTGGCCACCACCGGCACAGACGCACACACACACACACACCCGAATCGCTTTCGAATTGAACTTTTTTGTCACGATCGGATTGGATCAGCTTGCTCCCTGCTCTCCCCTCTTGCGTTGCCTCAGGCTTATGGTCAACTCCAACTCCAAGTCGCCACACAACATGCGTGCCATTCTCGTAGGCCTCCACTCTGCTCCCTCCTGCTCTGCCCTGCTGCTTCTCCTTGCACCACGCCTGTCTGACAGCCAGCCAACTGGCTGGTGGCCTCCGTCTGCCTCCCGGACACAAGCCAGGGGCAGAGCGAGACGCGGCGAAAAATGAATTATTTTCATTTTCGGTATTCGTTTTTCTTGCAACTTGCAAGCATTTTCAATAAACTCCACACGCATGCGCACTTTTTAGTTGCCCCCATGTCGTCGTCGTCGTCGTCGTTGTTGTTGTTGTGGTTGTTACTCTTGTCGCAGTTGTTGTTGCTTCTGTTGTTGCTTTTGCATAAATATTTTGTGCAGGCAGATTTGGTTGCGAATATATATATATATGTATATAATTTTCGGGGCTGGGGCTTGGGCTATAAAAAGCAATTGTCGCACAGCATCAGAACCACAGAGTGAATTCATTTGTCAGCCAAGCAGCAGCAGCAGCATCCAGCAGCAAGCAAATCTTACCCGAATCCAGCTCCAAATCAAGCATAGAAATGGCACAGAAGTTATTGCTCGTCTCGTTCAGCGTTTTGCTGGCATTGGCCAGTGCTGTGGTGGTGCCTGGTCCTGGCCTGGCGTTGCCCGCCCTGCCCGCATATCCTGGTCTTGCCCTGCCCAAGCTGGCAGCACCGGTGTATCCTGGTCTTGCCTTGCCCAAGCTGGCTGTTGCCAAGGTGGCAGCACCCGAGCCATACGATCCGAATCCACAGTACAGCTTCAGCTATGATGTTCATGTGAGTATAGAGAGAGAAGGGAGGATCTTTCCACCAGCAGGGTAATGCTTCTCCCTCTTGCAGGATGGTTCCACCGGCGACGTGAAGAGCCAGCAGGAGTCACGCAGCGGCGATGTGGTCCAGGGTGCCTACTCCCTCATCGAGGCCGATGGCACACGCCGCATTGTGGAGTACACCGCGGATCCTGTGCACGGTTTCAATGCGGTGGTGCGTCGTGAGGGCGCTGTTGTCAAGGCAGTTGCTCCAGTGGCCAAGGTGCTGGCACCAGCACCACTGCTCCATGGCCCTGTGCTGGCCAAGGCCTATGCTCCTGGTCTGCCCGCATTGGCTCCTGCTCTGGCCCATGGTCCACTACTGGCTCCTGCACTGGGTCCTGCTCTGGCCCATGGCCCACTGGGATTGGGACTGGGACCTGCTGCCTACTCACCGCTGGGCTATCACTAAGTCATGAAATCCACGCCCACACACACACGTTGCCGACCGACATCGCGAACAATCTGATCCTCCTTCTCCTGCGACGCCGCCTCGATAGTCGATAGTTGAATAGTTTTTAGTCGAAATGAAAGCGATTTATCGAAATAACTGTACATACATACATACATATATAGATCGATCTCTTGTCGAGATCGTATCACTCATACACTCACAAACAACACTCGACGCGTTTCATGTCAATTTCTTGTCTACTTAGTTCTTAAGGCCGTTTCGACCGCGATAAAATGAAAAACCTCTATAACTATATAAAAAAAAAAAACATTAATCTAACCAGAAAAATCGAAAAAAAGAGAGAGAGAGAGCGAGAGATCGTATAGTTTATGCACAAAATGAGACGAAATGCAAATAAATATGCAGCAGCAAATTTGACGAAGTTGAGATCTCGACTCTATCAAGGTGGGGCAAAATGCATAGAATGGGATAGTCAGTTTAGCCCAGAGATTGTCTAGACGAGTCATTCAATAGAAATCGCAGAGCTCTGAACTCGTTTCGAGAGGTTGCTCGACCTTAGAACATTAGTTGTCGCCCCACATCGAGCACACCATGTACCACGTACCACGCATCATGGCACCACGCACCACCGCGCACCACCAACTTTGACTGTCAATGCAAATTCTCGTCCCAAGGTTCACACCACGCCTCAGCTGCATGCATCGTGCGTAAGGCAATCGATATGCTAAGCTCGTTAATCGGTAATTGATAGCAGTGAATCGATAATTGAGTAAATGCAACTGAAATCGAAATCGAGTCGAAACTATTCCCAGAGGCTACCGTGGTATTATGCATCCATTGCAGTAGGCACGTCTAACGCCCCGTTACATTTGTCGATTGCATAAATACTTTTTGATGATTTAATAAAATTAATTCGTAATTTTAATCGCGACTCAGCTCCAACAACAACAACAACCACAACAAAAGTAGAAGCAGCAAGACGTAGCGAAAGCTTGGAGTAATTCACACCATGCACAGTGGGCACACAGCGGCTAAAATGCAATGAAATTGGCGGCAGTAGAGAGAAAGGAAAGTAAGCTAAATTAAATCTAATTAGTGGACAAAATAAAGAAAGGAGTTTATAATAAATTTTATCGGAAGGTAAAGTGATTATTATGTATCTAATAATAGAGTCAGTATTTAAAAAGTTTCAGAAAGGTATTTATTTTCTGTACTTTGATATTATTATATTATTTAATACTAAACTATAAATCTAAACTAATAAAAACAAATACTAATCTATTAATCTAAACTAATAAGAACAAGATCTTTCTATAGATTTTATCTCTTTGAAATAAAACTAAATCTGTCTAGCTAAATCAAATTTTTTCAGCTTTATAAACAGACATTTTTCTTGCCACACGATCAACAAGATCATTAAGCTTGGCCTAACCGAAAGCCTAATGATAGTTAGAAAGATCGTGCAAAAGAAAGTGAAATTAAAAAAAAAACTAATGAAATTTGATAAATTTTTTGGCGAAAATCAGCTTAAAGATTTTTGTATAAATCACAATTTCTAACCATTGTGACCGCCAGCTGTGCGACGCTGTGGCAGCCACACGCACACACACAGCGACATTAATGAGTGCATTTGTTAGTAGTAAAACGAACACAAAAGCGCCTCACACATAACTCATAGAGAAAGAGATAGAGAGATATATATATATACGTATATTAAGTTATATACACAAGATATGTGACTGCGTTTGAAGGTGATTAACTGCCTCGGCTCGACTCATATGTAATCAACATTTACGTTTGAGGCGCGCACGCCCCATTGCAATTGTCGCCTTAATTAAAATGCTGAATTTCGTCGCATTTCATAATACTTACATATGTGAAGAGGGTCTTAAATTACTACAATGAGTGAGTGTGTACTGCACTTACCCGGTATACCAGGGACCCCTAGGGCCGTACAAGAAACGCTTGGCGGTCTTCCATTTCTTCCGTATGTGTATGTCGTTCGTCTTGTGCTGCAATGCGGCATTCTGTAATCGTTGTGCCTCCTCCACCTGTCGCACCTTCCATGGCATATAGATCTTCTGTTGGAATAGACGACGATTGGTTGCCTGGAAGCTTGCACGTTGCTTGGATGCCGCCTTGCATGCCTCATAGCATTCGGCCCAGAAGCGATTGATGGGTTCCCAAAGATGCAGCTCAATGTCGCGTTGATAGCGATCGTAGAGTGGCTTAACCTGTGAACAAGACAAATGGGGGACAGGTCTCACATGATAAAACAACTTGATGTGACAGTTGGGCGGGGCACACAAGGGGAATACCCTGTAACCAGGGAGGGGGAGAGTAAACACGAGGTAAATCGTGCAGATATAATATTTGATGAATACGCTGGATAATAAAGTTTTAGAGTAGGGTCTAATCACTTTCCAGTATGAAACCCCTGGACGTTAATTGGACTTGTAGAGAAGGGTCTAATCACTTTCCAATATCAAACCTGTGGACATTATGTGAACTTGTAGGGGAGGGTTTAATCACTTTCTAGTTGGAAACCCGTGGACATTATGTGTACTAATAGAGGAGGGTCTTATACCTTTCTAGTATGAAACCCGTGGACGGTATGTGAACTAAGGAAGGGTCTAATAACTTTTCAGTTTGAAACCCGTGGACGTTATTGGGACTTGTAAGGAAGGGTCTAATCACTTTTCAGTATGAAACCCGTGGTCTTTGTAAAGGAGGGTCTAATCACTTTCTGATATGAAACCCGTGGACGTTATGTGGACTTGTAAGGAAGGGTCTAATCACTTTCCAACATGAAACCCGTGGACGTAATGAGGGTTAGCTGTAAAGATCAGACTATAAAAGACCAAAACGGTCTAGTAGAGTCTCATAATCCAACTCAGTTATCAAGCAGCCTACAGGGTATTTGCAAGTCTAGCAAACAACTCCGCAGCAGCTCAACTTGTTTTCACTTTCATTTGGTCAGTTTACAAAACAAATCAGTATCGCATTTGGACTCGCAATGCCAGTCAAAGTCGAGTGCGTCACGTCCGGTCAGGTTCAAGTTCAACATGGATGCAGTCGGAGCAATCGTAGCGGGCAGATGCCGCTGCAGCTGAGGAAGCGCCGTCGGTTCACTCGTGCATCTCAAACTGCGGTGCAACGAAACGAGTTTTACTTGATCTTGTGTGATCTATGAGTCTAACGCACACAGCGGGTTTTTGGCCAAAAGTTCAGTGAGTGAGCGAGAGTGAGAGAGAGAGAGAAGGAGATGGGGAGACATAGATACATCCGCATTTGGGCATTCTTTACATAATAACACACGCCGCCAGTTGTGCTCCCCGCTGACAAACCGGCCTCGAGGGCATCCGATAGTTCCAGGCGATGGTGCACACTGGTGGGCGACGCTTTGTCATTCGACTGGTTCCATCTCGTTCCATACCAACGTCGTCGTCGTCGTAGTCGTCTTCTGCTTCAGCTGCCGCTGCGACTGCGCTTGCGTCGCTGTGCACAAGCAACAAAACCAGACCACTTTCTTGGAGCGCGTTCAGTTGCCGAAAGAAAGTCCAACGGAACGTGACCGGGTGCGCGCACAAAACCATCCAAAAAGAGCTCCGTGTAACGTTTAACTAACCAAACAAACGACAGAGACCTGACTGGACTAGACTAGACTAGACCAGCCTGCTAAACGGAGACTCAATGAAAGTTGTTGTTTTTCGGAATTTTCCTTGGATGCCTTGAAAACTTCGAGATCATAGGAGCAGCTTCATTTCTCGCAACAAGTTCAATATGATGTGCAATCTCTACGTCTTGTTTGGCCTGTGCCTTGTAAGTGTTGATATTGATAGATCGTGTGAAGTAGTATTACAGAAGTGATATAATCAGCAGAAGTTGCGTGGGTTTGCAAGATTATTGGATGACTTAGAAGAAAGATCCCACCCAGCAAGTTATTGATTACCTTAACTATTCAACAAATCAATCGTTCCACAATACCTTCATGTACTTTGAAGATTAGTTAGATCGTTATACTGATCCATCGATCCTTCTTTCTTCTACTAAACCTACCTTTTTCTTTGTTTAAACTCCTCCTCCCATCTTGATGATCTCTCTCTCTCTAGCTGTACCTCTCTCTAGTTTCAAACTCCTTTAACTGGTATTCTCTCTCTTTCCCTCTCTCTGCTACCCACCCACCCTACTGGACTCCCACCTCCACAGTCTCCACAGTCTCTCGTCGATCTCTTCTTCAAGCAGCCTGTTTTCGCTCCAAGACTTCAACTGTGGCTCCTTCTCTCTATCTCTTTCTTCCTCTCTGCGCATACCCAACCTCCTCCTCTTCTTTCCCGCCAACTCCTTCACCATCTTGGCTCTTCAAAAACTTCCCGCCCAATCCATCATCATCGGCAGATGGCATTGTGGACTTTGCAAAAATTGTAAACAAAACGAAACAAAAGAAAAATGCAGCAAAACGGATTACGCTGTGCGCGCTGAACCTGACTTGGTGACGGTGGTTCAGGTTCAATGCTTGCCGCAGCAATCCTCCACCTTACCCCTCATCCCCTTAGTCCCTGCTCCCACACCCAGCTGCCGCTTGCTGTTGTTGCGTGTATGTGGCAGCGTTGCGAGCGTTGTTGCATGCCCGCATGCCAAGCAACCAAGCTGGAAAGCCAATTACGAAGGGGCGAGAAGGAGTTACCAGTGGAGGAGCTATTGGAGAGCTGGAGAGGCTCGTGACTGCGTGTTACGTGTTCACGGAAGCCAGCACAGTCAGCCAGTTGCACACGCGACTGCGTCATAGCGCACTGAAGACGAAGATGAAGATGATGATGCGACGCAGTTGGTGGCAATTGTCAAAGGTCGCGATCTTCCAAATGTTGCCAAATTGTGGTTTTAGACGAGGGTGAAAGTTTTTTTTTTGTTTGAGCACTTAAACCGCTGACCTGACCTTTCTCTCTCTCCCGCTCTCTCTGTCTCTTCTTCTCTTCACAGCTGCTGCCATTGCTGGTGCTGGGCAACAGTTCCAAGAGCAGCAATGAGACAGAGCTGACAACACTTGTGCCCGCCCAGCAAGTGGAGGCTGTGAGCAACAGCAGTCAGATCAATGCCACATTACCCGCCGCTGAGAAACTCATTCGCTTTCGACGTCATCCCTCTTATGCGCTGCGTCATGGCTCGAAACGCAACAAGCGGAGGCGTGTAAAGGGTCCACCGCCAAAGATACGTTATGGACCACCCAATCATCCACCAGGACCACCCATTAGCTACACACACTACAAGCCCTCGTTGCCAGCCTCCTTCCCCACGCACATCGAGGAGCCGAGTTATTCCCTTGATGACTTTCAGCATTTGAAATTCGATGCCACCGACTTTCACATCCCCGCCAGCAGCTACGAGGCACAGTCTATGGATTTGAATCTGTATAGTCATGAGGATAATGATATCTATGGTGCTCACAAGTTTCCCAGCTTGGAGTACACCTTCACGGAGGATCATCATGATTCACCACCGCCGCTTTCGTCCAGTTCGTATGAGCACACTCCGCATCAGAAATACGGTGTGCCTCCGCTGCAGCAGAGCATCGGTCCGAGCAGCTACGAGCCAGAGTCCTATGTAGAGCATCACTATGTACCACCGCCACCACCACCATCGCATGCTGCTCCACCGCCGTCTACACACTATGGTGCGCCGGCTAATCCACCATCCACACATTATGGAGCGCCGCCTTCTGCTCCGCCCTCCTCGCATTATGGAGTACCTGCTGCTCCGCCCTCTTCGCATTATGGAGTACCGTCTGCTCCGCCTTCCTCGCATTATGGAGTACCTGCAGCTCCACCATCTACCCAATATGGTGTACCTTCCGCTCCTGCTCATGTGCCCAGTTACTCGCACTCTGCTCCGCCGCCGCCTCCTCCAGATTCGTACTCCATCTATGAGCAGAAGATTCCCAATAGCGGTTATAATGAGCATAGCTTCGCGGAGCCACCTAAATCTTCAGCACCAGCACACAATTCCAACTACGAGATTGCCTATTCGCCACCTGCCTACGAGATCAGCACATCCTACCAGGCGCATGATACTCAGTACGAGCAGAACTATCAACCACCTTCATCCGCCCATGATGGTCACTTCGCTGAGCCACCACCACCACCACAACACGCGCCACCTCCTCCTCCTCCTCAATATACGCCACAACAACCTGTTCATCAGCCACCACAGCATCCTCCCCAGCATCCTGCACAGCCTCCCCAGCAACATCCCTCCAGCAATTATGTTCTACCAGAGCAACATGCACCCGTGCAGAGCTATCCGCAGGATGACTACGCCCTGCCCTCAGAGGAACTACCGCTGAATCCCAATCACAAGTTTCCTAGCTTCGATTTCCCCAAATCCAGCTATGAGGTACCCATCTATGATCCCATACCCTTTGAATCGTCTAACAAAGAGGAACAGGAATCCTATCCACCCATCCTACCCGATCACACTTCCAATGATCTACCCTCGGATGCACATGCCGCTGGCAGTTCCCAGACAACGGCCAGGAGTCGCAAACGCAAGCGTCGCCCCGCGGTGGTATCCAAGAAGCACACCCTGGATGTGCCGGAACTGCAGCAGGCCTACGATGCGGATACCCATGTACATGTACGTGGCACAGATTCGGATACAGTTGCTCATGGTTCCCATTATGTGCATCACAAGCGAACCTACTCCAACTTCGTGACACCCACAACAACTACGACGACGACGACGACGACGACAACAACACCGGCTCCCTGGAGTCCAATGCGTCATCGCACCACATCCAGCAGCAGCTTTATACCCACCATTATAACCAGCACTGCATCACCCAATCGCAATCGGAATCGTGGCACCTCACGTTATCGCAGTCGCACCGCCAGCACAGAACCAACGGCGGTAACCATTGAGAAGAGTCGCTCGCAGAGCTATTACGATGGCACCATTGCTCCGCCCACCTCCTATCAACAGCAGCACCAGCAGCAGCAGCAGCAGCAGCAGCACCAGCAGCAGCAGCACCAGCAGCACCAGCAGCACCAGCAGCAGCAGCAGCACCAGCAGCAGCAGCCGCAGTATTTTGGAAGCGGAGGAGGACGTGGCAGCAGCAGCAGCAGCAGACCGACACGACCACCGCTGTTACGTGGCTCCACTGGCGCCAGTCTAGCACTACAGCCTGGTGCAACCGAACGGAATCCTGGACATAAACGAACCACCAAAGGCGTCTTCGATACGACGCTCTTCAAGAGCCCCCAAAGCGATCGCGAATTGGAGCGTAAACTTAGCATACTGCGACAGAACTTGCCAAAAAATCATAAACTATACTAGATATGAGATTAAATAGGTATCATGTGGAGGTGGTACCAGCTGGAGGGTAACCAGTGGGAACTTAACCACAAATGTGTTGGTATATATAGAGCTTAGTATTAAGTAAATAATAAAGTAATTATTGAATATAACTTACCATGCGCTCCATGAAGTTTCGCCACTTTTTGCTTGTGCTATACATTTGAAAATCATTAAAGAACACAGGTCCCGATGAGGTCGACGGCAGATCGGGTAGCGTGGAGTCCAAATTGAAGGCAGAGCGACATTTTTCCAACAGTGCCTTCATCACTGGCATCAGAAATGAATACTCCTCGGGGTTGCCAACTGAAAAGAGGGGGAAGTAAAAAACAGTTTAGTAAGCTGCCTGCCTGGAGAAGATCGTACAACTGGCACTCACCCTCAATGGCATTATCGAGCGCCCGATTAATGCTATATAGCAAATAGGATAGCTCAGCGGGATCCTCTGTGGATCTGCTTTGCAATATGGCATGTAGTTTGGCTGTGGCCATGGCCACTATGCCAGGATTAGGATGATGCGAGCACTTCAACAATAAGCCCAAACACAAACGTATCATATCAGACCAATCATCCGAGGAGCCTTGCTGGAAAATCATGAGAGCATCAAGCAACGCCAAGACGCCGTCCAGCAGCTTGGTGGAACACTTCTTTGACTCATCCTCATTGGAGCCCAGCACCACTAGCTCATAGACCATGCGCAAAATGTGCGAGGCGTTCTGAAAGCGCAGAAATTAAGTTAGCAAAGTTAACAAAAGAGGAATCTATAGCCAGCTTACCTCCTGATTAATCAACGTTTGACTACCATGCTCGGAGAGGTCAAAGAGCGAGGCCTGCACAGCCATTTCCAGAATGCGCAAGCGCAGCGAAAGATGCGAAGTGATTAACTCATTATTCAGCGCCAGTAGATTGATGCAGCCCAGCACCTGACCACGTTCCTGCCAGCACTGCGGATGATCGTTGCCAATGCCGCGCCAGAAAACATTGAATAAAGTGTTGGAGACCAGATACACCAGTTGCTCTTCAGTATCCACATCACCATCGGCTACAAAGTCAAAAGCTGTGGTGCTCTGTGAATGAGAAAAGGCATAAGAGAATGCTACGAAAGTCTTATAATATCTAGTTACCTCCATGGAATCGCTCTTCTTGGCTGGTCCATGCGGTGACTGTGTTGAGCTGTCAGAGCTCAAGGATTCATCGCGTTGCAGTGAAGCAGATGGCGCAGTGTCGGCCTCCGTGGAGCTGCCCAGCGTCAACGACTCAAAAGTGTCCTGTATATCGTGTGTGGTCTGACGCAGCACAGAGAAGACGCTGTTAACGTTTTCCACCACAGCGCCGGAGACAGACTCAGCCAGTTCTAGAGCACAGAGAGAGAGAGGGATTAGTTCCAACTGGTATAAGCTAATCTCCACACTTACCCTTAATCTCGCTCTCAATAACCGTGGCAGCTTCGGTAACGCTAGCCTGAATCTCGTTAAGTATTAAGCCGCTGTCACTTTGCTCCTCCTGCGACTGAGCCTGCTGCTGCTGCAGCTGAGCAAGGCCGATCTCCTGATCGGAAAATGTAATGAGATCGGCCTGCGCCAGAAAGCTAGAGTTATCCTCAAGCAACACATCCATATTGATGCCAAAACTGCGACGTCTTTCCTCATCTGGCGGCACGCTAGTGATCGGTTTACGTATGAGCAGCCTCGCAATGGATTCCTGCCAACCGGTCTGTTTGGCAATGGCCTGTGTGGAGTTCTGCTTGACGAACGTAGCCTGAAGCAGACGCTTGGCAATTTCCAGCTTCACTTGCAGATCTGAACTGCTCACATGATACACTAGAAATATGAGTCCACCATAATCAGGTTGCGCGCCAAGCATCTCATCCGCCAGATGGAACAATATTGTCGAGCTGAGGGACAAGGGCGTAATGAACGAGAAGAAACCCGGGAACATGCTCTGCTCGCTACTGGGATCATATAGGCGCAGCACCTGCTTGTATTTCTGATGCACACGGGAAGTGGCCAGCAAGCCGCTGATTAACTAAGGATAGAGAGTAGGATTAGTCGCAGTTTGGAGTTGCTTATGCCATCTACTCACTCTTATGGCTGCCTCCTGTACCTCATTGCTGTAGCTCTTGTCCACAAAGAAGTTATAGATGAGATTGGCGCTCTGTGGCTCATGTAGTAGCAACACCATCTGATCCTTACAGTTCTTGCCACGCACATATATGGTCAACATCTCAAGGAACTCAACCAACACCAATTCCTGCTTCACCGAAACCAGAAAAGCAATCATTGCATTGACCTCCTTGATGTTCACATCCTTTTGCAAATAGAAACGCACAATCCCAAAGAGTGTGCCACGAATTGTTTTCGCATCATCGCTGCATATGTTATCCGGTGTACTGTAATATTGACGCACCACATCCAGAATGAATTGAACTCCATAACGTCGACGAAAGTATTTGCGATCATTCTTAATCATCGCACTCAGATACTGAGCATGTCCAAGCGTGATTTGGAACTGCAATCGCGACCAGATGGCAAAATTGAAGACAATGTGTGCGTAGAGTGATTCGAGGAGCTGTGAATCTCCACCAGCGCCACCTGCTGCCGCTGCTGCTGCTGCTACTGCTGTGGCGGACTTGTGTGCCTGCAGTGACTCCATCAACAGATGTGTGGCCATCAGAGCGTTAACATCGAACATTGTTGCAGGGCAACGTTGCAGCATGGTTCCTATAATGGCCAGAGTTTCGCTCGTCAACAGTTGCTGCTGATTGTTCTCATGTTCGTGCGTTAAGTATCGCAGCAGGCACAATAAACTGGCCAATGGATGTTGTATCATCTTCCATTCCGTGTATGAATTCGATGAGAGCATTTCCCAATCTGTAAACTCCTCGCCTGTGGGCGTCTTCAAGGAGGCAACCAAAGATTCATCGCTTGAACTGCCTATGGAAATATCAGCATCGTTTTCCTTGACCAATCTGTGTAACATGGGTAGCACAGCATTGACACCGCCAATGCTATTGATGGTATCCTGTATTTTAGTGGTCTTGCAATGCTGTGCATTAATCCTTCCTGGATATCTGCCGCCAGGTATCAAATCCTGGCAAGTGCCATGCCAAACTGCTCCAGGTGCATAACAGAATACAAAACGTGAGTTCAGCTCGAGCAGATCGTTATCTTGCGAGAATATTGAACTGAAATTCATGCCAGCATCGAAGATGGTCTTCAGGCTGGTCGTAGGATCTGCCAGCAACACGCCACCAAGATGTCCCTGCAGGCAAACAGGCTCACCAAACACCGTATCCTGCATGCCAATTGGAAAGTTCTTTACATTCGGATCGAAGGCTGTCTGTGTGCGCAGCGGCAGCGTGAAATAGTTGGATACCTAATGGGATAAAGCAAGGCGTTAGTAAGGTTCACTAAACGGGAAACTTAACTCACATTCGCGGACAGTGTGCGTTCCAGCAGACTGGGCAACATGCCCTTGTAGACGGGTCCGCTTTCCTGCGAGGAGGAGCGCGGCAGGGCACCGCCTTTGCTGGTTTCACTCTGCTTGGGTGCTGGCGCCACAACGGCACCAATGCCGCATGTCGTGAAGGGTTCATTGATTGCCTGCACCTTCAGAGTGGCGCTTAGTTTCTGCACAAAGTCAACATAGATATTAATCTGGCTATAGGAAAAGGGACGCTTGGGTGGTGTTATGGCCACAGTGAGATAATGCCATTGTCCATCCAGCAATGTCTTCGTAGCTGTTGAAGAAGTGAGGTACTCTCGTCGTGTTAGTGCAGCCACCACCACATTTCCATTGGGTTGCACAAAGATCTCGAAACCACAACCACTTGCAGTTTGCAGTGTGAGCAGCATGCGCCGCTGACTCGACTGTGATGAATCCCGTGCATTGAAACGCACAAGCATGTGAAAAATAAAGCCATAAGATCCCGAGAGTGTCCAATTCCTTATATCGGGTACAGTTATGCCATCGCTAGGCTGCTCGATGGCAAAATACTGTGCGCAGCAATTGTTGCCACGTAAACTCTGAAGCGCAATTACAACCAGCGTCTGGAAATGGAATAAACGATAAGGATGCTAAGCCTTATTATCGATCCGACTCGTGACTCACCTGCTGCAGCTGCTTGTGCTGTAGAAACTGCGGGCCTTGACGCAGTAATGCGAAAATACATTTTAATTCAGCCGGCACAATGCTCAACTTACTCAGCTCCTCGATTAATTTAATTAGATTCTGAGCACACGATTCGCCAAGTGATTCACCACGTAGTAGACAACCACAGACGGCCTTGACAACGCGACTGCCACAGGCCACAGTTTTACTGGGAAAGAAAAAGCCAGATTAATATGTGACTCTTCTCTCAGCCATAATTCCCATGCCAACTTACGTGCCATAGTTATCGGTGCAGCCCTTGAGCAGCAACGCACTGACATGTAGCTGCTCCGGCTCCTGCAGCTCTGGCAGCCATTCCAGCAACTGCAGCATTACCTCAGGCAATACCAGCAGATGCTGCTCCGCATTGTAACCCAATTTGAAGCAGGAATTAAGCAACGGAATTGAAGGTGCTTCAAATTCAAACATTTTGCCAAAGACTCGCTCAATTCGTCCACCCAGACGCAGCAGCTCAGCGCAACGTGGTGCATGATGTGTCAAAGCAGCCAGAGCATCCATTGTGCTGCACAGTGCACTCGTGTGCGAGACGTGCCAGTGCTGCAAAGGAGGATTGGGATTAGAAGCAGCTAATTATTATTGTAATGCCCCTCTCACCTTTATGCCCTGCGGCAAGCCGATCAGTAGCTCCAGCAAATTAGTCTCGCCAATGGCTTCGCTTATTGCTGACTCTTCTTTGCCGGGCATCAGGAACAATTGTACAGCAGCTACGCTGGACGCAAGTGCAGCCATATCGATGGCCATGTCACTATCGCTATCACTGGTTATATCAAAGTTGGCATCGC
The DNA here is from genome assembly GCA_018901885.1 of Zaprionus kolodkinae. Taxonomy (NCBI): domain Eukaryota; kingdom Metazoa; phylum Arthropoda; class Insecta; order Diptera; family Drosophilidae; genus Zaprionus; species Zaprionus kolodkinae. Next base: position 72,090 of record JAEIFM010000414.1, on the reverse strand, counting down.
CGCTATCGAAATGTGTTGTGCCCAGCAGTTTGCGCAGTGCATCACAATAGAGTTGTATTAATGTAACTAGATCTATTTGGCGCTGCAGAAATAGAAGATGAATGGATTAGTAAAGATCCGCTAGAGATATACAATGATTACTTACTTCTTCAGGACTAGATTTTTGCAATACAATGACCATTAGCGCATAACAATTGAGCGCCACACGGCGCAGACTGCTTGCACTCTCCCATTGCTCGAGGATGCGCATGATGATGGACACCGTGGCCGGGCAAATGGCTCTCATGCCATTACGCTGCATCAGCAGAAATCACAAAACACATTTAGCACAATGACAGCATGAGAGGGGGAAACAGTTAGATAAAGAGAGAGACAGCAGATAGATGGGAGGCAGAGGCATAAGCACTACTTAGTATGACAGCGGACAAAAGGGGAGGGAAGGGAGATATTGATATTATGAGGAAGCGTTTTTCACCACTCACCAAGTTATCACAGTTTAGAAGCTGAAGCCCGTCACCCGAGGAGCAAGTTTGAATTAGAGCGTTAGTATTTCTAATTGTTGTTGAGTTCGAGTTAAGATTCTTCTGCAAATTTGTTTTTGATTTTATACACAGTTACACATTGTATGAATGAGTTTTTTTTTTTTTTTTTTGGGATACAACAAATGATAACGAAATGATATCAGTGAAAGCAAAATGGAAAATAAATGAGAGCAATAGAGCAATAGAGTGTGCAAAAACAGAGAAAACCGAGCAACCATTGTGGGAGTTATACATATACGGCAATTAATATACAATCTCAAAAAAAACTATGGAAAAATATCACAGGAAATTCGATTAGCAATAAAGGAAATTCACAAGAGTTGACAACGCAAGGAGGACTTCGTTTGGTACCTGTGAGCCGCAGATAACTGCACCAAGCACATGCAAAAGGCTCTCGCCCAAGTCGGCGAACCTGAACAGCTCCTCGTTCTGGAAACAATCTGCAAGAGAAGGAACGAGTGATAGTACTAATTACTATGTTTCTATCCTGATAATTACTCACCATAGATAAAGGGCACGATTTCCACGTGCACCGTATGCGGTTTGTAGGGCAGACGTGTGTAATCCGCCAATTGGCCACGTAGAAAACTGCGCCATGTGAGATAAGGATCATACATGACCTCAAGGAATGATGAAAAGCTACGGAACAGATGAGTCATTGCCGCAGAGGCGCGTCGCTGTTTCATTTGCTGTTTTGGAAATTATTATCTATTATCATTTCATTTTCTTTCGCTTTGCACCTGCTACGTACCTGCGCAAATAGCTTGGATAGTATGGCGATTAGATTGGGCTTATATTCGTACTTGATGATGGCCAATATATTGTCAAAATGGCGACAGACAATCACCAGACAATCAATTAATATGGCCACCTGTTCGATGCCCTCCTCCGTGAGTGTATCCGTTTCGCAGGTATCGCGTGCCACAATAATAAACTTGCCTATGGCGGGCAGCAGCTCATCGGGCAGGCGTCCCAAATGGGGTCCATTATCCGGTTGCACTTCATGCCAGAGTGGACAATTCTCGGATTTAAAATCCAATTGCAATTGACTGCGCCAAATGTCCACAAAGCGTGCCACAAACTCACGAAAGTAAGTCTCATCATTCTGGAAAAAAAACAACGAGAAAGGGGAGGAGCATGTTGAGCCTGCTTTTTTGATTATATAACCCGCAGGCAATTTGTCTTGGCTATAGGCGGCGGCCTACTGCGTTTTTTCCTCTGCCAGACAAGTTGTCTAAGCCATTTGGGAATTCTGGGGGCTGTGCCAGAAGTTGTTATCGCTCGCTGTAGGCGGTGATTAATGCGAAAAACACGTCACCGCCTCACGTTCCCGCAGCGAGGGGTAAAGCTGCCTGCAATTAGCCGCAAACCCATAGCCAACCTACCCGAAGCTTACCTTTGTTGTGTACTGCACCCACAGATTGTAGATATCCTTCTTGTTGTCCATTTCCAAAAGGTCTCTCTCAGCTTTGCGACAGCATTTGTTAAATTTTTTCACTGCAAGCGGCCGCAAAATATGTATTTGTTTACAAGCGCGAGGCCCCAGCAGCAGCAGCAGCGACAACAACAACACAAAATGTTGTCGATAACATCTACAGCGGGGAAAAAATCGAATTGGCTGCTCGAGATTGACAGCAATAATTGCACTATTTGAATACAATTAGCATAAATAAAACATAAACAAGCACACACACTGGTAAAACACTTTTTCTTTTATCAAATAAAAACATTTGTCAATAGTAAAATTTTTTCCATTGCTTTGGTGTGTACGCGGAGCAAGAGCAGCTGATAAGCACAGCTGTGCAGCGTTGCCACCTGCCGTGCCGATAGTAATCGTCGCAGAGTTATCGTTGCAAAACATGGCGCTTAAATTCAAATTTGTGTTGTGGAAATGAGTAAATGCGTTGGGGGGTTTTGTAGGCTGCTAAATGCGTATTTTTATTTCGAGATTTTGTTTCGCTTTTGTTTCAATTCTAGTAGCATTTGTTTGTCATTTTGTTTTACATGATATTAGCTAGTAGTTGCGCTTGTTTTGTTTTTGTTGTTGTTTGTATTCTTTTGTTGGTGTTTGTATGCATGCAAGTATCGTTTTGTTAAAACCAAACTATGTGTATATCTTTTTGTTGTTGCTTGCTGCTTATCATTGATAGATTATTCGCAATAGGTGCAATTACCGGATGCGTATGCCTAGGCAACGAGTTCGAAAGTATTCGCATCGTTATAGAAATATTACGAGTAGTCCTCATGTTGCTTTGCTTTGCTTTTTGAGTTTCATTCAAGTTTTTTTTTTAGATTTTTCTTGTTTTTGGTATTTGGGTTTTATCTTTGGTTGTTTAATATAAAAAAGGAAACATTATATTTAAGTCTAAATTATTATGATTTTAATGCATAATTATTTTGTAAGAATTAATTGAATAGCTTGAACCATTTTGTAGTACCTCCTAAGTATATAAGTTATCATTATCATATCTCATCGTATAATATAATCTTAATAAAATTAATATGTAGAAGAAAAATCTTATGCCTCTGGTTTCCGTTAGTTAAAGCTGTGAGTTTTTATCCGCATTAATTAGAAGGATAATAACAATTATCATTATTATATTTATTATTACATATTCTTCTTCAGATTTTTAATTATTCTCCATTTTAAAGATATACTTAGGCTCCGTCGTTACGTCAATACCGGTATCCGTATTGTATAGTTACGTTTACGTTAATTTAGTTGTAATTTTAAATAAATTAATGCTGCTTAATTTTCTTGCTTGTTTCACACACACTTTTCGAGGCAAATAGATGGTAGCACTTTATTCGGCATTACAATATCTAAAAATCTTCAGCGCTCCAATTTATCGATTTGTGTAAATAAGTTTTGCGCGTGTTTCTTTGTTCGTTTTTTTTTTAATTTATTTTAATTTAATTTTTTTTTTATTTTCTCATTTTTTGCTTTGCGTTCTTTTTTTTGGTATTATACGAGGCGTACGGAGACGCGCCACATCGATTGTTGCGAATAGAAAAATAATTCAAGTAAATATTTGTTGTATATATGTTATGTATGTGTATAAGTATTAGAATTTGCTTTAGGTATATAGTACGTAATATTCCTTTCCCTTCTTCTTGTTGAGTTGTGGTTGCTGTTGTTGTTTCTGTTTTTGCGGTTATTGTTTTTGTACCAATTAAAGTAACACTCTCTCTCCTCTACCCTCTTCTTCTCCTTCCTTTCGGTATTCGCCCCTGACAGTGTCCTTGTGTGTCCCTACAAATCGACATAACGTATGCACGTGTATATCGTATTATATATCGTAATTTTGAAATGTGAATGTATTGGGTGTGTGTGTGTGTTAAGCTTATTCGAAAATACCTCCGATCTATCGTAAGTTTATGTGATTAGTTGCCTACACGTGTGTGAGTGTGTGTGAGAGTGTGTGTGTGTGTTCATAAGGTAAATATAATCTATCATAGTTTTAAATGTCTCTAACAGCTCTGAAGGTATTCAGGTTCGTTTCCGCATATGCATGCGTTGTTATCGATTGTTTTGGGTAGAAATACTTGGGTTTTTGTTTTTCTTTTGCTCTTTGCTCCGTGTCTCATTCTCTTCATCTTCCTCATTGCTGAACCCATCTCCCTTTAGTCCAGCAACGGTTCATTTTCCGAATCGGAATCTAACATTCTCCAGACCATGCGCCTGACGTTTCAGACTGCCGCCGTCGGCCCAGGTGGAGTTGAGATACTCGTCGTCATCGTCTTGCTCAAGTTTCTGAAAAGAATCCAAGAAGGGAAAGCAAGCATGAGATGGGGAAGGAGGGCAATGAGTAGGTTAGGATTGGGTAGGGTAGGTAAAGAAGTTAAGGATAACCCTGGATGACTTAACCTAAGCAGCTGCGACTCTGTGTCCCCGCCTTACCCTTGCACTGAGTTCGACGTGGACAGAACGCCGTTCTCCAGTGAATCCCTGGACAATTCATCGGCCATTTGCACCTTCAGTTGATGGCCAAATGAATTGATTTCCGAATTCGGTGTCATCTGTGAACCCACAGGTGATTGGGAAATATAATGACCGGGTGTGGTAATGGAACCACCTTGCGATATGCACGTGGTCATGCCAGGACCACCATTGGGCAGTACACCCTCCAGACAACTGTCATTCGTCATGGAATCCATGTTCACGATCTGACTGCCTGCAGCATTATCGGCGAGTACAGCTCCATCACTATCGTCCACCGCATCGATATCATCGATATCCATATCCTCTGCATTCTTATCCAACGGCGCCGTCTCCTCATCCTCATTATAGATCTTAAAGTACGCATATGTCAGATAGATCACTGAGATAATGAACGACGGAATTGGTATGGCCATCGAATAGACCAGATTCAGTGTATTCTGCCAATAGTCCAGATCGCTGATCACCAAACTCGGATCCACCTTGGAGTAATAGCAGGGAAACTTAATGCCAATCTTGGTGTAACGTTTCAGCCAAATGGTGCAGTTCAGCATGGGCGGATAGCCACAACCCTTGACATTGGGAAACAGTCGCGCACCCACATAGTAATATGTGGAGTTTAGGCCCATAAGGCCCTCGTTCAACTCGGAGATCTCATCGAAGGGTCGCCGCTCGCCGTTGATCAGCGTACCCGCTGGACTGATGTCTGAATCCTCGATGAGATAACCATTTGAGCCATCGGCATCGCCAAAGTTGAGCTGTTCGAAGTGACCACCACCGCCACCACCCGTGGCCAGGGAACCACCGCCCGTTGCGCCCATATCACCCACATCCATGTCCATTGAGCTGGCATCGCCTGCGCCCAGATTATCATACTCGTAATCCCGCAACGCACGCTCGTAGCGATCCGTTCGCTTTACAGGCGGCAATATACGCTCTGCCTCACGCAAATTGATGTGATACTCCGTGAAATTAAACTCATCCGTAAAATTATACAGATTCAGTCGATAGTTGACCCGTATCTGGGTGCACGTATAGATATCCTTGGTGCAGCCCTCACGGCACGACGACCACGAGCAGTTCTTGGCACCAAAATAGATCTCTGTATCGTAGGTCTCACACAACGCCGGCACCTCCTCGAACTGCATGAAGATCGTGGTGAAGGCCGGCTCTATGACGAACGGCACGAGGAACAGGAATGCAAACATGCTGAACGTGCCCAGCAGAATGAAGAACGCCGTCGTATAGAAGAGTAACTTCTCCTTGCCGGTGCGTTTATCCTGCTCATCTCCCATTTTAGTAATGCAATATCTTTCTTAATTGGTCTATATATATATATATAAGTTCCGGACTAAGCTTACAACAGATCAGATCCGGCGGCGCAAGGTCTGGCGGCAAAATGCAGGCAGCAAAGTTATCCAAACGGGAGCGCGAGCGTTGTAGTAGTGTGGGAGGGAGGCAGAGAGTGTATGTATATATAATATATATATATATATTTTATATATCTGTATTATCTATATATATCTTGTATATATTATTATAATATGTATACGATTATTTTGTTTATTGGGCGTCGGTGCACGAGTAGAGTAGCGTTAATTAAGTGTTGAGAAATGATTGTAGCTTAGTTTCTCAGTTTAAGCTAGTTTAATCGATAACGATAACTATAAGCTAACGATTACGATTTATGATTTACAACTACGGTGCAGTTATATCACAGGGAGAGTCGAGAGAGAGTTTCGTTTCTCTTTTGCTTTTGCTTTTGTTTTCGCTTCAGTTGTTGTTGTTCTTGTTGTGTTTGCTGTTGTTGTTGTTGTAGCTGCTGTTTCAGTGTTGTTGTTGCTGTTGTTGCTGGCGTTGATTTTGCTCGCACACCAAGCGCCGTTATCTCTCACAGCAGCAGCCGCAGCTGGTCAGCATCAGCAGCAGGAGCTCCATTCCTGCAGTCAGTGTTGTTGTTGTTGTTGTTGTTGGCTTTCAGTTGGGTTGCCACCAGTCCCGCAATTAGTCTAAATATAACCCAGGGATGCCACATCACGCATTTTTAGCGGCCTCTCTGCTCCAGCTCCACCATAACACACACACGCACGCAATTTTCGTCAAATCCTGCACGAGCATGCACGGCACCCGGCTGGCAGTGCGTATGTTTGTGTGTGTGTGTGCGTCAACCTTTGCTAATTGCTTTATGTGTCCCAGCGGAGATGTTTCGTCAGCAGCGTCAGCAGCAGCGTTCGATGCAGCAGCAGCAGCAGCGCTTCAGCTTTGCTTTGCTTTGCCTAAGCCTCTCTGTCTCTGTCTCTGCCAACGCTCTCTCTTGCCGCTCTCCCGCAGTTCTTCCTTGTGCTTTGCTTGATTATTTTATGACTGCGGCAAAAGGCTGCGCATATGTGTGTGTGTGTACGTGTCTCTCTGTCTGTCACTGCGTGTGAGTGTGTCAATGTGTGTGTGTGTGCGTGTACGGGCCTGCCAATTTTGAGTAACGGGCGCCCTCTGCTTCTCACTCTTTGTTGTTGTTGTTGCTGCTGCTTTGCTGTTGTTGTTGTTATTGTTGCAGCTACTTAGCTTGGTATTTAGTTCATTTGTTGTTGTTGTGGCTGTTGTTGTTGTTGTTGTTGGAGCAAAAAGCATTTAACAACATTTGCTGGACGGACAATTTTTGTTTTTGTTTCGCTTTCTTTTCTTTTATTTGTTTTTCTTTTCTTTTTCGCTTTTCACTTGATTCACTTATACGCTGTGCTCTTTGGCTCTGCCACTTGTCCTTTTGCTCTGCTTCACACAGCTATTCGTGCCACCACGTGCAGGTTGAGGCCTGTTGGGGTAGGGGTAGGGGGAGGCGCGAGGAAGAGAAAGAGAGAGAGAGAGAGCGTGGATTGGTTTGGGGTGGGGGGTTAAAATGGGTTGTCAAAAATGCCGTTAGACGCGTTAAGTTCATGTTAATGCTTGTCAACTGCGCCAAGAATAGTTCTAGTTGTTCTTCTTCTTGTTCTTATTTTCTGTTCACAGTTTTTATTTTACGTTTTTTTCTACTTTGTATTTATTCTTGTGGCACCAGCAGAATTGCCGTTATTTTTATATAACCTCGAGAATGTTCAACGGCTTTAATGCTGCTGCTGCTGCTGCTGCTGCTGCTGCTGCTTTGCTTGTTATTCTTGGCGCGACATGGGCATGGGCGGCCAAGTGGGAGAGGGGGCAGAGGCGAGCCAGTGGGGTAATGAGCCAAGCAGAGGGTAGAAGTAGGGGGGGGGGGGACTGCCCCGGGCTGCGTTGTCGTGTCCCGGAGTATTACGAAACGGAAGAGGCGGCAGCGGCGACTGCGACGGCAGCTGCAGCCATTGCTGGCGACAATGAGCTCACATGGGCGTCACGAGCGGCATGTTCAAAATAATAAAACTCCTTCGGCGTGAAGTTGCCATATCGCGAAGGGAGGGAGAGAAAAAGGCAGGCAGCCATGCAAGAAGAGAGTGGGCAGCGAGGGAGCGTAAAACGCGGAGCCGCATGTAATTTTCAATTCATTTGGCACGCTGCTGCTCACACACACACACTCGCACACATACACTGCGAGAGGCCGTGCACATGCAGGCAATAACACACTCACACACACACAGGCAGCTCTGGCTCGCTCTCTCTCCCCCTCGAAATTATGCGGCACAGAGTGTGGGTTAGGCGACTTGGCGACTCCTCGTGCTTTGCACGAAACGATTTTTCATTTGCTTTGTGATTCAATGGAGCCACAACTGGCAATTGGAAATACAGTTAAAGAGAGAGAGAGAGAGAGAGAGGGGGAATTAAAGAAAGGGGTGGGGGGAGTGTGGGAAATAAGCAGCAGCAGCAGCAGCAAACACTTCAAATATGACATTGTTTTTATAACATGCTCCCAATGACGTTCGCGTTGTTGTTGCTTAGGCCACGCTCCCATGTGTCTCTCTTTCTCTCTGCTCTGCTCTGCTCTGCTCTGTGTGTGTGTGTGTGTGCGTTTGTATGTCCTGTGACGTAGAGTTGCGTGCTAGCGACACACACACACACACACACTGGCACACTCTGCTGGTGTGCGTGCGTGAGTGTTTACTCAAGGTTCAGGTTACGATTACGCATTTTCAATCAGAGAGAGAGAGCGAGAAGTTTTCGCTCGCTTTGATCGCAAACAAAGTAAACGCACACGCACACACACACACACGCATTTCTCTAGTGTTGTTAAACATTTTAATGACCTGATTGCGCGTCGTACGGGTCAAAAGTTCAAAATACAAAAAATATATCCACATTTTGTCATTTTCGCAGTGGGAACACCTCGACCACGACCGACAAAGAGGCGAGACGGCAACTACTGCGACTACAGCGACGACAGGCTACAGCTACAGCGACTGCGACTGCGACTGCGACTGCGACGCGGCTAGCGAGCGAGCACACAACGAGCTGGCGACGCAGGCAACGCGACGCGACAACGACAACGCAAATAACGGCTGAACTCTTCACCGAAAGGACTGCCACTGGCAACGCTGCAGCTAGACAAGCTTGGCCAACGTGCGCGTCGAGAGCTTTCGCTGCGCTATCAAAGCGCTGGTGAGGCTTATATGTTTGTTCTCCACGCACAGCATGTGTCGTGTATGCCTAAGCAAGCAACGAGCCTGCACGCACAAGTGTAGCGTGCACAGCGCAAGCCGCTGTGAGTCAGGCAAAAGCTTTCGCTCTCCCATTTACATTGTGCCTGGCGCGCCGCAAAAGCTTGCAAGCTTGCTCTCTCTCTCTCTCTCTCTCAGCACTGGCACTGTATGACGTAAAGCAAGCCTACGCATGCGTCCGCCCCAGAGCAGCTGCTAAACGTTGCTCTCTCACACATTACGCTCTCCCAACTTACGCTCTTGCGCTGCTTCTGGCAGCACTGGCAGCAGCGGCGAGCAGCGAGCAGCAGCAGCAGGCGAGCTTGAGAACTGTCAGAATTGGCGTAAACAGCAGGAAAATGTGAGCCGCGAGCCGTGCACGTCACAATATTCATCTGTTTGGAATTTTCTCGGTTTGCTCGCACGTCGTCGTCGTCGTCGTTGCCGTTGCCGTCGTTCGCTGTTCGCAATGTGAACGGAGAAAAGGAAAAAAAAAGAGAAAAAATCGGGCAAAAAAAAGTGGTCAAAGTAGAAAATTGAATCAAATCAACGCTGCCTTATATGTAGAATAATTGCAAATCAATCGAGAGCAACAAAAAAAAAAAAAACAGTTAACAATCTTAGTAACAAATAATCCCTCCCCCGCCCTGGGACAAGTTCTTTGCGCTGCACTTTCCACATTATGAAACATCGCTTGCCTGGCAAGAAGTCTAACAATGCACATACATACAACATGTGCGTGTGTATGTTGTGCGTGTGACAGTGTGCGTGCGTGACAGTGTGCGACAGCGAACGTAAATAAACCACAGAAGAATCTAAATCGCCCACAATTTGTTCATGTGAGTAGGAAAAAACGAAAAACGAGAAAAAATATATAAGAAAATGAAAATGAAAATGAAATTTTCCTAAAAAGAACTTTCACTGCTGCAATGACCTTCTTTGCGTTACAAGAAGGGAAAGGGAAAAAGTGTTGCCTACTTATGAGCGCATTCTAAATTCCTTCCTTTTTCCCCCCTTCCAACCACATTGAACCCGCCTCAATCAACAATGTCGCCTCCCCTTCCCCCTTTGCTTGGTTCAATAGAGCTCCCACGCCATTGATTATTCAATGAAAGAGCGGGTGTGTGTGTGTGTGTGGATGATACCAGGAACCAAGAATCAAGTGTCGAAACACTGTGAAACAATTCTAGGAATGTTCACTAAGAGCTTGTTAATTATTAAAGTTCGATAGTAAGTGCAATAGACTAACTAGTCATATCGCACTTATATACTCGTCGAGCTCTTCGTTACGAAAATAGGTTAATTGGGAAAATATTTATGGGACAACACAACATTGTGTAGCATACTTTTTTTGGGGGCCACTTGGGAAAGCTACTACAGACTACGTCACACATTGATTCGATTACGGAATTGGAAACAGGTTGGCAAGCAAAACAAGGCAATAAATAACAAGAAAAAATGAATGGAGGCAACTCTAAAAAAGAAAGTAAATAATAAAAAGAGACAACTCTTAAAATATGACACTTTCATTCCAGCATATAAAAGTTGCCTAATAACTTGCCAAAAATAGCAGAATTATAATATGTATTTAATATACGCAACTCTTGTCCCGCTATTTAACAATAAATAAAAAATATAAACAATAATTAAAAAACAAATAAACAAATCGCGCTTGGTTTATTCATTAATTTAAATATGGCGCCACATTGCTAAAACAAGTTGGCAGGCCCGGCTGCGCGAGACGCCAGGGCTGCGGCAACAACGATAACCGCGTTATCGATAAAGCAAAGCAACGCAGCGAGTGTCAAAAAAATAGAAAACAAAGACAACAAGTTGCAAATAATTAAATTCAATTCAAAAACTATAACTAATTTCGCCACGTAAAGGAAATTACTGCAACAATCTACATAATGGGTGCCGCCGTACTGCCCATACTCTTCTTCACCGCCCTGTGGGCTGCCGTTGGCATTGGCGGACCTGTGATCACACCGAGGGGGCCGCAACAGAAGCTGATTCAGTGTCTGCTCATGCTGACCGCCGCCTGCTGCTATCTCTTTTGGCTGTGCTGCTATATGGCCCAGATGAATCCACTGATTGGGCCACGTCTGGATCGCAAAACTATACAGATTATTGCGCACAGCTGGAACGAACCGCTGAAGGCTTGACGGGGTCGCTTGAACCGGACGGATGGACGCGCAAAAAACACATGCCAAAACTTTGTATTAATCTTCTCCTGCTATTTCTAATCTCCGCCTGTGTTTTCTCGATATAATAGTGCAAATTGTTAACACTAGAAATATATATTAATTATACACACTTTGTAAAATTATATACTATATATGTATATGTATATTAATTATATTATTTGTAATTAATTCTACACTTTGTAATTATATACTATATATATATATATGTATATTATTTGTAATTATATATACTATATATATATGTATATTATATTTAAGTATCTCGCCTCCTCTTGACGTCATCCTGCACGTCCAGCTGCGTTGCCGCCTCCCAATCCCTCACTCATCCATCCTGTGCCTGTGCCCTGCATTCCTCCAGAGAAGCTTGCAGTGCACTTGCACCGAGGCTTAATCAATGGACTCGTGCTCGAGAGCGGCAGGGCGCAACGTGTGGCGGGGTCAGAGGTCGCAAAACGTGCATGCGGAACTATTGATTTTTTGTAATGTAATATAAATGCGCGCGCATCGCTCTGATTTTTTGCCAAGCAGAAACCCGAGAGCGAATTCTGGGACGAGCTGGAGCACATTGTCGGCGGTCAGGGAGAAACCGAAGCAGCGCCGAGTGCCGACACGATGGCAACCGCTGCCGCTGCTGCACTCAGTCTATGTGGCAGCAGCAGCGCTGGCGGCAGCACGTCGATTCTTTCCACATACGAATCGAAGCCACGCGCAGTGCGAAAACTGTGCGACGCCAGGAAGGCCAAGAGGAGGCTAGAGAAGCCTTGGCCAGCAGTGTGAAAAATAATAGTAGCCTGCCTAGTATACCGCACCCCTTCCTGGATCAAGAACAAAAAAAAAACCAATAAAAATAGTTGTGAAATAATTGCAAAAAAAAAAGAAGAAAGAAAAATCAAAATCAAAGTAGCAAAGCTGCTAAACTACGCCAGGAGGAGCTGCATCCGTAGCCAGCTGCAATCCAACTAAAAAAAAAACTGCAAATTAAAAAAAAAAAAAAAAAAATCAATAAGTTCAAGTAGCAACGGTTTGAGCCTGCGGAACATTTGCAATCCCCACGTGAAATCTGGCCAAAACGCACGGAGAGTCAAAGTCAAGTTATATAACCAGCTCAGGCCAAGCCAGAGGCGACACTTTGCGCGTGGGTGGCGGAGCTGCTGAGTCAATCGATACACACACACACACTGTGACACGATGATGATGATGATGATAGTCGCAATGATGATGACGACGACGACAATGTGCTGCTCCTAATTGGATTACACGCGACGGATTAGCGCATACACAGAGCCAGCTAGAAACTCCCTAGAGAGGGAATAAACCGCCCCAAACCCAAGTTAAAAAAAAAAAAAAAAAAAAAACCCAATACAACTGCAACATGGGCAAAAAGAAGGTGCCCAGCGAGGAGCTAATAGTGCCGCCACAGGATAATCGCATCTGTGGCACCATATGCATATGCCAGATGACGCTGGTACTCAGTTCGGTGGCTCTGGTCTATCTAACCGTAGCCATCTATATGCCCTCAACACGTGCCTTCAAGAGCGGCATCGATCCCACACCCGTCATGTGCACCACAACACGGGCGGTTAACAAGGATAACTGTGAGTGGGGCAGCTGTGGGGAATGGTGTCTGAGCAAGACTTCGGGTGCCTGTATACAGATCTATGTGAATCTACGTAGCAACGGGACGAATCTTACCTTCCAGAATTGTACGAATTCAGCGAATAAAACATGCTATGGCATCGATCAGGATCGTGCGGATAAGGCGCGTTGCATCAATGATGAGTGCAAAAATCTGACGGGAACGTTCAACTGCACGGCGGGACAGTGTCTGAATATAACCGATGCCTTCGAGTGCGTCTTCCACAATAGCGATGCACCGGTTAAGTGCTCTGGCCGCAGGGGTAAGATCAATTGCATGGACATCTCTGGACTCTTCTCGTGCAGTCGCGGTACATGCCGCAAAATACGTACACCCTACAATTGTGATCGTCGTTGTGTGGATATACCGACTAGGAATAAGAATGTGGTGGTCCTTAGCGGCGATAAGGTTTATCTCTCGCAGTGTCAGAATGCCATCAATGCTGAAACCCTTGAGGAGGTTTGGAATGAATCCAGCGATAATGTCGCCATGACATCGTGTTATTTCATTAAGAACACATCGGATCGTGTGGATGCAGTGGATTGCATTAATGGATCAACATTGGAACATAATATGCTCAGTGATTTGACCAATTTTACATATCTCAGTCATTTACATGTCTCGGTTGCGACTCCAGTCCCGGAGATAGCACCACCCGATGTGGATCTAACGATTTCGAATGAGTCTAAGTTGATGATCAATCTGGAGGGTTGTGTTAATACGTTGATGGATGAGTGCAAGGAATTCCTGAAGGATTTCGGACGTGATGGCAGTGATCATAATGCACGAGCCCGATTCCCATGTTTCTATTCACCGTCCAAGAAGGATGTCGTGGTGGCCCGATTCGATCTGGAGGTCACCTATCGCCAGTTTGTGTTCGCGTCGGTGGTGCCATCGGTACTGTTCGTGGTCTCCTGTTCGATACTATTGCTCTGCCAGCGCACCGTCTATGTGGGTGATGATGCCAAGATGCGTTTCAAGGGTTGCGTCGATACGGAGACCATACTCAATAAGAATAACGTCGGTGCGCCCACCAACGGTGACATGGGCGGCGGTGGTGGTGGCGATGAAGTAATGGCCCTATGAGATCCGTCACGTAAGCTTAACGAAAACGCAACGAACTGTCTTTGTCTCTCTCTGTCTGACTAGGATCAATTGACCCCTTCTCTCTGCAGGCTACGTTGGGTAAATCTCTGGGTAAATGACATCTTGACCGTCTTCTGAAATAGCTAGAGTAGCTAACCCAGTTAGGAGCGTACCAAGCGAAGAGATCTTAAGCTCACAGTAGAGTTAGGAGTGCAGTGAACCTATTAGTCCTAGCCCAACCCTACTATCTAAACCCCTAGACCTTTTGTGGTTAAGCCACAGTAGAGTTAGGAGTGCAGTAACCCTATTAGTCCTAGCCCTACTACTCCCAACCCTATTAGTTCCAACTCTACTAGTCCTAACCCTACTAGTCCTAACCCTACTAGTCCTAACCCTACTAGTCCTAACCCTACAAGTCCTAACCCTACAAGTCCTAACCCTACAAGTCCTAACCCTACAAGTCCTAACCCTACAAGTCCTTACCCTACTGGTCCTAACTCTACAAGTCCTAAACCGTACAAGTCCTAAACCGTACAAGTCCTAAACCGTACAAGTCCTAGCCCGAACAAGTCCTAACCCGTACTAGTCCTAACCCGTACTAGTCCTAACCCGTACTAGTCTTAACCCTAGACGAAACCCCTAGACCTTTTTGATTAACCCATTTGATTTCTGCTTTTCTTTTCCAGGCATTCCTCTGCTCCAGGAAGATAGCCCGGTGCATCAGACTGGCGTCTTCGCTTTGCAGTAATGGCCACTCGCAGCGGTGACTCTTTGTAATCCTTCCATCGAACTTCTATAAGGCGACCACACCACACCATACACGACGAACACAATCACACCCGCCCACCCATACACCACAGTACACACACTCACACACACACAGTGCGAACAACTCTGGGGAGAGGCTTGCAAGGACACTGATTTATTCTCGAGATCAAGAAGACAATATTAGTATAATTTGCATATATATATCTAACATATATACCATATATATAAATTTATATATTTTTGGATAGGACGCGGCGAGAGATAAAGAGAGAAGTATTTAGTGGGTAGCGCAGTAGGCTAGAGTGGGCAATGGGTTTGTTATTGTTAAATTAAGTTCCAAAAGAAAAAGAGATATGAAATCAAAGAGAATACTTTAAATGCACACTCACACACACACACATTCGCACACACACCTAACACATACACACACAATCTCACACACACCAAACCACACGGGAACTAGAAGCGGCCCATTTTGGAGCAACAATATGGTCAATATGGTCGGTTCGGAGGGATGCGTGATCAAAAGAAACGATTGATAAACCAAGCTAAGAAAAAAAACCTTTAAAACGTAAATTTAGATAAAAACAAAACAAGAAAAGAAATTGCAAATTTTAAAAGAAAAACCCCCCCAACCCAAAAAAAAAAGAAAATAAAGACTTAGATTAATGATAAAAACATTTTCCATTTCGGCTAAACGAAAACAAAAGCAGGAAGAAAGAAAGAGCAGAGCAGCATCTTTAAACTAGGCTAAGTGGGAGAGAGAGAGAGGAAGAAAGAGTGGGAGAAAGAGAGAGCGCTCGAGGCATTCTCACTAAAGTTGTTTCTTGTTGTAGGCTTAGAGAGCAGCAAAGTTAGCGGTGTTCATTTTTAAGGCTTTTAGTGATAAAAAAAAAAAAACAAACAGACACACACACACCCGACACCCCTTTACACCTTCCCCCTGCTCTCAGAGGTAATCCAAAAAAAATAAAAACTGACAATGAAGAAGAGCTCCACGCTAACGACAACCACATCGATGCCGACCAGTCCCACGCTGTCGGCACAAACGCTCTCCGCCAGCAAGATGAGCCTGAGCAGCAGCAACAGCAGCAGCAGCAGATCAGGTGGAGCAGGCGGAACAGGCGGCCGTGCGTCATCTTGCCAATCGCATGGACCCATCCGACCTGGCAGCGGTTGCGTTGATGCCATCAAAGCGAAACGCGATGAGATCGAAGTGGATACGCTACTCGAGAAGGCAAAATTCTACACCTCCGTGTGCCTTGGTAAGTGTAGAGCGTAGATCTCGGAAGTGATCCTCAACTGATACCTTCTACCCCTATGTCCTGCAGGTACGACTGCCATACTGTCGGTGTTCACATTTCTGTTCCTGATACCCTTTGTCGTCGATCCCGCCATCTCAACGATCATTGCCGACTACGATCCGGTGCCGGTTACGTGCGTTGTCATCGATCACATCTATGCGGAGGGCATCAAGAATTGCAGCTGGAGCTCGTGCCGCGAGGGCTGCACCTCATCACTCACAAAGTAGGGTGGTATGGTGATATGGCTTGGGATCTGCCTGGACTAATCCCATCTCATTCTCTTCCAGGTGCCATCAGTTGTTTGTCAACTACACGCGGATTCCGTTCAGCGAATGGGAGCGCAATCCTCGAGACTTGGAGCGCGTCAATTGGGATGTCAGCTATACGAAGTTTCTGATTAACTCGGAGGGCTGCGGTTATCCGCCCACAACCAATTGTAGTGTCTTTGCCAGGCAATATGGGTGCGTTGGGATCTCTCTATCATTGGTTATGTCCCTGCTAATCCTGGACGATCTCTCTCTATCTTCTCATCTAGTTTCTCACACATTGGAGAACCCTTTCCCTGCTACTACAGTCGCGCCTATCCCGAGGTCGTTATCGGTCGCTACTCGTGGGAGAATAATCTGTATCATCTGGTGCTATCGCTGATCATACCCAATGTGCTCTTTGCCATCTCCATTGGGGTACTAAGCTATTGGTATTGCCCGTGCTGCGAGAAGGCGTGCAACAAGTCGTCGCGTGTCTATGCTGAAAAGTTTCCAACCAAGGAAGAGTGAGTTCTTTTCTCTCTGTCTCGCTCGCTCTGCCTAGTTTTTATGTTTTCATCTATATATCTTCCCCGTAGAACCCCCCCCTTAATTGTATTGTAGTAACTCCCCAACATATTTATACTATAACTAATCCATGTGCCTTGAGATTGTATCGCATATCGTATTTTTATCGATTGTTATTATTGTAATGATGCCTAAATAATCCCTAAAAAAAAACCAAGTTATATCTATACTATATCATACTATATGTATTATATATACCTATGTATTGGCGCCTTACTTAAGTTGTTCGAAATTGATTGATTGTAAACTTTCGTTTTAAGTTCAGTTATAAGTTCGATCCAGAGTTTTCATGCTTTCTTTTTGTTCTTCTTCTTCCCCTTCTTCTTCTCTTGTTTTTGAAATACTTTCAGGATCGTTAACTGCATGAAATGTAATACGGAAAAGTCCCTTTCTTTGAATGTATTTTGAGTGCCTGAATTATAATCCCCGATTTTGATAAGATTTAAGAGTTACGTAATAAGCCAGAGCGATGGATATGAATATGAATATATACTACTTAAGTCCCCAGAAAGATACTATATACCATACCATTATATGGCACAATTTACCATACTATTTTCTTCTTCTTTGGCACCAGAACTCACAAAACTTTTTACACTCCTCCCCAAAGTAATAAGTAATTCTCTCGTTACTCTTCAAAGTGTCCTTAGCCTTCTCTCACAATGCATTACGATCTCACGATCTCAGCTTAAAGCTGCCATATCGTTTAGTATACTTATAATATATAAATATAGAGATATAGCACATTTTCTAGGGTGATCCCTCCCCCTTTAAGATGTCGTCAAGACTTTTCTAACATTATTATTGTAGCACAAATTAGAAACGTATAAGAATACTATTTAAAGATTATGAATATATATCACATATATATATGAAATTCTATAAGCATTATAAAAGTATATACTCTCTCTCTGATATCTACCGCACAGACGAAAACTAATCCCTTTTTATAACGCTCCCTTGATTTTCTTACTCAAATATCGGATATTATATATACATATATATAGAGCATGAATCCAAGTTCGTTTCTAGTTTTTTGTTTTCTGCATGTTTGTTAGCTTTTAGATACCCCTAGCTAAGTGGCATGTTCCGACTATATATTACTCTATATATAAATACATATTTTTGCTTACTCGATTAGTAAAGTTCAAGAACTTTTTTGTTCCGATTCCGATTTTATAGCAAACTTCTGTGTCACAGTGACGAAGATGATGAAATGGAATACTAGCAAACAAATTTAATATATAGCAAATTAATACTGTAGTCTGTACCAATACACACACATACACACCTACACACACACACTCGAACAGACATATAGCTTATAATATCTGCCATTACTATATAGGAACTTGTACTTAGCGCGGAGCATTGAAACAAATTGAACAATTTTTACTCTATATATACGATTTGTTAAATTTGCCATCATATTATTGTTATGCTACACACACACACACACAGACATATACATAGATAGAATCACGCATATATAATAAATAGATATACTTATTATAGTCTCATATTTGTGTATAGAACTTTCAGTTCGCGCTTCAAAAATACTTAAAACTCAAAATCGGTGCTCCGCAAAAATATATATAAAAAAAAAAATTCTCTCGATTTCCACACACACAGTTACACCGACACACACACACACATGAACTAACAGAGATGCTTGTTTTCAAAAAATTGTGATAGTAGTCATAAACAAAAAGAAAAAATATTAAGTAATGGAATAATAATAAAAAAATTCGTAATCAAACAATTGTATACCTAGGGTCATACGAAGCAGACCCCCCCAGACCAGGAAAACCGAAAACTTTTCCGATTTCTGGACAGGGGGCGTTACACTTTTGAAAACTACCTTCCCCCCCCCATCCCAAGCATAGAAAGCAGAACCAAGAAAATACCAATAAAATACCGCATTAAAATACACAACATTTGCGAGAACATTTCGAAAAAAAATAGTTTTAAAAATCTTATGTAAAAAATGAAACATTTAATAACAAATTAACAATATATATATATATATATACTTAATATACAAATCGCCATATATATGTATATATATATCCTTATAGGGTATATATGCATATGTATATGTGCAACATATAGCTTAATAGCAGAACCGATATATAACGCACGTTGCTTATGAGAATTTTTTAAATCATACAAAAGAAAAAAAACAAAAGAAAATACCGAAAAAACCGTATAACAAATTTGAATGCAAAATGATTAAAATTTTTTACTTAACGTGTCTTTATCAATAAACAAATTTAACAAGCTAACGGCCTAATTAATAAACAATTACACTCAAAAAAAAAAAGAAGAGAAAGAGAAAAGCAAACTTGGTTTTATTTACAAGAGAGAGAAAGCTCTCGCTCTCGCTCCCTCTCTCTGCTGCTGCTGCTCTCCCTTTCTACAGCGCAAGCGTGAGAAAATCGGGTGAAAGTGGGGGACACAGAGGCGTCTTCGTTTATGGGGTCAGTGGGGGAGGGTTGCCATTTGTTGAGCTGCAGCTGAGACATTTATATCCCCTTCCCATCCCCCCTCTCAGGGGTTTGTTTTGGCTGCGACTTTCGCTTTGCGAGACGAAAGTAAAAGTGCGCAAACGAATCCTTTTGCCAGCCCTGGTTCCACTGACAGTTTCCTGCTTCAGTTTTTTTGGTCAGTTTCGTTCGGGCACGCACGGGAGAAGGACGTCAAAGTTGCAGTGGAGACGCGTGTGTGGATGTGTGTGTGCGAGAGTGAGTGTGAAAGAACTGGAGAATACATTAATTGGCCCCCAAATCCTCGCCAGACTCATGCATAATAAACCATCTGTGAATGCGACACATGGTCAGGAATAGCGCAAGGAGCAGCAGCTAGAGTTGACACAGAAATAGAACAAACAAGTCGCCCCCCACAAAAGCAACCCCAAAAAAAAAAGGAAGGAACTAGCTACCCCACTCCTTCCCCCGCCTCGACCGACCCACTTGCCAGCCCAATCACCTTGAAAAAGGCGTAGGGTAACAGGGTAATACTACAGGATACAGGTTGCCAGCGGGAACGGGAGGCCAAATCAACAAGTCGTAAATCAGCGCACACTTCGCTAACTCCAACTGCACCTTCTCCTACTCCTCCAAGTCAACATGGCTCGCCGCAAGGACAAGCCGCGCCTTATACCGGAGCAGGATAAGCGCATCTGTCGCGCCATCTGCCTGTGCCAGCTGACCATGGTGTTGTCCTGCGTTTCCATAGTCTACCTCAGCGTAGCCATCTACTCGCCCTCACTCAAGTGAGTAGAACCCTCTGGAAATCCCTACTCAGATCCTTCCTAATTGTTTCTACTGCTTTGCAGAGCCTTCAAATCGGGCTTCGAACTGGATCCGGTCATGTGCCAGACGGTGGACCGACAAATGCCCAACAATTGCCCCTGGGCATCGTGTGGCGAATGGTGCCTCACACGTACCAGCGGTTTCTGTCCACAGATTCACTCGGTAGTGCGACGCAATGGAACGGATATACAGCTTAACAACTGCTCCAGGGTTATGAACACCTCGTGCGCCATGGTAAGTAAACAAGTCTCATTCCATGCCCAACGAACCTACGTCATCGCTGGCCAAGTGACTCAGCCGCTGCTGCTGCTGCTGCTGCTTCCTCCTCCTCCTTCTCTCGATGAGGTGGAAGTCTATGGCGCCAGCGAACTTTACGATCATTGGATTGCCATTAGCTGGCCAACTCAATCTATTTATCCCACTCCCACAGATTGACCTGAATCGCCTGAACAAATTTAACTGCAACAATGGCACCGTCTGCAATAATATTCGCGGCGTCTTCAATTGCTCCAATGGTAAGTGGATTCCTTGGTCTCCATCCTGGTTGTTTCTTAACGTTGTCCTACCTTTCCCTTTCAGGTCATTGCAAGAACATGTCCGAGTTCTTTTTGTGCCACCACAAACCGGACGGACCGACAATCAATTCAGCAAAGGATAATACCAAGCTGAATGGCTTCTTCGAGTGTCATGGGGTGCACTGCACCAAGATCAAGCGACCCTTTAGCTGTGATCGTTACTGCTCGCGTATTACCACCACCAACATCAACACACTCATCATGCATGTGAGTAGGATGGTAGCCTAAACCCCTCTCCAGAATGGGAATAACCCCTGCACGGTAGAGTTTGCTTCTCCTGAGAGAGTTAACCTCTCCTGGGAAGGGTTAGCTTCTTCAGGGAAGGGTTAACCTCTTCTGGGAAGGGTTAACCTCTTCTGGGAAGGGTTAGCTTCTCCTGGAAAGAGTTACCTTCTCCTGAAAAGAGTTAGCTTCTCCTGCGAAGGGTTAGCTTTTCCTGGAATGAGTTAGCTTCTCCTAGAAAGAGTTAGCTTCTCCTGGAAAGAGTAAGCTTCTCCTGGAAAGAGTAAGCTTCTGCTGGAAAGAGTAAGCTTCTGCTGGGAAGGATTAACCGCTTCTGTGAAGAGTTAGCTTCTCTTGGGAAGGGTTAACCTCTTCTGCGAACAATTGTCCCGTTCTGGGAAGTGTTAGCCCAGAGGTTGTAGGCTTAAACCCCCTAGAGTAGGGGTTAACCTCTGCTCGGTAGGGTTAATCTCTCCTGGGAAGAGTTAGCTTCTTCTGGGAAGGGTTTACCCCTTCGGTGAACAATTACCCCGTTCTGGAAGGTGTTAGTCCGGAGATAGTAGCCTATAACCCCTCTCTAGACTGGGGTTGATCTCTCCTGGGAAGGCTTAACCCCTTTGGCGAACTACTGCCCCGTTCTGGGAGGTGTTAGCCCCGTGCAACCACTTGCTAAATCTATTTTTAAATCCCTCCCTCAGGAAGACAATTTGATTACGGCGGATTGTGAGAGCGCTGTGGCCTTCAACGAGGCACGCGGCAAGGAGCATGGTGTCCGCATTGAACCCACTGAATTCTGGAAGGAGGATGATGGCAATCTGTTGACCAATTGCGCGACGGTCACCCGTGAATCCGACAATCGCATCATGTAAGTGCAACGCAGCTAAGAACAACTAAAGATTGACTAACCTAATCCTCTGCTGACAGCGCTACGGACTGCTTGAACGGCACCCTGCTCGACCATGAGACGCTGCCTGCTCCGTACATGAACTTCACTCAGTTCTGGGCCATCTATGACAACAGCACACGTTCCGTTGATCCCGAACAGAAGTTTCTGCCCAACCAAGCGAATCTAACCATTTACCCCTGGAAGAAACTATTCATCAATCTGGAGGGTTGCGTCAATACGCTGCGCGGTGAGTGCAAGGATTTTGTGGCACGCTATGGCAACGATGGCGACAACAACACAGCGCAGTCACGCTACCAATGCTACTGGAATAAGGTGAGTTGGAGCGGGAGGAGGAACAACATAGTAGATCGAATTTCAATTTCTTCTTGCAGGATGTAAATGTGGAATTTGTGGTTGCACGTTACGATCTGGATAAGGTCTATCGCGAGCTACTCGTTTCGTTGATTGTGCCGATTGTACTGTTTGTGGTCTCCTCCATCTCGCTGTGCGTCATCACGAAGTCGGTTAAAGTGGGCGATGATGCCAAGATGCGTTGTGTCTGTGCTGGCGAGGATTCCGATGATGATGTCTTTGGCAATACCGGCGCCAAGCAGACGGAACATGCTGATGATACAGATGACGATGTGGTTGATATAGAGCAACATTCGATAGCTATAGGAGGAGAGGATGCAATGTCACCATTGCCAGCGGATTCCCACGAAATGGTGGGCAGTACAAAATCCCTTATACCACTGAGTCCAACAAGTCTACAGGAACAACCGAATTTCGTTGGGGATGATCAAGATGAGAAGGCCAGCAAGTGTGATGTGCCCGAGAAACCGCTGGTTATACTCTAGATGAAGAAGCACACCATGCTGCGCAATCTATGTGGACCTGGGAACTGAATTTAATTTCTTACTCATCGCTATTTACCTACGCATTTATACGATGTTTACTATATAGCATATATACATATTCTCTATATATATAGAATTTACAAGGAGACGCGCAACGACATCAACTGCAGAATTAGTTCAACTTTAGCTTTTCCCCTATCTATCTCTCAATCTCACCTGATCTTGGATGCAAAACGATATTTATATATAGTGGACGATAGTCAACGATCAAGAGCTTTATTAACCCAAAACTGTAAGTGGGTTATGCGACCAGAATACTAGGTACCCTCTCACAAAATAGACGACGAACTGGTTCAGTGGATGCGCCTTGGAATAGACCATGAGTTGCATTTAGAAGAAGAATTTATACGAAATATATCGATTACCAAGATATAGAACCAACGATAATCTCCACCGGAAAACACCGAAGGCTAATCTGCTGAACCAGAGAAGAATCCCGAAACTGGGAACGGGAAAATGCATTTACTTAGTGAATACTAGAAACAAAATACTAGAAAAATACCAAAAGAGCAGAACACAGAATACTTTCCCCCCACATATTTTGGGCATCCAAGTTTGCCTTGTTTTACGATTTAGTAGCTATGCAATATACAAAGAACTTACTTCTTATACTCGACTTAGTTTAGCTGATCTATGCAAATATATAAGTATATATACTATATATATATAAAACGGGTCGTGAACACCAACAAAGCAAGCTTAACTTTCTACACTCTAGTATAAATATATACTATATATATGTAGTATAAGAGCATATTTATAAAGATCCAATAAAGTAATTAAAAACTCTACCATGTCCTACCTTAAGCTCCTCCTGGCGGCGATATTGTGCTGCCATCATCTGGCGACGCTGTTGCTCCGTGATGACCTGCTCTCGGGCCGGTGGACCCTCGCCTAGTTGATTCAACTTGACCACAACCTGGATACATATATAGTTATTATAAACTGTATAAAATAGATCTATTAGACAGACCTTGGTCTTATCATTCTGGCCCAGATACTCGCTCATCTTCTTGCCAGGCAATACCTGACGACCGGCAAACCATAGCTGCGCCTTAGATGGTTCAATGACATCTTTGGAGGCCTGAGTACCGGTAAGATCTTCGGTATTGGTAAACTCCATTTGTATGGTATCATGTGGTGGCAATTTCATGGGATAAACAATGGTTACAGCACCACGCAGTATGTTGAGTGCCTCCTCGATAATCTTTAGGGTCAGCGGCGACGAAGTCTTGACGAGTTTCTGGAAATAGAAAAAGTATTACTTACTGAAATTTGACTTGAAACCTTTACTAACCTTATCTATCATTGCCTTGACATCGGTCATGGCATTATTCAGCACCTTCTGCATAGCTTCATTGGGTTGCTGACCATTGCGCCGCGACATGGGATCTTTATTGAAGCTAAACCCGCCCATGGGCACACATTTATCGGCCCAGGTGTCCTTTAGCTTCAGCTCCTCGATCTGATCATCGTTAAGACCAATCATCTCGCTGGGTAACATGGTGCCATGTTCGGCCAACTCTTCAATCTCCATGCACAGACGCTGCACCTTGAGGCGGCCATTGTAAACCGAGACAAGTTCACGTATAACGGTTTCGGAGTCTGCACTGACGCTGGACTCATATAGAAAGAGACTCTCATCGCCACGTTTCACCTGCAGTACAACCATTTTGTTTTTTAAATATAATACAAGAGAATAAACGCGTGCGAGCTGCTTGAATTATTTTTCGAGAATGTTTCTTTTTGTCAACAATAAAATTCGTTTTAAATTATTTGGTTGCTACGCAAGCTGTGAAACTATCGTTATCGTAGCAGCAGCAGCGACAGCGTTGCCACTCACATGTCGGCATGGCAACGCCAGTTTGAGTTTGATCAATAAGCTTAAGCCGGCAATTATCGAGCTATCGAAATGATCGCTATCGGTTTGTTGTAAAGTGTTGCCAGATGTGCATGCCCGCGCAGGGCAAATAAGAAAGCAAGCAGTTCATCAAATTGTTTATATTATTTATGTATATTATATTTATGTTTTTACTTAATTATTTATAAGACTTGCAAAGCGTTACTTACCATGCTCAGCAGCTGTTATGAGAGACTTCGACAGGTTACTCTGGAGACAGCCACGCCATAAGTAGTATTCTGAATGTATCCACTCCTCGGGCAGTTCTCCCTTTGCAGCTTCTGATCCTCCATCGCACTACAATTGCAAGTCAGCTGAGGCGCAGTGACAGCAGCTGGCACTTCGCAAGCAGAGTTCCTACTGCAGCCAGGCAGTGCTCCTCTGCAGACTGCACCTTACTGCGGATAGGCAGGCAGTGCTCCTACTACTGGGAGGCAGGTAGTGTTCCTACTGCAGGCAGTGCTCTCCCACTGCCGGCAGTGCTCCTACCGGAAGTCAGTGCTCCTCCTCTGCTACTGCTCCTACTGCAGGCAGGCAGTGCTCCTCTGCAGGCAGGCAGTGCTCCTCTGCAGGCAGTGCTCCTACTGCAGGCAGGAATGCAGTGCTCCTCCTACAGGCAGTGCTCCTCTGCAGACTGCTCCTACTGCAGGCAGGCAGGCACGCAGTGCTTCTACTGCGGATAGGCAGGCAGTGCTCCTACTGCAAGCAGGCAGGCGGTGCTCCTACAGCAGGCTGTGCTCCTACTGCAGGCAGTGCTCCTGCTGCAGACTGCTCCTACTACAGGCCGGCAGGCATTGCTCCTCTGCAGACAGGCAGGTAGGGAGTGCTCCTCTGCAGGCAGGCAGCTCCTCTGCAGGCAGGCAGCTCCTCTGCAAGCAGGCAGCTCCTCTGCAGGCAGGCTGTGCTCCTCTCCAGACTGCTCCCACTGCAGGCACTGCTCCTAGTGGAGTCATGGCATAGGCAGTCCACCACATGCAACTAGTTGATCACTGAGCACACACTAGTGCATCCATGGCATAGGCAGTCCACCATATGCAACCAGTTGATCACTTAGCACAAACAAACACTTGATCCAGCACGCACAACACTTGAAAAGCAACTGAGGCGCAGCGGCTGCATGCGCCTCTAATTATACTCGGCACTCATCGTGTGAGTGAGTGAAAATGATGCTGCTCTCACGATTGTACGCACAGTCGTGTGCTCGTGTGGTGTATGCTGAGAGCAGTGCAAGATGCTGCTCACACGACAGAACGAATGAAAGCAGCGTGCGTGTGAGTGTTCGCTGTTGAGGGAAAATCGCGTGTGTGTGTTCGCTGTTGCGGGCGATTCGCGTGTGTGTGTTCGCTGTCGAGAGCAGTGTACGAAGATCGCGAGTGTGTTGAGTGCAGTGTGGGATGCTTCGTGTGTGTGTTGAGCGCAGCCAGTGCAGTGTATGATGCTGCTCTCAACGACTCAACGAGTGAGAGTAGTGTGAGTGAGTGTAATCTATATTGAGAGCAAAGAGCAGCCAATGCAGTATATGATGCTGCTTTCAAGATTTGCCTGACTAAATCGACTCGGATTTTGATGCAGATCAGGAATATATATATAATACATATACATATATCCAACCTCTGTATATATGGTTATAAAAAAAACCTTAGCCAACATAATTGCACAATGTATTTTCATTTGTTTTCAAATTTGTTTCCTAAATGTAACTAGGCATTATATATATAGTATATATATTCATACAATAAATAAATATTCACTATCTTACAGTTAAAATACACCTGTATATATATAGGGTTTTAGTTAGGAGGTAATAAAGTACAGTATAGCCTACAAAAAATATGATTTAATTGCATTCCCAATTATATGTACAAATTTGCAGCTCTTAGTTGTCGTGGTTTGCCTAGCCTCTGGCCAATGTCCTCGGTATTTGTGCATGGTTATTGGAGGGAAACCGGAAATAAAGATCCATATAAGATTAAAAGCCCACATGTGCGTAACGGTTAACTAGACGATGGTGCACTCCCATGCACTCCCATGCTGGCGCATCGATCTAATTTCGTGCATCATGATGCCCCACAGTCTGTGGCAATACAGTATTTGGCTATCTGAGCACACGACGGAAGTTTTCCATTTCGAATATGCTGGTTGATAATCTGTAAGATCAAAGGATTAACAATATCTGTTTACAGATATAAAGTTCATTCCAGCTCACCTGCCAAAGGCATTGAAGAGTGCTACGATCTCTGTGCGCGACAGCCTGAAAATGGGATCCGCTTCAATGTGCGGCTTATCCCACAGACCGCTCTCAGTGGCCAAATTCAACTTCTCCGAGTAGAGAATCTTCAGTGCGGTGCCCAGTCCCTGTGTCTGTAGTTTACCCCACAATTTGCACTTGTCACAACCCACACAATCCATAATTCTTGATATATTGCGGAACTTCTCCTTATAATCGTGCTTGAACTTAATGGACGCAATGCCGTTGCTGAAGAGTGCGTTCTCATTGAAGTGAGACTGGAAGGATCTGCAGAAAGTAATAGAGATTAGTGAAAGATAAGAAAATGATGCTCCTTCCACACTGTTACTCACTCTATGACCGTCAGCATATCGTTAATGGCCAACTTAACCTCCTCATCCTCCTCGGCAATGCCCGTATAATAGTCCTCACGACGCAGATACGGTGCCGCCTTAGCCAGAGCACGTAGCTCGACTAGATAAATGAAATACAAATTGCGCAACCAGTGGGGTCCTTCGCCACTTGTTGTCTCCGGACTGAAACGTTGTTTGAACTCCTTAACATTCGGTCCCCAAATACCTTGTGGATCGAGAAAATCTTTGGATTCCGATAATAAATACTTGGAACACAAATGTATATTAATGCTCGAGTGTAGGCCAGAGATGATGCGATAGAAGGCGCGCTGCTCTAGACAAACATCGCGCAGTTCCATGTGTGGCATGTAGCTAGAGAATTTGTTTGCTGTCTCATTGTTGCCACCAAAACAATTCTCCAAATAGATACTCTTCCATATGCGATGAGCCGAATCGCCACGATAGCCTGTGTAACGTTCGGGATTGAGCAGAAGATCAACATACTGTGCGCCCGCATCGTGATCATCAACAATGCAAAAATCCTCCTCGGCTTCGTCATGTTTGGCCCACAATTCGAACTCCTTGTGTGCCTGATCGCTAATGCTGGTGTCCAGGAAACCCAGAGCACTATCGAAATCCTCCACTTCCGAGCATCCGCCCTGCTCCAGCTGTGCCTCGCGTGAATACTGCAATTGCGAGAGAGGAATATATATGCCATGAATGAGGAAGATAAATGAGTTAAATCGTATAACTAGATCGATAAACAGCTGCGTAAATATTTAATATCGCACGCTTATTATGAAAGAAAAACCGCGAAGTTTGTAAAAAAAAGAAAAAAAGAAAGCGGGGCGTTTTGGGGGCTGGGCTGGGATCAGAGGGCCACGTCAGTCTGGCGTGTATCCATTGATCTTCGAGAAGATTGGCGCAAAAAATTGCCACATTGCAAACAGCAGAAAATTGTCCATTCACGAGAATTTTAGATAGTGATCCAAAATTTACGGCATGTAGCTCCCATTGAGCGTCTAGATAATAAATACTAAAGTGATTTGCTGCTGCTGCACAGTATATGCTCGATAAGGTCGATGTGCTTATGGAATCAGCGAGCATTATATAAGCATGGCTGCTTTATCGAGTATGCACTGTATCTGCACTTGGTTGGCATTGATAAGATGATTGTGGATGATAAAGTTGGGGACGTACTCGAGTCTATATATGATTGCCGGATGGGCTGCGCTATCTCTATCTCTCTCTCTCTCTCGCTCACCTTGTACGACGCGGCTTTATCCCTATGCTCGCCCTTCTCCTTGATACCCTCCGGTATGGATTGCTCCTCACAGTTCTCAACCTGACAGAAGCGTATGGCACAACGACTATCGTCGGGCCAGAATGGACACTCCTGCTTCAGGTTCACCTTGTAGAAACGAAAGAAGTTCTTCACCAGCAAACTCTGTAGACGCGGATAGATTTTCATATTATTAAAATGATCCACGGTATCCACATCGCAGCTGCAATCGTTGATGGAACCTTCAAGCTGCAGAGAGAGAGAGAGAGAAAGTAATTATACATTTTTCTGTTGCAATAATTAATGGAGCTCAAACTCACCTCACAGAAACAGTTTTTATTCGTTTCTGCCTCATCGAGCGAGGCAAAGTATCCGCCCGTTGGGTCTGTCCAATACAACAATACCAACAAGACCAGAGCCAATCCGCTTGCCGTGAGCAGATTTCGTCGAACTTTCCTTGGTTCCGTCATTGTATTCGACGTGCGACGTGTGTGGGAGCGCGCGCGCGTCTCAAGTATGTTTTGGGTGTGTGTGCGAGTGTGTGTGTGTGCGTGTGTGTGTACGTGTTTTTGATGAGTGTACAACGTAACGTTTAGAGTATTTGTTCTGTTAACGCGCGGGGCACAACTAATTCCAACCGATATTCGTTAGTTAATTCATTAAACAGAGCCAGAGTCCAGGTATTTATGTACCGTATTGTTTGTTAAAAGACGCAGCTGATTTGGACACGTACGTTGATATCGATAGATCTGCGAGCGATAAGTATCGATGCTTCGATGCCATCGATGATGTATCAGAACTGGCGGGGATGCCACATCAGTTCAATTAAATAACAAACAATGCGTTACATTTAAATTACATATTTTTGGAATTACAATTGAAAATTTAGCACCTCATTTTCTAACGTCTGAACTATTTCAAATATTTCAAAATTGAAATAATTTCCTGTGTAGCATATTATATTGACATTCGGTTTGATGTCAAACCTTGCACACTATGAAAATGGAAAATATATAAATAAAATATTGAGTTGTTTAACAGATTTGCGGGGGATATATATTAATGAATTAACCATATATTAATATTAACTTTTTATGCATTAAAATATTGCAAATTTTAAAAATTATATGTAGAAATTTTCCATGCAGCAAATTCTCAAAAAAATTCTTAAGATCTTAAATAAAATGCACTATATGAAAATGAAAAATATATAAATAAAATATTGAGTTGTTTAACAGATTTGCGTTGGCTGTATATTAATGGATACCTCTATAAGATTTAAGTTTTTATACATTAAATTATTGCAAATTCTTAGCTTCTCAAAAAAATCATAAGATCTAATAAGAAACCTATTTTAGAGTGAAATTTGCCAACAAATTTGAAATTTGCGATAACAATCCCTATTTAAAGTGTTTATTAAACTGTATTATGTTCATTGTTCCATTCATATTGCCCGCATATGAATTGACTTTATGTGTCTGATTTCCCAATGACGATAACATTGAATTGTCTTTCAATCGATCGCTAAATGTGTAATATTGTTGTTGGTTTTCTTTCGATGCTGTTAATTAATTACCTCAAATATTGATTTCCATTCCATTCTTCACCCATCGACTGCATCTTTTGTTCCCATGACACACAACCAACCCAATCCAATCCAAGCCAACCCAACCCAACCCTTACCCTTTCAGCCCTCACCATTTACATGATCCTCAATATGCAAATTATGTAGGTCCTGGCCTGGCCAGAGCTTGAGCTGTCCCAGAATCAGATTAGAAACACCAACGGGGGGTGAATCGCTTATGATGCCTGACTGACTGCCGATGGGTTGTCTAGGGATGAGGGCTGGCGAGCGACCTGAATGATTAAGCATAAATCGCCTTCGATTATTAAAGAAAAGATTGAGAGAGAAAGCAACCACAAGAAAAAATTTACCTATGTAATATTTAAATTACGCTTAGTATCTGAATTTATGGGACAGATATAATACTATTAAATTATATGTTTTATGTAGGAAAAATTGTATATTTGTACTGAGTATTAAATTTAAATGATAGAATTATAGAACCCTTTGGTATGAGCTATATGATCTATCAATTTATTCATTAACTATAACTAAACTATATTTTATCAAATCTTCAAATATTATCATAATTATTACGTACATTTAGCTTCGATCTTAAACTCTTTCTAACATCAAACTCTTCCTAACATCAAATACATATATCTTTAATCTTAAGCTATGCCTCGCACCTGTCGATCTTCAACAAAATTCAATATCTTTTTTTTTTTGCTCTCTCATTTCATATGCCATCGGATTTATGCAGCGAAGTTCTCACGCAAAAGTGAAATTACTGCAACGGGATGATCAAGCGGTATACCCTCTATAAAAAAAGAGGAAAAATCGGCTAAAAAAAACGCACATAACGCATAAGGCAAGGGTTTAATCAGTTTTTTTTTTAAATACGACGATTAATGTAGAAAAAACGCAGACACAAAACATGTGTGGCCAAAGGACGCGAAACAGGACCAGGGCGACCCTCTCGGTATTGTTTGAATTGAAAAGGAATCATCGCAATTTGCATACGCAAGAGGACAGACAGAGAGCGAGAGAGAGAGAGAGAGAGAGCGAGAAAGTCTGTGAGAGAGAGAGGGAGAGCACAGTTGAGATCCTGTTCCACCACCGCCTTATCTATTTGCCTTCGCCTTCGCCCAGGGGCCAAGTTCCTCGGGTTCCAGGTAGCAGACGCTCACACGCACACGCACAGAATGATAAATAAGTTTTTTTTTTTTTCCTCGATTTTTTTTTATGAAGTTTTTTCACTTTTTTTTTACCACTTTCAATTTTTTTTTTTTGCCAGCGTGTTTTATTCAAATTTCCTTCGTTTCGTTTCGTGTGAAGTTTTGTATGATGATGATGAGACGAACAGACGTTGGCCAAGGATGCGTCGCGTCGTCTTGGTCTGAGCCTGGGAACATCCGCGGCAGCTCAAGGCGAAAGTTGTCCTTTTTTTTTTTAGACTAGACATTTGATTCGCTGGGGCGTCAGCTTCTTCTATGTATAGTATATTGTGTATGTGCCAGAGCTAATTAGCTGGGATCATAGCAGGAAATTTCAAGCGAAAATATTTCAGAAAATTAAGAAAGATCTTAGTGAAAGGAATATGTTTAAAGTTGGAAAAAATAAAATATAATAAATAAGTTTCATAAATATAATAAGTAGTATAGTATAGTATATATAGTAATAAGTAATAAGTTATCTAGTTCCATTAAAATATTTAAAAAAAAAACGTTCCAGAAACTGTGTTAAGATCTTAAAAATGTCTTAAACTCTGTATACTCTTTGCGAGTCTAAAAGTTTAATTAAAAAAAGAAAATAAAAATGAATAAAATAAATAAAATAAATAAGAAAATAAAACTAAAATAGGGTAAAATAATTCATTAGCTAAGACAGTATTACAAGGATCTTAGGTACTTTCAAGATTATGTTAATATTACATAATATTACGGTACTTCAATTTGGAATTAGAATACCTTGCTCATTAGTCTACGATCATACCTCTCTAATTATGCTAAAAACTTAAGCTCCTAAATTATGCATACTTGAGATTCGTAGCGTATGCCAAACCACGTAACACCACGTAGGATTTTCGCAAATTTTCCCATTCCCCTCCCCCTGCAGACCTATGCAAATTTTTTTGGCAAGGATCGTACGATCATAATTGCATTTTACAATGTTTGACAACAGTGAAACGTCAACAGCTTGAACAGAGAGAGAGAGAGAGAGAGAGAGAGAGAGAGAGATCACGATCACGATCTGCATCTCTTGCTCCCTCTCTCTTCCTCCCCTTTCCTTTTTTCGCAAATTTGCATAGGTTGCACTCAAGATTTGCATAACTAAGCGCCGCTGCCCGGGGTGGTAACCCTGTGTTAATCCGCTAAGTGGGCACGCTCTGCAGAACAATTCCAGATGCATTACGATCTCTGCCAGCTGCCTCTTTTATGGCCGGCAGACAACAGGTAGAAAAGAGAGAGAGAGAGCAGGTGCTTAAGAGAGAGAACAGTTCGCTCTTTGTGCCTCTCTCTGGCGATCGTGTTTTTCTTTTGCTCACTTTCTCCCAGCTTGGTCTCTGTCTCTGGCTCCGGCCTTGCCTGGCCGAGAACCATCCGCGTTGGTCAGTTTGTTTCTGACTTTCGCAAGGTGCAGTCGAGCTGCCCTCTCTATAAACACGGTTAGTGCAAAGGTATTTAAGTATCTGTGTATGTGTGTGTGTATGTGCCTGCCTCCTCTTGTGGACTTTGCATATGAGATAAATAGACCCACATTCCGCTCCTGTTTCTGCTTCCGTTCCTGTTCCTGTGCGACAGTTATGTCTGCAATCCATTACCGTTAGTGCAAATTCTGGAAAAGCCGCTGTAGAAGAAGAAGAAGTAGAAGAAGAAGTCAATCAACTGGTTTCTCCTCCAACTCGGTTCGGGAAGTGCTAAAAAAGAAAAGAAAGACAAAAACAAAACAAACCGAAAATAATTTGCAAGTTGAGCAAATCTTGAGAAGAAAGAAGACCCCACCTATTCCTCATTTCAGAGAAGATCTATGTAGCTAGAAGCTATATACACACCCCACCATAGCCATACGCAGAGCGAGACCTCCAGACCGTGTTTACCGTTATTGTTAACCGTTCCACTGAGTGTGTGCGTGTGTGTGAGTGTGTGAATGAGTGTGTTTGTTTTTGGCCAAATGAAACGAAAGAAATTCTTTGCCTGCTTTGGCTATTGGTGTGAAACTTTTTTTTTGGGATCCAGAAGAACGAACGCATAATTCGCATGCCAAGTAGAGATGAGCAAAGAGGCGGCAGACGGCAGAGGGGCGTGGCAGCGTGACAAGTGGCCCGAAACGTGCCGACGACAACAACGACGACGACGACGACGTCGCGCCTTATGCAGCTGACCCACTTAGCGGACATTTTTCGTGCCGGACTTGGTATTCATGTTGGGTGTAGGCGGACGAGAAGGAGAACGAAAGAAAGAGAGGGAGAGGGAAACAGAGAGACTGATAGAGAAGAGACAGAGAGAGAGATACGAAGAGCGAGTGAGAGAGAAATAGGTCTACTGACGGACAGCTAACCCAATATACGTTCTTGGGGTTCCAACATAGGATTGGGCTAGGCGAGTGGCAGGAGAGGACAGAGAAGCCGCAAAAGAGTAGATCAAGTTGGGTATAGCAAGCTATACTCGCTAGCTTTCTAGACCCCAAAGAATGAGGATTGTCACACGTCACACGCCTGCGCTTAATGACACTTTTCAAATGGCCCTTTTTGAGAAATTTCCGGTTTCTACAATACCAGAGAGAGAGAGAGAGAGAGAGAGAGAGAGAGAGAGAGAGAGAGAGAGAAGAAAGCGAGGCACGTGAGCCGGTACGGGAACGGGGAGGGGTATCACATAATTGTATCTCTTACAGTTTAGTTGGGTATGTTGTTTGTGTTTTTCTTGTACCTTCTGAAGCTTCATTCTTCTTCAACTGCACTTTCGCTCAAGATCTTTGACTGAGATTTCTTGCAAGGTTTCTGTACGTTTTTTTTGGGGCCAACACTTGCGGTACTTTCTATTTCATTCATAAAGATTGTGTAGCATTTAAAAACGTTGAATGTTAATTGGACAAGACAGGCAGCTGTGGCTGGGAATCATCCCATGGAGTACAGTGAAGACTCGAGAAGAGGGAAGAAGGCTTTTGGGATTTCAAATGCGAAAGAAGGTGGGAAGTGCTTGAATCAGTGGAACCTTTAGTATTCCAAGTATAACAACTTATTCAACAACTTTATGGTATGACTGAGAGGTCTGAAAGAACTCAAGACTTTCAGCAAACAAACTTGGAGCATAAATCCAAAAGAACCTATATAAAACCCATGTGAGAAGCACATAAAGGCATACACAACGGAACCCTAAGTATTCTTAAGTATTACTCAAGGTATAATCACAGCAAGGTGCTGGAGTTATACTTGTCTAGTGCGTACTGTGGTGCTTCATAATTTGCGCAGACCCAGAAACCAGTTTATCGAAGACCTTTTTCGGGTGTATGGTGAGACATTTCCATGCGGGCTACGGGCTACGGGCTACGCAACCCAAATACATTTATTAGGCTGGAATTCTCTAGTCCAGAGGTAGAGAGGTTCTCGTGTGCCCATTTCAGGTACGCACACACACACACACACAGTTGGGTGTATGCCCCCAAATACGTATACGTAATATTAAAATGGGGAGACTGTAAAACGGGCAGCACCTGTCGCAGAACCAGTCGAAAGAAAGAAAGAACTGGTTTCTGGAGAGGCACAGGTAGGAGAGAGGGTCAAGAGCAGAACAAGTTAGCCGTGTTATCAGTGTGCAGCAAGTTGGCCAAGCGTTTGAGCTCTTTCTAGGCCAATGATCTTAGCTCTGGGCATGGTGTGATGGCTTGATCTGAGCTGAGCGAAGATCGGTTACGTCACAGGCAGAGGAATGGAGGTGGGGGGAAGGGGAAGTGAGGGTGGGAAGAGAATAAGAGAGGGGGAAGGAGAGAGGGAGTGCGTAAAAGAGAGAGAGCGAGAGATCGCGCTGGGGAAGCTGACTCAGTCTTTGACTTTCACTTGGTTCTCTCTCTCTCTTCTCTTCACTCACACAGATTCAACTTGCAACGCGATGAGCACGTGAGCTTCGCCAGCTACAGAAATCAACAACAACAACAAGAAAGAGAAGAAGTCGAAGAAGAAGAAGAAACACAAAAGAACATAAAGTATTCTCGCAATGAGAACCAACTACAGCCTGCTTGGCTGCCTTCTGGCGCTGCTGGCGCTGTGCCAAGTGCCTGGAGAGGTGCTGGCACAGGATGATTCACTGGCGGGCAGCTTTCTGTCAGGTGAGTAGACAAGCCCTGGTTAGCTCCGATAAGGTAGCTAATGCGCTACCCCCCTCCTCTTGCAGGCCTCCTGGACACCATCACTAGCACCGCAGATGCCAAGGATTGCCCTGGTGTCTGTGTACACACGTTGGCCACGCTGATCTGCTATGAGGTGCTCGACGATGTACCCTGTCCATCGCCCAGCATGAAGTGCTGCATAGAAAGTGCGCCGGGTAAGAAACAGGAGGAGCTAACCCTCTCTAACAAGCAGCTAACTGGTTACTCTCCAGGTAAAAACGCCACCGCTGTGCGTGCACCACCCTCAACCACGCCCAAGATCACCAGCACTACCAGCGCAACCACGAGCAGTACCACACAGCGTAGCACTACCAGTACTACGCCCAGCACCACCAGTACTACGCGACGCACCACCACCACCGCCAGCACTACAGCGAAACCGAAACCCAAGCCGCAACCCAAGCGACCCGCAAGCACTACCACCTCCGCTCCACCGAGCAGCACTACCAAGAAGGTGGCCACCACCAAGAAGGCAATCACTGGCAAACCCAAGGACAAGGAGGAGGCCAGCAAAGTGGAGGATGAGAACAGTGAGTAAACGATAGTTACCCCCCAGCTAGCTTCCACTAAGCATCAACTCCTCCAGAGAACTGCACTGGGGTCTGCGTGGCGGATCGCATTGCGGAGTACTGTGAGGCATATCTGACCAGCGGTGGCCTGTGCAAGGAGGGCACCAAGTGCTGTGTCTCTCTCGATGAGTATTCCAATGGAAAATTGCCCAAGGACATCTACATACCGGCGAGTAAGTAAATTAGACCCAACCCCACAAGAAATCGTCCTAACTAGGACTTTTCTCTTTCCTAGAGCACATGAGCAACCTGAAGGGCAACCAGACGCTGGTTAAGAGCACTGCGAGCAAGACCAGCTCCTCCACTAGCTCTAGCACCAGCTCCTCGACGAGTAGCACCACCAGCACAACACCAGAGCCAGCACGCACCAAGACCAACAACAACAGCAACAACAACAAACCCGTAAAGCCGCACAAGAAGCCAACGACGACAACCACAACGGAGGCAGCTGCAGCCGAGGAGGAGGACGAAGAGGAAGAAGAAGAGGAGGAGGAAGAGGCGGCACCAGCACAGAACAACAAGAACAAGAACAAGCTGAAGTCGGGTGCAACCAATGCACAGGGTCAGGTGCTGAAGGAGTGCGAGGGCGAGTGCATGAACGGCATCTTTGCCATCTTCTGCGATGACATCGATTCCGATGCCTTCTGTCCTGGTGAGGGTAGCTGCTGCGTGACGGGCAGCGCCTCTGAGGCGGCACCTGCTTCCAAGCCCGCTCCCAGCAAGCCTGCTACGAAGATTGCACAGAAACCTGCAGCGAAACCAGCGCGTCCAGCTTCACCGCCTCCACCAGCGACAACAAGTGGTGGAGGAGGCGGCGGCGGTGGAGGAGGAGGTGACTTCCTCTCGCAGATCATCTCATTCGCTGAGAACACACTCAACTCGCCGGCACCACCACCACCTCCGCCACCGCAGGTGCCACGCTGTCCCGGCTTCTGCCTGCTGAACATCATGGCCGCCTTCTGTGAGCGTCCCTCCATACTGGTGTCCACACCGACCACCTGCTCTAAGGGTTCTGTGTGCTGTGACAATTCACGGGCGGGAGCACCCAAGCCCAAGCTGCCACCACCAACGCCGCCACCAACACCTCCGCCCACTGCACCACCCTATGTGCTGCCCAATACACCCAGCCCAGATCCACGCGAGGAATGCCCTGGCTCTTGCATTGTGAGCCTGCTCAGCTTCACCTGCTTCAGTAAGTAGTAGAAGCTTACCGCCCGCTCCACAAGCTTAATCCTCTGCTAATCCTTTACAGAAAATGCCGAAATGACTGATCTGTTCCGCTGCAAGCGCTCTGGCCAGATCTGCTGTGCACCCAAGAGTAAGATCTTGGAGAAGCAACAGTTCCAGACACGCAACGATACCTCGTACTTCAATTATCCACCCATGGGACCACCACCTCCGTATCCACCACAACAGCAGGGAGCACCACCGCCACCGTATCCACCGACTTCGTATATGTCCAATCCAATGGCACCGGCAGGAGCACAAGCACCACCGCCACCACCACCTCCACATTTGGCAGCACATCCCAATCCCTACCCGCCTGGGTTACAGAGCTATGCGGATTACTATGGACCCGCTCCCGGTGGCGCTGGACCACCACCACCCACAGCACCCACCACAACGACAAGCAGTTCCACTACGACCACCACACCACGTCCACATGTCTACTCCAAGTATGTGTGCGGTGTCAAGGGCACGCTCCGCACAGGACGCTCTGCGGCGCTCAATTACGTCTCCTACGCGCGGGCCAAGTATGGAGTGCAGCGTACAGCACGTCAGCTGAGCAGTGCCTACTCCGGCATGGCCAATCCTGGACAGTTTAATAAATCCAATGAGCGTCTCGTCTTGGGTTCAGCCATTGTTCCCATACAGATTCACAACGATAAGCTGGGAGATCTGTTGGATACCAGTGGCGTTGCGGGTAATCAGCTACGTGCCTACCATGAGGACAGTCCTCAAGCTGATGCACAGCCGGAGCTGGTCTATCCAGATTACTATCCTGTCTACACGCCGCCCAGCAACTACAGCAGCAGCAGCAGGAGACGTGCACGTGTGGTGGGCGGTGAGGATGGTGAGAATGGCGAGTGGTGCTGGCAGGTGGCGCTGATCAATTCCCTGAATCAATATCTATGCGGTGCAGCGCTCATTGGCACCCAGTGGGTGCTCACCGCAGCGCATTGTGTGACCAAGTGAGTGGGCTTAGCCTAATCCTCTTTAATCCCAGCTCTTATCCTGCTCCTCCTCTTCTTTCTCCCCTGCAGCATTGTGCGCTCTGGCGATGCCATCTATGTGCGCGTGGGTGACTATGATCTGACCCGGAAGTATGGCAGCCCTGGCGCACAGACCCTGCGTGTGGCCACCACATATATCCATCACAATCACAATAGCCAGACGCTGGACAACGACATTGCGCTGCTCAAGCTGCACGGACAGGCGGAACTGCGTGATGGAGTCTGTCTGGTGTGTCTGCCGGCACGTGGAGTTAGTCATACGGCGGGCAAACGTTGCACTGTCACGGGCTATGGCTACATGGGCGAGGGTAAGTCCCTTGTACCGGGCTAATCCTCTAGAGCAACAACTGAACTCTCCTTCCTCCTTCTTCCAGCTGGTCCCATTCCGCTGCGCGTGCGTGAGGCAGAGATTCCCATTGTGAGCGACACGGAATGCATACGCAAGGTGAATGCGGTCACGGAGAAGATCTTCATACTGCCCGCCTCCAGTTTCTGTGCCGGCGGTGAGGAGGGACACGATGCCTGCCAGGGGGATGGCGGTGGTCCATTGGTCTGTCAGGATGATGGTTTCTTTGAACTGGCCGGCCTTGTCTCGTGGGGCTTCGGGTGCGGTCGGGTCGATGTACCCGGTGTCTATGTGAAG
The DNA here is from genome assembly GCA_018901885.1 of Zaprionus kolodkinae. NCBI lineage: Eukaryota > Metazoa > Arthropoda > Insecta > Diptera > Drosophilidae > Zaprionus > Zaprionus kolodkinae. The sequence continues at coordinate 33,105 of JAEIFM010000414.1, read as the reverse complement.
GTCTCCTCATTTATCGGTTGGATCAATCAGATAATTAGCGTGAATAACTTATAGGAGTGGAGGAGTCCAGCAGCATCTTAGGAAACCCCCCGCTTGTAGGCATATCCCCCATGGGGGGTAGCTGCCTACGACCTGTTTGGGGGTTACAATGCGTGTATGTGCGACTCGCTATCGACTGTTAACCTAACATAACCTAAAAAACAAAACCCAACCTAGTGTAATCTATTCATACTTAGCTATCACATCGAATTGAATCAAAAAAACCCCATATCACAACCCTCTTATAACTAAGGCAAAGTCTTTGAAAAGTATTCTCCAAGGAGCGGCAGAACTATCGGTTGTACTATCGGATATACTATCGTTTAAGTGATTTTATTGAGCGATCTATATAATCTTTATAATTCAGAGAAAAATTTGTAGTAAAATATTAAATTGTGAACTAAGTTTTGCATACTTTATAAGATACAGAGATTTCTTAAGATTTAAATAGAATTTTCGATTGTCTTATGCGATAGTTCTTACAAAAAAAAGATACTCTATTCGTTTCAGTAGGATATCTTAGAATATCTTAGGATATCAAATTTTGAGACCTTTCCAAGATATAATCAAATTTTAAGCTTAGTGCGATAGTTTTTCCCACAAATAATTCTATGGTTCTGCTGCTCTGATTTCCCCCTCTCTCCTCTCTCTCCCTCTATCCCTTTTTATATAATATTAATTTAAACCTATTGTAAACTGTTTTTGTATATACAAAAAAAGAAAATACAAGTAAAAACGTTCATCATCGTTTCACGAATAAAAAGAAAAAAAAAAAAAAAATGATCACGTAGCTAATCAATTCGTAAAGGGGAGAGAAAGAAAAGGATAAAATATCTTTCAAAATGTATTCAGAAAATGTATTTGAGCCGAAAATAATTAGAATATCTTTTTGTAATTTATGCGAAGATTTTAACGGAAAATAACGCGAAAAAAAACGCAGATCAAAATGTCGCAAGGATGCGAGGCAGAGTCGGGAGAGAGAGAAGTGATCATCTGCCTGAGCTGAGAGAGGCGGAGCACATGGTGCTCACTCAGTCACTCAATAAGATGATCCCGCACGCTCTCTCTCTCTCTCTCGCTCTCTCTCTCTCGGATCGTAAGAGAGTCGCTATCAGAAAAACTCACCCTCATTGGGTGAGTGAAAACTGCCAGCGCCAATGCTCGCGATCTTCTTCTCTCCTTGCCTTCGTCTTCGTCTTGCCTTCGTCTCGTCTCGGCAGCATCTTCGGCTGCATACCATGCGCTCTCTCTCTCTCTCTCTCTCACTCTCTCGCTCGCTCTTGCTCGCTCAGGCTGCTTTTTTTTCCAACCGTTTTAACCCTTTGGCTGCGTGATTTTATTTTCTGTTTCTTCTTCTCTTTCTCCTGCTTCTTCTTCTTCTGCCAAGATCTTTCCCTTTCGAAAGGGTTCGCGCTGCGTGGCGACGTCTCAGCAGGCACAGAAGTTCGTCTGGCCTCGAGCTGAGCGGATGGCAAAGCAATCCAGCTAAGAAAAAAAAAAGAAATTCTTGCGCGCCTCTCATACAAGTGATCCCAAGACGAGATCTGCTAAGCGCGATCGTTTCTAACGTTTCAACTTAGTGTGTGTAGTGTTCGTGTGTTTTGTAGTGTAGTGTTTGCTTAGTGTCTGCCCTAGTCCCCTCTTCCACTCTCTCCCCGCCTTCCCCTCTCTTGCATGCAACACGTGCCTGCTTCCTGATTCACACAGAATGGAGGCCACTACGTCACCCAATACGCCGGCGGCAACAACAGTTACCACAACAACAACAACAGCAGCAGCAGCGGCAGCTTTGGCACCCGCCTCCTGCTCCTCTGCCTCTTCCACCTCCACCACCTGCAGCTCCGCCATGCCGGTCGCCTCCTCCAGCACAACCGTCGGATCGCCAGCTGCTGTCGTCGCCGCTGCCATTGCCAAGTGTCACAGTGCTGCGGCCACAGGAAGCGGAAACCTTGCCTCATCATCATCATCATCCGCCGCCAGCTGCTCGGCCACACCGCTTGCCCAATCCCTGCCACAGCTGCTGAGCACCAGTTCCACCAATGCCAGCATTGATTTTTGCAAACAGGATGATATCAACAATTTGTCCCTGGCCAGCGGTCCCTCCGAGGGACAGCGATCACTCTCTGGTGCGCCCTCGGCCTCATCCAGCCCTATACTCAGTCCGCAGGGCAAGATCTTTGGACGCAATGCAAATGGAACAAGTAAGTGGACAATTTCTACATTTTTATAGGGTTAAGTAATTTAAATAATTTAAATGAAATGATACAAAAGTATGTAGGATAAACAGTTATTTTTTCGCTTCATTTTTAAAAATATTTTTGCAATTTATATAAGTTAGGGGCGTGGCACTCGAATTTTCAAAAATGCTTGAGGTGTATAAGATATAGTAGTAGCTTTCTGCCAAATTTGGTATCTATAGCTCTTTTAATAACAGAGATCTACAGGTTTTAATAAATCAAAGACAAACCAATAAACGAAATAAGCTAAAAAGGTATAAAAAAAACAAGAAAATTTGATCTACTCTATTTGGCTTTTGTTTATAATCAAGAATTCATGCTATAAATACCCTTTAAAAATAAAAGAGGGTATTCTGTATTTTCAAAGGAACCTTAGATCACAATTTACCATCTTCGGACCTCCAATTACTTCATCTTGAACATCTTTCTTAACTTCCTTCATTTCTTTTCCTGATTTGTTTTGCCCGCTGCATGCAAATTTTCCCGCGTTTTTCAAGCTTCTGCAAAGCTCACCACATGTCCCTCCTCTCTCCCTCTCTCTCTCTCTCGCTCTCTCCTTGTGCCCATTGTGTTGTTATTGTGATCTCGTAACGGAAATTCCTAACGGACCAACAGCTTAATGGGCAACAATAGCTTCTCCGTTTCTTTCAATCATTCCGGTTTCCATATCCTTGGTGCTGCCTACGGTAACCACCCTGAGCGACCTATGTCGCCCCTAAAACGGGATCAACAATGGCGCTCGTCCAATGAAAGAAGCGACACGTCGTTCAGGTACAGACGAGATCTAACGGAACTGCCGTTAGATGCGTCAGGGACGCGATCCCTGATAGGTCGCAGCTCGCAGGGGTGAAGAAAGAAAGAAAAAAAAAAAGAGAGGGCAAAAAAACTCACCCCAGCTCTAGATGAGGGTAGTCTCAAGGCAGTCACGCCGCCGCCTTGTCGCCAGCTTCATGGTTATGCGTCCAGACCATTTCTGGCCAAGATCGGGCCCAGCCATTGGCACGTACAGCGAGTTATTGCCAGCAATGGAATTTTGATCGACAAAGAATTTGGTCGTTCAAAAAGTCGCTTTTAATTTATCGTTGTATATGAGAAATAGTTTCGAGCAGGAGGGGAGGGGAGGAGCAGCAGCAGCAGCAGCAGGGACAGCAGGCGTCTCCGGCGTCTGCGTCTGGGCAATGCCATCGACTTTGTCGTCTTCGTCGTCGTCTGCTGCAGTTTTTCTTCTGCTGACCATAATCGAAGCGATCGCACGATTGACATCCCTCACACACACACACACACACAGAGAGAGAGAGAGAGGTAGCTGGCCTGGTCTTGGGCCGATCTTGGGCTGCTCCCGGCCAGCTCTCTCGGCCGCTTGGTATGTGGCGTCGAATGTCATTATTGCTTTGCCAAGTGCCAACTAAAAAGCAACTGCAGTTAATTTTTTTTCTGCTGCTGCCTCGCAAGGCGCATAAAAACAACATATTTAGCAAATGACAACAACACAGAAGCAGTAGGAGGAGGAGGAGAAGAAGCGGGAGCAGGAGCAGCACAACAACATAAGCAGCCACATTAACAGACTCGCCACAAGCGGTGGCAGCAGCAGCAAAAAGCGACCCGCAAATTAAATAAATAAAAAATCAACAAGATGTGGAAGCAGCAGCAGCAGCAGCAGCATGAGGAGCAGCCCGAGCAGCACGCGGAGTTACCCAAGCTGAAGCTGCCAATGTAGTGACAATCAGCAGAATGCCCCACCTGGTCCCCAGTTCGACCCATAGTAGCCGTCCTCTACCCACTGCAGTTCACAAAGGCAGTTCCAGTTCCAGTTCCCCGCCCCGAGCATTATTTGTGTATTGAAATCACGTCTCATTTATTTATTGCTGCAAATGTTACTGCAGATCCTCCTGCAGCTCCTCCAGCTCCTCCTGCTCCTCTCCTGCTGCCGAGTTACGCAGCAGAAGCTGCGTCTGCGTTAAATACTCCGCAACGCGTCGGGTAGACTCCGCATAGAAGAAGCGTGGCGTGAACAGGCCCAGACATCAGTTGCTTAACCCTAGGTGTACCTCTAGGCGAAGCTTGAATCAGATAAGGTTGAGAATGTGGTAGCATTTATAGGGAAGAAATGTAAAGTCAGGAAGAACTTTACGGATAATTCTAGAATCCTTAAGGAAAACTGTGAGGGTAATATATGTAGGATATATATGATATTTATAGGTAAAGGAATTTTTAGAGTTACTAGAAAATAATATAGATATTTTTTTGCCAGCTAGGAAATCTATGAAAGTATTATTTGTATAATTTATAACATTCTTAAATGTGTGATCAAAGTACCAATATAGTCTTTCGATTTATAAGATCATTCATTTTAAATATGAAATTTATTTTTATATAAATTTTTTTTACCTTAATTTATTTTTCTCTAGTTAGGAAATCTAAAAAATATCATTTATAAGATTTTTCTATTAGCAAACAGAATATTAAAAGATTTATTCGATTTATTTATTCATAATTTTATTTTCTTATTTATTTAAGAATAAGAATAAAATAATGGAGTATTTAACTTGATATACTTTTAAGAATGGGATTTATGCAAAAAAAAAAACCAAAAATAATACCTTTTCCTAGCAAGTTAGTTAAGAACTTTAAAATAAAGTTCGATTTATTGAAAATGTATTCTAAATTGTTTGTAGATAGATTCCCACAACTTTTGGCCAAAATCAAGTTCCTTTCAGCTTTAACTCTTGCTAGAACAGATTTATAGCCTATATAGTACTACTCCTTGCAATACTCTACCATGCTGCTGTACTGCAGCTTTATAGCCAAACTCGGGCAATATTGGCTGCCGTTTTCTGCCTTCTGCAAACAATTTCGAGCAAATCGTGTCATAAATTGTGACAAGCATGCACTAATGGGTTAATGATTGGCAGCAGCAGCGCATCAAGTGACAACGAAGAACAGCAGCAGCAGCAGCGAATGCGACAAAAACATTCAATGCGATGTTTTTTGCACCAACTCTCCCTGTCTCCCTTTATCTATATCTCTCTCTTTCTTTCCCTGCAACTCTCAGCTCGTTTTTCTATTAATTAAAGCGCGTAACTTGCCGATCGCAGCGATCTGTCCGCATCTCTCTCTATCTCTCTCTCTCTCTGTCTAAAATATTCTCACATAATTATTTACGATTTGACATAATCATCTTCTGGTCAGAAGCATCAGCCGTAGTCCCATAAATCGTATGGTCTTCCAGAGAAGAAGCTGCAGTAGTGAAGAAAGAAAAGAAGGAAGAAGAATATTCTTCCTCTTCGCAGTGCAGCTGACAATTGATCAGTTCACACGATGGAAAACATTTACATTTTGTTTCAAAACCCAAAAAAAAAAAAAAAAAAAAAAATGATAAAAATATGAAAAAAAAAGCGAAAAGGATTAAAATGCAATGCGTGATCCTTTCGCTCGATGATCTTCGCGCATGCGTGACGCATTTCTAACGAGAGGATGAGAACGAAGGAAGAAAGAAGAAAGAAAACGAAAACGAAAGGAAAAGGGCAAGCGAAAGGGTTGAACTGGCTCAGGCATATGCAGATCGCTCTACCTCTCGCTCTCCCTCTCTCTCTCTCACACACACACCTCAACCCTGTCTCACATTTGCTTATGCAGATGAGCTGCTTGTCCCGATTTTTTTTGCGCTTTTTTTAGTTTTTTTTTCTTCTGGTTCTTTTTTTTTTTGCTTGTCCCTCCACAAAAAGGGTCTTCGCAGGATCTACGTCGGGTCCACAGACGTCCAGCAAAAAAAAACGCTGAATTTAATTAAATGTTTTTTTCTTTACTTGTGGGAAACCTTGTGGACTCTCCCTCTCTCTCTATAAAAATATTTCAAGTTTTTTGTCCCAAAGTTTCCTGTTCTTCTGCTTCTAGAGTTCCTGCAAAAAAAAAAACGAGATATTTAATTAGATTTATTTTGCTTGTGGGAAACCTGGAGAGCTCTAGAAAAAAACTTTGTAAAAACTATATAACTTTTTATCTTCTAGATTTCTGTAGATCTTAAAACCGTAGCAGTTTTTTTATTTATTTATTTATTTTTTTTTTCTTTCTTTTTTACACTACATTTTTTCCAACTTTTGCGAAAAAATGTCGAATTTTTTCTTCTTTATAAACTATCTAAGAACTTTTTTATTTTTTTTTATCAATAAGTTTTCTTTACACATCTTAAATATATACTGTCTTTTCCATCTAAAACTAACCCAACTTTTTTCTACTTTATTTTTCATCTAAACCTACGTATTCTTTTTTTTAACTATATTTTTTTTCCTCTTTATAAATCGTCGCTAAGCCCTTCCCCCTTTCAGCATTAAGTTTCCTTTATATACTCCATAAATATACCGTTTCTTTTCCATCCAAAACTAACCGAACTTTCTTCTTTCTCTTCACTTTTCCAGTGATCGCCACATCGCGTCCGAGCAACGAGGCGGAGGTGCAACTGTACCGCGTGTTGCAACGTGCCAGCCTGTTGGCCTACTATGACACACTGCTGGAGATGGGCGGCGATGATGTGCAGCAGCTGTACGATGCCGGCGAGGAGGAGTTCCTTGAGATTATGGCACTGGTGGGCATGGCCTCCAAGCCGTTGCATGTGCGTCGCCTGCAGAAGGCGCTGCATGAGTGGGCAAACAATCCGGCGCTTTTCCAGGGACACATGTTGCCACAGTTGGGTAAGTTGGAAGCAGCGGACGCCCCAAAAGGAATCTCAACTAATTTCTGTGTGTGTTCTGCCCTTTCAGGTCTCTGTGAGACGCCCACAAAGCCAGCGCTGGTCTTCAATCCAGATGCCACGCCCGCACTGCCTTCGCGCTCCAAATTCTCCTCTGCCGTCTCCACTTTTCAGCCTGCCCATGTTCCCGCGCTGCCCGCTACGCCGGCACCCAGTGCACAGTTGCTCTCACAGATTGCTGCAGCGCCTGTGCTGCTGCCTGTGCTTGCCCCTGGTCAATCGCCCTCACCCTCCCCACACCTGATACTGCCACCCGCATCGCCGGCTGTGGTCTCGGGCACAGCTTCGGTAGCTTCTCCTGCCCCTGTGACTGCTGTCAGCACAGCCGCGCATCAGGTCTCCTCCAGCTCACCACAGCTGACGCCTGTGCTCACCGATCTGCAGGTGCAACGTATCGCTGTCTGTGCCGCCAAAATCGCACGCCAGCTGCCACAGCGTGAGCCGCGGGCACAGACCTCCAAGAAGCGCACCACACGCGAACTGGAGCAAGTGATCGCCATGGCGGAGCATGATCCGCGACGCATGGACGAGATACGTAAGTATTCGGCAATCTATGGTCGCTTCGATTGCAAGCGACGCCCGGAGAAGCCACTGACACTGCACGAGGTGTGCGTCAATGAGGCTGCCGCCCAGTTGTGTCGTAATCCTCAAACGATATGGTTGCTCACACGTCGCGATGAGCTCTTCCCGCTGGCCAGGCAGATTGTGAAAGATGCTGGATTTGGTCACTCGGCGAGTATTGCACGCTATGGCAATCTGTTGTCCCAGCTGCCGGCACAGCAGGCAGGCGGAGCGAGTGCAGGCGCCGGTGTGGGTGTGGGTAGCGCTGGTGTCGGTGGAGCCACATGTCCAGCTGCTCCACAGCGCAGCGATGTGGACTGCGAGTCGAGCGATGCTGCTGCTGCGTTGCCTGCCAAGCGGCAGCGTCTCTCCTCCACGGAGGCAGCGCAGCTGCCCATGGAACTGAATCGGGTAAGGAAGCCAGATTCCATTGAGCAGTGAGCAACTGCATCCAAAACTGGGATGCACTCTTACTGGTGCAGTGCTTCAGCTTCTGCTTCCGCTTCCGCTTTTGCTTTACAGTGTTGGGAAATTTTGGGAAGATTGCAAACATAACCTTAATCGAAATTTTGCTTTTGCAGCTAACAAGCGAGTCCCCCAAACTAATCCCTTCCTTTCTATCCATCTCCATTGAGAAGTTCTTTTCAGAATATCTCAAGAGATCTTCAGGTGTTGAAATCTCTCTCAATTTTCAGTCTGATCTCTTCGGAATCAGTACTGGATCTAGTCTACTTACAGTATTTTTGTTTTCTAGTTTAAATTGTTGCTATATCTGTAGAAATTTGATCTGTATCTATAGCTTTAAGTATTTTCTATAGTTCTCAAGTATTACGTATTTATTGCTAGATATAAGCTTAGTATTTCCATGTTTGTTGTTGCCACTGTTGATCTAAAGTTTTCTATATTATTTTACTATATTTACTACTCCCTATCTAACAAGTCTGAATAATTAATATTATATATTTCTATGTTGATCCTTTGTATTGTTGATCTTATCACATATTTTCTCTATTGATCCTTACCTTATATATGTCTTATATCTCGTATTTGTTTTTTTTTTAGTTATATTTATATTTCCATCCTAGCTATCAGTCATATTTATATAGTTATCTCATCTTTATTTCTGCAATATTTTTTGTACAAAAAAAAAATAAATTCTTCATTCTTCGAGTATAAAAAAAAACCCAAAAAACCCTGGTGTATTCCTTCTTGCTTCATGCCTCAATGCCGAGCTTTGCCTCTGAAATCATATCATCTTTAATCTTTAAACATTTTAATATAAAATTCGCAAAAAAAAACCCTAAAGGAAGCTGTTGAGGATTCGCGCTATAATCTCTTTGCCATGTACCAAAAGTTCGCCAAGCCGCCGTTCGATCTGACCGAAATTGCCAAATTCTCGTGAGTAAAAATTGTATATATCATATAGTATACCGATTATAATCTTGAAACTATTTACAGATTGGCCAAGACGGCAGACTTTGAGGACAACGATTCGCGCTTTTCGTTTAGCAATTCTTCCAGTTCGCCGCCCATGCCAGTGAGTATGTGTTGGAGACTTGGATGCTAGACTATATCTGCCCTAGGGAAACAGATCCAACTAAATTGTATTACTCTTTTTTTTTACAGGCCAATGGGCTAGAAAGTGAACGTTCACCCCTCTCATGCCCCGGAGAATCTTTGAATCTAACGGAAACCGTTGATCTAACTGCATCCGGAGTGCAGGTGATCTCTGCAGCTGGAGAACATATTATCGCTGTGGCGAATCCAGCTCTAGCTATGAGTCCCACACTTAATGAGGTTCTCAAACGGAATGCAACCTCACCGGAAGTCTAGATCGTTGATGGATGAGTGTATCCCTAAAGCTCAGATTCAGACCCATTCGTAGTGCCACTTTTAGTTCTTAAATCAATTTCAGTGCAATCGAATTAATTTAATTCAATTTGTTAGATCTTAAGCAACTAATTAAATCAATCATTATCTAGCGTGTAAACCCTGTGATCTACTCTCAACTGTAATAAAAAAAAAAATATTATATTTCACTTAGAACTTATGTATTTTACGATCCTTTGTGATCAAGTATGAAAGAAGCTGCATTAGGAAATTATCTATTTGTTTTCCAGTTCACAATTGGCTGTAATATTTTGGCAGATCTCAGATATCATTCACGATCAATTGATTGACTTCTCTCGCTGGCGAATTAGCCCTCGATAAAGTGTAAGATCACCACGATCAACAACAATTGTGGCCTCTCTCTCTTTCAAGATCTTTGCCAGTTGTGTTTAGATTTGCGATTTGTGGGTTTTGTGCTCTCCCTTTTCTTTTCTCATTCTTTGCCCTCTTACACCTCTTGACTGTTGATGTTTCCTCTCAGGGGTGACCCTTACTTGATCTTCCTTCTGGCAGATTTTCGCAAATCCTGTCAATAAAGATATCTCTCACAGGGCTAATGATGATATTAACACCCTTGTCTCAGGTACTCTGGGTATTCGCAAATCGGATCTCATATGCAAATTATGAGTACGGAAATTTTGCGTATGCAAATTGCGTTTCAAGATTATTGATAAATGATCAGTTGAGGTTGGTGAGCAGGAAGAAGAGGCAGGGAGATTGTAAGACTCGTGTTGTGATTCGAATTTAATTAAAAAGGGGAAAGTAAGCGAAGCAGAGATGAAGGAGAGCAGAAGTTCCTTAAGATTCGAGGCATCTGCCCGATTTGAATCACAAAGAGGGATCTGCTCCGATTCCTTCTCCCACACGCGCCATGTGGCTGAGGCGTGTGCTAACTTAACAAAGCATTCAATGGATTCGTCTTGGGGGGAGCACCCGAAGAATACCTTCGAGATGGCGCCAAATAGATAGAAGATGCTACCCGCAATCCCTTCTGAGCTTCTCGAACAATTAGAATGCAGTTCGTGTCCAGAGAGAGAGAGAGAGAAAGAGAACCCTCGTTACCCTTTTCCGTCCACTGACTTAGGGTTATGTCTGTCTCTCGCATCATTACAAGCAAGATTGATGAGGTGAAGTCCCAGCCCCTTCCCCAGTTCACTCTCCTTGCATTTGCATAGGTCTGCGCGTGCATTAACCTCCGGTATTAGACGATGGGAACAAAGCAAGAAAAGAAGGAACAATGTCAATATTTGTGTACGCTTTTTTTATTCACTTTCAGTGGGGGACTAGGGACTACACCACGATCTCAACTCAGATCAACTACTACACACACACACACACCGTTCAGGGCGTATCCTGAACTCGCTCCAGAATCCAATCCATGAAGTACTGCGTGCTCGTATAGACACCAGGCACCTCGGGACGAGCACAACCGACGCCGTAGCTAACGATGCCGATGAGATAGAAACGCAATTGACTCTTGACACCCTCATCATCGACGGTCATCAAGGGTCCACCGGAATCACCTTGACACGTATCCTTGCCGCCCGATAGGACGCCGGCACAGATCACAGCCCTATCGAACTGATCGTTGGTGAAGGAACGATTGATCTTGGCATATTTCTCGCGACACACTTCGTTCTCCAACACTGGTATCATCAGCTCTTGCAACACTTCTGCCGACTGACCACCCTCCTGGGTCTTGCCCCAACCCACAACGAAGGGCAACGTGTTCACATACGACTTGGCACGCAAATTCGGGGAACTTGGCATGCAAATGGGTGCAATCAGTCCGGTGAACTCCACATTGCGCTCCAGATAAACCATAGCAATGTCACTGCGTCCATTGCGAGTATTGTACTCGGGATGCGCCACGTACTATGGAAGGAAATAATAAAGGGATGAGGCTTAAAATAAAGCTAGCAAGTTCTACCTACCCTGGCAATCGGTATATCCACATGTTTTGCTTCCGTATCCGTGCTTAGATCATGCTCCCCCAGACGGACGAATGACAGAGGACTGGAAAGAAATGAGAGAAGATTAGCCAAGTAGTTTGAAGAGATTCCGGACTCTCTCTCTCTTCGTCAACTTACAATCTGACTAGCACACAATGGGCTGCCGTAACGACATGTCTGGCGGTGATCAGAGTGCCGCCACATTTGAAAGGCGAGGATGAGGCATCATCGTAGCCAAGCAGTGCGATCCATGGCCAGGCACCCTTCTTCGAGACGGCACCGCCAACGATCTTCTTATTCGCGGTGAGCGTGTAGCCACAACCCTCGGCGACGGTGGGCAAACGTCTTGGTATTTCATCACTATTCACTGGCTTCACTGGAGCCGGAGTCGTTGCCGTCTGACCCGTGGGACAGCAGACATTTTTGCCGACACGACCACAGATCAAATTGGAGGCCTGAACATATTTGGCAAACTCGGGATCACCTTGACGTACGAGTAGCTCATCGATGATGGGTTGACACTGCTTGATGTCTGAAAAAGGGAAGTGGATTCAGTGAGTGAATCCCTTTTTGGACTCTGACTGCATCTGACTTACCCACACATTCACCCAGCTTGCCGGGAGGTATGCGACAACTGGGACCACGTGGCTCCAGTATGGGTGACGATGTTACTGGTCTCGCTGTTGTAGTTGTTGTCGTTGTAGTTGTTGCTATTATTGGTCTAATCCACTCAGTTGTGGGCTGCAGGAAGGGATTACCGCCATTATTGGGTGAACGGGTGGGCACTGGCCTTGGCTCTACAAAGGGTCCCTCTGTGGGTATGAAGGGATTCGGCGGTCGCTCTGTAACCGGATTAGTAATGGGTCGAGTGCAGCAGACCTGTGCAGAATTAAAAGCGAAAGCTTAGCAAAGCAATAGATTGAAATGAATGAATCTCCTCCCCATCCACCCTTACCAATGGATCCCCATTGATGTTGCGTGTGCCACAGCTGCGCTGCAATGCGAATACATAATTCTCTGCCGTACGGCGATCGGTTAGCTGAAAGACCTCCGTCACCTGTGGACAATACGTAAGGCCCACACAGCTGCCATAGTATCGCTCGGGAGTTACGCAGTTCTGGCGAACTATGGAGAGCAGTAGAAATAGATGCGGGGGTTAGTGCAAGAAATTAGGTTAGTTGCGCATAGAGCAGAGAAAGGAAGGAACTTGGGAAGTACCACAAAATAAAAACATTTAGAAAACTTAAACAAATAAACATATATCGTTTCTGATCTCTAACAAACTGCTGATTGTCTCTTTAAGTCATTAAAATGCACATAAAAAATATTTCAAGTATTTTATTAATCTAATTCAGTAGCTTAACTCATACTTGATATTCCACCCTCTTTCTCTTCCTCTACTTCTGCTGCTTCTTCTCTGTTTTTAAATTGCACTCATTAACGCGCAAACGTGATCGAAATATTGAAGTTCCCCGAAATAATAAAAAACAAGAAACCGAAACTCTAGGGAAACATCTCTGGGTCAGTCGACCTTGGAGCGGTGATTGCAATGACAGTGACAATGACTGGTTTTTGCGGCATAACACCAAAATAATAATTAACCATTTTTGTATATATATATCTTCTTCATTTTTTTTGCCAACTTCCAGACGAGTTTCAAACTAGCGCGACAATAAACAAAAGACTGAGGCAACGAACTTGTCCAGGGTCTCGATTTCTTTGAGATCAATAACTAAAGTTCGCTTTGTAATTTAAATACTGCTGCTGCTGCCCGATGTCGATGTAATCAAAGCTATAATATAATATAATATATGTATATTTCTATAGCTGCTAATGGAACAGGTTTCCCCTGTGATAAACACAAATAAGAAATAAACTTGTTTGTTTTTTTTTGAGTATTCCGTTAATTTCTCTTGATTTTTTTCAGATATAAATCCAAGCACATAATATTCACAATGTTATAGTATAACTTTTACTATACCTTGCCTGCGATTAAATTGTGCACTTGTGGGCGTGGCAAGGCAAGCAAGCGTAGCAGCAAACACAAACACACAAACAATACAAAGCGCGGGCTGCATTTCGTAGACGTTAAATTTTTCCGTAGTCCGAGATTTTTTTCTAATTTAAGATCACTTTGCGTATAACGCGATCGACAATGCTAACGACACGCCGCACGTTATCAGACTAAAAATGAGAAGCTTCTTCTATTAGTCGCAGCTTTGATTTTTCCCGTTCGAATCGTGTTCGATTCCGATTCCGATTCGTGTCGTTTGTCGCGTTTGCTCGGCACAACGACGCTTTTTATACGAGAGATCGCTGAGAGATCGCTGAGAGAGAGAGAAAAAGAGAGAGAGAGAGTGACCTGCTGCCAACAGGTTGTTCTCCATCATAAAATGAGAGCGCACTGATCGCCCTTGCACCAAAAACTATATCAATTATTAAATCTGAGGAAAAATCACCCCAAACTCATATTCGCACTCTCTGTAATTTTTTTGCACTTTCCCAAACTCAGAGATGACGAATGCAAATTCAACAAATTTAGATTATTATACAAAAAAATATACACAGATTCAACCGAAAGCGGACATAATAACATAAGCGTAACGGCCAAGCTATATAATTATTATTGATACAGTATAAATTAGTGTATAATTTTGTTTTCTTTACCAAATTAGTAAAGCCGTGTGAGCATTGTGGGGAGTACTGGATGAAATTACTCAGAAATTATCATAACTAAAGGTTAGCAATCTATATAAGGAATACAAATTAAAGAAAACAAAATTTGCTTGCATATTGCCAATTCTCTTGATAGTTTCTAGAAAATCTTTGTATTACGATCACTTTTGGAGAACTTAAGCTATTTTTACTTTCAAATATATACACTTATGTGATTATAGTGTGATTTTCAAGGTATGTTATGAAACTGCAATTAAATCTAGAGGCAAAACGGAATTGGTTACGAAAACTTGTCAAGCTGCGTCCCCAGAATTTTGAATGACTCAAGTAGTTAAAAGCAAAGACTTAATATAATATCTATATGCTTATAAATGACATAAATTTCCACGCTTTATTGATCTCACACTTAGCTAATATTGTAAAGATCAATGGCGAATTACTTTCATTAATAAACGATTGAATAGTAAATGATCGAGAATGAATATATCAAGTTACAGGCATTATCTAACTTTCTTTAACCCACAATTGGCTGCAAAATAGCGCAGATCTCATATCATTCACAATCAATTGATTGACTTCTCTCTCTTCTGGCGAATTAACCCTCCTTAAAGTGTAAGATCTGCTCGGGTTACAATGGACCAACAACAATTGCGGCCTGTTAGAGCTCTCAATCTCTTTTAAGATCTTTGCCAATTCTGTTTATATTTGCGATTTGTGGGTTTGTGCTCTCCCTTTTCTTTTCTCTTTCTTTGCCCTCTTACACCTCTTGACTGTTGATGTTTCCTCTTAGGGTTGGCCCTGGCATGATCTTCCTTTTGGCAGATTTTCGCAAATCCTGTCAATAAAGATATCTCTCACAGGGCTAATGATGATATTAACACCCTTGTCTCAGGTACTCAGGGTATTCGCAAATCGGATCTCATATGCAAATTATGAGTACGGAAATTTTGCGTATGCAAATTGCGTTTTAAGATTATTGATAAATGATCAGTTGAGGTTGGTGAGATGGAAGAGGAGGGAGGCAGGGAGATTGTAAGACTCGTGTTGTGATTCGAATTTAATTAAAAAGGGGAAAGTAAGCGAAGCGAAGATGAGGAGAGCAGGAGTTCCTTAAGATTCGAGGCATCTGTGCGATTTGAATCACAAAGAGGGATCTGCTCCGATTCCTTCTCCCACACACGCCATGTGGCTGAGGCGTGTGCTAACTTAACAAAGCATTCAATGGATTCGTCTTGGGGGGAGCATCCGAAGAATGCCTTCGAGATGGCGCCAAATAGATAGAAGATGCTACCCGCAATCCCTTCTAAGCTTCTCGAACAATTAGAATGCAGTTCGTGTCCAGAGAGAGAGAACCCTCGTTGCCCTACACTGACTTAGGGTTACACTGACTTAGGGTTAAGTCTGTCTCTCGCATCATTACAAGCAAGATTGATGAGGTGAAGTCCTAACCCCTTCCCCAGTTCACTCTCCTTGCATTTGCATAGGTCTGCGCGTGCATTAACCTTCGGTATTAGACGATGGGAACAAAGAAAGAAAAGGAGGAACAATGTCAATATTTGTGTACGCTTTTTATTCAATTTTAGTGGGGGACTAGGGACTACACTCGATCCCAACCAAGATCAACGAGAACTGCAGTTTAGTTTTTTGATATCATTCCATCGCCGGGTTTGGGGAATGAAGGTTTTACTAGTTCAAGTTCAGATGCGAGAGATCCTGCTTTGATTTAAAAACCTTTACCGATCGACGCTCTTAAATACTCTCTTAGATCTCAGAAGATCGCAGGATTATAACAGATTACAATTTATTAATTTTAAAAAAATTGTGACTCAATCTTCTTAACTATGTCAAGGTACGATACAATTCTATGAAATTATTGGAAGCGGTAACGAAAGCTTTGTCGGTTTGTCATTGTCGAAATCGCCAGAATTTTGAATGAGTCAAGTGGCTTAATGCAAAGAATAAACACATATCTATATATCTATATATATGCTATAAGTGTCATAAATTTGCTCGGTTCAAAACGGATTCAAGCACTACATTCCGCAAGTGGAACTAATAAAGCTATTCGATTGTCCAGTTAGACAAGTTAATCACTCAAGTCGAGGGAATCACTGAATCGTAAATGAGTGCACGCTGCACTTGACTCTTGAATCAATCAAGATAGGAGGCTCCCAGGGAGATTTACTATGCATAATCTATAGAATTACTATATATATATATATATATATATATATATAGCACGCAACAAGGCTAATCGATGACATAGTCATTGGGTGTAGGCGTCTACAAGTATGCCTAGAATTTTGATAGGTTCGCCCCCAAGGCGATTGTTATGCGTAGAATGCAGCAGGGAGAACCTGCGAGAATCACTAATTCTGTCTATGAAGCAGCAAAGTGAATGCCCCATTGGAATGTCGGACAGGATCAGTTCCGTCTAGCTATACATAATTTCGTAGAATTCTCAAGAAGCTACCCCGTCGAGCTAATTCATCAGACTAAGCTAGACAGACATAACGTAATTGATATTGATTGACATCAATCTAGACGTTAACTCCCCCATCGTAGTGAGGCTGACTTAAGCAACCGGTTTTTACTCGGGGAACTCATACTATATACTATATATAGTATATATGCTATATATAGAGATAGTTTTGTATAACATAGAGAATTGTAAACACAAACAAGTCGAGCTCATCTGCCTCTCAGACAGTTTCAGACAGTTCATTATAATCTCGCAGCTGTACGAGAATATTTCGGGAATTCCTCACGATATTTAACGTATAAATTATCGAACGAGCTGATTTTTTTTTTTTTGTATTTATGTGATTTTTTTCGGGTTACAATGAGAAACTCTCTGGAACTGCGAGTTTTTTAGACTACCTTGTTATATTCCGAAGATCAGTGTAGTTAGTTAAGCTTTCCAGTTTGCCAGTACGTTTCTATATCTTCTACCGCGATGTGCTCCACTTGAGACACCTGGAAAAGCTGGCCGGGCACACTCTTAACCCAAAAAAAAAAGATTGATATTAACGATAGATGGTGCCATCCAGATTAACGCAAATTTTAAGAACACTCATCGAGTTAAGAGTTTCGAGTTTCGTTATCAAACGAAATCATTGTAAGATTTTGGCCGGTATTCCCCGCGGAAGCAACAGAAGCAAAGCGAACCACCTTGGCGGGTTTCAAGCCAAAACTGGTTACAATAAATGATTTCTTTTTTTTTTATTTTTGGTGCGCATTTGTGACTCATTTGGATTGTAACTGACCTGCGGTGTCCACCGGAATCCCCCTTAACGTAAGAAAAAGAAGAGAAGTAGTTAAACTCGAAATTGAAGAACTTTCAGTACTCATAAAGTGCCCTACCTTGTCGCTAAATTGGATAAAACTGGAAGACAGAAAATGTTCGATATTTTTGAAATTTGTATAAGGGTCCCCCCTGTAATATTTTCAGAAATTTTTTTTCTTGAAAATTTAAAATCGCCAACTTTTAATTTTAATCGATAGCGGAGGTCAAAATTAGTACTAAACAAGTGTTTAAATCGATTTTAGACGATACTTAATTTTGCGCCACAAATCATGTCAAAGTCGACTAAAAATCAGACATGTAAAACCCTCGGTAGGACCGGAAATCTTTTTTTTTCAACATTCATAACTTTGTCAAAAATCAAGCAATTTTCACGAGGGACGACATTTTGTTTATGTTTTTGAATCCCTAGTAGTTCTACATTTTAAAAATAATAATATAAACTCTTTAAATATTTTCGATATATTGGAAATTTGTGTAAGGGTCCCCCCTGTAATATTTTCAGACATTTTTTTTCTTGAAAATTTTAAATCGCCAACTTTTAATTTTAATTGATAGCGGAGGTCAAAATTAGAACTTAACAAGTGTTTAAATCGATTTTGGAAGATACCTAATTTTGGGCAAAAAATCATGTCAAAGTCGACTAAAAATCAGACATGTAAAACCCTCGGTAGGACCGGAAATCTTTTTTTTTTCAACATTCATAACTTTGTCAAAAATCAAGCGATTTTCACGAGGAATAACATTTTGTTTATGTTTTGGAATCCCTAGTTATTCTACATTTTAAAAATAGCAAAATAGACTTTTTGAAAATTTTTGATATTTTGAAAATTTTTGTAAGAGTCCCCCCTGTACAATTTTCATAAATTTCTTTTGAAAAGTAAACAGAAAAACTCGTTAGACTCTAATTAGAAATATACACTCTATAATGCCGCCACCTACCGTTAGAGGGCGCTAACACCGTGCAGTCCGCTTAATGCAATAATATACGCATTCGATAGCAAAACGAAATGCTCATTCACAATGGTGAGCTTAATGTGGAATTGCTGGGCAGCGGATTCCATTGACTTATCAATATATATATAGTAAATGTTTTCCAGTAACTGTTAACTGATTTAATTAAATTTATAAACTCAACACATTTAAAAGCAACAGGTAGCAGTTTTTGTAATTTACCAACACTGCTGCGTTCATTGTGAATGACATGCTCATTTTCATACTCGCGCGCTCGCTCTCTCTCTCACTGACGCTCGCGTTTTTGTCAAATTGAAATTGTAAACAAAAAGTGTGAAAATAAATTGCGATATTAAAGAAAAAACTATTAATGATATAAACATTGGTTGACATGGGCGACGTAAACAAATGAAATACAAAACATTATAAAGCGCCGGCGCAGCTGAGCGTCAACTTTGCCGGTTGCCATGGCAACTCGTGGCGGCTGAAGAAGCCAACTGAAATTTTCACGGAAAACTAAAGAAAACTGGTCAAACATGTTTGTCTATCTGAGTAAAAAGGTAGGAAAATTTAAATTCCTCTATAAAAATCTATATTCTATATCTAAATTCTTTATATTCCCATGCAGATTGCCATTCCGAACAATGTGAAGCTGAACTGCATCGCATGGAACAAGGAGGAGGGATATATCGCTGTGGCCGGCACTGAGGGATTGCTCAAGGTGCTCAAATTGGATCAGGGTAAGAGCTGCATATATTACATATATTTGAGTACTAAATTCCCTCCGTTTAAGCTGCCAACAATGGCCAGAGCAAAGGAGGACTTGCCGCGGTATCGAATCTTTCGATGAATCAGACGCTGGACGGACACAAGGGCTCGGTTAAGGTGGTCACATGGAATGATACACAACAGAAGTTGACATCGTCGGATACAGATGGCGTCATTATGGTCTGGATGCTGTACAAAACAGCGTGGTACGAAGAGATGACAAATGATCGCAAGAAATCCACTGTGGCGGGCATGGCCTGGACATCGGATGGTGCCAAGATTTGTATTGTATATGAAGATGGTGCCATTATTGTTGGCTCTGTCGATGGCAATCGCATCTTTGGCAAAGAATTGAAGAACACGCATCTGACGGGGGTGCAATGGAGTCCAGATAATCGTCTCATACTCTTCGCCTTGACCAACGGGGAGTGTCATCTGTACGACAATCAGGGCAACTTTGCTGTGAGTAGCGATGGCATACAATCTGATATATATATTCTATATGCTACTCTCCCGCCAGATGAAGCTGGGCATCAAGTGCTTGACGCTCTCGGGCAGCTCATCGAGTCGCGTGCAGCGCATTGCCAGCATCAGTTGGTACAGTGGACGCCCAGCGCACAGTCGCAGTCGTCCCGTGCTGGCCATATGCTATGAGAATGGCAAGGTGCAGATTATGCGCAACGAGAATGACGATGGTGAGTGGGAAAAAGATTCCTATTTCAACTATTACACGACTTTCCCGCTTGCAGCTCCTGCCATCTTTGATGCGGGCATGCGAAATGTGGATGCCAAGTGGAATCATGATGGCAGCGTGCTGGCCATATGTGGCACTTCACTGGAGGCTGCCACACCGCTGCGCGACATCAACCAGGTGTGCTTCTATTCACCGCTTGGCAGGCTCTTTCGCACACTCAAGGTGCCCGGCAGTGACATCACCTCGTTGAGCTGGGAGGGCAAATCGCTGCGTATTGCCATGGCTGTTGATTCCTTCATCTACTTTGCCAACATACGACCCGACTATGTGTGGTGCTACTTTGAGAAGACTGTGGTGTTCCTAAACAGCAGCGGAAGTGGCAGTGGCAGCAGCAGCTCCAGCTCCAGCAGCGGTTTGTCGCCCATGAACGTGATTACCTTCTGGAATACTGTAACGAATCAGAGTTTTCTTAAGGAAGTGGAACCCACACTGTGCCTGGCCGCCAGCATTGAGCACTGCGTGTTGGGCGTGGAGTGTGTTAGTAGCAACATGAAGGAGATTGCATTGAGCACATTGGAGGGACGCCCGTCAAATGCATCACCAGATGATCGTGTCTATCAGCTGCTGCTGTGCAACTCCATTGGCACCACCGTGGACTGTAAGTTGGAGAGAAAGGAATCCCTGCGTGTACTTATTAAACTTCTTCCTGCTTGTCTCTTCCTGCTGCAGCCAAGTACACCGACATCAAGCCACGCTTTGTGGGCATCAATTCGAGCTATGTGGCAATAGCCTCGCACGACGAGATACTCATCTGGCACTATCATACGCCCAAGGTAAGCAGACGTCTCTATTCTCACAGATTTCTAATCTTTTTTTCGCTTGCAGAGCTCCTCCAATCTGCATGGTGTGAAGGCACGCAAGGAGCGTCGTTTTTACATTGATGATACGCCAACGGGCGTGGAACTGGCCAAGGATCTGTTGCAGAGTGAACCACAGCGTCGTGTCAGTGATCCTATTTGCGCTCTGGCGCTATCCGAGAAGCTGCTGCTCGTTGCACGTGAATCTGGCGTCATTAATGAGTACAGTGTGGCCAATGTGGCGCTGCGCAATCGACACACGCTGCATAGCAAGGTGCACAAGATTGCCATCAATTGCAACTCCACGTAAGTGTGCAAGGGAATCCTCTCCAGCTTTTACTCACTCTCATTTCAATTACAGTCGCGCTGCCATCATTGATCATGTTGGTGTCATGACGCTGCTCGAGCTGGATGACAATCGCGAGACGCAATTGAATTTCAGTCGCGTGGAGCGCAAGGATGTGTGGGCAGTGAGCTGGGCCAAGGATAATCCACTGCTGCTGGCACTGATGGAGAAGACACGCATGTATATCTTTAGGGGCAATGATCCGGAGGAGCCCATCTCGTGCTCGGGTTACATATGCACTTTCGAGGATCTGGAGATCACTAGCGTGTTGCTGGATGACATCATAAGCTGTGGCGAACTGCAGACTGCTTCGCACATCATTCAGTTGCGTGTGAAGTCGCTGCGTGATACAGATGATCTGCTAGAGCATGTGGGATTAGAGGATGCCAAGCAATTCATTGAGGATAATCCGCATCCGCGTCTGTGGCGTCTGCTAGCGGAGTCGGCATTGAAGAAACTCGAGCTGGATACGGCGGAGAATGCATTTGTGCGTTGTGCCAATTATCCGGGCATCAAGTTGATCAAACGGTTGCGCAACATCAACTCGCAGATCCTGCAGCGTGCCGAAATTGCCGCCTTCTATGGCGAGTTCGATGAGGCCGAGAAGCTCTACATGGATGCAGATCGCAGGTGAGCGGAGGGGAGAGGAGACGCCATGACAATCTTACTCTAATTCCTTCATTTGTCCCACAGAGATTTGGCCATAGATTTGCGCATGACGCTTTGCGATTGGTTCCGCGTGGTGCAGCTGTATCGCATGGGCGGCGCTGGCGTTTCGGATCAACAAATGGAGACAGCTTGGCGTGAGATTGGTCATCATTTTGCTAATCTCAAGAACTGGGAAAGCGCCAGAGAGTACTACGAGAAGTCACATCATCTGGAGGGCTTCATGGAGTCGCTGTATCATTTGGAACAATTCGATGAGCTGGAGAAGTGTGTGGACAAGCTGCCCGAGAAGAGTCCGCTGCTCACCAAGCTGGCGGAAATGTTGATTTCAGTTGGTAAGTTGGAAGGCAATTGGCATGGGGAATTCTTTACTTACTCCTTGCTTTTTTCCCCCACTTTGTAGGCATGTGCTCGGAGGCTGTGCATGCGTATCTGAAATATGGAGACCAGAAGGCAGCGGTTAATGCTTGCGTGAATCTTCGCCAATGGGGTCAAGCTGTGGAGCTGGCGCAAAAGTTCCAAATGCCTGAGGTGAACACGCTGCTGAGTAAGCAGGCAGCACAGCTGCTAAATGAGGGCAGACTGGCCGAATCCATAGAGCTGCAGCGCAAGGCAGGAAGATATCTGGATGCGGCGCGATTACTCTGCAAGCTGGCCGAGCAGGAGGTGGAACGACGTGCGCCCATGTTGCGCATCAAGAAGATCTACATTTTGGCAGCTCTGCTTGCTGAGGATTACCTCAAATCAATGGCCACGCCGCAGCTGGACTATGCCATCGATAGGAATACGTTACTCGATTCGATTAGCCTGGAGGATGCGGCATGCATTGAACGCATCTGGCACTGTGCCGAGGCCTATCATTATATGCTACTGGCGCAGCGACAGTTGCGCTTCGGGATTATGCATAGTGCCGTGGTGACTGCGCTGCGATTGCGCGACTACGATGATGTGTTGCCCGTGGAGGATATCTATTGCCTGCTTGCGTTGGCCAGCTGTGCGGACAGATCGTTTGAGACATGCTCCAAGGCATTTATGAAGTTGGAGTCATTGGATTTTCTGCCTGAGAAGTTGCAACAGGAATATGAGGAGCTGGCGGTAAATATTTTCACAAAGAACGAACCGGAGGATCATCAGACCGATACGGTCGCCTGCTATGGCTGCTCAAACATGGTGCCCGATAAGTAAGTTTAGAGCTTATATATTTTCTGCCAGCTTTTCTAATCGAATTCCTTCGTTAGCTTGCCCTCCTGCATGGAGTGTGGTGCCCGCTTTCCTGGCTGCGTCGCCTCCGGCAAACCCATCATGCATCCCACTAGCAACATTTGGATTTGCTCCACTTGCCATCACTGTGCAGCGCCCATGGAGATAACAAGGCATCGTAATTGTCCACTGTGTCACAGTCCCATAGCGGGTGAAGTGGCAAAAGTTAAATAAGCTGAGCAAATTAAATAAAATGTAAAATTATTTTAAAATATTTGAAAGCACCGCGCAATATTCAAATTACGCGCGCACTTGCAGCGACATCTAGCGGCACTATGTCACACTAACTCTTTTAACGAATTTACTCACTTAACGAACAGCAGACTAAGTTGCTTTTAGTCGCTGCCCAACACTGCTTTGGTAAGCGAATAGTGCTGCCAATTCACGTGTAAATCAAGTGCACAAGTTTTGTTGACTCTGCTTATTAATAACAATTTGAATTGAATAAAGTGAATTATGCGCGCCCATAAATTGTTCTAATCGCGTCTATACGATTCGCAATACACATAGTGCCTCCGGCGCCGCTGAAATCCCACACGGTGTACGGTTTTTTAACCTTCTACCCTCTGCCCCCACAACGCCAGCACAGAAGCTTCGCGTCTCAGCTGTTTTTACAGTTGTTTTTCGTTTTTTTTTTTTATTTGCATTAATTAATTGCAGTGATAATTGTGTTAAATATTGTCAAATAAAGTGCTGCAGTGTGTTCTAAAACAAATGCAGGTAAGTTGCGGTTTT
Source organism: Zaprionus kolodkinae (assembly GCA_018901885.1). Classification (NCBI taxonomy): domain Eukaryota; kingdom Metazoa; phylum Arthropoda; class Insecta; order Diptera; family Drosophilidae; genus Zaprionus; species Zaprionus kolodkinae. Next base: position 9,419 of record JAEIFM010000414.1, on the reverse strand, counting down.
CTTTATGTTTTTTTTCTTATTATGCGGCGACTAGCGGCTTTTTAGCTACAACAACAACAACAAAAACGACGGCGACGGCGACAACAACAACAAATACGCGCGAGTCTCAACTGGCGCCAAAAGTTGAAAAAAAAAAGAAAAAGTGCAGTGTGAAAATTGTGAATTAATTGTGCAATTGTGAATAAGTAAAGTGCGCGTAAAGTGTAACACGGTCAAGGACGACGTGGGATGTGACACGCAGTATGCGAAAGGAGGAGAAGGAGAAGGAGGAGAAGAAGGAGGAGGAGAACAAGCGGACAGCTGTTTGCCTGCACATTGTCAAGGTAAGCAGCACGTGCTGTGCGAAAAAAATAAACGCACATTATACAACAGACAGTCTGGCCCCCTGCCCAGCCCCTGACCCCGCCCCTGCCCCTGCCCCTGCTGCTGCCCCTCCCTGCCCTTTCTCCTGTTCATCTTTAATTTGACGCCAATCAAAACATTTCATTTTCACTTTCTTTTCTTGCTGCACGCCGGCGCAACGTTTGCTCTGCCGCACAAGATTCTTTTCTCTTTCTTCTTCTGCTTTCTTTGAGTCAATTTGCGCAAAAATAGCATTTGTTTTCCCCCCTTTTTCTTTTCGATTTTTTCGAGTGAGAGAGAGAGAGAGAGAGAGTGACCGTGTGAGTGTGCTGCTGTGCCATGCCGCCGGTTCCGTTTAGAATTTTTCGCTTGTTTTTCTCCCATCCAAATTCAGTTCTACGTTAGTTGTGTTCTCGTGCGCGTCGCGTGCCCGTCTCGGGGTTTTCTTCGTTGCTTTTCATCGCTTTTCCTCTGACGTTGATGTTGGCGTCGGCTGCCTGCGCAACGAACTTTTTTAATAGAAAATACGAAATTAAATACATTTTCTCAACAATTTTTACAACATTTTCTACACAGTTTCTGATTGAAAAAAAGTGCGAAAGTTTTGTTTTTATTTTGTAAATTAAGCATACGCCCCGCTGTCGCGTCGGCTTCTGCTTTGACCAGGCCCAGACCCTGCTAATTGGATTGTCAACAGTTTTAGCCCTGTCACAACAACAACTAAAAGGGACGGGGAAGACTTCACATAACTTCGCACCGGCGGCATGCAGCGTAATCAATAGTTTCCACTTGTTTTTTTTCTCTCTCGTCTTTTGTTTTGTTTTGTATTCTCTTTTCGCGCGCAAATGTACTCGGTATCGTTGTACTCGAACTCGAACTCGAAACTCTGAAACTATGCCGCATGCCTCATGCCGGCGCCGGGTCGTGTTTCTGTGACAACGTGCAGCGACACCAACAAAACTGAACAACAAAAAAAAAACATAAAAAAAGCAGGCACTTTTTTACACTTTTCTCATACCAAAAACTTTCGGATACCTGAGGCAGTTAATGTTGTACAGTACGCGCCATAAGTGTGAGTATATATTTTGTGTAGTTTGTGTACCTGTAGCACTTTTGGGCGGCCCATTTTTGGCCACGATTTGTTTATAAACATTCGAGATCGGTAGCATCCGCCCCGAAAGAGAAAAAAAAAAGATTTTCTTTTCTATTTGTTCGATTTGTACCACATGAATCAGTTGCAAGTTGCTACACTGTGCAACAAAGTGGGGAGTAAAGAGAACTCTAAGCTAGTTACATTTATCTATAAGATTTCTGCTTCTTTCTTTAAACAAGCTACATTTATCTATAATATTATATTATATTAATATATATTATAATATTAAGGCATACGTATGCAGGGTATAATATGCAACTCTAGTTCTACATTTTCTTGTTTTTTTAGCAGTGTATCTATAGGTCTTCTTTATCAGCAAATATATATGTATATATACTTCGCAACTTTAAACGATTTTTTCACTCTATTTTTCCCCTTTGTATTTTTTTCATTCATTCCATCTATTTAGATCCCACAACTATGCGGCACATTTTCAAGCATTTCTGTTTTTTTTTTCTCTATAGTTTTTTAGTTGTTTCACTGAATTTTTTCAGAACTCAGACAGTCGGCCATTGAGTCTAAAATTGGATCGTCTATGCGTCGGCAATTAAACCCCACAGAGAACAGTCAGACTGAGTAGACCGATTCGAATGATTCGACGTAGTACTATGCCTAATTTGAGTTCTTGGCTATAAATCATTTACTATATAAACTTTGGATGAGTAAAGGGGATCTGCTAGATTTTTTTAGATTAGTTTTATGGCAAGCTGGGGGGATAGATAATACAACTATCTAAAAGATTTTAGAAGTGTATTTTAATAGCTATTGATAAGACCAATGATAATTCAATTATCTATAAGAAATTTGAATGCATTTTAAAGAGAAATTTATAATGTTGTTTTGGCTTAGGATAAGCATACTAAATATACGATATTTATGAAGTATTTTTTGCTTTTCTACCTTATGATAGAGTTAAAATTTGTGAGATATTTTTAGAGTATTTTTGAACTGTATAAAACCGCAGACTAGGATGAAACTTATGAGCATATTAATGGCAAATTTAAAGTAATATTTGAACTCCACGATAAGCTTACTAGCTACAATATTTTTATAAACTATTTCAAGAGCAAACCAACTATGTTAATCTAGAAAAAAAACCCTATAGTTTCCTCTTATAGTTGCCGCTAAACGCTCTACGTTAATAGCTTTTTTTTTTGTCTCTAGACATAGCTCGGCCTCTTTCTTTCTATCTTTTGAGCACAAATGTCAAATATTGCTTTTTTAAGGGTCACCAGCTAAATATTTGTTTTGCTTTTCTTTTTTTCACGTTTCAATGTTGTACACGTTTTTCTTTTCGTTTTTCCGCCCTTTGACGCTTTTTAGTTTTTCATTTTTTTTTTTGCTTTGGTTGAGTCATTTTTGCAACGCACTCTGCAGGGGGTTGAAAAAGCAGCACGGTGAATAGTTTTGAGTGCATTTTGCAGTGTAAACTATAAAGAGTAAAAAAAAAAAAAAAAAAAAAATAATTAAAAATGCCCCTAGCCATAAATCGACATGGAGCAGCTGCCTCTGACGATTGCCAAAATCCTTTGCTCTGTTCAAGGCATTTGCTAATAGCTTTTGGTTGTACGATGTTGCGTATACCCTATAGGCGGAAAAGTGCCAGAAAAGGGTGGGAAAGAAGACTAGTTTTCTTTAGCCGAAATATTTACAAAAAATCTTCAAGTTTTGACTATTTACAGGGCATGCCTTAGTCAGAGATTTTTATTTTTTTTTGTGATTAATTTTCGACGCAGATTTTCATATGCCAAATAAAATCATTAGCCCCAATGTGGTCTGTAAAGACTATATGGTCTATATGCTATATGCCTGCTATAGCGGATCCATTCAAATCTATACCCATTTCCATTGACGTCAAATTGTTTATGCAGCTCAGGGCGCCAATTGAGTAGATCTGTGTATATAGCATATATGTAGGTATAGAGATATATGGTCTATATGTATGTGTAGCTATGCGCATTGTTTGTCGTCGCATAAGGAAATAAACTACCTTGTCGCATTTAGTATGCAGCACAGCGTTTTTGGCATCGATATTGAAAACTTTGGCAAAAGCGCGACTCACTCAACGTTCCCCTGGCTTATATATATATATATATATATATATCGCCATTTCGCAGTAGAAATATCAATTAAGTGCTTCGGGTTTTATGCTCTCTCTAAATACTATACATAGTATTTTATGGCACAATCTTTGGCATATTTTATGCCTTGTTTAAGTCGCTTAAATGTTTTCTTTTTCCTCTATGGACACGCGCACTTCCTTGCAGCCAAAAATACTCATAATATTTTCGAATTTAAGAAGAAAATCTCCCCGATATTTTTCTTGTTTTTTTTTCCAATGAGGAGCAACGACATCGCGACATCGCGGTTCCACACAAAATAATGTGACATATTCTGTTTGCGATCTGCGTACTATATAGCTTGGTCTGTATATAATATCAGGGTCGTCTTACGTCTTGCTGACAATGTTGTCTTGGCGCTTTTGGTTTTTCTCGCGTAATTATAGCTCGTTAAATATGACAAATGTGCACGAAAATGCCAGAAAAATCTCTGCAAGTCTGGCAATTGCTTTATATTTTGGCAGAAATTAACTGTTCTATATAGACAATTTGCGTGAGAAGCGGAAGAGATGAAAGTATCTTGTATCTTTTGACTAATTTGCTTTCAAATTCTTTTAAACAACATAAGACTTCGATTGTCACCAAGTGTTTAAGATGGGGTTTTCCGACTCTTAATAACTGTTGAACCTACCTAAACCCGGTCTGAACTTTCAACTCTCATATCTTCCTAAAAAGTCATCCGATTTTCATGGGATTTCTTCATGGTTTGGGCCCTAGATTGATTTTGCATCAAAATATTAGAAATCTAAAATAATAAGACTTTAATGATTTCCATGCTATCCCAAATATGATTATTTTTTCTTTTCTACAAACCAAACTTACCCTTTTGTACTCATATTCCAAAATTAAGCGCGTATAAAAAATGTAGAAAATGATATAGTAAATATTTCAGACATTTCTTTTAGCAGCCTTTTCTCTTTCTAATGATATATGTAGGTATAGTACTATATGTGTGGATAAACTGAAAAATCTCCACAAATTTTCTCAGCCATTTCAATAGTAATTCAAAATTTTGTCGCTACATAAATTTTCTGGGTGTGTGTGTGTGTGTGTTGTTATTTAAAACAGACTTTCCCGACTAGACATTAATTATTTTGGATAAGCAAAAAACAAAGAAAAAAAATACACAAACTGACGACATCGATTTATTGTTGTTTTGCTATAAAAATAAACTGGATAGATAAACATATGTATGTATATAGTATAGAATAGTTTTGCGAATATCTAAATGGAATTGTATCTGCTGTTGCCAATTTGGGATGACGACCTTCGTTGCTAATCTTAATTGAACCTCAAAGTATTAGCTACTATATATATATATATATATATAGTATAAAGTGTGTTTCGCTGCTCCTTCCAGCTGTAACTGGGACAATAAAACCTGGGGAGGCATGTGCGTTTAGGAGGTCAATAAAAGATAGGCCGCTGGCATGGTAACCCCCTCGATAAACAATCCAATTAATAGAAATTGCTCAGGGACAGTAAAATACTCAATGCGTTTTGCATTGCGTGAGTTACTTTAGACCTCACTGCAGGTATCTGTCAGTTAGTTTAGATAAAGAAATAGCTTTAGTTTCGATTTAGGGTCTACTACTACTACTACTGTTAGTAATATAGTAAAGCTTTTCTCTCGTACTCTACTGCGAAAGTGAAAGTCCATTTTTCGCATATGCCTCCTCGAGAGCAATTTAATGTACAATTTCTGTTCATTAATCTTGCGTTTTTCTTTTCTATTTTCTTTTTTTTCTGTTGTTTTTTTATTTCCTCTGCTGCGTTGATTGTTTTGCTTGGTCCAACGATCGATTGGGCGAGAGAGTGTGGTATGGTATCTTTTTCTTGAATTCGGATTCGGATTCCGATTGGAATACACTGTGTGTGTGTGTGTGTGTGTATCTCAATTTGGGGTGGCGATCTCTGCGCCTCGCTTGGCGGCTTTGATTGATTTGTCCGGCCTGCTCGTGCTCGTGTAATTTACCCGCCGTTCAAATTGAAACTAATTAAAGTTAGCCGCATCCAATTCGATTATAAAATGTTTGCTATACGATTGCAGCAATGTGGGGATATGGGGTAGGGTAGCTAAGTAAGGTAGCAGAGTAGGGTGTTAACATGCTGAGCTATCGTAATTAGTCTATGCCTATCAAATCTCTAGCAGATATTGCTGTTGATTTGTGTGGGTTTCGTAGAGATTAAATTGATCTGTGATCTATAAAATTTGTTTCTCTTTAAACAATATCTATATTTGCTCAGCGTATTGTATAGTATAGTTTAATTTGAACTTTTTCTAACTTCAGCTTTTCCTCTTCATTTTTATTGCTCCTCTCCTCTTTTTTTTTACTACCCGCTAAATAGTTCATGCGCTTTCAATTTTTATGACATTTTATTGGATTTGAATTATGTTCAAGCTAATGAAACACGACTCATTTATCACGCGTCTCGACACTATTTAAATATTTTGAAATAAAATGAAGATTAATGAGTTCAACCAGAGGTTTGCTCAATTGAAGACGCGTTTCTCTTGTCGCATTTCAGATCTATTTTAGCTTTAAATATTTGAGCTAATAATATTGAACCCAATTGGATAGACAGTTAAGGGAGATATTTCGTAATCTGGAATTTGAAACTGAAACTTTAGTAATTTACTTTATAGAAATTATAGAATCTATGGTAGTTAACACTATAGCATAAAAATTATAATTTAAAGGGAATTTTTCACAGCAGATGAAATAAAAATTTGAAAGAATCTTCTATAGCAAGCAAAAACTGCAGTTTAAAAATAATTATCTATAGATAACCAATAAAACTCTTTGGAAATTTTAGGTACATATATTTTATAGGAGAAGAAACTTCAGTTATCTTCTATAATAAGCAACAAACTGTTGGAAATCTTCATTTTTCTTTTATAGGAAGTTGAAACTGCAATTGAAACTAAGTTTCCTTAAGTCTTTAATAAAGATCTATAGGAAATGGTAACTTAAAATTGAATTAAATGAAAAACCAGAGGAAAACAGAAATATTTCTGCTCTTTTTCTGCATTTATGCTGCCCAGACCATTATCATATATCTTATACGAGCGTGGGCGTTATGCAGATTGTGCCGACTGAGCTATTTGTCAGTTTGCATATAAAGACAATGCATTATGATTGTTTCGGAAATAATTATGGACCATAGGATTGTCTCTCTGTATGTGTGTGTGTGTGTGTGTGTTACCCAATTCGAGCTTGGCATTTCATTCAAGTTCACAATGCAAACACGTTTCACGATCTTAACTTCAGTTTCGAGTTGTTGTTTGTTATTATGGATGCGTGGGCTGCAAAATTGTTTCGCGCCTTTAAAACAATTTACATAGATCGTATGTAAAGTATATACTATATAGTAGATACAACGTCAGGTCTAGAGCTGACATTGTTTTTAGGCAGGCAAATGCAGAAAATTTACATATAACTTGGCAATTAAATTGCAAAAACAACGACAGCAGCTTGACACACCTCATAGGGAACATGCTATGCTGCCGCTGTCTCAAGAAGCTTGTCAAACTGTCTAGGATTGGCCTGGGTCCGGGAACTTTTCATATGAAGTTTTACATATAGTTAGATAGAGTTTAGCCTAAGGCATTAACATAAATGCCCATAGAAAACAAATTTCTAAATCCCAAACAGCAACAACAACAACAACAATGAGTCGAAACGTGCCTGTGCCTCAAAACTGTGAGACACGTGAGTAAATTACAAAATGAGGCGAGAAAAGAGAAAAATACTGGAAAAACAACAAGAAACGCACCTAGTTGAAAGATTTCATAAAATAACAACACACACGCACACACACTTGTGTGTAAACTATAAAAAAATTAAAATAAAAAATCAAAAAGAAAAAAGGGAGAGAGAGAAATAAAAACAACACTTAGCAAGGCGCAAAAGCATTTTCGAACACACATATTCGGGCGTACTTTTCGTATTATACCTGTCGTTATCTTTGCTTTATCGTTGCATTCTGCTTGAACACGTAGTATACCTAGTAGTTTCTAAAAAAAATAATGGGCATTACGCGTCTGACAGATGCTCTGTAGAGCAAGATTTGAGTTGAGATGAGTTTGGGAAAGAGAGGAAATTACTTTGTAATTTATAAATAAAATTATTTCTTACTTATTTTATTTTTATTTATTTTTGATCTATTGTTTATTTATTTTTATTAATTTTTATTTTTTTTTTTATTATTTTCTTATACATTTTTGTGTATATAGAATAATCCCATTTTAAAGTTAATATTTTAAATTCTCTATAAGTCCATATTTAAACTCCTCATTTGATCTGTAGTGTATAGGAAAAACCCTATGTGATTTCTCACTTAGCCTATGCCGATTTCTTGACGCATTCGCGCGTCTCTCTCTCTCTCTCTCCCTCTCTCTCGATGCGTGTCGGCGGCTAAGATTGCATCTGGCTAAGCAGAGGAGGTTGGGCAGGGCATGGGGAGTGGGGCACACATATGGGCTATATATAGGTGTGCATATTGTCTATAAGTAATGGCCAATGGCAGATTGTAAAATGTCTGATTAAGTTCATGCACGCCTCGGCTATGGGTTATGGTATTTAATAAAGATTTTGTTGCAAACTTTGCAAGTAGTTTTCACTCTGTGTGTGTGTGCGTGTGTGGGTGTGTGTAAGTGTGTAAGTGTAAGTGTGTGTGATTTATGCCGACCACAGTGCGGTGTCCAGTTCGATGGGGTGTGGTGGGTGCGCTTGGCTTGGCGAGAATTTCTTAATGGTCACTTCGAAGCGAATGTTACGTGACCAAATGGAGGTGGCAGGCAGTCCCGGCTCCTCCAGCTCCCCAGCTAGTTGAGAGAGTTGCGAAAGTGTGCAGGCAGTCAGCATTGGAAAATCGAAAGTGGCTCAGCCTCTCACACCTCCCTCGCCAAGTCCTCTTCCCCCTAATCTTCTCCACATCTTCAGTGGAAGCCTTAATGCAATCCGTTTCCACGCAGCCTATACCCGTCCACCCGCCTGTTGCATCATCTGCACATCTCAATGGGTAGACTACCCCTCTTTCTCTCACTCTTTAGCTATCTCTGTCTGGCACGCTGCAGAGCTCATATTTCGCTGCTGCTGCTGCTTAGTCAACTGGCTGTAAATACCAAATATAATTGTTTAACTGTCCATAAAAATGAAGAAATAAAAGAGACCCTTTTGTGTGTGTGTGCACCGTGTGTCCATTGAACTCTCCATGTCGTAGCCCCTCCAGACTCAACTCAAAGAGAGATCTTTGAGTTCGCAAGACAAATAATTTCACACCAATATGTTTGGCGATTGCCGCGTCGCGTAACAGGTCTCCCTCCAACTCTCTACCTCTGCCTCTCTCTCCCTCTCTGTCTCTCTGTCCGTCTGTCTCCTCCATCCATCAACTATCGCTGGCAGCTGTCGAACATCTTCTTCATCTACGGTTTTTTTGGGGGGAGTTTTTCACTGGAGGCGTAGAGTAGTTTATTTTGACGAGTTAAGATATCAATATGGGAAATTTTCGGAGTTATGTATGTATGTATGAGGCTGAAAAATGTTTCAATAAGCGTGGTGGAAATTTTTCCTTGAAATTAGCTATGCTTACTTAGTGGAAAGAGATCAGGTGTTAAAATATATAGCCAGAGAGAGAGAAAGAGAGAGAAGTGCACTAAAAAGTAGTATACCTGATAATCTATGGAACAGTTTTGGTATCCTAAGTTAGGATTCCTAACTTCACTCAGAACGGCGAAATTCATTTTGTTTATGTCTTGACATCCCTATCTATTTTACATTAAAAAAATAGCAAAATTAGTT